>JASVEL010003667.1:0-600000 GCA_032618575.1 Nicotiana noctiflora | reverse complement strand
AACATCAAACTGCTTTCTTTGTAAAACTCTCCCCTACACTTATACACTATTTTTAAACTTCTACTCTTAGTTATCCAGGATCCTACCACCCAGTATGAGCATTGCCTAGGGTATATGAGACTACTCCGAACTCTGATATACTAGGGTTGGTCTTCTAAACTCTTTACAAAATTGCTTCTTTGAAAAGGTTCTGGTGTGAGCATTGCCCGGGGTTCTTGAGGCTCTTGAAAACTTTGACACACCAGAAGCCCATTTATGTGTTATGAACTACCTGTAGATATCAGAATTTCTTGAAGGCCTAGCTTCTAGGTTGACATTTGGCATGCTAAGGCTCACTATAGCATAATGATTTTTTCATTGTTTAATATATTCATAATGGCCTATAATAATGTAATAATCCTTGTAAAAACATGCTCATACAGGCTGTTGTGGTGATTTTGTATGCCATTAGATACCATGCCCATAGGACTTATCTCGTTATTTGTAATCCTAAATTTTCACTTTTCATCCTATAAAACTTTCTTTTAGTCAGTTTCATCTGTTGTGCATCAAGAACCATACTTTTCAAACCCCATGTGTGCATTGGTGATCGTATCTCTAGGATCTTCTTTATTATACTCGCTTGGCAACAGGTTAGTGCCTTTACCCGCTTAGATATATGCCTATAGGAAATAAGAATAAAGATAGTTTTAACACTTAGATATCATGCCTATAGTAAATACATATAAAATCAGTCTTGACCCTTAGACATCATGACTATAGGAAGTAAGTGTACAGAATTAGTTTCTATGTTTGGACATCATGTCTAAAGGAAATAATACTTATAATAAGTTTCACCACTTGAAAAGCATGACTATAGGATCTAAAAAAGATGAAATATGTGTAACGACCCGGCCGGTCGTTTTGAAACATTACACCCCAATCCCCAATTTAACTGTTTCCCTAAGTTCATTTCTGCTATTGTGGTTTGCCGGGAGAGTCGGTTCTAAAATTTGGAGTATTTTGGGACACTTAGTCCCTAAATGAGAGCTTTAAAGATAGAAAATGGTCCGTAACCGGAACAGTGTTAAGATGATCTCGGAACGGAAATCCGATGGTTCCATTAGCTCCGTTGGGTGATTTCGGGGTTGAGAGCGCGTTCCGAATGTATTTTGGAGGTCCTTAGCTCAATTAGGCATGAAATGCCGAAGGTTGAAATTGTGGCGAATCCGAATGATAGGTGAGATTTTGATCCGGGGGTCGGAATGGAATTCCGACAATTTCTGTAGCTTCGTTATGTCATTTTGGATATGTCCGCAAATTTTAAGGTCATTCGGATGTCGTTTGGTCGGGTTTTAGATCGAATGTGCAATTCGGAAAGTTTTAAGAAATTTAGGCTTGAATTCGATGTGAATTATGGGTTTTGATGTTGTTAGACGTGTTTTTATGATTTGAATGAGTTTGTATCGTGTTTTGGAGTATGTTGGTGGTTTTCGTTGGGGTCCAGGGAGCCTCGGGATGAATTCGGGGGTCCAAACGGACCAATTTGTGCCAAAAGGCACTACTGTTCTACTGCAATAATTTCAGAGAAATTTTGCTCTCCGCGATCGCGGAGATGGCCATGCGATCGCGTAAGGGAGAAATCCTGAGCTCTGCGATCGCGAAGTAAAGCGTGTGATCGCGTAAGTCTGGGAGAGTAAGCATCGTGATCGCGTGAGGTAGTATGCGATCGCGTAGGGTAGTTTGGGGAGCCGGACGAGTTTGTTCTTCGCGATCGCGTTCATGTTATTACGATCACGTAGGGTCGCTGAGTTGTTCACTGCGATCGTGTCCAGGATCACGCGATCGCGTAGAGTAAAATTAGGCCGCCCATATTTTGTGCATCGTGATCGCAAGCCTAGTGCTGCGATCGCGTAGAGTAAAATGGCCTGGCAGTGACTTTAAGTCCAGAACATTCCAGTCACGGCCTAACACACCAAAAACGCCATTGTTGAGCTCCAAGAGAGGATTTCGAAGGGGAAACACTGGGATATCATCGGGAAATCATCGGGGGTAAGTTTCTTGACCTTAATTCGTTGGTTTATCATGAAATCCGTGATTATTTCACTGAAAATGGAAGATTAAAGGTGGGTTTGAGCCCTAGGCCTAAATGTTAGAAAATCTTTGATTTGAATGGGCAAACGGAGTCCGATTTCGATAAATTTTATATGCACGGACTCGTATTGAGATAAGGAACCCGAAAATATAATTTTCGTGATTTTTCGATAAGCGTACCGAAAGTCGGGTTTTGGCAACTTGTGGGTTTTGGTGTATTTTGAGTTATTTTGATTGGGTAATGCCCAATTGGCCTATTTGGATGTGATTCTATTGATTTTTATCGGATTCTACACTTGTGGAGGCCGACATTCACGGCAAGAGGGTTATTTCTTAGCGGTTTTGTACCGGAATTGAGGTAAGTGGCTTGTCTAACCTCGTGTGGGGGACCTTCACCCCTAGGAAATTATGTGATACTTTAAATGCCTTGTACGCGAGGTGACGGGTGTGTACATGCGCTGGTTGTTGAACACATACTTCACTTAAAATGTTCGATGAGTGATATCTCTATTTTTAGCTGTTAAATTTGATATTCCTACCCGGTAGCAGTTAGAAAAGCATGATTAGGTAGTATTTAACAGTGTCTAGTTGCCTAATTGTCTTACTTGAGTTTTCTTGGTAATCGCCGGCGCCGTTTATCGGTGAAGTTATAGTTAAACATATTATATTTCTCTCTGTGTATTCCTTTACTTGCTGTATTGAGATGTGGACTGCGGGTTTGATTCCCGGAGATCCTGAGATTTATTGAGATGTGGACTGCGGGTTCGATTCTCGGAGATCCCGAGATTTATTGAGATGTGGACTGCAGGTTCGATTCCCGTAGATCCTGAGATTTATTGAGATGCGGACTGCGGGTTCGATTCCCGGAGATCCCGAGATTTATTGAGATGTGGACTGCGGGTTTGTCACGACCCCAAATCTGGTCGTGATGGCGCCCAGCACATTGCTAAGCCAGCCTGACCAATCAATAACAATAACGGAGCTAGAAGCTCTCTTTGTGTATTCCTTTACTTACTGTGTTTGTGGACTGCGGGTTCGATTCCCGGAGATCCTGAGATTTATTGAAATGTGGACTGTGGGTTCGATTCCCGGAGATCCCGAGATTTATTGAGATGTGGACTGCGGGTTCGATTCCCGGAGATCCTGAGATTTATTGAAATATGGACTGCGGGTTCAATTCCTGGAGACCCATGGGTACTGTCAATGGGACTGTGGGTTCAATTCCCACAGGTCCCGGACTTGTTTTATTGAGTTGGTTATTTGTTGTTAGCTTAAATTGTAGACGGTTGCAGTAATCATTTTATTATTGTTATTGCGGAAATTATTATCATTTAAACTCTTTATTATTGTTATTATCACTATATTATTGCTTCTCAGTAGGGCCCTGACCTTCCTCGTCACTACTCCATCGAGGTTAGGCTTGGCATTTACTGAGTACCGTGGTGTACTCATGCTACTCTTCTGCACACTTTTGTTGTGCAGATCCAGGTACATCAGGACAGGCTCATACTAAGTGATATCAGCAGCACATTTGGAGACCTCGAGGTACGATCTGCTACGTTCGCGGATCCGGAGGCTCTCCTTCTATTCTGATAGTTTTGGTAGATGTTTCTCCTTCCTTTCGTTGTTTAGATACTCTTTACACATAGAGCCACAGTTGTATTTCTCTTTTAGTCTGTGTTATCCGTGGGATTCCGGGTCTTGGTGGTGTTATATACAGTGTGTTCTTGATGGGTGTATGTGCCAAGCGGCACGGATTACACTTTATTTATTTTATTCCGCTGTTATCTTATCTTTAACGTTCATAACTTGTATATTCCGCAACGTGTTAGGCTTACCTAGTCGTGGGGACTGGGTGCCATCACGACATGTTCACGATTGGTGAACTTGGGTCGTGACAATATGTTTATTAAAATTGATCACTGGTTTATAAAATGTAGTCGTTAATTAATAGTTTTAGGATTCTGCTCTGGTCTTCACTTAGGCAAGCTTCCAGGGTAATTAAGAATTCTGGGTCTATAAAAAAACTGTTATTTCTTGTTGCTTGAAACACGCCCGGATTCAAAATATTAACAAACATTGGTAGGCAAACTGATAGATGATGTTGCCCGCTTTAATAAAGTTGTTATATATTCTATTCATGCTCATCTAGAAACCCTTCTTATAGGATCCTAAACTATAACACTTTTTTTGTTTGAATTGCGTGAATTGGTTGGCTATTTGTGGTGGTTAACATGAGCCCTTTTATTTTCTCTTTACATGATATTCCTATCTGAATTTTGTTTTTCGCTTAGTTTTCTAATTTTTAAGCAACGTAGGTGAGTCTAGATCTATCCAAAATATAAGTCATAAATACCTCCAGGATTATAGGTAAGGTATAGATAGTGTACGCATAAGGTACGTATTAGAAGCTATTAGAACGTGTAGGTAAAAACTAAAAGATAGTAACAAGGTAGTAAATGAGAAGATGACATGTGCACTAATATTATGCGTCACATCCCAATTTGGGGAAATTCACCATGTATTACATGGAAATGATTTAATAGGTTAAAAACACAAGACCCCATTTGATTTGGGTTTTAAAGGAATTGTCTGTTTGTTATTAATTGTTTAAACCTCCCTTTAAAGACTAATTTGCTTAAATGAGTTTGGCTAGGACCCACCTTTGTGGACCTTGTGGGGTGCCTAATACCTTCTCCTTGAGGTAATTTTGGGCCCTTACCCAATATCTGGTAATGTAAACAGGTTTCACGAGTTAATTGTTCTAGGTGCCCTAACGCACCTTAATCTATTAGGTGGCGTCTCTTCAAATCTCTTACCCAATTATAAAAGGAAAAGAGTTGTCCCTCGAAACCCAAATTCTACAAGGAACAAGAGGCACAACATGGTGACTCTGCTGGGGATATCTTTAGACTCTTACCATAACAAACTTGTCTTTTGTGAATTAGTCTTACGCGTGCTTTATTATGTTATTACCTGCGCACCTCTTGTGGTTCCCCTTTATCTAGATTTAATTGCCTGTTTTCAAGTACTTAAGATTTTCTATACTACAAAAACTGACTTGTCTCCTTGTTTTCTTTCTTAAACATCTTTCAATAATTAAATACCGCATTTATCGTTTTTAACGTTCAAATACCTGACAACATGCTATTTATTATTGCATAAATCATGATCAACATCATATTATATTCGTGCGTAATCAATCCTATAGTAACACTTAATGAGTGTTTGTGCCTTTCCCATATATCACCCTTTAAATTTGGAAAGGCTTATTTATGGTAATACTAGTCAATAAGTGGTGCAGTCGACGGTTTTGTGCATTTCCCCCTCAAGTTGTCCACTTGAGGGTATCAGTCTAGACCTCTATAGAAACCTTACTCTTATCAATTGGTCACGACCCTAGTTTACCAATCGTGAACCTATCATGGTGGCACACAGTATTCGCGACTAGGTAAGCCTAACACAATGCAGAACATACACTCTTATGAACAAAAAGTTAAGATAACAGCGGAATAATTTAAAGAAATGTAATAAGTGCCGCTCGGAACATACACTTCCACAAATACCAGAAGAAATGCAACCACCAAGACCATGAAACTCATGGGCAACACAGACTAAGAGAGTACAACTGTGGATCTATATATCAAGAGTGTCTATACAACGAAAATAAAGGAATAACTGACTTCACTAAGAAGAATAGAAGAAGACCCTCCGGATATGAGGACATAGCAGATTCATACCTCGAATCTCCTGAAAATGCTGCTAAGTCAACGGTAGTGCGTCTGATTAGATGTACCTAGATCTGCACAACAAAAGTGTGCAGAAGAGTAGCATGAGTACACCACGACGGTACTCAGTAAGTCCCAAGCCTAACCTCGATGGAGTAGTGACGAGGAAGGTCTGGGCCCTATCAAGAAATAATAAAAATAATTATAATAATAATACCGAACAACTCAAAATAAGAATAAGTCTGAAATAACAACAACTGAGATAAATACTACAAACCGTCTACAACTAAGCTAACAAAGGAAACTCAACACAACAAGTACAAATCAACAATCTAGGATCTCCGGGAATTGAACCCGCAGTCTTTTTATTCTCAACAACTCAGAATCCCCGGGAATCGAACCCGCATTCTATATATCAGTATCACAGGATCTCAGAGAATTGAACCCGCAGTCCGTATATCAGTATCTCAGGATCTCCAGGAATTCAACCCGCGGTTCGTATATCAGTATCTTAGGATCTCCGTGAATCGAACTCGCAGTCCGTATATCAGTGTCTCAGGATCTCCGGGAATTGAACCCGCAGTCCTTTACCTCAGTAGCATCGGATCTTCGGGAATTGAACCCGCAGTCCACAAAACACAAATACAATCAATAAGAGGAAATATAGAGGAATATGAAGTACACAACTACAATTAACAACTAAATCTAGTCTCAACAGGTTCGAGGGAGTTCCATTAAGACAAGTAGGCACTCAGACAGATAATCCTATCTAATCATGCTTCCCTAGCTAACACCAGATAAGTCTTGCAATTAAACCAATTAAATAACAAAGATAACACGGATTGAGTAGTTCAAGTAAGGTGGTTTTCAACAATCTGTACAAGTACAAGCCCGTCACCTCGCGTACAAGGCATTTAAATCAACACATATAAATCCTAGGGGAGAAAATCCCACACACAAGGTTAGACAAGTCACTTACCTCAACCCCGGTACAAACCGCTAAGAAATGACTCCCTTGCCACGAGTATCCGACTTCGAGTGGCCCAAATCTAGTCAAATAATTACACAGTATAAATAACATTGCAAGTAAGTAATTACAGTGATAAAATTAAAGCTACGACGTGAAAATGGGTGAAATGACCAAAATACCCCTGCAACTATCGGCTCGAATTGAAATATTTTTACATTTTCAGAACCCACGTACTCTCACAAGTCTAACCATATAAAATTTATCACAATCGGACTCCTTTTGCCGATTCAAATTAATAATTTTCAATAACCCAGGCCTAGAGCAAAAATCCTCCATTAAGACACCTCCAATCCTCTATTTTTAGGTATTAACTTCATAATTTAACAAGATAATAACATAAATTGAGTCCATGAATGTTTACCTGAAGAATCCCTTCGATTTCCTCCTAAAAATCACCTAAATCACCTCTTGGTTCTAAGCTTCAATGTGTTAAAACATTCTGAAATTTTACCCCTTAATTTCCTTAATCACTGACGCCATTTCCGCTTCTGCAGTCCTAGACTCGCACATGTGACTCCGCTTATGCGTCACTTTTGTCGCTTCTTCGGCAATACACTTAATAGTCCACTTCGCTTCTGCAGCTCAGGTGTCGCACCTGCGAGACCGCTTAAGCGAAAAATCTCACGCTTCTGCGAAGGTTCCAAAAATCCTAGCGTCCGCTTCTACGAAAATGGGCTCGCTTCTGCTAGCCCGCCCGTGCGACCTCCTAGCCACTTCTGCGGTGTTTCCCCGCCATACCCAAACTCACTTCTGTGAGATTAAACTCGCCTCTGCGGATCCGCTTCTGCGGTTCCCCATACGCAGAAGCGGAACTCCTGCTACAACTCATGACAGAAGTCCAAAATATCCAAATTCTCTCTCGTTAGACACTCTAAAAAAATCTCGAGGCCCTCGGACCTCAACCAAAAATATAAATCCACTCTAAAGCATGATACGAACATGTTCCAATCATAAAAACATATCATTAAACACAAAAATCATCAAAATATGGCGAATTCAAGCCTAAGTTTCAACCAAAACTTCTGAAACCTACATGCTATCAAAAACCCGACCAAACGATGTCCGAATGAACTGAAATTTTGCATACATATCCAAAATCACCTTACAAAGTTACTAAACTTATCGGAATTCCATTCCGACTCCCGTATCAAAATCTCACCTATCAATCGGATTTCCAAAAATTTCAAACTTCAGCATTTCAAGCCTAATTGAGCTACAGACCTCCAAAATACATTCCGAACGTGCTCCCAACCCCGAAATCACCTAACTGAGCTTATGTAACCATCAGATTTTTGTTCCAAGGTTGTATTAACACTGTTCTGAATACGGGTCATTTTCAACTATAAAGCTCTCATTAGGGACTAAGTGTACCAAAACACTCCAAATTCTAGAACAGAACATCCCGACAAACCACAATAGAAGAAATGAACTTAGGAGAAGCAGTTAATTGGGGATTGGGGTGTAAATTTCAAAACTGACCAGCCGGGTCATTACATAATTGTACATGTATCATGGTCAAACCTATCTAGTTAATATGTTATCCACATAATAACTTTTTAAGACAAGCCTCATCCATATTTCCGCCAGGTTTTCCATAATCCCAACGGGCGACTATGATTGTGTGCATTATTGTTGGAGAAATAAGTGTGACTACTCTAATCCTTATGGTATAAATAGTCTAATTAGGAGGTGGAAATGTCCTAACCATACTTCTTTTGCAGAAAATAATACATGAAGTCCTCAGGTTTAGCATGGTCCGAAACATACCACCATTTTTGCTAGATTGGGAGGAGGATATTCCATCAAGTGATAAAAATAATGTGAAAAGTGTCTTGGGAAAATTTCCTTCATCGGACATCACCCGAACAACTTGTTAATCAAAGCTGCCCAATGTTCTGGGACAGGGAAAGAGCAGTGTTTCGCTTTAGAAGCATAAAAATGATCATCTCTTGGAAGAAATAGGGGGATTCGCTTGGTTACCTTGGGATAGTCCTGGTTTACTAGTACCAGAAAACTGCAATACTAGGGGGTTTCTAAAGATGATGGGTCTGAGAAAGAATGAGGACTTGGAGTACATGAAGAAGTCTTACATACCTTTTGACTTCCTCTATGAACGATACTGTCACAAAAAATCTTATCATATTTTTATGACAAATTTTCCATCATTTCCTTGGGTTGGATTGACCGCAGGGTTTTTATGTTCATCGTCTGTTTCTTGGGTATGATAGTCGGACCGATCTAAGGGGATATAATCCATACTAGACTGGCCATAGTAGCCAAAACCTTGTTGGATGGGATCGAAGGGCAGACATAGACCATTGTCTTTATAATCATAACAAACATATACTAAGCCTTAAAACACTATCAGAAGGGGTACAAATACTTCGAATGTTGTAATCTACTGCTACAAGATTGGTTATTAGAGTATCTCTAGAGAGGTCAATACTTTCAATAGCTTCCATGAAGACCATGGAATGATCACATAGCTTTCATCATCCTAAGAGACTGACCTATATCCTAGATATTATGCTCAACCTGAGAATGATACATGATGGGCATTATTTTTCAACAATCTAACCGAGGATCAAGTTCAATGGATGTTCGAAATGTTCCCTACTAACGAATTTATCACCAGATGTAAGGTTGTTTTGCACTTGGTACTAATCGGGTTAAGGGGAATATATCAATATGCTACCATCAGGGTTATGAGATAGGCAGGTAGGAAGCAGGCCATACCCCGAGTTTCTAATATGTGTCACTACATGGTAGATTTTCAGGATGATGGCTGTGAGCACGTGATTTTTTCCCCAAGCGATTGAATTCCAAAATATATAAAAAATAATACAAAAATGATTTGTTTGCATTTGTTTGATTTGTGTGAATTACCGGTGTTTGTTTGAAATAAAATTGAAATGAAGATACAAAAAGGAATTAATTAGAAAAATATCAGTAAAATTGTAGAATAAATGCTAGGAAATTAGAAAATTAAGCAAAAAAATACAAAAATATCGGAAAATCAAGAAAAATACAAAAATGGAAAAATAAATGAAATATATCAGTTGTAAATAAATACAAATACATAGTCAAATTACACAGACCATGCCCAAAATGAAACAAGCCGGTTTGCCTAGCCTTTGAACCAAACGACACCGTGTGGAGCAATAAATCTAAGCCGTTGATGAATTTAATCAACGGACCTGGTGAGGCGGTCCCCTTTCAAATAAAACGACATAGTATAAGCATTCAATCACAGTCGTCCAATACATTTGATCACACGGACAAGGCTGATGAGCCAATTAACTAAACGACGTAGCTTAGGGCATTTAATCTCAACCATTCAAAATATCAATCTAATAGACACAATGAAATCCCTCATTAAATGACACGACACCATTTTGAGGCCAAGGTATCCTAGCGTTTCATCTCATCAAATCCAACGACCAGGAATAAATAACATCACTTTAATATATATTATACCTTTTCTGTCTGCCCCCTCATTATACACACACACACACACATTTCATTTGAAAAACCCTAGCCGCCCTAATCTCCTTCTTCCTCTCCCCACCGTCTCCCATTAAGACCACCGGAGGTCACCCCAGACCTCCGTCTCCGACCTAAGCCAACCCCCAAAACACCCTTCTCACCACCAAACAACCCTTAACCCCATTAATCCCGACCAAAAGACCAACAGTTTCCCTAAGTCTTGAAAATCCGGTCGCCGGAACCCTAGCTAGCGACCTCTTAGGGTATGAACCATGGTCCCAAAATAACACCATTTGATAACCTTGAGTCGATCTACCACCCTATCTAGGTGGTTTCCCTCGAATAAGTCCCAAACCCTTCGAATATCCAAAAAAACACTCACCGGAACCCTACTCCGTCGAGTACCCAAAAACAAACCTACTCCTAAAACTTTACCCCAGGTAACCTGATCCCTCTCATACACTCAAATAAAACCCCCAAAGCTCTATTTGGAGGATTTACCACTCTAAAGACTAACAGTCTTCGAAACCCTGCAAATAAAGAAAAATGAAAATAACAAAGAAGAAAGAAAGAAGAAAAGGAAGAAAGAAAAGGAAAAAGAAAACGAAAAGGCCTGAAAAAGCTAAGTATCCCCCACCTTTGCTTTCATTCAGTGGTGTTACGTGTTCTGAAAATTGCTTCTTTACATGCCTATCATGCTTGTCTAAATCTGTTCTTATGCATGTCTAAAATATGAATCTATCTCTTTTTAATTCATACTTGTTCATGCGAGCCCTAAATCTCATACATGCTTGAAATTATCTTAGTGTTCTTAGGATTCTGATATTAACTACTCATGAATCATGTGCTAATTAGCTAATTTAATGTGATTGTTCATTATATTCTGTCTCGATTGGGTTTTAGTTAGTTGGAATTCAACCATTATCAAAATTTTCCTCAGAGTTCTGATTAATTGAAAGTTAATTCGTGTTTAAGGTTATAAGTGCAAAACAACATGAATCTGGCTATATTTGTAACTTGATTTATATGTTAGTTCATTCTTAACCTTTGAGTGCTTATGTATACTTAGGTAATGTGTATAAATGTTTGTGGCTATGTTTGTGAGTTAAGTATGGGTTTTGATTAGTTGCGATGTTCTGATTAGTGGTTGTGTTTTGATTTATGGATATTTGTAAAAGTGGTTAAAAGTGACAAGGCTTTAGTCTGAAATTGATTAAGTCTTAAAAGAAATGTCTGATTAGTGGATATTTGTTAAATACATGCTACCCTAGTCCTGCCAAACCTAAGGCAGGTCAGGTAATAATAATCAAAAGCAAGGGGTAAAAGTGGAAGGGTAAATGGCATTATTGTGGATTAAATAGAGCGTATAAGGATAAAAATGACTTTAGTGCTTGGTATTTCTGAAATTACTTGAATAAAAAAGGGTATACTAGGAAGAGTTAAAAGGGATTTGTGTAATAAACCTTAGCAAGTGAGGGTAATTCGGTAAAACCTGCCTAATAGAACCCAATAGAATGTCCCAAAACCTTCTAGCAGGGGTTCTAGGGCATTTCGATACAATTTTAATGGACTATACTGTAATTAATTGAAAAGAATAAGGGGAGGGAAATAAAATTAAAATATTTGAAATCCCCCCCCCCCAAATGCCTCTATAAATAGGCTTCTATAAGCCTGAAAAGGGGGTTACACATTGGTTCCACATCTCCAGATTTTGTGTAACGACCCAGCTCGTTGTTACAGAAATTTACCACCCCGTTACCTTTCATTTACATATTTTATGCTTTTATATCAGTATTGGACTCTATCGGGTGAGCTAGGAGTGATTCCGGTTGAAAATGAAACAAATAGCCTTCTTGAAGGAAGCTTGAATGTGGGAAGTCAACCTAGAGTTGAATATAGAGTTAGAGTGCTCGAAATCGGATTCTGATAATTCGACTAGTTTTGGGGGGATCATTTATGACTTAGGAGAGCAATCAGAATCGAATTCGGAGGTCCGGTGTAGTTTTAGGCTTGAATTGGCTAAGGTTGAATTTTGGCGAAAACCGGACGATAGGTGAGATTTTGATCCGTGGGTCGGAATGGAATTCCGACTGTTTCTGTAGCTTCGTTATGTGATTTTGGATATTTCTACAAATTTTCAGGTCATTCGGACGTCGTTTGAACGAGTTTTAGATTGAATGTTAGTTTTAGAAGTTTTGAAGAAACTTAGGCTTGAATCCATGTGAAAATGGTGATTCTGATGTTTAGGATAATGTTTTTATGATTGGAACAAGTCCGTATCGTGTTTTGGAGTATGTCAGTGGTTTTTGTTGGGGTCCCGGGGGCCTTGGGATGAATTCGGATCATCATTCGGGCATTGGAACTTAGAGAAAACTGCAGAAAATTGCAGGTTTGTGCAGCAGGCATTAAGCCTTCGCGTTCGCATGGCCTAGGTCGCGTTTGCGTAGGCCAAGTTGGGTTGAGCTTCGTGTTCGCGTCCTTGGAGGTCGTGTTCGCATAGGAGAAAGATGGAGACCATCGCGATCGCGTGAAGGGGAGATGCGTTCGCGTAGAAGAAATCTGGGTGGCTGGGAATTTGTTCTTCGCGAAAGTGTGGGAGGCGTCGCGTTCGCGAAGAGTAAGCTAGAGCTGGGCATCGCGAACGTGTGGTAGGTCACGCGAACGCGAAGAGCAAATGTGTCTGGCAGTGAAATTAAATGCAGAACTAGTGTAGTCGTGGGTTTCACACCCAAAACACAAATTTTGAGCCCTAGAGAGAAGAACTCACGGGAAAACACTGGGATTTCATCTGGTAATCATCGGAGGTAAGATTGATGACTCAAAAACATAATTTTATGGTAGAATTAACATCAATCTTGATGAATTTGGGTAGAAATTGTGAAGAATTGTGGCCTAGGTATTGAAAACGAGATTTTGAGTTTTGAAAGGCCATTCGAACTCCGATTTTGATAAATTTTATATGCACGGACTCGTGGCGAGATGAGAATCGCGTTGGTATAAGTTTCTGAATTTTCCAGACAGCAAGCCCGGGGTCGGGTTTTACCAACTTGGTGTATTATCGCGTATTTCATGTAAATTGAAATGGGTTATGTTTCTTTGACCCGTAAATGACATAATTATTGTGGTTTGAATAGATTCTACACGCGAGGCAGCGAATTCTGAAGGAAAAGGCATTGCGGCCGAGTCTACGACCGGCTAGAGGTGAGTAGTTTGTGTATATGGTAGCCTGAGGGTTCGAAACCCTAGCTTAGCACATTGTGATGCTAGTAGGGCGTGGCTCGCACCCCGTGGCAGGTGCGAGATTGATTGTGATTAGGGATTGAGTCTTGGTCCATCCCGGATATGGATAATATGCTATTAGTGATGGAAATACTCTGTGTTTGATATATTTGTGGGCTGTAAGCCTTGTTTGGGTCCTTGTGCCGACCTGTAGTATCCCTAGGGGATAGTATATATGTGATAGCTATACTAGGCTGTAAGCCTTGTTTGGAGCCTTGGAATTTGAAATCACAATATTGAAATGCTAAGTCATCGGTTTTGCAAAATTAAATAAAAGATAAAGTATTTTCATAAATTATGAACTAGAATCTAGAAATAAGTAAATTGAGTTGTTTGTGACTTATCTGATTATTGTAGACTAAGGATGGATTGGGCTGCACGCCGCAACGGTATTGCGCTTGGGCTGTAGGAGCCCCTCCGGAGTCTGTACACACCCCTAGTGAGCGCCGTCGACGTTAAATGGATCGGGCTACACGCCGTAGCGGTTATGTGCTTTGCATTGCATCTTTGTCTGTGAATTATCTCTGATATTGGTAATGTAGTGTTGTTGTTGCTAGTTCGTAGGTGGAATCGGACTGTAGTTTAGCTTTATTATGTGGTATTATGTGGATTTCTTACTTTCAACAACTTGTATATATTTATTTCTCACTGAGTACTTAGTACTCACCCCTACTCCCTGCACCATTGTGTGCAGATTCAGGTACACAGTAGGGATAGACGAGCACTCCAGCCTTTATCAATATTTATCCGAGTTGCTGAGGTAGCTGCTGGCGCTCGCAGGACGTGGCTTCTCTTCTTATTCCAGTTTTCCTTTGTATATACATTATTCATACTTGAGTATTTGGTTTAGATATTGTTATCCGATCATGTTTAGAGGCTCTAGACTCGTGACCCTATATCTTTGGGGGATTATTCAGTTTAGCATTATTGTTGATAATGATATTTAGGTAATTGATTTGAGCTTCATGCTCAGGATGAGAGTGTAAATGGTCGGGCTGGCCTAGCAGTTGTGTTGGGCGCCATCACGACCGGGATTGGGGTCGTGAAAAGTTGGTATCAGAGCCTAGGTTACTAGGCCTCATGAGTCTTGAGCCAGTTGGTAGAGTCTTGTTGATCGGTACGGGGACGCCTGTACTTATCCTCGGAAGGCTGCAAACCTTTAGGAAACACATCACATTTCTTAGAATTTCTTATCGTGCGTACTTGATTCAGCTTGAGATATAATCTTTGAAATTCCTTCCACAAGCCTGTGTACGCATTGAGCGCTCAGTAATATGATTGCCTTGATGGCTTGTGATTTCCCGATCAAGGGACAAGATATAATCTCTGTGAGTTCATATTGGGCCACTCGGGAGGACTTGAGGCTAGACCTTGTCTATGGATTGAGCACCCCGGTGCTGATTTTACGAGCTGGTATTATGAAATTTCGGGTGATCGATATTGTCCCTATGAGCACATGATATAACTTTGGTCTCGTTTGAGACCGGTCATTTGTAAAGATCCCAAACCCTAGCCGCCCCCTCTCTCTCACCCTTCTTCTTCATCTCCCCCCTCTGCAACCTTACCGGCCATGGAGGCCACCACCTTCCACGGTGGTCTCCGGCAACACCCTCACCACAAACCACCCTCTTCTTCTACTTTATCTCAAACACCACCCAAAAACTCTGAGAAAACCTTGAAATCCCCCCTGTTCTTGGATTTCCTATCATCGGAGTTCATCTCCGGTGAGCTCAACCTACGAGAACCAACCCCAAATCAACACCACAGACTCCCAACAGCCTGATCTATCACCCTACCCCATTGCTTTCCCTCGAATCTACCCCTATCTTTTCGAATATCCAAAAGAAAGTCGCCGGAACTCTAACTCCGGCGACTCAAACCTAGTTTCTTCTAAAAATCTCACCTTTACCCTCTCTGAACACCCCCCACCAAACCAAAATCACAAAAAAAGACTTCATCTTGAACTCTTACAATGAAAACCAGAAAAGAAATCAAGAAATAAACAAATAAAAGGAAAAGAGAAAAGAAATCTGAAAAAAGAGAGAGTGAAAAGAAAGAAAGGGAAAGTGAAAAGAAAGAAAGGGAAAATGGAAGCTCAGGGGACCGGCCCTGCAAGCTAAGTCCCCTCGCTCTCTATGTCTTGTTTGTTTCCTTTTGTTTGTCCATTTTTCATGCTTTCTTCTGCTTTATATCTTCTGTTTTGATTATTTTTGTTTCTCTGGCTTAAAAGATCTGTCTTGATTTCACCCTTTCCTCTTCATCTTCTGTGTACTGTGACTCCTGATCTGTTAGCTTTCCATAGCTTGACTGTTCTTCTCTTCTGTTTCTTTGAATGTTTAACTTTAGTACTAGTTTAGTTGCTTGACTTTCACTTTTTTTTCCACCTTTATATTAGGGTTTCTTCTGATAGCTTGCAATGTCCTTACTATTCTTCTATTCTCTTAACTACATGGTTTTGTTTTAGCGCAAGTCTAGCCGTTTGATTCTCATTCTCCTTCATTTCATGTTCATACTAGGGTTTTCTTTAATTTTAGTTTGTATCACCTATTATGTTCTTTCATATTCTAAATAAGCATGCTAATCTAATTTGGTGATTCTTTTTTTCTCTTCTGTTACTTTTATATGATAGATTTAGGATTCTTCTTCACTGTTTCTCCATGTTCTTCTGTTCTTCATCTTCATCTTGTCTGTCATACTCTTGTATTAGATTTGGGTTGATATTTGGAAAAGTTTTAGATTTAGTGGGTATGGTTGATATCATTCTTATAGATCCTTTGTTCTTGTGCCTGGATAAGCCATGTTTCATTTATTGTTGACTGTTTTATGAGATCTAGGCTCTATTAAGTCTATGTCCATGAACTTTAAGGTTTTTGGGTCTTTCAGTGAATCATCTAACATAAATTGGTTGTAACTAAGTATGATTGATGTTAATTGACACTTTTCTACATAAAATTGAGTTATGTGAGTCGATTGATTAAGATTCAACATTATCAAACTTCCCTTATGAGTTTTAATTGATTGATGAACAATGTTTGGTTTCATGTGGCTATGTGTGCAATTGTATGTTGAAATGGCTAAGTTTGCAATAGTTTATTGTTAGTATGAGCAGTGTTAATGCCCATTAATCTTAGGGAATTGGTCATAGCTGCAAAAGTACTAAGTTTCATAAATGGCTAGTTTTGAAAAAGGTTAAAATTGAAAATGAAAAAAATAGGTTATAAGTTAAATAAATGACAAGGAGTGGTCAATTTTTCAATTGACCAACTCTGCAAGGTCTGTCACATACTGGTCCAACCTTAAATAGGTTAGTTGTGTAATAAGTGGTTAAGTTTGAAAGTTCAGACTTACCAAGGCCCAAATTGAGCCCTAAATCACAAGTGGCTAGGCCTGCAAAGGCCTTGGCCCAGCCTATGTTCAGTAAATGGGCTTCAATTTCCCAAGCCAAGTCTCAGTAATCTGCCAATCTATACCTACAAATACCCCCCTAAAAAGACTAAGTAATGGCTAGTTTTTATATAGAAATATTCAGAGAAAAGGACAATAGCAAAAATAGCAAATAGTTTTCTGCATATTTTCAAGTAATAGTCACTGGTTAAGCTGTTTGCTTGTGGGTTTTCTACTTGACTTCTCCTGGATTTCTTACCTGTTGTCGCTGTGTTGTCTTGCTCATTTGGGATTCAAATCTTCACTGTTGCATTGCCTTGTCGTGTTACTTGTTGTGCTTATTTCTGCCTTCCTTAGAACTCATTGGCTTCACTTAGCTGAACTAGGTACATTTCCTGTTTGATCGAAGATGTAATGCTGAAATGCTAAATGATGAAATGAAGTTCAAGTGTTCGATTCATTTGTTATCATGTATTCGTAGTTTACTCTTTTCATTAGTTGTTCAGTATTAGCATATATCTGTAGTTTTATATGTAGTGTAGCATGTATAAGTAGAAAGAGAAAACAAAAACAATGTAGTAGCTAGTATTATAGTGGTAGTATAGTCGTAGTAGTAGATCACTTAGTTAAACACGTAGAAATCGTAAAACAAGGCTAGATAACTCTAATGTGAATCGATGACAGTAAGTTCGACCAACTCACGTAGGTAATCTGATTTGGAAATTGATAGCTGGATTAGAGTAAAGTTCAAAAGAGAAACAACTAAAATGAAGTAATAACTCAATTAAGACTGGATTTGTGATATCAAATAAGTTTGGCTCGTATTAATATCAGTAGTTAAAAAACATCTGTGAATTCGTATATAGATACAAATAAGTTCAAAAGGGAAGAACAATTAACAGAAGTAACGAGTCATCTGCAACTGGGGTATGTGGCAATGAATGAGTACAAATCATAGAAAATCCAGTAATACTATCGTGTATATACGTCTCTGAATCACTTAACCTTAGATACTCAAGTCGTCATTAAGTAAGTAATCGAGCTATTTAAACCATGCTTCATATAGATAAACCATCTTCTCATAATTGCTTGGTTAAATAACTTTCAATTTAAGTGTAAATTAGCCCTTAGAAAAAGTAAAAGTGTAGAAGTAGTCAGATTTCATACGCGTCGAGTTATTTTAGTTTAAGGTTAACATGAATTGTATTGTACAATGATCTTCATCTCCTGGTAAACAAAAAAAAGTGATTTGATTTCATTCCTAATTCTGAGTGCCTATTTTTACTATGAATTCTGCATTTTACTTTTTTTTATTGTTACCCCAAACTGGTCTGGGCCTGATATACAATGTGGGTCTGGACTATATTCGTAAGTCTGTTGGGCCATCGGCTGAGAGACTAAGCCTGATCTGGGTCATTAGGACCTGGACATGTGTAATATTATACTAAGTCATATTCAGAAATCCAGGAACAATAACAATAGAAATAACATGGGCCTGGACTCATTTTCAGAAGTGATAGTTGAAATACAACTAAAGAAAAACCAATATAGATAACATAGTATGTACATATTAAGATTGAGCCTTTAAAATTAAATCGGGATGAGCCTCACATGACACCAAATAGTGGGGACCCTTTTAGTAACAAAGTTAAAAAATGTAAATAGAATCGGGAAAGCTACTAGTAAATTTCATAGCTTCTCCCAAAAGAATTAAAAGCTGATAGACACTATTAAGAACGATTTAATATACCTTCCTTAAATACGAGTGTGCACTTGGTCCGACTCAAATTCCAAATCCTAGCAAAGCCGAAATGTACTAAAGGTCACAGGCGTACTGGTTGCGGTGTGACTCGAAGTACGTTTTCACGATGTCGCAATTCGTAAAAATGATAAAAAAGTAAAACACATGCATATTGTTAAAATCTATAACAAGTCAAATAAGATTCGAAAACGATGGTTGAGCGACCGTGCCAAAACCACGGAATCCGGGAATGCCTAACACCTTCTCCCAGGTTAAGAGAGTTCCTTATCCAGGTCTTTGTTTCGCGGACTGTAATAACAGAGTCAACTTCCTCGGATTCAAGATTAACCGTTACTTGGGACACCATTATCTTCCCAAGTGGCGACTCTAATAATTAAATAAAAATCCCGAACCGATTGTCCTTTATGTGAAAAAAATCCTTCCTCTTTGTTGTTATATCCATCTCGGGTATTTGAACATTGAGGTATATCCTATGTATCTTTCCAAATGGATCGGTACCAAGCCTTTCTGGTGTGGGGTGTGAAAAAGGGAGGTGTGACAGCTCTGGCGACTGTGCTGGGGAAACCAACCCAGAACTTTGGCTTCAGGGTTTAAGAACTCGAGCTCCTTAGAATCGTCGTCCTCTATGTTATTTGACTTTGTTATATTCTTTGAACAACATGCTATGTGTTTACTGCTTTGATAATACGTGAATTGTATATAAATTTTGCCGAAAACCCTTCTCTTCTTTACCTACGAGGATGTGCTTACTGGTTGAGACTCCCCTTTCTGTTAAGTCATACCTGAACTAAGAAACAGAGGCTAGATAAGTTACAAAGCCGATTGACTCCGCGAGTCACAGGTACGTAGCCCCCTCCTCGATTCGAGTTGTCCGCTCGGGTACATGGTCTAGCACTCTATGAAACTTTAAGATGTTGAACATAGGTCTAGGACAATTATTTGCATCATATCTGGCTTAGGGGACTCAACACAGGGGTTGGGTCCATCTAGGACAGGTGACCCGGTAATTAAAAGATCGAGCATATTATGTGTTGCATTTTTATTGTCCTTGATCGTTATGCGGACCAGCAAAATTCCCGAGGATAGAAAAAGTTTTCAATTAAAAAGAGAGAAATGAGAACTAGTGAAAAAGTGTATTCGGAAAATCTGAAAATTTGAAAAGACAAAATGGTTTTGATGTTAAAATAATTGGTCAACTAATCTGACCGAACTATGCAGGTTTGATTCTCGCCATTAGGCGGGATACGTAGGCAACCCTTGAACGGGTCCAACCACCTTTTTAGAAAAAAGACCAAAAAAAATTTCATTTCAAATAATCGGCGTGATCGCTATTTTTGGAAACGGCTGAATGTTCCGAAAGGACGTCGGAAGGCTGTTTGGGCAAAAATGGCCACTTCGAGAGTCATGTCTCTTTCAAAAATGAAAATTTGCATTAAAATATTTTTCTCTTTTCTAAATAAAATCGCCTTAATAAATGTGCAGGATGAGCACAATACAGAATGAACCTTTCGCCTTAATGAATAAAATCCCTTTGGAGCTAAGACTATGGTGGAACGACATGGGAATAGAAGGTCAAAATTGGGTCAAAGGCTACTTAAAAGATCTCACGGGCTTATTGGACATAATTCCCCGAGGCGACATAATCAGAGCACTGGTCACATATTGGGATCCTGCACACAATGTACTCCATCTTCCGGACTTTGAACTCACTCCCACTCTGGAGGAAATTGCTTTCTACATAGGGAAAAATGATGTCCTCTTGAAAGAAAAATACCCGGTGACCTCGAGAGCAGTAATAGTGCACTGCTTCTTGGACTCTTTGAAAATTGCTAGAAACGTCCACAACGAGGATTTAGCAAATGGATTTTTCTCCTTAAACTTCATTTATAACAGATATGGACATGTCGGGGGTTTAAATAACTCCACGAACAAGATTTGTAGCAAGTCCAACCGAGCGAAATGGGAGGAGCATCGATGGTTTTCTTTCTTAGTGGCATTTCTCGGGATTATCATATTTCCAAGAAAAGACGGGCACATAGATATAAAGGTTGCCAGGGTAGCAAGCTCTTTGGTTGTACAAGATAATTGTACTCTGGCTCCAATGATTTTAGCAGACATCTACCGTGCCTAGACTACATGTAAAGTAGGGTCCAACTTCTTTGAGGGATGTAACTTAATTTTGCAAATCTGGTTGATAGAACATCTATGCCATCATCCTTCGCTATCAAGCTACGGGCCGACTGAAAGAACGTGCCTTGAAGAATTTTACACGAGAACAAAAGAAGTTAAGTTGCCAGAGGGAACAAAGGATTGGATTTTACATCTACGATCGTTGACCGACGGCCAGATTGATTGGGCGTATGATTGGTTGCCCCTCGACGAGGTGATTTATATGTCGACAGAAGGGTCACACTTTTTGATCATGGGTTTGAAAAGTATCCAACCTTATGCCCCATACAAGACCCTGTGACAGCTTGGTAGATGTCAAGTTATACCAAAGGATGGGGACCTCAGTTCGCAAGTGATAGAGATTAGCCCGGATGGGCAATTCCCGAAGGCAAAGGTCCGTTAGATTTGGAATGAATGTCAGAATTTGAAAGTAGAGACTTGTGTGTAGAATATAGCTCGGGGTGAAGTGTCTTCAGGGTATTCCGCATGGTATCGATGGGGTATTGAGCATGGCAGGCCATCGAAAAGACCTCACTTACAAGATCTGGTGGAGCAATCTAAGGAAAATTGGAATTGGGCGGCCAAAGAAAGTGAATATAAGGCCAAGATCAGTTTGCTGGAAGAACAATTGAGAAATCTCCAGTTTGAGAGCGGTTTGCAAGAAGCATCCGACGAAGGAGAGAAAAAGCAGCTGAAGAGAGAAAATGAAATTTTGAAGGCCCAGGTTGCCAAAATGAAAATTGCATCTGAGACCCCTGTTCTCTTAGCCCGAGACGAGAAATTGATTGAAACTCTTCGGCACAAAGTGAATGACTGCAGCTTTGACTTAGACAAAGCAGAAAAGGAGTTAGTCAGGGCTCGGAAGTAAATGGCCAAAGATGCCGAGGAAAGAGCCAAGTTGGTTCAGCAGCTACAGGATAAGCATGAGTTTGAGGTAGCTCGACTGAGGAAGAAAATTGGCATGGCCACAATCAAAAGTAACAAGATCATCAAAGACTTCGAAGAACAAAGAGAACATTGTTACGCAACTACGGCTCATCTAGAGTTTGAGCTACAAAAAATGCAAAAGGAGAACCAACACACCTGACATGCTCGCACCGAACAGATTAGCCGATTGCTTCAAGAGAAAGGGGTTATTCGAGAAAGAATTGTTCATATCGCTCAGTACATCACCCGGAAGAGCCAGCTATGTGAAGACATGTCCCGGGAAACATTTGTGTCAGCTGTGAAGTTCTTTGTGCAGCAAGTCATGTCCGACCTAGATAGGCTCCAAAGGGGATTAGCATATAGGCCTGCGGCAAGACCGAACGATGTATTCATAGGGCATGCATTATGTATTCATATTTCTTTGCATTAGTAGCACAACATTATCTTGTAAACCGATGTTTTTGAACTATCAATGAGAAATCAAGAGTTGTTGTCAATCCTATTGCTTTATGTCAATTCTTTATTTACGATAGGCAAATAAATAGGAACGCAAATCAATAAAAAAAAGAAATAAAGAAAAAGAGAGAAAGAAAAGCAAGAAAAAAAAAGAAGAAGAAAAAAAAAAGAAGAAAAAAAGATGAAGGAAAAAGCAAGAAAGGAAAAGAAGAAAAGAAAAAAGGGGGAGAGATTGATGAGATTGGTTCAAAATGAAATAAAGGTCGGGATAATGCATGACGATCAAAGACAAAATTGCGATTATTCCAAAGCATTGCATCTTATCTTTTCATGTGCTAACTACTAACGGGTGTTGTTGTTTATGAGAACCAGATTCTAGTTGGCAACTGACATTCTGGCTACTCATCCCTACAACACAAGATCTAAGACAATGACAAAGGCCGTATCCCAAGAAATTGAACTAACTGTTATGGACCTTGTCCACGAGGAAGAAGTTGTGGACGTAGCAGGAATGAAAGAAGAGATGTACAAGCTTAAACAACAGATGGCTGAGATGTACCAGACTTGGTCGAGGGGTCAACCCTTACCTACTTATCCCGCTAACCCAGCATACGCCCTCCAGCCAATCCCAACCCTGAGCCACACACTATGAACTCATCCTCAACATATCCAGACTATCACCACTACTATGCCTCCACCTCTCAGGTACCACCACCACTGTCAAAACAAGTGCAACCCCAGCCACCACAGGTCGCCCCGGTATATATAGCACCTCCACCTGCCGCCCTGCATAAATCATCCAGTGAGCCGTTGTTCCATGTACAAGATGCCTACTATTACCCGCCTGAACCAACCTTTCGGAAGCACGAATCTCACACTCCATTGATGGAGGCGGCCGAAGAAAAACCTGTCAGAAACTTAGAGCAAGAAGAGATGGCCAGAAAGATGAGGAGTTTGGAGTAGTCCTTTCGTAACATACAAGGGCTAGGGGGACAAGTAAGTTTGGCGTACAAAGACCTATGTTTGTTTCCGAAAGTACAGCTCCCTATCGGGTTCAAGTTGCCAAAGTTTGACATGTACAGTGGGCATGGAGATCCGGTAGCCCATCTTAGAGGATACTGCAGCAAGATGCGCGGCGCAGGGGGAAGAGATGAGCTTCTGATGGCATACTTTACCCAAAGTTTGAGTGGTTCCGCATTGGAATGGTACACGTGCCAAGATCAGACCAGGTGGTTCATCTGGGATGACCTCGCACAAGCATTTGCTAACCATTTCCAGTATAATTTGGAGATCATACCGGATAGGTTGTCGCTCACTAAAATGGAAAAGAAACCTGGTGAAAACTTTAAAGAATCCGACTTTAGATAGAGAGAACAGGCGGCGAGGGTGGATCCACCGATGAAAGAAAGTGAAATGGTAGACTGTTTCTTGCAGGCCATGGAGCCTACCTACAATGGACATCTAGTATCAGCCATTGGCAAGAATTTTAATGAAGTCGTAAAAATGGGAAGCTTCGTGGAAGAAGGATTGAAAACTACCAAGATTATGAGTTTTTCTGCGATCAAGGCCACAAATCAGGCCATACAGATAGGAAATGGAGGAACCACGGGGAAGAAGAAGAAAGAAGAGGTGTTGGTTGTGGAGAGTAAACCCTGGAATCGTAGCCAATACCATCACCCACCTCGCCCGTACCAGCTTTACCCGCCAGCACCCTACAACCCACCTCCACCATACTATCCACCCACTACGCCACACTACCATAACCCGTAAGCCCATATCCACCACCACCACAGGTATGGCGAGCCCAGGCCCCGCAAAATGTTTATCACACATAAAATACCTACCCCTCTTCTAGAACTTATAGAAACCCGAATAGACCCAACTTCAGGCCTGACCCGGAGATGAGAAACAGAAACCAGACGAAAAAAACATTCACCCCGTTGGGGGAATCCTATACTAGCCTCTATCATCGATTGAAGGAATTGGGGATGCTGAGCCCAATTGAATCAAAGCATCCGAACCCACCTCCCAGGAATATTGATCAGCCGGTCAGGTGTGAGTATTGCTCTGGGGCACCGGGGCATAACACTAAAAAATGTTGGCACTTGAAGACTGCTATCCAAGAGCTCATTGATAGTCGAAGGATTGAGGTACAGGCTCCAGAGACTCCGAACATTACTCAAAATCCACTACCGATTCATCATGAAACACACATGATAGAGTTGGCACAAGAGGAGAGCAGCAAGAAGCCATCCCAGTTGAGACTCTTCTTCTTCTTTATCTCAAACACTACCCAAAAACTCCGAGAAAACCTTGAAATCCCCTATGTTCTTGGATTTCCTGTCATCGGAGTTCATCTCCAGTGAGCTCAACCTACGAGAACCAACCCCAAATCAACACCACAGACTCCCAACAGCCTGATCTATCACCCTACCCCATTGCTTTCCCTCGAATCTACCCCTATCTTTTCGAATATCCAAAAGAAAGTCGCCGGAACTCTAACTCCGGTGACTCAAACCTAGTTTCTTCTAAAAAGCTCACCTTTACCCTCACTGAACACCCCCCACCAAACCAAAATCTCAAAAAAAGACTTCATCTTGAACTCTTACAATGAAAACCAAAAAAGAAATCAAGAAATAAATAAATAAAAGGAAAAGAGAAAAGAAATCTGAAAAAAGAGAGAGTGAAAAGAAAGAGAGG
The DNA here is from genome assembly GCA_032618575.1 of Nicotiana noctiflora. Lineage (NCBI taxonomy): Eukaryota > Viridiplantae > Streptophyta > Magnoliopsida > Solanales > Solanaceae > Nicotiana > Nicotiana noctiflora. The sequence goes on along the minus strand of JASVEL010003667.1, from coordinate 575,006 downwards.
GAAAATGGAGGCTCAGGGGACCGGCCCTGCAAGCTAAGTCCCCTCCCTCTCTATGTCTTGTTTGTTTCCTTTTGTTTGTTCATTTTTCATGCTTTCTTCTGCTTTATATCTTCTGTTTTGATTATTTTTGTTTCTCTGGCTTAAAAGATCTGTCTTGATTTCACACTTTCTTCTTCATCTTCTGTGTACTGTGACTCCTGATCTGTTAACTTTCCATAGCTTGACTGTTCTTCTTTTCTGTTTCTTTGCATGTTTAACTTTAGTACTATTTTAGTTGTTTGACTTTCACTTATTTTTTCCACCTTTATATTAGGGTTTCTTCTGATAGCTTGCAATGTCCTTACTGTTCTTCTATTCTCTTAACTACATGGTTTTGTTTTAGTGCAAGTCTAGCCGTTTGATTCTCATTCTCCTTCATTTCATGTTCATACTAGGGTTTTCTTTAATTTTAGTTTGTATCACCTCTTATGTTCTTTCATCTGCTAAATAAGCATGCTAATCTGATTTAGTGATTCCTTTTCTCTCTTCTGTTACTTTTATATGATAGATTTAGGATTCTTCTTCACTGTTTCTCCATGTTCTTCTATTCTTCATCTTCATCTTGTCTGTCATACGCTTGTATTAGATTTGGGTTGATATTTGAAAAGTTTTAGATTTAGTGGGTCTGGTTGATATCATTATTATAGATCCTTTGTTCTTGTGCCTCGATAAGCCATGTTTCATTTCTTGTTGACTGTTTTATGAGATCTAGTCTCTATTAAGTCTATGTCCATGAACTTTAAGGGTTTTGGGTCTTTCAGTGAATCATCTAACATAAATTGGTTGTAACTAAGTCTGATTGATGTTAATTGACACTTTGCTACATAAAATTGAGTTATGTGAGTCGATTGATTAAGATTCAACATTATCAAACTTCCCTTCTGAGTTTTAATTGATTGATGAACAATGTTTGGTTTCATGTGGCTATGTGTGCAATTGTATGTTGAAATGGCTGAGTTTGCAATAGTTTATTGTCAGTATGAGCAATGTTAATGCCCATTAATCTTAGGGAATTGGTTATAGCTGCAAAAGTACTAAGTTTCATAAATGGCTAGTTTTGAAATAGGTTAAAATTGAAAATGAAAAAAATAGGTTATAAGTTAAATAAATGACCAGGAGTGGTCAATTTTGCAATTGACCAACTCTGCAAGGTTTGTCACATACTGGCCCACCCTTAAATGGGTTAGTTGTGTAATAAGTTGTTAAGTTTGAAAGTTCAGACTTACCAAGGCCCAAATTGAGCCCTGAATCACAAGTGGCTAGGCCTATAAAGGCCTTAGGCCAGCATGTGTTCAGTAAATGGGCCCAAGCCAAGTCTCAACTTGAGACTGGTCCAATTTTAAATAGTCTAAGTATAACAATAAAGTAGGCTAGTCCTGTAATTAGCTTAAAAATGAAGAAAAAAATCTTTAATTAACAGAAAATGAAAAGAAAGTGTTAAAATTGAAATAGTTCTTTAAGATAAAATTGGCCAGTGCTTAATTACCAATGCAAAGACTGGCCCTTAGTTAAATAAGTCTAGAAAGGCTGAAAACCAGACCTAGGTAGGTCGGGTACTTCAGCTGTACCCTTAAGGGCATAAAGGGAACACACATTAGCAAAATGGAAGATTATATAGAACACATAAGGACATATGAGTCATTTGTACTCCTGATTTCTGCAATTTTGCAGAGATTGAGGAGTATAATGGTCTCACTAAAAAGGGAAAGCAGTAAAAATCTTTAACTAATAGGGACACTTTGGTAAAAGCTTAGGAATAGAATCAAAAAGAACCTTCTAGCACATGCTGGAAGGGATCTTATAACAGAAATAAGGGTGTAAGTGTAGACTTAGTAATTTTTAAGGCCGAAGAAATGGAATTAACTCCTATTCTTCCCCCCCACCCACCCCCCCCCCCAAGAAATCTGCCAATCTATACCTACAAATAACCCCCAAAAAGACTAAGTAATGGCTGGATTTTATATAGAAAAATTCAGAGAAAAGGACAATAGCAAAAATAGCAAATAGTTTTCTGCATATTTTCAAGTAATAGTCACTGGTTAAGCTGTTTGCTTGTGGGTTTTCTGCTTGACTTCTGCTGGATTTCTTACCTGCTGTCGTTGTGTTGTCTTGCTCATTTGGGATTCAAATATTCACTGTTCCATTTCCTTGTCGTGTTACTTGTTGTGCTTATTTCTGCCTCCCCTAGAACTCATTGGCTTCACTTTGCTGAACCAGGTACATTTCCTGTTCGATCGAAGATGTAATGCTGAAATGCTAAATGATGAAATGTAGTTCAAATGTTCGATTCATTTGTTATGATGTATTCGTAGTTTACTATTTTCATTAGCTGTTCAGTATTAGCATAGATCTATAGTTTTAAATGTAGTGTAGCATGTATAAGTAGAAAAAGAAAACAAAAACAATGTAATAGCTAGTATTATAGTGGTAGTATAGTCGTAATAGTAGATCACCTAGTTAAATAGGTAGAAATCGTAAAACAAGGCTAGATAACTCTAATGTGAATCGATGAAAGTAAGTTCGACCAACTCACATTGGTAATCTGATTTGGAAATTGATAGCTGGATTAGAGTAAAGTTCAAAAGAGAAACAACTAAAATGAAGTAATAACTCAATTATGACTGGATTTGTGATATCAAATAAGTTTGGCTCGTATTAATATCAGTACTTAATCACATCTGTGAATTCGTATATAGATACAAAGAAGTTCAAAAGGGAAGAACAGTTAACAGAAGTAACGAGTCATCTGCAACTGGGGTATGTGGCAATGAATGAGTACAAATCATAGAAAATCCAGTAATTACTATCGTGTATATACATCTCTGAATCACTTAACCTTAGATACTCAAGTCGTCATCAAGTAAGCAATCGAACTGTTTAAACCATGCTTCATATAGTTAAACCATCTTCTCTTAATTGCTTGGTTAAATAACTTTCAATTTTAGTGTAAATCAGCCCTTAAGAAAAAGTAAACGTGTAGAAGTAGTCAGATTTCATATGCGTCGAGTTATTTTAGTTTAAGGTTAACATGAATTGTATTGTACAGTGATCTTCATCTCCTAGTAAACAAATAAAAGTGATTTGATTTCATTCCTAATTCTGAGTGCCTGTTTTTACTATGAATTCTGCATTTTACTTTTTCTTATTGTTACCCCCAAACTTGTCTGGGCCTGATATACAACGTGGGCCTGGACTATATTCGTAAGTCTGTTGGGCCATCGGCTTAGAGCCTAAGCCTGATTTGGGTCATTAGGACCTGGACATGTGTAATATTATACTAAGTCATATTCAAAAATCCAGGCCCAATAACAATAGAAATAACATGGGCCTGGACTCATTTTCAGAAGTGATAGTTGAAATACAACTAAGGAAAAACCAATATAGATAACATAGTATGTACATATTAAGATTGAGCCTTTAAAATTAAACCGGGATGAGCCTCACATGACATCAAATAGTGGGGCCCCTTTTAGTAACAAGGTTAAAAAATTTAAATAGAATCGGAAAAGCTACTAGTAAATTTCATGGCTTCTCCCAAAAGAATTAATAGCCGATAGACACTATTAATCACGATTTAATATACCTTCCATAAATACGAGTGTGCACTTGGTGCGACTCAAATCCCAAATCCTGGCAAAGCCGAAATGTACTAAAGGTCACAGGCGTAATGGTTGCGGTGTGACTCGAAGTACGTTTTTGTGATGTCGCAATTCCTAAAAATAATAAAAGTGAAAACACATACATATTGTTAAAATCTATAACAAGTCAAATAAGATTCGAGAACGATGGTTTAGCGACCGTGCTAAAATCACAGAATCCGGGAATGCCTAACACCTTCTCCTAGGTTAACAGAGTTCCTTATCCAGGTCTTTGTTTCGTGGACTATAATAACAGAGTCAACTTCCTCGGATTCGGGATTAACCGGTGACTTGGGATACCATTATCTTCCCAAGTGGCGACTCTGATAATTAAATAAAAATCCCAAACCGATTGTCCTTTATGTGAAAAAACTCCTTCCTCTTTGTTGTTATATCCGTCTCGAGTATTTGAACATTGAAGTATATCCTACGTATCTTTCCAAACGGATCGTACCAAGCCTTTCTGGTGTGGGATGTGAAAAAGGGAGGTGTGACAGTCCCTAACTGTGGAAATGGCAACTTAATAACGTACGAGCTATCAGGTGTTAGATCCTTATTGTAATCTATTGTGTGGCCCCGAACTATGGGTGTGGTGAATATTTATCATATCTCTTAGTTGGAAGGTAAAGTGCCTTACGTGTAGTAAAACGAGTTTAGACTCGGGAAGACTAAAGTGATTATGCTATGTATATCCTGGTGGAAGGTATTGTACTGAAATACTAGATTGAGGCAAAATAGATGGGTTGATCCTGATGTGTAATTGAAGGGTATTTGATATATGTTATGATTCAAGCAGGTGCAACACATGTTGATGTATCAATTTTTAAAATATAAGTCGTGTAGTATTGAGATTAGTGTTGTTGATATACATTGTGATGTCTTGTTGAGTTGTGGATGTATTGTTAGGATGGCTTTGGTGATTCTCTGGCAGGTGGATAGGCCAAATTACAAAGGAAACTCTGTCAAAAGTTTTGGAAAATTTAGGACTTAGAAAAATATTTTTGTCACCTGGATAGTAGGCTTAAATGATGAGTGTGAATAAATGCAAGAATTGCAGAAGAGTTAAGGTCTCTGATGATTCGAGTCTTTGTCAAGCTTGTAAATGACTTGAGTTTAATCTCACTATAACATTGTGGCATCAATTGAGTAATAATGCTATGAGTGGCTAAAAATGCTTTGATGTATGGCTTCGAGCCAATTTGGGGAGGTTGTTATTGATTAACTGATTGCATTGTTGTGTGCTATGTTGGTTCCATCTCTAAGTATGTTGGGGAAATCCTGATAAAGGTTATGGTGCTTCGTAGATGTAAAGAAATCCTAGGAAGATTTGAACTGCAGTTGGTCAAGAATGTTTGGTGTATCAAAAAAAAGGGAAGATAGCTAAGTGCATCTGTATGTAATCATGTTCTGCAGTGTTAGAGTTCTAACAAGGCACGAGTGGTTCTGTTCAAAAAGACAGCTGAATTATAACTTAATAAGGGTGAATGACGCCCGAGAATAGCCTTGTGGTGTTCAAGACTTTTCTTGTAATGGTAAGGTGTCTTAAGGTTGTGTATGTGGCTAAAGACGATGGATTCATTAGAAGGGATCAAGTCTTGTGTAATGATATGTGAATGATGAGATTCTATGTATCTATATTGGAGAGTAATGATAATGAATTCATAATCGCAGGAAGTTCTTCAAAATAAGTATTGTAGAATGTGGTACTTCTAGGAAACATTGAGAAAGTGTTCAGTGGCCTATGGGCTTTAGATCGTGTGGTCTTATGTATGAGTATCATATGGTAACGTGAGTTGAGATATTGTGGTGCTATAGTAAAGGCTAATATTAAGTTAAAGATGATTTAGAAAGGAAATTGAGTAAATGGAACAACTTGTGAATAAACTGAAACGGTATGATAATGATACAATTATTTCCTGGTATGTGTTCGAAGTAATGAGTCTTGCAGCTATGGTGCGACCAAGCTCTTGAGTTCTGGTAGTTGCGTAGCTAGATGTGGGTAGAAGGACTCAGTCCTGGCAGTTAAACTTATGCAATGAATTGGTAGAAAGAGTTTGTGATGTGTTCTACCGTGGCTTGAAAGTGAGGATATTCCTGTTGGTATGCGAAGCTGGGGATGTGTAATGAGTTTTCTTCTATATGGGATCCTGAAGGTCTTTGACTAGTTGAGTGCGTCGATGTTTGCAGCGTAGGAAAGGGATATAATTTTCCATGTTATCTTAGTGGGGTATGGTATATACGATGTGTCATAGGAAGTTGATAATGGCATGTTCAAGGTTTTGAGATCAGTTCATAATATATGGGAAGTCATTAAAAAAATTTTGAACAGCACGGGCAGCTGCAGGTGATTTAAAAATCAATCTTTCTAGTGATTACGGAAAAAATTATACTGCCATTCTAGTGATTTGGCAGGGTATATTGTCAAAAAGGGACAAGGTACTGTAAACTGATAATATCTAGTGGTATGGTGGTATTCGCTTGTTGGATCGACTGTGATGATTGAGTTGATGATGGCATAGGGAAATTTCTGAATGATTCTCGTGGTATGAATGGATGCCTGATGTGTGTTTTGTATTCGTACAGTGGAGTGTGGAATCGGGTATAGTGATTCATGTGTTATATAGGTAATAGGGACTAGAAGTTCTCGTAATCCGCCTATGTAGTGGTTGTATATCGAGTGTATTGGCATTTGTTTAGCGATTGTTGGAAATTGGAAGCCCTAGTGGCTCTCTCTTAGTTTGATATGATGAATTTGGGGTGATACTCTATTTCACACTGGTTGTCATAAGTCAGGTCATGTAGCCTAATATGATATGGACTATGTCGAAAGTGGCAAATTGCGTAGCAGAGTGCATCAGAGTATGCTCCAACAGGGTAGTTGTAACCAGGACCAGCGGATGGCTGGTAGGTATTGCTTTGTCAGTAGGGTCTTCGTAGCAGATATCAGTGCAGAGGTTTCTACCATTAATTCAGTTCCGGTATTGGGGAACTTTGTCGGATGCATTTCTTGTGGCTGAGCTTGAGTCTATATACATGTTTATTGTAATGAGCAATTTGACTCGGTATGCATTTCTATTTGCGAGATTTATGCATGGATCGGGTGGCACGCCGCCACGGGTTATTTGGATCGGGTGGCACGCCTCCATAGGTATGGTATCTGGATCGGGTGGCACGCCGCCACGGGTATGTTATTTTGAGCATGTTGCACGCCGCAACCGTGTGATATGGAGAATAGATTTTCTATACGTTACCTGTGTACTATACTTCCTAGTCTTTGAGGAAAGTCAGTGTTGGGTGTCACTCGGCAAATGGCGCATTATTTGTGTCCTTACAAGACTTGATGGCGTATATTAATTGTTTCACCGTGGATGAGATTGATTGCTTGAGTTCAGACCTAAATCTGTGTGTGGCTGACTGTTTTGAGCATGATGATATGACTTGAGGTGCTTCATGGGTAATAGTGTTTGGGTGGAATCATGAGCCGTGGCAAGGCCACATGAAGTTATGACCTTTCGAAGAGGATTCAGGTACTCTAATTCTATGATGTGAGACGAGATCTCAGTTATGTGTTATGATGGTATTGAGGAATTTGAATTACAGTTCTTTTGTTGTGGTAGTTGTCATGATTTGAGTATGTTCAAGCGTTTCTTATTGGAGCCTGTCTTGTGCCCATTGTGGCTTAGGCCGGCGTTGAGGTGTCATATCACCAGTGCGGTGTGTTATAATCGGAATGATCGTTGGAGCCATTCATGAGTGCGGGCATATGTGATTTCAGCTGGTTAGAAATGTAATATCGAGGTTTGGCTCCGAAATCTATTTTGGTATCAGTTAAAAGGGAAATGGAATAATGCATGGATGACCTGAGAAATGGATTCGATATATCGCGTGTTTCAGCTGCCGTGGGCAGTATATGAAGATATTGGAACAAGACTTTAGCTAACGAGAAAGGTTTTTCTGTAATATTTTGTTATCGTGGGAAAATTATTATAATTATAGGCCATCGTCTCGAGCAATTGGGTTGTTTGGTACACCATAAGATCTCACCCGGAGTGGCAAGTATGGGCTATTACAGTTGGTTCGGGTGTATTCTAAGTATAGACGTGGGAGACGAATTTGGTATATGATTTCGGAAAGTGCAATGTGGTCTATGTTCCCGATGGACTGTGGATGTTCAGCTATATTGCATTATCGGACTTATAATGGACAGGGTGACGTGGTACCACCCTGCATATATGCTTGGTAAGGTCATTCAGCTATTGGGTTGCTTCTAGTACAACTCTGGGTACGCTTGAGGATGAGCATTTGTTTAAGTTGGGGAGAATGTAACGACTCGGCCCGTCGTTACGGGAATTTACCACCCTGTTACCTTGCATTTACATATTTTATGCTTTTATATTAGTATTGGAGTATATCGGGTGAGCTAGGGGTGATTCGGGTTGAAAATAAAACAAATAGCCTTCTTGAAGGAAGCTTGAATGTGGGAAGTCAACCTAGAGTTGACTATGGAGTTAGAGTGCTCGGAATCGGATTCCGATAATTCGACTAGTTTCGGGGGATCATTTATGACTTAGGAGAGCAATCAGAATCGAATTCGGAGGTCCGGTGTAGTTTTAGGCTTGAATTGGCTAAGGTTGAATTTTGGCGAAAACCGGACGGGAGGTGAGATTTTGATCCGGGGGTCAGAATGGAATTCAAACAGTTTCTGTAGCTTCTTTATGTGATTTTGGATATGTCTGCAAATTTTCAGGTCATTCGGACGTTGTTTGATCGGGTTTTGGATTGAATGTTAGTTTCGGAAGTTTTGAAGAAACTTAGGCTTGAATCCATATGAAAATGGTGATTTTGATGTTTAGGATAATGTTTTTATGATTGGAACAAGTCCGTATCGTGTTTTGGAGTATGTCAGTGGTTTTCGTTGGGGTCCCGGGTGCCTCGGGATGAATTCGGACCATCATTCGGGCATTGGAACTTAGAGAAAACTACAGAAAATTGCAGGTTTGTGCAACAGGCATTAAGCATTCGTGTTCGCGTGGCCCAGGTCGCGTTCGCGTAGGCCAAGTTGGGTTGAGCTTCGCATTCGCGTCCCTGGAGGTCGCGTTCGCGTAAGAGAAAGATGGAGACCATCGCGATCGCGTGAAGGGGAGACGCGTTTGCGTAGAAGAAATCTGGGCGGCTGGGAATTTGTTCTTCGCGATTGCGTGGGAGGCGTCACGTTCGCGAAGAGTAAGCTGGAGCTGGGCATCGCGAACGCATGGTAGGTCACGCGAACGTGAAAAGAAAATGTGTCTGGTAGTGAAATTAAATTGCAGAACCAGTGTAGTCGTGGGTTTCACACCCAAAACACAAATTTTGCGCCCTAGAGAGAAGAACTCACGGAAAAACACTGGGATTTCATCGGGTAATCATTGGAGGTAAGATTCTTGACTCAAAAACATAATTTTATGGTAGAATTAACATCAATCTTCATGAATTTGGGTAGAAATTGTGAAGAATTGTGGCCTGGTATTGAAAATGAGATTTTGAGTTTTGAAAGGCCATTCGAACTTCGATTTCGATAAATTTTATATGCACAAACTCATGGCGAGACGAGGATTGTGCTGGTATAAGTTTTTGAATTTTTCAGATAGCGGGCCCGGGGTCGGGTTTTACCAACTTGGTGTATTATCGGGTATTTCGTGTAAATTGAAATGGGTTATGTTTCTTTGACCCGTAAATGACATAATTATTGTGGTTTGAATAGATTCTACACGCGAGGCAGCGAATTCTAAAGGAAAAGGCATTGCGGATGAGTCTACGACACTCTAGAGGTGAGTAGTTTGTGTATATTGTAGCATGAGGGTTCGAAACCCCGGCTTAGCACATTATGACGCTAGTAGGGCGTGGCTCGCACCCCGTGGCAGGTGCAGGATTAATTGTGATTGGGGATTGAGACTTGGTCCATCCCGGATATGGATAATATGCTATTAGTGATGGAAATACACTATGTTTGATATATTTGTGGGATGTAAGCCTTGTTTGTGGCCTTGTGCCGACCTGTAGTATCCCTATGGGATAGTATAAATGTGATAGCTAGACTTGCTTAATTACTGATCTCAGTCCTGGAATTTGAAATCACAATATTGAAATGTTAAGTCACCGGTTTTGCAAAATTAAATAAAAGATAAAGTATTTTCATAAATTATGAACTGGAATCTGGAAATAAGTAAATTGAGCTGTTTGTGACTTATCTAATTATTGTGGACTGAGGATGGATCGGGTTGCACGCCGTATCATTTATTATGATATGGGGATCGGGCTGCACGCCGCAGCGGTATTTGCGCTTGGGTTGTAGGAGCCCCTCCGGAGTCTGTACACACCCCCAGTGAGTGTCGTCGACGTTAAATGGATCGGGCTACACGCCGTAGTGGTTATGTGCTTTGCATTGCATCTTTGTCTGTGAATTATCTCTGATAGTGGTAATGTACTATTGTTGTTGCTAGTTCATAGGAGGAATCAGACTGTATTTTAGCTTCATTATGTGGTATTCTGTAGGAATTTCTTACCTTCAGACATTTTATATACTTTTTACTCACTGAGTACTTAGTACTCACCCCTACTCCCCGCACCTTTGTGTGCGGATTCATGTACGCTGGAGGTTTAGCTGAGGAGTCTCGTTTTACAGAGTTATCAGACTTGTTGAGGTAGCTGCTGACATTCGCAGGACCTGGCTTCTCTTCTTATTCCAGTTTTCCTTTGTATATACATTATTCATACTTGAGTATTTGGTTTAGATATTGTTATCCGATCATGTTTAGAGGCTCTAGACTCGTGACCCTAGATCTTTGGGGGATTATTTAGTTTAGCTTTATTGTTGATAATGATATTTAGGTAATTGATTTGAGCTTCATGCTCAGGATGAGAGTGTAAATGGTCGGGCTTGCCTAGCAGTTGTGTTGGGCGCCATCACGATCGGGATTGGGGTCGTGAAATTTTGAGAGTTCGAATTTTGATAGTTAAAAGGGTTTAATTCTGCTGGTTCCATCTTTGATAACTGAAAGAGAGATTCAGCTGATACTATTTGTCTACTTGATCATCAATTCGAGAATTGGTGCTTTGGGATATTTGGCTGGTGTTTCTTTGCTGTTTTGTTCTCACTAGCTTGGATTTTATTATTCTCGAAGTTGATTGCTATTTGTTTATCGAGCTTGGGGATTTGTTGTGATGTTCATCTATTGATTGTTGGTGTTTCTCCACTGTTACCATTGCTGACTGCTTCTGCTTTTCATCCCCTTTGAACTCACCGGTTCATTTTAGTTGATCAGGTACACATCTGTTTCCTGGAGGTGTAATTGAGATTTATGAATGAAGAATTGAAGTTTAAATGACGAAGTTGTTTTTGTTTCTTCTTTCTAGCAGTAATTTTTATTTCGTAGAAATCATTGTAATTCGTTAGGTATTGGTTGTAATAATTAACAACCATATGACTTTGATTTAGATTAAAGTAGAGTAGCTAATGTTATAGTTAGGTGTAGATCATTCGTTAGATACATCTTATCACCTAATTCAAAACTAATACAGGATAAAATGAAGTTAATACACTTAGGTAAATAAAAATACAATTCTGAAACTGGACGTATGAATCGGTATCAAACTACCCATGTTAACTAAATTCTGAATCTTGACCAATTTAATTAAAAAGGGAATAAGTAGTTCAAGTTTAAATAATATCATCGCCTAGCTTCACTCAAAAAATGACTTAGGTACAGAATTGTTTTAGATTTATGTGATTATTAGTAACTCAAGCACGATTAGTTAGTATAGCAATATTGATACAAATTATGGTGTTAGAACTTTAGTTAATTATTGAAACTAGTAGTGATTGAAATGTAACTTGGTACCCTTCTGAATAATATGAGTTTAATGTTTTTTTTTTGTTATTTGAAAAACATCTATTTAAATACTGTCCTGATACTATTTGTTTGTTCTTAATTTTATTCATATACTCTGGGCCTGATCACGAATATAGGCCCAGGTCCAATTAATAAGATGCTCGTGTTATCGAGTGGGGATAGTAGCGTGCGTTGGGCTTCTAAAGCCCAAATGTCCTTAATAATGGACTGCTAAGGCACTCCGAAATCCAGGCCCCAATGATAAATAATGGCCTGGACTCCAAACATTATATCCTTGAAAAAAATACAAAAAACAGATGCATATTAGGAAGGAAAAAACAAAAAAAATAGAAAACATAGTATATAAATAGGATTGAGCCTTAAAAATAAGGAATGAGCCTCGTTCCGAACATGAAGAATACACGGGGCTTCTAAATGGAATTCAATATAATAATGTTAGAGTAAGAGGGACTGTTTAGCGAATTTCACGGTCCTTCCCAAAGATAATAAAGACGTAGATGTTATAGGCACGATAAAATTAAATTACGTTCCTAATACGGGTGTACATTTTATGTGACCCAAATCTTAAATCCCGGCAAAGCTGAAATGCACTAAAGTCACAGGCGTACTGGTTGCGGTATGACTTGAGATACTTTTTTGTGATGTCGCAAGTCCTAAAAATAACAAATGGAAACATTAATAGCATTCGAAAATTGAAGCATACAAATCAGATAAAACAAATACGGCAGTTGAGCGACCGTGCTAGAACCACGTAATCCGGGAATGCCTAACACCATCTCCTAGGTTAACATAATTCCTTATCTAGATTTCTAGTTTTGCGGACTGTTAAACAGAGTCATAATTTCCTCAGTTTGGGATTAAATCGGTGATTTGGGACACCATTATTTTCCCAAGTGGCGACTCTGAAATTTAATAAAAAATCCCGTTCCGAATGTCCTTTAATTGGAAAAACTCCTTCCCTATAATTATTATACCCTTTCGCGGGGTGTAGTAGTAAATAGTTGGGATGTAAAGAAAAAGGAGGTGTGACAACTCTGGCGACTCTGCTGGGGACAAGAAACCCAGAACTTCTATTCAGGGTTTAAGAATTCGAGCTCATTAAATAACCGCTTTTGATTATATCTGATTTCATTATATGCTTTGATCAACATGTTATATGATTACCGCATTGATATTACGTGAACTGTATGTATAAAATTGTGCCGAAAACCCTTCTCTTCTTACCTCTGGGGATGTGCTTACTGGTTGAGACTCCCCTTTCTGTTAAGTCATACCCAATAAGAAATAGAGGCCGGATAAGATACAAAGCCGGACGATCCCACGGGTCCCCAGTACGTCGACCCCTCCTCGATCCGAGTTGTCCACTTGGGTACACAGTCTAGAAGTAATAAAAATTAGGATATTTAGCCTAGATTTAGGACGGTTATTTGCATCATATCTGACTTAGGGGACTCAACACAGGGGTTGGGTCTATCTAGGATAGGTGACCCGGATATCAAAGACCGAGCATGATTATATGTTGCATTTATTTGTCTTGGGCTATTATGTTGACCGGCTAAATACCTGAAAATAAAAAAATAAAAAAAAGGAGAGAAAAATAGCGATTTTTAGAATAGCACTACTAAAATGGTGATGAAATGCTGTCAAATTTTGAAAAGGAATGTCTGAAAATAGTCAGAATAATTTTATCAAAACAGTTGGTCTTAAAACAATTTGACCGAACTATGCTGGTTTGATTCTCACCACTAGGGAAGATACGTATCCAACCCGTGACGGGTCCAACCACCCATTTTCAAATATAATAAAAAAATGTCGAATTTTTAGTTTTATCAATAAAATCAAAGTGATGCCATTTTTTAAAATAACCGAATGTTTCGAAAGGACACCGGAAGGCTGTCTGTGCTAAAGTGGCCACTTTTGAAGTCATTTTTCTTTAAACAATAATAACCTTGAAATTTTCGAATGAAATATGGAAAGGTTGATTCTTTTGAAATAATGAAAATTTTCCTTGAAAATATTTTTGTTTTCTTTTTGACTTGAATAAATCGCCTTTAATAAATGTGCAGGATGAGCACAATACAAAATGAACCTTTTGTACTAATGAATAAGATCCCTTTAGAGTTACGATTATGGTGGAATGATTTAGGTCAAGATGGACAAGATTGGGTCAACAAATATATGAAAGATCTTAGTGGGTTGCTTGAGATAATACCTCGAGGTGATATTATTCGAGCTTTAGTTGCCTACTGGGATCCCGCAGACAACGTGCACCACTTCTCGGACTTTGAGCTTACTCTGACATTGGAGGAAATTGCTAACTACATCGGAAAGGTGTGAGGTTCCCTTAAAAGACAAGTATCCGGTTGCTCCAAGGGCTATCATTGTGCATAGATTCCTCGACTCCTTAAAGATTGCTTGAAATGTTCACAATGAAGATTTGGTCCACGGGTTCTGCATCATGAACTTTATATACCACAGATATGGCCACGCTGGAGGATTCAATGTTCCAACGAACAAACTCTGCAGCATAGCGAACCGGGCTAAATGGGAGGAACACAGGCGTTTCGATTTTATGGTAGCCTTTCTGGGGTGAATCATATTTTCGAGGAAAGATGGGAACATCGACATTAGAGTTGCCGGAATTGTCAGCACTCTCCTTACCCAAGATAACAGTACTTTGGCACCAACGATAGTCGCCGATATCTTCCGTGCTCTCACGACCTACAAAGCGGGAGAAGATTCTTCGAGGGGTGTAATATACTACTTCAGATGTGGATGATAGAGCATTTATGTCGCCACCCTCAGTTTTCAAGCTATGGATCGTCTGAAAAGACATGTATCGAAGAATTCTACTTTAGGACAAAAGAGGTCATGTTACCAGAAGGGTCGAAACGTTGGATCACATATTTCCGATCAATGACTGCTAGCCAAATAGAATGGGCGTATGGATGGTTGCCCCTCAATGAAGTCATATATATGCCAACAGAATGGTCGTATTTCCTTTTAATGGGTCTCAAGAGTATCCAACCTTATGTGCCATAACGAGTATTAAGGCAACTCGAAAGATATCAGATTGTGCCGAAAGATGGGGACCTCAACCTTCAAGCAATAGAGATCAGTCCCGATGGGCAATTCCTGGAAGCAAAAATCTGGCAAATATGGAATGAGTGCCAATGTTTGAGAATGGACACCTGTGTGAGAGATCGGGCTAGAGGTGAAGTATCACCGGGATATTCTGTCACGCCCCAAATCGAGAACATGACCGGCGCCTGACCGGGTTTCCCCAGTCAAGCGGACCTGGGTGCCTTTCATTCCCACGCGTCACCCCTGTGTTGATTGTTTCTCATTAACCAAATATCTTACTAACCATTAATGATTTCACATTAAACAAATAAAACCATACGAGTGATTCATTAACAAGTTTGTAGTTTTTAGAACGCCCGACATAACATAATATATACATAAGACCGGAGTCCCACAGTTTACATGTCTACGGAGCCTCTAGGATACAAAAAGGGGAATACAATACTTGCCGGTAACAAGGCTCCGGCTATACCTTACAAAACCAAAATGAAATCTAAACAAAAGTGGCATGAACCACACAGGGCCCCAAGGAAGAAAGGGGCTCACCAAAACGGGCGGTGGAAGGAGAAGGATACTACTGCCGATGAGTTGAAGTGCCTGCTACTGATCCACCTATAATCATAACACGAATGTAGCACCCCCGGCAAAAGGGACGTCAGTACACTTGAATTGTACTTGGTATGTATGGACAAACTTTGTCCCAAGTAAACTCAAGCCATTAAATTACATCAAAACTAATCAAGCCGGCCAACCATGTTTTCCACCTTTTACTCATTTCAGATAAGCCTCAACATAAGCACGTTCAAGGTTAACAAATAGAACAACAACCAATCAACCACATAAATTGCAAGTAGTCAAACATAGGGGCAATCAGTGCTCCCCAGGTTACAAACTCTCCTGCTGTCTCCTTTCACAATTTCACATCATTGATTTTTTTGTATCAATTTTCAATAGCGATTTCGATCGCTTTCCATCCTTATTAGCCCTGACCACCCTTATTACCTCAGCCACCCTTATCACCCCAACCCACACCTTATTTCCTCATGTTGCAGCGCGCAACCCGATCCCACCTTACAGTTTAAAACACAACAATTTCAAACAGCAGATAAGGCACTAGACACCATTTCAACAAGTTCAAATAAGCAACTTGCATATTGTTTCATGTTCTCAATTACTTATCAACCCAATATCACAACCAAGTTACAATATTTTCATAATTAAGAATATTCACACAAGTATGTTCAACAATTTTCCACAATTCAAGTGTTTCATCTCTTCCC
The DNA here is from genome assembly GCA_032618575.1 of Nicotiana noctiflora. NCBI lineage: Eukaryota > Viridiplantae > Streptophyta > Magnoliopsida > Solanales > Solanaceae > Nicotiana > Nicotiana noctiflora. The sequence goes on along the minus strand of JASVEL010003667.1, from coordinate 559,076 downwards.
ACAAGGTGCCATATAGGCCATCATAACCATTATTCACAATTCTCTACCCAATTCAACTCTCATTTACCTTTCGGTTCATATTCCATACCACATCACTCATATTTCAACAACAACTTTGAATATCTAACGACAACATCAAGAATTTCACACCATTTGTCAAATTAACACTAACCAAACAAATTTTACACATATAGGCGATTTCACAAGAATCAAAATTAGCCATACATACCTGGTGATGAGTTTTCTTCCGTTAACTTCCTACTTTATGCTTACCCAAGATATCCTACTCTTGCCAACCTTGTTCTTGAAGACTCTTACTTCTACTCACTTCTTTTTACTAGAAATCAAGTTCAATAATCATGCATGAGTGTAAAAATTCTATTTTCAAAAGCTATTATATGCAAACCTCTCTTTACCCAATTTAAAACTGAAAATCAAAGAAAATAGTTAGGGTTTTTACTTGAAAAGATTGGGGAAGTTGAATCCTTGCCCTAGGATCCCTTGGAATTAAGTGGTTGGAACAAACTTTGAAGATGAAGAACTTCTCTCTCTAAAACCCCTCTATTCTCTCTCTAATTTTGATAAGATGATATGAGAAAATGAGGGTGAAAGGTGTTATATTAAAGAAGAGATCGGGTCAAAATGTTACAAAAATTTGGGTCGGGGCAAATCTGCGGTGCACTTTGCGACCGCAGAATCAACATGCGGTCCGCATAGTGACTGCAGAATGGCCTCAAAAATGACTCAAGTTCTGTTACAGAATGCGACCAATATGCGGTCCGCATTCTTGATCCGCGGTCGCAAAGTGCACCGCAGATTCATTATGCGATCGCATATCGACCGCATTTTCAACATGATTTTGGGAGACTTTTCTGGTAAGCTTTGCGGCAAGAATGCGGTCCGCATAGCAGATCTGCGGTCGTATTCTTGACAGCAAAATTGACAGTTTTCTGGAAAAATGATTCTCTACATTTTTGAAACTTAAATCACTACCAAGGGTCCGAACCGCGGCGAGCAGGCTCGCCGCGAAGAATTCTACGCATTCCTAACACATTATTCGGACCATGACACTATAGCTACTATGTTTTATGCACAAAATTTTACGGGTCCTACATCCTCCCCCTCCCCCCTTAAGATCATTCGTCCTCGAATGAGGATTTTGAAATAAATGAGTTGGTTTTGAAAGACATGATATGAAACTATCAAAATTTTGACTAACTCTTATATTTTAGAAAAATTTCGCCAGAGTTTCCTTTGTATTATGGACATATCAACCTGTTAGAGAGCCCCCGAAACACATTACCAAACAACAATACACAAATACAACATTTCCCACAACTGGTATACACTTTCTTACCTCAACGAATGCACATATTCTATCACATTGTTACAATTGCACAAAAACTAGTCACTTCAATGAATTCTTACCTTATTTAACCATTTTAACACCATGTACACTCAACAAACCATTACCAATCTACACTTACTATTAGTTGTTTATTTAACACGCGAATATTTATAAGGATTTCATTTATCAAGAAAGGTTCAAGTGACCCAAGGCAACAACACATTTAACTCATTACAAAGTGAAGGAGACTTTACTAATACCAAGAGGGACACAACTTGGACAAGATGGCAGTTACTAGGAGCAGAAGGGTCACCTAATTTCTTCTAGGCTTGATCAAACAAATGGGGGTACTTTTCTTTCATCTCTTTTTCTGCTTCCCTTGTGGCCTCCTCAACTTGTTGACTTCACCACAATACTTTAACAGAGGCAACTTCCTTATTTCTCAATTTACGGACTTGCCTATCAAGAATGGCAACTGGAACTTCTTCATATGACAAATCTTCATTAACCTCTATAGCTTCGACCGGCATGAGGGTAGATGGATCTCCTATCACTTTCTTCAACATGGACACATGGAATACCGGGTGCACTGATGACATCTCAGGAGGCAATTCTAGCCTATAAGCAACTTTACCAATCCTTTGAACGATCCGATATGGCCCGACATACCTAGGACTCAATTTCTCTTTCTTTCTGAATCGCATGACTCCCTTCATAGGAGATACCCTCAAGAACACCCAATCATCGACTTGAAACTCCAAATCCCTTCGGCGAACGTCCGCATAGGATTTTTGACGACTCTGTGCTGTTTTCATTCTCTCCTGAATAACCTTGACCTTTTCCATAGCTTCGTACACCATATCTGGCCCTAGCAATTCCGCTTCACCTACCTCAAACCACCTGATTGGTGACCTACATCTTCTCCCGTACAATGCCTCAAATGGGGCCATCTGAATGCTAGCATGATAGCTATTATTGTAAGCAAATTCTATTAGTGGCAAGTGTTCATCCCAATTACCTTTAAAATCTAAGACACAAGCCCGTAACATATCTTCAAGCGTCTGAATGGTCCGCTCGGTCTGCGGATGGAAAACTGTGCTGAGATTCACCTGAGTTCCCAAACCTTGCTGAAACTTCTTCCAAAAGTTAGTTGTGAACCGAGCCCCGCGATCTGAGATAATAGAAAGTGGAGTGCCATGAAGCCTTGCTATCTCATTGATGTACAACCTTGCATATTGCTCCGCAGTATAAGTGGACTTCACTGGCAGGAAGTGAGCTGATTTGGTGAGTCGATCCACTATCACCCATATTGAGTCAAACTTACGCTGAGTGCGAGGTAACCCCACCACGAAATCCATATTGATCATCTCCCATTTCCACCTTGGTATTTCTATACGCTGAGTTAATCCACCGGGCCGTTGATGCTCGGCCTTCACTTGTTGACAGTTCGGACATTTAGCTACAAAGCTTGCCACATCCCTTTTCATACCGTTCCACCAATAAATCTCCTTAAGGTCATGATACATTTTCGTGGAACCTGGGTGTACCGAGTACCTGGAAATATGAGCCTCTGCCATTATCCTCTCCCGAAGCTCATCCACATCCGGAACACATAGCCTACCTTGGCACCGCAATATACTATCCTCGCTGCTGAGTACAAATGATGAGGTCTTGTTATTCACAACTGCTTCCTTCACCCGAACCAATGCTTGATCCATGAACTATTTTTCCTTGATTTCCGCGACCAGTGATGATTCTGCTCCATTATGCACCAAAACATCCCCCTCGTCTGACACCGAGATACGAACCCCCAAACTGGCTAATTTGTAAACCTCCCGAGCCAGTGGTCTCTGATCCATACCCAAATGAGCCAAACTACCCATGGATTTTCGACTAAGAGCGTCGGCTACCACATTTGCCTTCCCTGGATGGTACAATATGTTCATATCATAGTCCTTGAGCAGTTCTAACCACCGCCGCTGTCTCAGATTCAGCTCTTTCTGCTTGAACAAATACTGGAGGCTCTTGTGGTCCGAAAACACATCTACATGTACCCCATAAAGATAGTGTCGCCATATTTTCAAGGCAAACACAATAGCTGCAAGCTCCAAATCATGCGTCAGATAATTCTTCTCGTGGTTCTTGAGTTGTTTGGAAGCATAAGCTATAACCTTTCCGTGCTGCATCAATACACATCCCAAACCGACTCTGGAGGCATCACAATAAACTACAAATCCCTCTGTGCCTTCTGGCAAGGCCAATACTGGTGCCGAGGTCAATCTTGACTTCAGTTCTTGGAAACTTTTCTCACATGCATCGGACCACTGGAACTTAACTGCCTTCTGCGTCAGTTTTGTCAATGGGGAAGCGAGGGTCGAGAAACCCTCTACAAACCTCCGATAGTACCCTGCTAAACCCAAGAAGCTACGAATCTCTGTCGGGGTCGTGGGTCTAGGCCAATCTTTCACTGCCGCAATCTTTTGAGGATCCACCTGAGTTCCCTCACTGGAAATAACATGCCCTAGAAAGGCTACGGACTCCAACCAAAACTCACATTTTGAGAACTTGGCATACAATTGATGCCGAAGAAGGATCTGCAATGCTGCTCTGAGGTGAACGGCATGATCTTCCCTGCTCCGAGAGTAGATGAGGATGTCCTCAATGAATACAATCACAAAGGAATCTAGGAATGGCTTGAAAACATGATTCATAAGGTCCATGAAAGCTACTGGGGCATTGGTTAGCCCAAAAGACATGACCAAAAACTCGAAGTGACCATAACGAGTTCTGAAGGCGGTCTTAGGAATATCCTGCTCCCTGATTTTTAACTGGTGGTACCCAGACCGTAAATCAATCTTTGAGAAGAACTTCGCTCCCTGCAATTGGTCAAACAGATCATCCACTCGAGGCGAAGGATATTTATTCTTGATGGTGACTTTGTTGAGCTGCCGATAGTCAATACATATTCGAAGTGACCCATCCTTCTTTCTGACAAAGAGAACCGGAGCACCCCATGGCGACACACTCGGTCGTATGAACCCTTTCTCTAATAAATCCCTCAGCTGCTCCTTTAACTCCCTTAACTCTGCTGGCGCCATTTTGTATGGTGGAATGGATATTGGCTGAGTATCCGGCAATACATCGATCCCAAAATCAATCTCCCTATCTCGCAGAATGCCTGGAAGCTCATCCGGAAATACTTCAGGAAATTCATTCACAATCGGCACGGACTCGAGGGTAGGCACCTCTGAGGTGGTGTCCGTCACCCGAACCAAATGATAGATACACCCCTTCTTAATCATCTTCGAAGCCTTAAGGTAGGAAATAAACGTACCCCTTGGCACTACACCATTTCCTCTCCATTCAATAACTGGCTCGTTAGGGAACTCGAGCCTCATAACTCTCGTCCGACAGTCAAGCTTGGCAAAGCATGAATAGAGCCAATCCATCTCCATAATTACATCAAAATCAACCATCCCAAGCTCAATAAGATCGGCTGTGGTAACATGACCACTCACCGTGACAACACAATTTCTATAGACTCGTGAGGTTGTAATAGAATCACCAACCGGAGTCGACACAGAGAACGGCTCATGAAGCTGTTCGGGTTCTATCCCAAAACTTGAAGCAATGAATGGAGTGACATAAGACAAGGAGGACCCCGGATCAATAAGGGCATAGCAATCAATAGTCTGAACAGACAGGATACCTGTAACAACATCTGGAGAAGCCTCGGCATTTTGGCGGCCACTCAATGCATAGAATCGGCTAGGTCCACCCCTACCCCGAGCTCCACCCCTAGCTGCACCACGCCCCGCTGATGCTGGAGTACGCGCTGATGATGTAGCAGCTGAAGAACCGGATGACTGAGCAGATCCCCTACCTATACCCTGACGGGGTGCACGACAGTCTCGTTGAATGTGACCTCTCACCCCGCACCCGAAGCACACCGGAAGGTCAAGGTAGCAAGTCTCTGTATGAAATCTCCCACACTTGGGGCATGTAGGTCTCCCTTGCTGCTGGGATCTCACCCCAGGATGACCAGACTGACGAGACCTCCTGCTGTCTGAACCAGGTCTCGAGTAACTGCCCTGCTGATGACCGTGCACGGATGGCGGTGCACTCGCGGAGGACTGAGCATATGACTGGGATGGCCCTGATGACCCCCTCCCTGGAAGTGATCTCCCTGAATGACCCATTGACCGGGCCCTGCTGCTACTTTCTCTTTCTGCACGAATCTTCAATTTCCTGGCCTCTGTGGCCCGAGCAAACCCCACGATCCTCCCATAGTTCATATCTGAGTGCAAAGCTGCTGTGGCGGCCTCATTCACTACCAAAGGGCTAAGGCCCTAAACAAACCGTCGAACCCGGGCATCCATGGTCAACACTAAATGAGGAGCGTACTTGGACAACCTTACGAACTCCATGTGATACTCCCAAACACTCATACTACCCTATTTGAGGACCTCGAACTCCGTGGCACGGGCTGCCATCACCTCGGCAGGCAAGAAGTGGTCCATAAATGCATCTACAAACTCATCCCATCCGGCCGGAGGGCTCCCTTCTTCACGGGAATCCTCCTACATTTCGAACCATGAACGTGCCGCTCCCTTCAGCCTGTAAGACGCTAACTCTACTCCCTCTATATCTGTAGCCTTCATCACTCTGAGGGTCTTGTATATCTCATCAAGGAAGTCCTGTGGGTCAGCCTCTGGATCGGTACCTGAAAATTCTGGAGGGGCCAATCGCAAGAACTGGTGGACTCTGGAGCCAAAGGAATCTCCCTGTCCGCTGGAGGATGCAGGGGCATCATGGGATCTCTGGGCCTGGGCGGCTACTAACTGAGTTAACATATGAATGGCTCCCCTAAGATCTTCATTAGAGATACCGAAACCCGAAGCGGGAACTGTATCTGAGTCAGGAACACTGGCAGGAGGAATGGTGGCATCCTCTGCCGCAGCTGGAATAGGGATACTTGGGTTTTGAACAGATGGGCCAGGCAAATTCGGGACTGGTGGGTCATTCTCGCCCACGGCATCGGGTACATGATTAACAGCTGCACTTGGGCCGGCATTGGCCCTAAGGCCGAGTCTAGCCTTCTTCTTAGGTGCCATATTCTGAAAATTTGGGAACAAGGCGCGAATTAGACACGGATATTTCCACATTGCACTTTACCGCACGATATAGATTAACAAAGAAATAGGTAAATTCCTAAATGCCCGTGTAGCCTCCAACTTATCTGATGTGGTCGACAACACACCGATAAGAAGGGCACTACGAGACACGGCTCCGAGATATCCTAGGACAATTTAAAACCTTAGGCTCTGATACCAAGTTTGTCACGCCCCAAATCGGGAACATGACCGGCGCTTGACCGGGTTGCCCCAGTCAAGCGGACCTGGGTGCCTTTCATTCCCACGCGTTACCCCTGTGTTGATTGTTTCTCATTAACCAAATATCTTACTAACCATGAATGATTTCACATTAAACAAATAAAACCATACGAGTGATTCATTAACAAGTTTAAAGTTTTTACAACGCCCGACATAACATAATATATACATAAGACTGGAGTCCCACAGTTTACATGTCTACAGAGCCTCTAGGATACAAAAAGGGGAATACAATACTTGCCAGTAACAAGGCTTCGGCTATACCTTACAAAACCAAAATGAAATCTAAACAGAAGTGGCATGAACCACACAGGGCCCGAGGAAGAAAGAGGCTTACCAAAACGGGCAATGGAAGGAGAAGGATGCTACTGCCGATGAGCTGAAGTACCTGCTACTGATTCACCTACAATCATAATACGAATGTAGCGTCCCCGGCAAAAGGGACGTCAGTACACTTGAATTGTACCGGTATGTATGGACAAACTTTGTCCCAAGTAAACTCAAGCCATTAAATTACATCAAAACTAATCAAGCCAGCCAACCATGTTTTTCACATTTTACTCATTTCAGATAAGCCTCAACATAAGCACGTTCAAGGTCAACAAATAGAACAACAACCAATCAACCACATAAATTGCAAGTAGTCAAACATAGGGGCAATCGGTGCCCCCCAGGTTGCAAACTCTCCTGCTGTCTCCTTTCACAATTTCACATCATTGATTTTTTTGTATCAATTTTCAATAGCGATTTCGATCGCTTTCCATCCTTATTACCCCTGACCACCCTTATTACCTCGGCCACCCTTATCACCCCAACCCACACCTTATTTCCTCATGTTGCGGCGTGCAACCCGATCCCACCTTACAGTTTAAAACACAACAATTTCAAACAGCAGATAAGGCACTACACACCATTTCAACAAGTTCAAATAAGCAACTTGCACATTGTTTCATGTTCTCAATTACTTATCAAGCCAATATCACAACCAAGTTACAATATTTCCATAATTAAGAATATTCACACAAGTATGTTCAACAATTTTCCACAATTCAAGTGTTTCATCTCTTCCCACAAGGTGCCATATAGGCCATCATAACCATTATTCACAATTCTCTACCCTATTCAACTCTCATTTACCTTTCGGTTCATATTCCATACCACATCACTCATATTTCAACTACAACTTTGAATATCCAACGACAACATCAAGAATTTCACACCATTTGTCAAATTAACACTAACCAAACAAATTTTACACATATAGGCGATTTCACAAGAATCAAAATTAGCCATACACACCTGGTGATGAGTTTTCTTCCGTTAACTTCCTACTTTATGCTTACCAAGATATCCTACTCTTGCCAACCTTGTTCTTGAAGACTCTTACTTCTACTCACTTCTTTTTACTAGAAATCAAGTTCAATAATCATGCATGAGTGTAAAAATTCTATTTTCAAAAGCTATTATATGCAAACCTCTCTTTACCCAATTTAAAACTGAAAATCAAAGAAAATAGTTAGGGTTTTTACTTGAAAAGATTGGGGAAGTTGAATCCTTGCCCTAGGATCCCTTGGAATTAAGTGGTTGGAACAAACTTTGAAGATGAAGAACTTCTCTCTCTAAAACCCCTCTATTCTCTCTCTAATTTTGATAAGATGATATGAGAAAATGAGGGTGAAAGGTGTTATATTAAAGAAGAGATCGGGTCAAAATGTTACAAAAATCTGGGCCGGGGCGAATCTGCGGTGCACTTTGCGACCGCAGAATTAACATGCGGTCCGCATAGTGACCGCAGAATGGCCTCAAAAATTACTCAAGGTCTGTTACAGAATGCGACCAATATGCAGTCCGCATTCTTGATCTGCGGTCGCAAAGTGCACCGCAGATTCATTATGCGATCGCATATCGACCGCATTTTCAACATGATTTTGGGAAACGTTCTGGTAAGCTTTGCGGCAAGAATGCGGTCCACATAGGATTCTCTAACACATTATTCGGACCATGACACTATAGCTACTATGTTTTATGCACAAAAATTTTACGGGGCCTTACATATTCCGCATGGTACCATAGAAATGTTGAGCATGAGAGACTGATGAAGAGGCCTCATATTCAAGAATTTGCCGAGTAATCGATGGAACAAAGGGATTGGCTGGCCAAGGAAAATGAATATCGATCCAGAATCAGCATGTTCAAAAATCAATTTCAAGACCTCAAATTCGAAAGCAACTTACAAGCAGCAGCCGATGAGGGTGAAAAGAAACAGTTGAGGAAAGAAATAGAAACATTGAAGGCTCTGATTGTGAAAATGAGAACAACGGAAACCCCAGTTTGATTTTCCCCGGATGAAAAGCTAATTGAAAATATACGGCGCAAGATGAACGATTATAGCTTTGATCTAGATAAAGCTGAGAATGAATTAGTTTGGGTTCGGAAACAATTGGCCAAGAATGCCGAAGAAAGGGCTCGGATGATTCGACAGTTAAAGGATGAACATAATGTTGAAGTAGCCCGATTAAGGAAGAAGACTGTTACGGTCGAGGTCAAAAGTAGTAAACAAACCAAAGAGTTTGATATAGAGAGAGAGCATTTCTACATGGCCATGGCCCGGTTAGAATTGGCGATACAACAACTTCAAAAGAAGAGCCATCAAACATTGGATGCTCATGCCGAACAGATTGGGAGATTGCTTCAAGAGAAAGGGGTCATCAGGGAAAGAATTGTCAACATTGCTCACTATATTATGCGGAAATGCCAACTGTGCGAGGATATAACCCAGTCTATGTTTGCCGCAGCAGCAATGATCTTTGTGAAACAAGTGATGACTGACCTGGACAAACTCAAAAAGGAATTAACATATAGGCCCGCGGTAAGACCGAAAAATGTCTCGCGGGCACTAGGGGCATTAATATATTCATAGGGCATGCATTTTTGTATTTGTATTTTTCAGTATCTAGAAGATTGTAGTACAACATTATCTATTGTAATCAATGTTTGAATATCAATGAAAATCCAAAGTTGTCATTTTTTTTCCTTACATGTAAATTGCTTGTGCGATAGGCGAACATATAGGATCAAAAAATGAAAGAAAAAAAAATAAAAAGAAAAAAGAAATAAAAGGAGAGAAAGAAACACTGAAAATAGTGATGGGTGGAAACAAAAGAAAAGAAAAGCCGAAAAAAGAGAATTGGCGGGTCAAAAGAAGAACAATAATGCCGGGATGACGCATAATTGCCGGGCAAAAGTTGTGTTTTTTTAAAAAAGAACTTGTGATGTTTATCTATTATGATCTAACTTTTAACAAGTTTTTGTCGTTGATGAGTATCCGATAAACATTTAGCAACTAGCATTCTAGCACATCACAATTACAACACTCGTTCTAAAAGCATGACAAAAGCAATGACCCAAGAAATTGAGAGTGTGAGCACGTGATTTTTGCCCTACGTGAGAATTACTCCCAAAATTCAAAATAAAATCGTTTTTGTATCGTTGTAATATCTGGAGATTTTTTATGTTAATGTTTTTATTTTGTATTCTCTGTGTGTGCATGTTTGTTTATTTAAATTAAGAAAAATACAAAATATATTATGTTTGCACTCCTAGGATTTAATTTACAATTGAAAGTAATCAAGTTTATTTGAAAAATATAGAAAAATCACAAAAAATATGTATTTTTGCGTTTTAAACATTTAATGTCCCAATTGTTGATTTTAGTTTAATTTAATTATAATAAGAACTTAATTAGTACTCTTATCAACTAATTTGATTTTTGTAATGTGTCTTAGAGTTTTGGTTTTTATTAAATTAGGAATTGAAGTTAAAGTAAAAGAAAAGAAGAAAAATGGAAAAATAAAGAGAAAATCGGAATGGGCTGGCATAAGCTAAGCCCAAACCTACTAAGCCCAAATCCCTGACCATATACCGCTTATGTAACGGATGATCTGAACCGTTGGATTAAATCAATCCAATGGTCCAGATCACCCCATCATAACCCGTCACCCGACCCAGGTAACCCAGACCAACACAATTCCCCTCTTAACCAAACGACACCATTAGAGTAAGTATTTGATCCCCGCCGTTGATCTCATCAGATCAAACGGCCAGGATTTATTCTTTGCATAGGTATATAAAGCCCAAACCATACCCCACCCCCTTTCAGACCCCCCCCCCCCCTTTACGTCTCTCACCATCAGAGATCAGGTCTATCGACCTCCGCCTCTCTCCGCCGCACTCCGCCTACCGGAAATCGCCTCACGGCGGTTCCGGTAGGCCAAACCTCCCCATCTTAACACCAAATGACCTTCCGAACACCCTGAGTCCAAATCCACAAACCGTTTCCTTCGAATCATTCCCCGTCTTCTCGAATCTTCATTTGAAGATTCGAGCTAAAACCAAACCTATGCCAAATCATTCCAAACTCACACCATAGCATCCCTAGACCTCCCTCATACCCCTATCAACCTTAGCCCGGTTCGAATCAAGCCCGAACCACTCAAGCCCCAAATCCGAGCCCCAAGAACCCTAATTTTCAAGAAGCCCAAATTGAGCCAGATTAATCGTCGATTGAGGTCCAAGGGACTTTAGCCTAGGTGTTCTCAATCGAGAACGCCTCGATTAACGCCCGTTTGGCCTCAATAGTTCCAAACCAAGTTCGAACTTGGGTCGACAGATTTTCGCCTAAGGTAACTCATTCCTTTATGTCTTCAGTTCACGTTCCTTATTTGTATTTTTGTGTTTTAGTTCTAGAATTTTTCTTTTTCCTAGCATTTTCTGTTCTTCTCAACAGACCATTTATTCGGTCAATTCAATCTCTACCAGATTTGTGTGATTGCAATGCTGTAATTGCTTTGTATGTGTAGTTTGTTTGATGTCGTCAAATTAATAAGCGCGTGTTCGCTTTCCCCCATCATTCTGCCCAGAACCCCATTTCATTGTTGGCTTTCTAATTTGTTGATTGATAGCTAGTTGTGGTAATTAGGAATCAATTGATTTGGATATTAGAGTGCAAAAGCACAATAGGACAACCCCAATGGAACCTGCTGTGTAGCAGAGTTTCCCCACTAATGCCCATACTTATCAATTTAATAATAGCCCCATACTTAGACATATTGTAGTGTTAAACAGTGTCAGAGGCTGACAGGGAATATCATGGGCAAATGTATCCCCTGATGTTTTGGCCCTGGTAAGTAGTTGGTAAGCTATAAATGAAGACATTCACATAGAGATGGAGGGGGACATATTTTAAAAACAGAGGTAGGCATTTGGGCGACATACAGAGGAGACTGGAGAGTATTCTGAGGAGACAGAAACATTGAGAGAAAAATTGGGAGAGTTTTGGAGAGTTTTTCTTAGTGTTTGAATTCTGAACTAATTTTCATAAGGAGAGAACTCTGGAGAGCATTAGGAGACACATACAGACAGAGAAAGAGGCATACATTTTTGAGAGAAAGTAGGAAGAAAACATTCTGCTTCCCCTTTTGCCCATTGTTTCAATCAGTCTTTGGGGTCTATTTGAACTATATCTTGATATAACTTTGGCAATTTGAAGTTTTTCAAGTATCCGTTAGTATTTGGTTGGTTTGGTTTTGAGTCTTGCTGAGGTTTCAAGTGCTTCTTACTGGGTGTGCTCTCAAACCCCTAGTCACTGTTTCATTGGGTTTGATTGGATCTTGCACTGACTTATTGCACCTGTCTCTGGATTTGTGTGTTCTGCTGGGTTGTTTTTTTACTGGTTGTTGCTGAGCATTATTGCTGGTTGTGAACTACTGCTGGTTGTTGTTGAACTGCCTGTTGGTTGCTGTTTGTTCTTTGTTGCTGTGGTTGTGTACATGCTGCTGTTGCTATGAGCTGTTGCTGCTTCCTCACTGATTTCTTTTTCTTTTGCTTTTCAATACCCATGTACACATTTCAGCTTATTTTGGTGTAATACTTTCCATGGAATGAAAGAGCAATGATTGCATGATCTTCTTCAATTTTTGCTATTTCAGTAGCTAATTGTCTCTCAACTAGTTAGTTAAATTCATTGATTAGACTATATGTGGTAGATCCCTTGGAATGATGATATGTAAAGGACTGAAAACTAAAGAGTGGCTAGACTGTTTGATGACTATTTTTTTTGAAAAAATTCATGAAGGACGAGTTGATGAACATATGAACTAATAGCTAGTAATTCAACTGGTGTTATTAAGATACTGTAGTGTAGTATAACGTAATTTCAGCTATGTGGAAACATGCTTACATTTTCATACATTAAATCTAGTGTTTCTGATTAATTGAATAGTGTTGAGTTTAACTAGTCCTAATATAGTCGTTTGGTCTTAAATCTGAAATGTTACTTAGGCTATTGGTACCATAATAAAAGTGAACCACTACATCTAATATGGTTATCGTATTCTATCGTGAATTGGAAATCACTCTAAATAGGCAAACTGAAAACTATCATCTGATTTAGTAGTTCCGCATACACTAGTTTACTTCATGATGCATTATTTTCTGCTTTGAAAATTAAAAAAAACAAGCAATGAAAATTAGGTATCAAATTGGACCTAAGAATTAAAGCTTCAAATATTCCTGCCCAAATTCGAAATTGAGTGAGTTTAGTAATTATAAAAGAATGCAAATCGGGCATTTTCAAGGGTCCTACTTATAAGGATATAACAACTATTGACATTGGCTTGTTGCTCATGCCTTAGGCAGTCGGCTTTAGTTGATTTCTTTAAGACAGCCGGCTATTTTGCTTGCTAATTGGGCTCATTGGCCTATCCATTTTGGGCTCAGTTAAAGAGTTTCTTCTATTTTTACCAGATTTTGAATATAATAAGTTAAGATTTTCTTTTGTAGATAAAAAAAAATATAGTATTAGAAAAATGTAGCACATTCTAGGATTGACCTTTAATAAATAAAATGAGATGAGCCTCGTCACACTAAGCACACAATTGCAGGGCCCTCAATCAATTGTTATAAAAATTCTAGACTCGGAAGAACCGTTTAGCGAATTTCACGGTCTTTCCAAAAGTTAATCAAGACGTAGGAACTTTAGGCACGATTTGTAAATAATATACATTCTCAAATACGAGTGCGCATTTATGTGACCCAAATCTTACTCTCGGCGAAACTGAAACGCATTAAGGTCACAGGCGTACTGGTTGCGATGTGACTCGAAATGTATTTTTGTGACGTCGCAATTCTTTTAAAATTGAAAAGCGGGACATTAAGAGAACATCATTAAAATACATAAAGGAATCAGATAAAAATAAAAATCGCAGTTGAGTGACCGTGCTAAAACCACGGAATCCGGAAGGGGCTAACACCTTCTCCCGGGTTAACAGAATTCCTTATGCAGGTTTCTAGTTTCGCAGACTGTAATACAGAGTCATAAATTTCCTCGGTTCGGGATTAAATCGGTGACTTGGGACACCATAAATCTCCCAAGTGGCGACTCTGAATTAATTAAATAAATCCCGTTTCGATTGTCCTTTAATTGGAAAAACTCCCTCGCGCCTCGCGGGTAAGCGCCAAAAGGAGGTGTGACATTACTTAGGTAAATCATGAATGATAGCTTGTATGAGGTTTAAGAATTCGAGCTCAGTTAAATTGTTGTTTTGTCTATATCTGATTTTATTATATGTTTAGTTAATGTGCTATATGTTTACCGCTTTGATACTATCTGGACTGTATATACAAACTGCTATATGTTTACCGTTTTGATATTACGTGAACTGTGTATATAAACTATGCCGAAAACCCTTCACTTCTCACCCTCGGGGATGTGCTCACTGGTTGAGACTCCTTATTCTGTTAGTGTCATACCCCGAAATAATAAAGAGGCTCGGAAAGTTTCTAAGCCGGCTGGCCTTTTGGTTCCCGGAAAGGAGCTCCTTCCTCAGCCCGAGTTGTCCGCTTGGGTACACAGTCTAGATCATGTACCGAGGTTTTGAACTTAGAATAACATAACTGCATACCGGATCCCTAGTAGGAAATGCTTATTTGCACCACGTTGCATTTGACTTAGGGGAATCAACACAGGGTTTGGGTCCGTCTAGGACAGGCAACCTGAAATGAAAAGACCATCCTGCTATACCATGTTTGTTTTAAGCATTTATTCGGACTTGCATGCTGACCGGCTTTAAAATACTGAAGAAAAATGAAAAACAAAAGGAAACAGTATGGGGAAATAGATATTTTTCAGAAAATACAAAATGTGTTTTACCAACAAATCAGTAATTTAGTTTTCTAATAAAAGACGACGGAAGGTTGACTTTGCTAACAAAATGGTTTTCTTAACAAAATGTGTTTTCTTTATCGGTCAATAAAAGAAAACAATAGTTTGTTTTGACGGACCGAACTACGTGGGTTTGATTCTCACCGGGTGTGAGATACGTAGGCAACCCCCGTCGGGTCCAACTTGCCCTTTTTCAAAAATACCAAAATTTAAAATTTTGAAAAAATAGTCCAATCATTGCCAGCCCAAATGATCTTCTTCTTTAAATAAATGTGCAGGATGAGCACGATTCGAAATGAACCCTTTTCACTCATGACTAAAATCCCGGTACAAATAGGACTATGGTGGGATGATCTAGGCGAAGAAGGGCAGGACGAGGTTAAGAAATATTTGAAAGGTCTCACAGGTCTGCTTGAAATAAATCCTCGAGGGGACATCTTAAGAGAATTAGTCACATATTGGGACTCCGTGCACAATGTCTTTCACTTCTCGGACTTCGAGCTCACCCTAACTTTGGAGGAGATGACCGGATACATTGGAAACACTGATATACCATTGGGGCATCAATATCTAATCGCTCCCATGGTTGTTGCCATACACCGGTTTTTAGACTCGCTGAAGATAGCCAGAACGGTACGTAACCCGGATCTAGCACAAGGGTTTTGTACTTTAAGCTTCATCTATCAAAGGTACGGTCATGTGGGAGGTTTTGACAAGCCAGAGAATAAGTTATGCAGCAAGGGTAATCGCCAGAAATGGGAGGAGCACAGACGAATTGCCTTCATGATAGCCTTCTTAGGACTCGTGGTATTCCCGAGAAAAGACGGGAATATTGATATAAAGTTAGCCGGAGTCGTCAGTACTTTGCTTGACCAAAGCGAAAGTACTCTTGCTCCCATGATACTATCGGACATATATCGAGCTCTCACAGCCTGCAAAGCCGGAGGAGATTTTTTCGAAGGCTGTAATTTACTGCTACAGATGTGGATGATCGAGCACCTGTATCGCCGCACCCAATTCTTGAGATATGGGTGGGTCGAGAAAACTTGCATAAGCGAATTCTATACAAGGATTGATAGGACCATCCTGCCTGAAGGAACCTTGGCATGGAGGGCATACTTTCAGGCCCTCAGCGCAAGTCAAATACAATGGACGTTGGGTTGGTTACAGATAGACAGAATCGTGTACTTGCCAGCGGCTAGGTCCCACTTTCTCTTAATGGGACTTAAGAGCATTCAACCTTATGCGCCCCATCGTGTTTTGAGACAGCTTGGGAGGTGCCAGATAGTACCCAAAGACGAAGACCTGAGTACCCAGGTTATTGAAATTGGTCCCGATGGTCAATTCCCAGAAGCAAGGGTCCGCCAGATCTGGAGCAAATGCCAATATCCGGAGGCAAACACTTGTGTGCAGGATCGAGCTAGAGGAGAGGTTGTACCCAGATATCTTACTTGGTACAAAGGAGAAACATCGGGTGAAAGACCAGCCAAAAGACCTCACCTCAGAGAATTTGCTGAAGCGTCACAAGAACAATGGGACTGGCTAGCTGCTGACAGACAGTTGAGGAGTCGAGCAGACGAAAAATTGATAAAGGGTTTGAAAAACCAAGTCACCGAAATCCAAAGAGAATTGGAAGAGTCGAAGACCCAAACAATGAGGATCCGTGCTAGCTGGAGAAAGGAGGCACATCAACAAGCACTTCACCTACAACGGGTGGAAGAAGACTACACTGAGATCTAAGGGAAGCAAATGTTATCCTCAGGGAGCGGGTTTTCAGACAAACCCGAGATGCCATAGCAGACCTCGACCGTTGTCATGATTTGATGGCCCGACTGCAAGAACAAGTGGATAGGCTCTTAGACCAAGTCACCAACAATGCTCGAAGATTGGGGGCGAAAAACCAACAGATAGAACGGCTACTCGGAGAAAGGGACATGATCAAGGATAGAATTGGAGAAATCGGGCATTATGTCACCATGAAGTGCTTAGCTTGTGAACAAATACCCCGCACCGCCCTTTTTGCTTCAGTTATGGGCTATGTCCATCAGATCATGAGAGAGTTAAGGGGACTACACAAGGACCTCGCACCAAGGCCCGCGGCAAGGCCGAATGATGCCTCGCGGGCCCCTAGGAATTTAAGAGCATTAGACTTTTGATTAAAAATGTATTTTCGAAATTTTAAGTCAAATCTGCTGGCATTTTATTCTTGAGTCAAGCATTTCTCTTATTCTGTTGATTATTGTAAGACATGTTTTGTAACCGTAAGAGTTTTGATATAAGAATTCCAGAATTTTGCCACAATTTTGTTACTAGAACTACGCTCGGTCTGATTCACGCGGGGACGTGATACGTAGGCAATCCACATAAGATTCGACCACCACTAGAAAGAAAGGAAAAGAACATTAAGGTTAATAACAATAAGGCTTTCAAGGATAATTGAAAAAGAAAAAAAAAAGAAAAAAAAAGAGAAGAAAAGAAGCTGGAATGACGCATGTGATGAGTACATATAGAAATGGTTATTTGGTTAGGTGCATTGCATCCAACGTGCTATAACATATCTGTTAAAGCTAACAAGTTTGTTGCATTCCAGAAAAGTTTAGCAGTTGGTTTGACATAATATACTGGCCAGCCACCATTACCATACTAGATCTAAAGGGCCAATTCCAGCAAGCATGTCTAGTTCCGGTAAAAGCCTCGAGGAAGAGAAATCGGAGATACAGATCATGAAAGAAGAGGTAGATCGGTTGAAACAGCAGATAACAGAGATACATCTAGCCTGGGCTAGGGGACAGTCTTCACCAAACCTCCCTACTCTCGCATCAGCTCCAGAACATCCACCCCTTGATCCTTCGACAAGCGCCCCACTCTATCCATACTATCAAGGGAAAAACCCTTATGCCACCCAAATTCCACCAGCCAAACAAAATCCTCCTCCGGTCACCCCTGTTTTTGTAGCACCCCCACCTGCTACCCTACAAAAGTCGTCCGGTGAGCCGCATGTTCAAATCCATGAGAATTCTTACTATCCTCCCGAGCCTACCTTTAGGGCTCCTAAACCGCATCCACACACCCCTCACTGGGATAACCCGGCAGAACCGGAAAAGCACTTCCAAAGTTCGGAACATGAGGAAGTTATTAGAAAAGTTAAAAGCCTGGAGCAGTCCTTCAGGAATATGCACGGTTTGGGCAACCAGGTCAGTGTCGCTTACAAGGATCTGTGTCCATTCCCAGATGTCCAGTTGCCGACCGGGTTCAAAATGCCCAAGTTTGACCTATACGAGGGGCATGGTGATCCTGTAGCCCACCTCCGAGGGTTTTGTAGTAAAATGCGAGGAGCCGGAGGACGGGACGAGATTCTGATAGCTTACTTCGGTCAGAGTTTGGGGGGATCTGCACTAGAGTGGTACACTAGGCAGGATCCCAGCAGATGGTTTACGTGGGATGATTTGGCTCAAGCATTCATTGGCCAGTTCCAGTACAATCTTGAAATAGTCCCAGACCACTTATCATTGCTAAAGTTAGAGAAGAAACCCGCCGAAAGTTTCAGAGAATTTGGCTTCCGCTGGAGGGAACAGGCAGCAAGGGTAGATCCGCCTATGAGAGAGAACGAGATGGTGGATTACATCCTGCAGACACTAGAGCCAACCTATTTCGGACATCTGGTGACGTCCGTGTGGTAAGTCATTCACTGAGGTGATAAAGATGGGGGCTATGATCGAGGAAGGCTTGAAAGCCAACAAGATCATGAGCTATTCAGCATTGAAAGCCACCACTCAAGCTATCCAAAGTGGTACCGGACGAGTGCTTGGGAAAAAGAGGAAAGAAGAAGTCACGGCAGTCGAGTCCGGAACATGGTTCAGAAACAGAGGCCCCGCACCCCAGTATAACCCGCCACAACCTCACCACCAAAATTACTTCCACAATCCATATAACCACCCGCAACACTACTATCCAGCACCCGATCCCCATTTTACTGTCCATCATGCACAATCATATGCCACACCTCTCGTCCATGCACCATGGCATGCACCAAACCCACAAAATAATTATCCAACCCCAAGACCATACAGAAACCCCACTGGCGCGGGTTTTCGTCCGAACCAAGCATTCAAGAGCGACAGGGCGCCAAGGCCATAGACTTTTACTCCCTTGGGGGAGTCTTACACCAGTTTGTTCCACCGTTTGAAGCAAGTAGGGCTGCTAAATCTAGTTGAGGCTAAGCTACCAAACCCTCTTCCAAAGAATCTGGATCATTCAATAAATTGTGCATACTGCTCAGGATGTCCGGGGCACGACACAGAAAAGTGTTGGCGGTTGAAAACAGCCATCCATGAGCTCATCGACACTCGCCGAATTGAGGTCCAGACTCCAGCGGAGCCCAACATCAACCAAAATCCATTTCCAACTCATCATGAGACCAACATGATCAAGTTGGTACGGGTAGAAGAGGGAAAGGAGAAAACCTCTCAGACTGTAATGATGATCAAGTCTAGTGGTGTAGGAATGAAAAAGGGGCCAAGCCTTGATGAGTCACTCATTTGCAGGAAGGACGTACAAGAGGGGTTGGAAGCAGAAAGGGGAAATGCAAGCAAAGTACCGGTGAGGCCGGGGAAAGTAAAAATAAATGTACCAGGGGTAGCAACCAGGCCTGTTTTAATTGTAGCAGGTGTTCGAGTGGATCCTTTCATCATCAAGCCAGCAATACAGTTGCCAATAGTTGATAGCAAAGCTATCCCATGGAATTATGATCGGGTCACGACGACCTACAAAGGAAAAGAAGTTAAATAGGAAGTATGCGAAGCGCAAGGGTTGACTCGTTCTGGGAGATGTTTTGCCCCGCGGAATTGAGGAAGACTACTCCGGCAACACTGAAAAAGCCGGTAACTGACGAAGAGGCAGAAGAATTCCTGAAAAAGATGAAGCTACATGATTATTCTGTCTTAGAACAGCTGAAGAAAACCCCTGCGCAAATCTCATTGCTGTCCTTGCTGATACATTCTGAAGAACACCGGCAAGCTTTGATGAAAGTTCTGAATGAGGCCCACGTACTCGATAAAATCTCGGTGAGTCATTTGGAGAAGATCACCAATAGGATCTTCGAAGCGAATCGGACGAGTTGCCTGAGGAAGGCACCCAGCACAACAGGGCTTTATATCTTACGGTGAAGTGTGAGGAGTCGGTGATCAGCAAAGTCCTGGTCGACAATGGGTCCAGTGCGAACATTTTCCCTCTCTCCACACTAAACAAGCTGAAAGTGGATATCGGCAGGATACGCAAAAATAGCATATGTGTCCGAGGGTTTGATGGAGGAGGCAAGGCATCGGTCGGGGACATAGTGTTAATATTGACAATCGGACCAGTGGAGTTCACCATGGAATTCCAGGTGCTGGACATGGTAGTGTCATATAACCTTCTGATAGGGCGACCGTGGATCCATGCCGCAAAAGCAATTCCATCCAGCCTACACCAACTAGTCAAGTTCGAGTGGGACCAACAGGAGATCGTAGTCCATGGAGAGAATGATCTACAACCAGGAATCATCGTCCCCTTTGTTGAGACAGAAGAGGATGTTGGGACATGGGTATACCAGATCTGCGATGTGGTATCCGCCAACCGAGTTCCAGAAGGGGAATGCATTCCCAATGACAGAATAATTACTGCAGACATCATGGTGGCTCATGAAATGTTGAGAAACGGTTTCATACCCGGAAAAGGTTTAGGTGCATCTCTGCAAGGAATCATACAACCGGTATCCGTGGTCGAAAATGTGGGAACCTTCGGCTTGGGATTCAAGCCAACATTAGAGGACATCCAGCGAGCCAAGAGGAATAAGCAGAAGACATGGGTGCTCCCGAAGCCTGTTCCGCGCCTTTCCCGATCTTTTGTCAGGTCTGGAGTAAGAGGACATCCAACGACAAAGATTCCCAGTCCTATGGTTAGGCCAGACGAAGAGTTCTTAAGAAAATTCGAGGACCTATTCGCAGATGTATGCATGCTAGAGGATGGTGAAGGATCCAGCCATGCCGAGATACAATTTGTGGGATCGAAAGCAAAATTGAATAATTGGAAGGCTACTCCTCTCCCTGTCCGGAAGGAGTCTTGGTAGTTTGTTTTGGATTGTTTTCTTTCGAAATTTTGTGTTGGGATTGTCCCCGAAGTAAAATCCGTTTGTTTCAGTTCATTTTGATTTGAGTTCGCAAGTTTGTTTTTTCCTTGTACTGTTCCCATTAATGAAATTTTGTTCCCTTCGTGTCTAATTTTGTTTATTTTTTCTCCTTTTAACTTTTCTGAGCAGCTTTCTTTCAACTGATCTTAATGATATGGCGTGCTTAAAGATTAATCAACCCGATCTAGAAAGTCAATCTGGTTTGGAAATAATAACGCATGAAATAAGAGGTGACGAGAGTGAGTCGGAATACGGCGATGATAAAGCCGTAGAAGAAATCGGTGAAGAATTAAGTCACTTCAAGGAAAAACCCAAACCAAATTTAAATGATACCGAGGTTGTTAATCTGGGGGACACAGATGACGTCAAAGAAACCAGAATAAGTGTCCATATTGAACCCAACCTGAGAGAAGAGTTGATCAAAACACTCATGGAGTTTAAAGACATTTTCGCATGGTCGTACGACGACATGCCAGGACTCAGCACTGATCTAGTGGTTCACAAATTACCCACTGACCCGGCATGTCCTCCCGTCAAGCAAAAACTGTGGAAATTCAAGACGGAGATGAGTGTAAAGATCAAGGAGGAAGTAACCAAGCAGTTGCAGGCGAAAGTCATTCGTGTCACTCGATACCCTGAATGGTTGGATAATGTAGTACCGGTGCCAAAGAAAGACGGAAAGATCAGAGTATGCGTGGACTACCGCAATCTCAACAAGGCGAGTCCTAAGGATAATTTCCCGCTTCCCGATATCCATATCCTGATTGATAATTGCGCCGGACGTGAAGTCGGATCCTTTGTGGATTGCTACGTGGGATATCATCAGATCTTGATGGATGAAGAGGACACAGAAAAGACAGCTTTTATCACACCGTGGGGGACTTATTGCTACCGGGTGATGCCGTTCGGTTTGAAGAACGCAGGGGCAACATATATGAGGGCGATGACTACGGTATTCCATGACATGATACACAAGGAAATTGAAGTGTACGTGGATGATGTGATCATAAAATCTAGATGTCAAGAAGACCACGTTGCCGACCTCGGGAAGTTCTTTCAAAGACTTCGAAGATATGATATCAAGCTCAATCCGGCCAAATGCGCATTCGGAGTTCCATCGGGAAAGTTGCTAGGATTCATCGTCAGGCCGACGGGTCATTGAGTTGGACCCATCCAAAATCAAGTCCATTCAGGAGTTACCCCCGCCAAAGAATAAAACGAGAGGTAATGAGTTTGTTGGGAAGGTTAAATTACATCAGTAGGTTTATTGCTCAGCTTACAGCAACCTGTGAGCCCATATTCCGTCTGTTGAAGAAAGACGCTGCGATAGAATGGACGACAGAATGTCAGGAAGCGTTTGACCAAATCAAAGGGTATCTGTCAAACCCACCCGTATTGGTTCCGCCTGAACCGGGTAGACCCCTGATTCTTTATCTGACGGTTTTGGAGAATTCGTTCGGCTGCGTACTGGGGCAGCATGATCTTACTGGCAGGAAGGAACGGGCCATTTACTATCTCAGTAAGAAATTCACGGTCCACGAGGTTAAGTACACTCATTTGGAAAAGACATGTTGTGCCTTGACTTGGGTAGCCCAAAAGCTAAAACATTATTTGTCTTCTTACACCACTTACCTCATTTCGCGTTTGGATCCGTTGAAGTATATTTTCCAGAAACCTATGCCTACAGGGAGGTTAGCAAAATGGCAAATATTACTTACAGAGTTCGACATCATATATGTAACAAGAACGGCTATGAAAGCTCAAGCCCTAGCCGACCACATAGCTGAGAATCTTGTCGATGACGGATACGAACCTTTGAGGACGTATTTTCCGGACGAAGAAGTATTGCAAATTGATGGGTTGGAATTAACCGAGGATCCAGGGTGGAAGCTTTTCTTCGACGGAGCGGCAAACGCAAAAGGAGTCGGAGTAGGGGCTGTGCTCATCTCTGAAACAGGACATCATTACCCTGTTACTGCTCAACTGCATTTTCATTGCACCAACAACATGGCCGAGTACGAGGCATGTATCTTAGGGCTGCGATTAGCGGTGGACATGGATGTACAGGACGTCTTGGTCTTGGGGGACTCGGACCTTCTGGTACATCAGATTCAGGGAGAATGGGAAACCAGGGATTTAAAGCTTATCCCATATCGTCAGTGTTTGCATGATCTGACCAAGCGTTTTCGATCGGTAGAATTCAGGCATATCCCAAGGATGCATAATGAGGTTGCCGACGCTCTAGCTACTTTAGCGTCAATGCTAATTCACCCGGACAAGGTTCGTGTCGATCCGGTACATATTCAGGTCCGGAATTAACATGCTTATTGCAATATGATAGAAGAAGAGATGGATGGTGAGCCATGGTTTCATGATGTCAAGGAATACCTCAGGTTAGGAATATACCCGGAACAAGCAACTGGAGATCAAAAGAGAGCTATTCGGCGATTGGCGAACGGATTTTTCCTTAGTGGAGGGGTGTTGTACAAAAGGACACCAGATTTGGGATTGTTGAGATGTATAGATGCGAGTCAAGCCACAACGGTGATGACAGATATACACTCCGGAGTTTGTGGACCACACATGAGCGGATATGTATTGGCAAAGAAGATTCTTCGAGCAGGATATTACTGGCTCACTATGGATCGTGATTGTATAAGTTTCGTTCGAAGATGCCATCAGTGTCAGATACACGGAGATTTGATTCATTCTCTACCGACTGAATTGCATACAATGTCAGCACCATGGCCGTTTGTTGCATGGGGTATGAATGTTATTGGACCTATAGAGCCTGCGGCTTCTAATGGTCATAGGTTCATTCTGGTAACGATCGATTATTTTACCAAGTGGGTAGAGGCCAAAACCTTCAAATCAGTGACCAAGAAGGCGGTGGTGGATTTCGTACATTCCCACATCATCTGCAGGTTTGGAATTCCAAAGATAATCATCACAGATAACGGTGCCAATCTTAACAGCGGATTAATGAAAGAGGTCTGCCAACAGTTCAAGATTACACACCGAAATTCCACACCATATCGCCCCAAAGCAAATGGTGCGGTTGAGGCGGCAAAGAAGAATATAAAGAAGATATTGAGGAAGATGGTAGAAGGGTCTAGGCAATGGCATGAAAAGTTACCGTTCGCGCTGTTGGGTTATCGCACTACCGTCCGGACTTCGGTAGGTGCAACTCCTTACTTGTTGGTGTACGGGACTGAAGCAGTAATACCCGCAGAAGTTGAAATTCCATCCCTCCGAATTGTCGCTGAAGCTGAGATTGACGACGATGAGTGGGTCAAAACACGATTGGAGCAATTGAGCTTGATCGATGAAAAGAGATTGACCGCAGTATGCCATGGCCAATTGTATCAAAAGAGAATGGCGAGATCATATAACAAGAAGGTACGTCCGAGGAAATTTGAAGTGGGACAACATGTGCTAAAGAGAGTTCTACCACATCAGGCCGAAGCGAAAGGCAAGTTCGCTCCAAATTGGCAGGGACCATTTGTTGTGACTAGAGTATTATCCAACGGCGCTCTATGTCTTACTGATATTGAAGGAAGGTGCACCGATATGGCTATCATTTTCGATGCAGTCAAGAGATATTATGTGTAATTCTTTAATGCACTTGTCAACGTTTGGTTTCGTTTGTTTGTAGGTGGCATTTTTCGGAGAATGAAATGACAGAGGCAATTTTTCTACTACCCAAACACTTTAACCCTTGTTTCCCCCTTTGAGCCTTAATTATTCTTTCATATACCCTCTTTCGGAATCATCAAGGAAAATGTGTAACAAAATAGAAAAAGAAACAAAGAAAAGACACAAGAAAAAGTGAACTACGTTCGACCTGATTCCTCAAGAAGGATACGTAGGCGCCACACGGCTCGGTCATAATAAAATAAAAATCAAAGATTCCCCAAGCAACAAAACTGGGGCAGAAGTCATTGTTTCATTTGAAAGGATCATGTGAATTCCGAAAGTTGTAATGAGCTAACCGTTGAGGTGAAACTTCTTTTCTTTAGCATCACGCACAAAAAAAACCACATTAATGACCAAAAAGACCTCTCGATCAGTATTCGAGAAATGCCAAGTCATGCGAATGAAATCCAAGAACGACACTCCGATCCTCGATTGAATCCAGGATGCACAAGCCAAAAAGGGATAATGCTTTAGAGGGAATCTCGTGGGTAATGCCCCAGCCTGGAAAGAAAGCAAAATGAGAGAGTCTTAACGGTGAAAACCCTCGCGGGCACCTTAAGGCGAAGAAAGCTAAGAGAAACAAAATTAGAGAGTCTTACGATGAAAACCTTTACAGGCACCCTAAGGCGACGGGAGGTCGAGAGAAATGAGAGAATCTCATTAGTGAAAACCCTTTGAAGGGCACTATGAGGTGACAACGCGAGACGGTTACCAGGGGTCCGCATGAGACAAGGTTGGGACATTCGTTTGTTTCTAGCAAAATGCGGCCATCAGAAAGTGATTGACATAAATAGACTGGATAGATTAATCTCAAAGGCGCGGCATAACCATGGGATCAGTTACACATTCAGATAAGTTTTTCCCAGTTTGGAGTTCAGAAAAGTTTTCCATTTCCTTTGTCATTCGCGGTCAGCATTCTTTATCTATAATTTTTCCCTTCTTTTGTTTTCGAAAATTGACTTTTCAAAGCTTACTACCAAGTCTCCCAAAGAGGTACAATGAAGATGAATAGGCGTGGAACGAGGCAATAAGGAAAAAGTCGTTCCGATATTAAGACTGGAACGGCAGGTTGATTGGAAGGTTCACAGGAATTATGGAGTTCGATGGACACATATTACACATCCAGAAGATGATTTCTCACAACGGATCATCGGCTAAAAGGGTCGGATCAAACTGAAGGTTGGAATAAAAGGGAGAGACGAGAGACCATTTGTGGAAAGAGCACCATCCCCAGCAAGTGTCAACCTCGTCCCCAAAAGTTCGAGGGAGGCCATGCAGCCGAAAGAGAAAAGGAAAATTGCCACAACAAGAGTGGCACGACCACTCACTGCGTTTTGAAACTAACAATTTTTTGTTGATTTAAAGCAGGAAAAGAGGGTTCGTCGGCGGAAAAGCATGCCACGTAGAAGGTCATCAAACTGGGGAGAAAATGTCTCCCATTACGAAAATTTTCTTGAAAGCAAATACCCAGTGGATAAGGATAGCGAGATTTTAGGAAATACCGGTTCCGAGCAGAATAGTTTGGAGAGAGGCCAGAAAACACGAGGGGTTGATTTTTGAGCCTGGTATCATCCCCAGCAGTTGTCGGGAAAATGAAACACTAACTCCGAGATTCCCCCAGCAGCATTATATCCCATAAGTTCTTTAAGGAAGCAAAAGCGTGAGCCCCGGAGGAGGTCTGGGAAGATGGAAAAGGAAAAGGGGTCCCCCGCCAGGGTAATCCTCAATTAATGACATTTCAATCCCTGGCGAGTCCGAGAGAGAACGAAGGGTGAAGGAAATAGAAAAAGAGGAAACAAAGAATACTTCCCCAGCAGCATCATCCCCAGCATGTGAGTAAACAGTTCTGAAGATATCTCCAGCAGCCAAGGGAAAAGTAACACGACCCCGTGGGAAAGGAATTCCAAGACAAGGTAATTCAGAAGAAAAGGGTGGCCCAAGAGACGATGCAGGAAGAAGAAAATGGTACAGGAAACAAAGGAAGGCGATAAGGATGGGATGAAATTAGTGAGTTGTAGTTGAAGTCGGGGAGCCCGCCTGAAGAATGGAGTGGCGATTTAATTTTGAAGTTGTAGTTGAAGTCAGGGAGCCCGCCTGAAGAATGGAGTGGCGATTTATTTTGAAGTTGTAGTTGAAGTCGGGGAGCCCGCCCGAAGAATGGAGTGGTGATTTATTTTGAAGTTGTAGCCGAAGTCAGGGAGCCCGCCTGAAGAATGGAGTGGCAATTTGTTTTGAAGTTGTAGTTGAAGTCAGGGAGCCCGCCTGAAGAATGGAGTGGCGATTTATTTTGAAGTTGTAGCCGAAGTCAGGGAGCCCGCCTGAAGAACGGAGTGGCGATTTATTTTTGAAGTTGTAGTTGAAGTCAGGGAGCCCGCCCTGAAGAATGGAGTGGCGATTTATTTTGAAGTTGTAGTTGAAGTCGGGGAGCCCGCCCGAAGAATAGAGTGGCGATTTTATTTTGAAGTTATAGTTGAAGTCAGGGAGCCCGCCTGAAGAATGGAGTGGCGATTTATTTTGAAGTTGTAGCCGAAGTCAGGGAGCCCGCCTGAAGAATGGAGTGGCGATTTCATTTTTGAAGTTGTAGTTGAAGTCGGGGAGCCCGCCTGAAGAATAGAGTGGCGATTTAGTTTTGAAGTTGTAATTGAAGTCAGGGAGCCCGCCTGAAGAATGGAGTGGCGATTTATTTTTGAATTTGTTTGAGTAAAGCGGTAGAGTGTAATGGAAATCCCCAGCATGAATCCAAATTCATAATCAAAGGAAGGCAACAAGGATCAGAAAGATAGGTTTAGACTTCGAAGGAGAATAGTTCGAAGATCACAAAGAAGGGACCAATGGTCGGAGTTCGGCAATCAAGACAGGCCGAAACAACAATTGTCGGAAGAGAAGAAGCATGTGAAGAAACATCAGAGCCAGCAGGATGGCAAGGAACATGACAAGATCAAGTTGGAAAAGATAGATAAGAATTTGCAACACTGTAACTTAGTCTAGCTTCTTATTTTGGTTTAGCACGGTGTAATAAGGAGATCGGTTAAGCAGTGGGAACAGCAGCAACAGCAGCAACAACAGTAATAGCAAGGTCACAGCAGTCAGTAGTCCCAGCTACCAAAACTTCCCGAACTACATTGACCTGATTCCCTTTTTCAGCCAGGGATATGTAGGAGACCTTTTAAAGCAAAGGTTCGGTCAAACTTTTCCAAAAACTGCTTCATACGGAGTGCTCAAACGGGCAAAGAATCGCTCGTATCTGCTTACTTGTCTTTGCACGAAAACTCTTCATGTTTCCGCGCAAAGAGGGGCAGCTGTGAGCATGTGATTTTTGCCCTACGTGAGAATTACTCCCAAAATTCAAAATAAAATCTTTTTTGTATCGTTGTAATATCTGGAGATTTTTTGTGTTAATGTTTTTATTTTGTATTCTCTGTGTGTGCATGTTTGTTTATTTAAATTAAGAAAAATACAAAATATATTATGTTTGCACTCCTAGGATTTAATTTACAATTGAAAGTAATCAAGTTTATTTGAAAAATATAGAAAAATCACAAAAAATATGTATTTTTGCGTTTTAAACATTTAATGTCCCAATTGTTGATTTTAGTTTAATTTAATTATAATAAGAACTTAATTAGTACTCTTATCAACTAATTTGATTTTTGTAATATGTCTTAGAGTTTTGGTTTTTATTAAATTAGGAATTGAAGTTAAAGTAAAAGAAAAGAAGAAAAATGGAAAAATAAAGAGAAAATCGGAATGGGCTAGCATAAGCTAAGCTCAAACCTACTAAGCCCAAATCCTTGCCCATATACCGTTTATGTAACGGATGATCTGAACCATTGGATTAAATCAATCCAATGGTCCAGATCACCCCATCATAACCCGTCACCCGACCCAGGTAACCCAGACCAACCCAATTCCCCTCTTAACCAAACGACACCGTTAGAGTAAATATTTGATCCCTGCCGTTGATCTCATCAGATCAAACGGCCAGGATTTAATCTTTGCATAGGTATATAAAGCCCAAACCATACCCCACCCCCTTTCAAACCCCCCCCCCCCCTTTCATCTCTCACCATCAGAGATCAGGTCTATCGACCTCCGCCTCTCTCCGCCGCACTCCGCCTACCGAAAATCGCCTCACGGCGGTTCCGGTAGGCCAAACCTCCCCATCTTAACACCAAATGACCTTCCGAACACCCTGAGTCCAAATCCACAAATCGTTTCCTTCGAATCATTCCCCGTCTTCTCGAATCTTCATTTGAAGATTCGAGCTAAAACCAAACCTATGCCAAATCATTCCAAACTCACACCATAGCATCCCTAGACCTCCCTCATACCCCTATCAACCTTAGCCCGGTTCGAATCAAGCCCGAACCACTCAAGCCCCAAATCCGAGCCCCAAGAACCCTAATTTTCAAGAAGCCCAAATTGAGCCAGATTAATCGTCGATTGAGGTCCAAGGGACTTTAGCCTAGGTGTTCTCAATCGAGAACGCCTCGATTAAAGCCCGTTTGGCCTCAATAGTTCCAAACCAAGTTCGAACTTGGGTCGACAGATTTTCGCCTAAGGTAACTCATTCCTTTATGTCTTCAGTTCACGTTCCTTATTTGTATTTTTGTGTTTTAGTTCTAGAATTTTTCTTTTTCCTAGCATTTTCTGTTCTTCTCAACAGACCTTTCATTCGGTCAATTCAATCTCTACCAGTTTTGTGTGATTGCAATGTTGTAATTGCTTTGTATGTGTAGTTTGTTTGATGTCATCAAATTAATAAGCGCGTGTTCGCTTTCCCCCATCATTCTCCCCAGAACCCCATTTCATTGTTGGCTTTCTAATTTGTTGATTGATAGCTAGTTGTGGTAATTAGGAATCAATTGATTTGGATATTAGAGTGCAAAAGCACAATAGGACAAACCCAATGGAACCTGTTGTGTAGCAGAGTTCCCCACTAATGCCCATACTTATCAATTTAATAATAGCCCCATACTTAGACATATTGTAGTGTTAAAACAGTGTCAGGGGTGACAGGGAATATCATGGGCAAATGTATTCCCTGATGTTTTGGCCCTGGTAAGTACATTCACATAGAGATGGAGGGGGGACATATTTTAAAAACAGATGTAGCCATTTGGGCGACATACAGAAGAGTCTGGAGAGTATTCTGAGGAGACAGAAACATTGAGGGAAAAATTGGGAGAGTTTTGGAGAGTTTTTCTTAGTGTTTGAATTCTGAACTAATTTTCATAAGGAGAGAACTCTGGAGAGCATTAGGAGACACATACAGATAGAGAAAGAGGCATACATTTTTGAGAGAAAGTAGGAAGAAAACATTCTGCTTCCCCTTTTGCCCATTGTTTCAATCAGTCTTTGGGGTCTATTTGAACTATATCTTGATATAACTTTGGCAATTTGAAGTTTTTCAAGTATCCGTTAGTATTTGGTTGGTTTGGTTTTGAGTCTTGCTGAGGTTTCAAGTGCTTCTTACTGGGTGTGCTCTCAAACCCCTAGTCACTGTTTCATTGGGTTTGATTGGATCTTGCACTGACTTATTGCACCTGTCTCTGGATTTGTGTGTTCTGCTGGGTTGTTTTTTTACTGGTTGTTGCTGAGCATTATTGCTGGTTGTGAACTACTGCTGGTTGTTGTTGAACTGCCTGTTGGTTGCTGTTTGTTCTTTGTTGCTGTGGTTGTGTACATGCTGCTGTAGCTGTGAGCTGTTGCTGCTTCCTCACTGATTTCTTTTTCTTTTTCTTTTCAATACCCAGGTACACATTTCAGCTTATTTTGGTGTAATACTTTCCATGGAATGAAAGAGCAATGATTGCATGATCTTCTTCAATTTTTGCTATTTCAGTAGCTAATTGTCTCTCAACTAGTTAGTTAAATTCATTGATTAGACTATATGTGGTAGATCCCTTGGAATGATGATATGTAAAAGACTGAAAACTAAAGAGTGGCTAGACTGTTTGATGACTATTTTTTTTGAAAAAATTCATGAAGGACGAGTTGATGAACATATGAACTAATAGCTAGTAATTCAACTGGTGTTATTAAGATACTGTAGTGTAGTATAACGTAATTTCAGCTATGTGGAAACATGCTTACATTTTCATACATTAAATCTAGTGTTTCTGATTAATTGAATAGTGTTGAGTTTAACTAGTCCTAATATAGTCGTTTGGTCTTAAATCTGAAATGTTACTTAGGCTATTGGTACCATAATAAAAGTGAACCACTACATCTAATATGGTTATCGTATTCTATCGTGAATTGGAAATCACTCTAAATAGGCAAACTGAAAACTATCATCTGATTTAGTAGTTCCGCATACACTAGTTTACTTCATGATGCATTATTTTCTGCTTTGAAAATTAAAAAAAACAAGCAATGAAAATTAGGTATCAAATTGGACCTAAGAATTAAAGCTTCAAATATTCCTGCCCAAATTCGAAATTGAGTGAGTTTAGTAATTATAAAAGAATGCAAATCGGGCATTTTCAAGGGTCCTACTTATAAGGATATAACAACTATTGACATTGGGTTGTTGCTCATCCCTTAGGCAGTCGGCTTTAGTTGATTTCTTTAAGACAGCCGGCTATTTTGCTTGCTAATTGGGCTCATTGGCCTATCCATTTTGGGCTCAGTTCAAGAGTTTCTTCTATTTTTACCAGATTTTGAATATAATAAGTTAAGATTTTCTTTTGTAGATAAAAAAAAATATAGTATTAGAAAAATGTAGCACATTCTAGGATTGACCTTTAATAAATAAAATGAGATGAGCCTCGTCACAATAAGCACACAATTGCAGGGCCCTCAATCAATTGTTATAAAAATTCTAGACTCGGAAGAACCGTTTAGCGAATTTCACGGTCTTTCCAAAAGTTAATCAAGACGTAGGAACTTTAGGCACGATTTGTAAATAATATACATTCTCAAATACGAGTGCGCATTTATGTGACCCAAATCTTACTCTCGGCGAAACTGAAACGCATTAAGGTCACAGGCGTACTGGTTGTGATGTGACTCGAAATGTATTTTTGTGACGTCGCAATTCTTTTAAAATTGAAAAGCGGGACATTAATAGAACATCATTAAAATACATAAAGGAATCAGATAAAAATAAAAATCGCAGTTGAGCGACCGTGCTAAAACCACGGAATCCGGAAGTGCCTAACACCTTCTCCCGGGTTAACAGAATTCCTTATCCAGGTTTCTAGTTTCGCAGACTGTATTACAGAGTCATAAATTTCCTCGGTTCGGGATTAAACCGGTGACTTGGGACACCATTATTTTCCCAAGTGGCGACTCTGAATTAAATAAATAAATCCCGTTTCGATTGTCCTTTAATTGGAAAAACTCCCTCGTGCTCTCGCGGGTGCGGAAAAAGGAGGTGTGACAGAGAGGACAATCATAGATCACGTGCAGGAGGAGGAAGTAATATATGTGAACAACATGAAGAAAGAAGTGTATAAGTTGAAACAACATATGTCGAAAATGTATCAGGTTTGGTCATGGGGGCACCCCTTACCTACTTACCCAGCTAACCCCACATATATTCATCCCTCAAACCCGAACCAAGATCCACCCACCATGAATTCATCTTCTAAATATTCTACTTACCCACACTATTACACCACTACATCACAAGTACCACCCTCACTACCTAAACAAGCTCCACCACCACCACCCCAGGCCACTCCCGTGCATGTGGCACCACCACCAGCTGTAGACGCGTGATTGTTGACCCTCCCCGAGATTTTTTATATTTTAGCGTAAAATATTTAGTTTAGTCCTAATATAGCTACCTCGGCTAATTTTGACTCTTTTACTTTATTTTTACCTTAAAATGAAAAATAGTAAAAATATAGTTTTGTAGTCATTTTTAAACTTAAAAAATACAAAAAAATAGTACTTTATATTTTTTATTTAAAAATAAAAATAAAAATTACAAAAATAATGATATTAATATTTTGTAGTCATTTTAAACTCAAAAAATATAAAAATAGTAATTTATATTTTTATCTTTATATAATAAACAAAAATTGAAAATAAAAAAAATAGTTGCATTAATATTTTGTAGTTGCTTTAATATAAAATAAGTTTTGTTTTAATTGTCAGTCTTATTTTTGTAGTTATTTTGCTTATATAGGATTAATTAAATAAAATCATGTTTTCATTCACGGTTCTGAGCACAAAATAATATTCGGATTTAAACTACCCGGTTTCAGGCTTTCGGACCTAGCCCGTAATAATCCAAGTCTACCATACAGAGAAAACGAACAAAAATAACTCATACAACACACATGACACACACTACATGGACAATATAATAAGGGGGGGGGGATGGGAGAACAATAAAAAAATAAAAAGAGAAAAAGACAAAGGGAAAAGGACACATGCACATGGGCTTCATTTTGAAAACACAGAATACTAGGACTAAAAAGGAGGAGAAAATGTGAAAAGGGATGGGGAGGGAGACAATAGAAAAGGGAAAAGGGTATTAGATTAGGTGGGCACTACAATTAAAAAGAATATACAATACAAATGAGCGATACAATACAAAAACAGTAGGGACGAAGAGGAGATGGGAACTAACGTTTCTTAAACAAAAAAGAAGACATTGTTTTCTTTCTTCTTCTTTTAAGAAAGGAGACTATTGTTCATCTCTGGATTTTTTAAACAGAGCTCACCTTTTTCGACACAAACACACTACTGTGCAGTCATCTTCTCCAAATCATACAAAACCCTACAAAAATATGTCACCCCTCATCGCCGAAAAACCGGAACCGGGAACCTCGCAGCTGTTTCACGTCGCCGACCACCATAACCAGTCAGCTCCAGTCCATCACACAACCAGCAACAACAAACCAGCTTAGTCGTTCCTCCGCTGTCTTGAAGCAGTAGAACAGCAACTGCACCTAACATCTCCTCCCTTACATTTCAGTCACAACACAAACACATACACAAGCACAAACAGAAGACGGGGGAGAAGAAAATCGGATAGAGAAACTAAGGTTTGTTCGGTTCCTGTCCGCCGAGGTTTCTAGGTAAATTTGTGGTTCCGTCGAAGTGGCCTCTGTTCATGTTTTCCGGTGTTAAACATTTTCATATTCGTTTTTGAGGTATGTCACTGTCTTATCCTCAATTTATTGATTTTGCTCTTATATAACGGTTGAATGAATATTTGTGTAAATTCTTGCTTGCTATCCGTATTTTGAGGCGGGAGATCTGTCTTTAATCAAAATTTCATTGTTTACCCAGCTAGCTCACTTACTAGTTTAATGCAAGATTGAATTAGAATTTTTGATGTTCATTAGTCAATATTTATTTACTTAGATCTATTCGTTTAAAGTAGATGTAAGCTTATAAAGGAAAGAGAAAAGTAAAAAAAAATAGTTATTTTCTTTAGGGTTAATTAATGTAATTGATTAATGTGACGTTGGTATTCACGTTGGAGAAGGAAGGAACATGTTAGTACTAATTTGTCCATATGTTATATGAAATGATTTTGGGTCAAATATTTGAACATAAGAACATGAATATAGATTGAGTTTTCCTTTTATTTAATTCTCTTTACTTACTTTACTTATTACATTATTTGCTAGTAGCATGATTATGACCTAACTCGGGTCGGCGAGCCTTAGGATATAGCAAATTACTTCATAAATATGAAATTGGATTTTGGATCAGGTAGCGGGTTCAAGCTGAAAGGGTCCTCCCTTTTGTTTGAATTCGAAATTGAATTCGAGGCTTGAATTTATATTTGTGAATTAATTGGCCTATAGAGACTAATAAAAAATAGAAAATTTTAATTCCTTTAGGTGGGCCTTAATAAATAAAATGAGATGAGCCTCGCCAAATAAAATGCAGAAGTTACGGGGCCCTCATAAATGTATATATTAAATACTTAGACTTCGGGATGGGCCTTTTAGGGAATTGTACGGCCTTCCCCAAAATAATAATGCGTTAGACTCTTTAGGCGCGCATTTTAAATAACCTTACCTTCTTAAACTCGGGTGCACATTTATGTGACCCAAATCTAAATCTCGACGAAGTCAAAATGTGACAATAATCACGGGTACATTGATTGTGACGTGTTTCGAGATGCATTTTCATGACGTTGCAATTCTTTTTTTTTAAAAACAATGAATGATACGAGCCTCGACAAATAAAAATACTTAAGCCGCGGGGCCCCCTATATGTGTTTGTAGAAATACTTAGATTTCAGGATGGGTCATTTAGCATAATTTCACGGCCTTACCCAAAATAATAATACGTTAGTCGCTTTAGGCTCGCCTTTAATAATTTACTTTCTTAAACTTGGGTGCACATTTATGTGACAAAAATCTAAATCTCAACAAAGTCGAAATGTGTTAAAAGCCACAAGTGTACTGGTACGGTATGGTCCGAAGTACATTTTCACGAGGTTGCAATTCTTATAAAATAATAATAATCACAAGCGGTTAAAAGTTAAAATTTGCACGTAAGTTAAAAGAATGTTATAAAAATCAGATAATTAAGCCAAATACGACAGTTGAGTGATCGTGCTAGAACCACTTAACTCGGGAATGCCTAACACCTTCTCCTGAGTGAACAGAATTCCTTATCCGGATTTCTGGTTCGCCGACTATTAAATAGAGTCAAACCTTTCCTCAATACGGGATTCAAACCGGTGACTTGAGACACCATAAATCTCCCAAGTGGCGACTCTGAATCTCTTAATAAATGAATCCTATTTTGATTGTCCTTTAATTGGAAAAACTCCCTCAACCACGCCTTTTCGTGGGTGCGGTAGCGCCAAAAGGAGGTGTGACAGCTCTGGCGACTCTGCTGGGGATCATATACCCAGAATCGCCGGTTCAGGGTTAGAAATTTGAGCTTAGAATAATTGTTATATTTGGTTTTGTTTATTATCAGATATTTTTATATGATATATGCTTAATGTGCAAAATGATGATTTTTACCGCTTTGATATTATTTGAACTGTATATATAAACTATGCCAAAACCCTACTCTTCTTACCTCTGGGGATGTGCTTACTGGTTAAGACTCCCCTTTTATGTTAAATGTCATACCAAAATAAGAAAAGGGCTCGGACAAGTTACAAAGTAGGACGATCTCGCGGTTCCCCGGTACGTAGCCCTCTTCCCGACTCGAGTTATCCGCTTGGGTACATTGTCTAGAATACATACCCAGATTTTAACCGAGAAGAACAATAAACTCATGCCAGATCCCTAATAGGATGTTTGTTTACAAAGAGTAAGATATAGGTATTTAGAGTTCTGAATTCAAGATTAAATGAGTTTTTATAATTGGCTTTATTTTATCTAATTTTTACATGTTGAGCCCAAATGTGCAAAATGTTGCTTTATTACTTTGATATTTTGTGAACTGTATGTATAAACTGTGCCAAAACCCTTCTCGTCTCACCTCCAGGAAGTGCTTACTGGTTGAGACTCACTATTCTGTTAGTGTCTTACCTTAAAATAAGAAAGAGGCTCGGAAAGTTTCTAAGCCGGCTGGCCTTTTGGTTCCCTGAAAGGAGCTCCTTCCTCGACTCAAGTTGTCCGCTCGAGTACACGGTCTAGAACAAACACCTTGATTTTTGGCCTAGTATAACAAAACTTCATGACGGATCCCTAGTAGGAACACTTATTTGCATCATGTTGCATTTGACTTAGGGGACTCAACACATGAGTTGGGTCCGTCTAGGATAGGTAACCTGAAATGAAAAAGACCATCCTACTGCATCCTACTTGTTTTATACATTTATTTGCTTGAGACTTGCATGTTGACCTGATTATAAAAATCGGGAATATTGGAAGAAAAAAAGAGCCATGTGTAAATAACAATGTAGAGAGATAACTACTCATTTTTAAAAACAAACCAATGCCCAAGTAGTGTCGAAACTCTACCAGATGCTGAGAATAAAAAGAGGAAATATATGGTTATTTTCAAAATAGTTTTTTTTTACTTAAAAGGAAAAGAAATAAAAAAATGTTTTTTTAAAAAATAAAATAAAAAAATAATAATTTTAAAAAAAAGTTTGCTTTGTTTATCAATAATAAATGTGTGATTCTATTCTTAAAAAAATTGTTTATTTGTTTGTCAATAAAATAAAAAAAATAGTTTTTTCGTTTGCCAATAAATAAAAAAAACAAAAAAGGGGGAAAATGTTTTGTTTGCAGATATAGTTTGTTTTAATTGACCGAACAACGCTGGTTTGATTCTCACCGGAGGTGATATACGTAGGCAATCTTTACTAGGTCCAACCACCCCTTTCAAAAAAAAAATTACCAAACAATGTCGAGTTTTAGTTTTTAATAAATCAAAGTGACACTGTTTTTGAAAATAGCCGAATGTTCCGAAAGGACGCCAGAAGGCTGTTTGTGATATAATGGCCAGTTTGAAGTCTATTCTCTTTCTTTTTTGAATAATAGCGTTGAAATATTCCATGTGGAAATGTTGAAAAGCTGTATTCCCAAAATCAAGTTTGAGTTAACCACCACTTTCAAAAATAACCAAAAAATGTTGAATTTCTAGTTTTCAATAAAATCAAAGTGATACAGTTTTTGAAAATAGCTGAATGTCCCTCAAAAGGATGTCGGGATGTTGTTTTTGCAAGAATAGCTACTTTGAGTCGTTTTAATTAATTTGCGGGCACAGCCCTGAAATATTCCCTTGTGGAAATGTTGAAAGACCGTATCCGCAAAATTAAGTTTGAATCATCACTCAATTTTACAAAAATAATCACTTTATAAGCCACTACATGGCCGGTTTTGCTGAAATAGCCACATTTGGCATTTAAACTTCCTCGGTCTTGTGTTGGCCTGTGGCGATGCTGAATGATGCCCCAGGGGCCCCAGGAGGAGAGATTTTGAATTTGTAGTTTCTTAAATAAAATTTTGCGAAAATAGCCAGTTTGTCAAATTAAGCCATTACATGGCAAATTTTAAAAAAAGCCACATTTGGCATTAAAACTTCCTCAATCGTGTGTTGGCTTGTGGCGATGCCGAACGATGCCCCATGAGCCCTAGGATGAGAAAATGTTTGAGTTTATTTTCTCAAATAAATTTTGCAAAAACAATCACTTTGTTAAATATGCCATTACATGGCCAATTTTGTAGAAATAGTCATGATTGATGCTAAAAATATTCTTATTCTTGTAGAAATCTCTGGCATAAGATGTGAAAGTTTTGTCATCAAAGTTTGTAGTTGGAGTCGGCTTCTATAATTTTTCTTCAAAGAGAACAAATTTAAAAAAAAATCAAATAAACATCTCTTTATTTTTTGCATTAATTTGCACGAACTACGCAAGGTCTGATTCATGCGGGGTCCTGATACATAGGCAATCTCCATAAGATTCAACCACAATAACACACAAAAAAAAAATTAATTAAATTTTAAAAAATCGAAAAAAATAATAAAAATAAAAATAAATTTTTCTTTTAATAAAGGGGGACCGAATGAGTCAATTTCTAACATATTTTGTTTTGAATTGTTGATAATATTAAGGTGGTTGGTTGTGGTCCTGTAACGCAAAATCAAGGGATAATGGCAGAAAACTTCAAATCTGAGTGGGTTGATACCGATGCTCGACCACAGCTGGTTGAACGGAATAATAGGTTGGTACAAGAAGTCAAAATACTGAGACAACATCTGGCTGACATGTAACGGGCATGGATGGACGGGAAAGCACCACCCCCGCCACTACCTAGCTTCCTAGACTCTATCATCACCCGTACACTGAACCCAATGCCAAATGATCCATCACACTCTCCATATGTACCCGCCTATCACAGCTTTTCCAGCAACCCGAGAAGCTCCATCACTCGACCTCCAGTTATTTTTTCCCAATGCTACTCCCGTACCCAACACTAATACTCTCCTCGGGACCTCCAAAATCATACTTCACTTTCCAAGTACCTAGCTCTACAAAACAACCTATCCACCCCCACGAGCATACCGGAAACCACCCGGGTCAGGTTTCAGGACAAATGAGGCATTTAGGAAGGAAAGGTTGCTGAAACGAGAAAAGGCTCTCACCCCTATCGGAGAATCTTATGCAAGTCTGTTTGAAAGGCTAAAGCATGCTGGCCTGATTGAGCCGCTCCCTGGATATACTCCAGATCCACATGCAAGAAGCTTTGATCCTACTGCACGATGCGCATACCACTCAAATGTCAGAGGGCACAACATTGAGAATTGTCGTTCTTTGAAAAAGGAAGTAGAAAGAATGATTCAAGAAGGGGTAATTATGATCGATGACAGTGACGGGGAACACACGAATCCTCTTGAGAACTTTTGGTTGAAGTTGAGGATATTGAAGTTGTTAATGGGTTTGGCAATATAGATGCGAAACACAGTGGCTAAGATGCATGGCGTGCTTGATAGATGGAAAGATGCTCCATCTCTTGGTCAATCAGAGTGGAGTTTTGGTGGCTTATTTTGATATTATTTCTATTGTCCGGGTTATTTTCAGGGTTGTAATCCGGATTTTGTCTTGTAGTAAAACCCTCTTATTCTTCCATTTTTTGTCATTGTAGTTTTGTCAAGTTTCGTTTCAAGGTTGTACTTTGGTTTGTTATTGAACCGTTTCGCCATTAGTCTAATGAAACTTTCGGTCGTTTGTTACCCCCAGTCATCTTCTTTGTTTAGTTCTTTTTATCTTTAGATTTGTCTTTTGTTCAAACGACGATTCTAGTGACATGACATGCACGTGTAGTTCGGGCCTAATCTTAAATGATAATTATAAAATCATTTAGAGGTGATCGAGGCATTTAAAGGAAATAAGAGCGGTTTGAGATTATTTGGAACCCAAGTCATGTGAAACTGGGGCATGTAAAACTTAAAGGCAAGTTGGCCATGTTGCCATAGAGGTCGCTCGTGATACTGAAATGAGAGTGTCGTCCAGTAATGCTTTAAAATGACAAACGAACAGGCGAATGGGCAGATGTGGTTATCAATCCTGGCACAATCAGATGATATAGTGAACGTCTAATTGTATTGTTTGCACTTGGCATGTATTGAAGATTGGAATGACAAAGGCATTTTTCTCTGCTACCCAGACACTTTATCCTTCGTTAACCCTTTTGAGCCTTATGTATTTTTCTTTCATACCCCTCATTCAGACTCAGTAGCGAAGAAACATATAGAAAAAGAATAAAAAGAAAAAAGAGAAAAGAAAAAGAAAGAAAAGAAAAAAAAAGAAACAACAACAAAAACAACAAAAAGAAAAGAAAGAGATAAAAAGAAAAGAAAAATGAATGAAAATGAGAAATAGGACAACGTGTAATTGGGAACTACGTTTGACATGATTCCTCAAAGAGGATACGTAGGTGCTTCACAACTCGGTCATAGTGTAAATAAAAAATAAAAAAATCCCAAGTAAGAAACCGGGGCAAAGAATAATTGTGTTTATTATAAATAAATCTGGGTCCGAAGGTTGTAAATTGTGAACCCAAAGTTGAGTTTGTTTTGAGCATTTAATACCCTTTCTTTCTAGCCCTATCCAAATCCCACATTACGGTCCAAAGAAAGATCTTTTGACCAATCTTCAAAAAAGCCAAGTCAAGCAAATAAGAGAGTTTTATCATAACATAACATTCTGATTCCCAACAGAAAAGACTCTGATCTTCAACAGAAGAAATATGAGAGAGTCTTAGCGGTAATACCCCCAATCCATAGCTGAAGAGTAATACAAATAAGAGAGTCTTAGCGGTGCAAACCTTCACAGGAACCATACGGCGATGAAAGCTGAGAGAAAAAACGAAATGAGAGAGGCTTGACAGTGAAAACCCTTTGGGCACTACAAGTCAAACAAAGATTAAGAATCAGATGGAAAGCCCCAGATGAAAATTATGAAAGGCGAAGGAGAATATGTATTATGTGCATGTCATGGCTATTAGAGTAGGTATCCGCGTTTGATAGGTTTTTATTATTTGTTTTATAATTTTTCTTTTTTAAAGAGTCATCCTCATCCTTTGTTTTTATTCTGCTCATTTTATCTTTTTCCTTTCATTAAAAATTCCCCAATAGAGTCTGTTTGTGAGAATTTACTTCAAAATTTGCCATCAGCATTTCAATTATGCAAGACGAGATCTGATTGGTACACCCAAGTGATATAAGTCAGGAGGGAACAAGCACAAGGCCGGTGTTACAAAGGATATTTCCCAACAAGAGGTAATTGACAAAGGGATGAATCAGTGTCATGAAGGATATCTCCAGCAAAAAGCAAAGGTTGATAACCTCAAGGCCAAGGCCAATGAGACTCAAAGGTTGGGGAAATGCTCGTTCCCGAGCTATGCCACAAAAGAAGGGGAGATACCCCCAGCAAAAAAGGTATTTCCAGTGACAAGGATGAACGAAGAAAATGGTTCATCAGTAAAACATGCAAGATCCTCAAGCAGAGTCACTCATATAGGAATTTGGGTTGTCAAGATACCAGTGGAAAACAATGGTGAAAGGCTTGTGAACGAAAAGTTGTCAAGGAGGGCGAGGAAGCAAGAAAGGGAAAAACTATCCCTAGCAGGAATATCATCCCCAACAAATAATAATATCCCCAGCAAGTTTTGACAATGAAACACTGAGCAAGGAAAGAGGAGGAGAACCATCCCCAACATGAGCGTCACAACCAACCACCGCATCTTGAACTAACAAATTCTTCTTTGATTTGAAGCAGGAAAAAGAAATGACATTCATAGCGGAAAAGCATTCCACAAAGAAGATGATCAAACTGGGCAGAAAATTTTCTCTCATTGCGAAAATTTTCTTGAAATCAAATACCTAGTTGGTAAATATAGAAGGTAACACGAGATTCTGGGAGGAAGGAAAATACCAACTTCGAGTGGAATAGTCTTGAAAGAGGCCAGACAGCACAAAGAAG
This sequence comes from Nicotiana noctiflora, assembly GCA_032618575.1. Classification (NCBI taxonomy): domain Eukaryota; kingdom Viridiplantae; phylum Streptophyta; class Magnoliopsida; order Solanales; family Solanaceae; genus Nicotiana; species Nicotiana noctiflora. Next base: position 517,376 of record JASVEL010003667.1, on the reverse strand, counting down.
ATGATCAAACTGGGGCAGAAAATTTTCTCTCATTGCAAAACTTTTCTTGAAATCAAATACCCAGTTGGTAAAGATAGAAGGTAACACAAGATTCTGGGAGGAAGGAGAATACCAACTTCAAGCGGAACAGTCTTGAAAGAGGCCAGACACATGAGGAAGTGATCTTTGAACCTGGGTTATCCCCAGCAGCTTTGAAAGAAGCCGGTTAACATGAGAGAATGATCCTATAACCAGATTTATCCCCAGCAGCTTTGAGAGAAAGAAAACAACAAGCTGCGGCAAAGGAAGTTATACCCCCGGTAGACAGAACAAAGTGAGGGAACTTGTGTCAGAAAAGCAAGAGGCAGGTATCATCCCCAGCAGTTCGGAAGAATGAAACACTGAAAAGTTCCCTCGGCAATATTATATCCTACAGTTTTCAAAGAGCAAAGTGCTAGTCTTGAAGGAAGTTGGAAGAGGAGAAAGGGGGTTCCTCGACAGTATAGTCACCAGCGAACAACATTTCAGATCCCCAGCGATCTAAAAAAAACATAAGTTTTGAAGAAAATGGAAAGGGAGGGAATAAAGAAAATCTTCCCAACAGAATTATCCCCAGAAGGTAAGTGAACAATTCTAAAGATGTCCCTAGTAGTCAAGAGGGAAACAACACTACCCAGGAGGAAAGCAATTTTGAAACAAGGTAATTCAAAAAAAATGATGTTTTAAGAGGTGAGGCAGGAAGAAGAAAGTGGTGTAGGAAGCGAAGGAAGACAACAGGGATGGGATAAAGATATCGAATCATTATTGAAGTCAGGTGCCCACCTGAAGAATGGAATGACGATTTATTTTAAAGCTTGTTATTGAAGTCAGGTGCCAGCCTGAAGAATGGATGGCGATTTATTTGCTTGTTAATTGAAGTCAGGAGCCCGCCTAAAGAATGGAATGGCAATTTATTTTAAAGCTTGTTATTGAAGTTAGGTGCCCGCCTGAAGAATGGAATGGCGATTTATTTGCTTGTTAATTGAAGTCAGGTGCCCGCCTGAAGAATGGAATGGCGATTTATTTTAAAGCTTGTTATTGAAGTCAGGTGCCCGCCTGAAGAATGGAATGGCGATTTATTTGCTTGTTAATTGAAGTCAGGTGCTCGCCTGAAGAATGGAAAGGCGTTCTTTTTTAATTGAAGTTTGAAGCATTGATTGAAGTCAGGTGCCCGCCTGAAGAATGGAATGACATTTTACTTTAAGTTTTAATTGAAGTTTTAAATCATTATTGAAGTCAGGTGCCCGCCTGAAGAACGGAATGACATTTTACTTTAAGTTTTAATTGAAGTTTTAAACCATTATTGAAGTCAGATGCCCACTTGAAGAATGGAATGGTGTTTTACTTTATGTTTTAATTGAAGTTTTAAATCATTGTTGAAGTGAGGTGCCCGCCTGAAGAGCGGAATGGCATTTTACTTTAAGTTGTTGTTGAAGTCAGGTGGCCGCCTGAAGAACGGAATGGAATTTTACTTTAAATTTTAATTGAAGTTTTAAATCATTGTTGAAGTCTGGTGCCCGCCTGAAGAATGGAATGGCATTTTACTTTAAATTATAGTTGAAGTTAGGTGCCCGCCTGAAGAGAGGAATGGCGATTTATTTTCAAAGTTGTTGAAATCAGGAGATGCACTTCCTAAATTAATATTTTCATGCATAGGAGACGCACTTCCTAAATTGAGATTTCATTCATTGGAGATGCACTTCCTAGTTTAAAGTCATTAAAGTTTTACCCATAGGAAACGCACATCCTAAGTTTATTTCACCCATAGGAGATGCACTTCCTTAGTTTATTTTACCCATAGGAGACGCGCTTCATAAGTTTATTTTAACTATAGGAGATGCACTTCCTAAGTTTATTTTTACCCATAGAAGATGCACTTCCTAAATTTACTTTTACCCATATGAGATGCACTTCCTAAGTTTATTTTTACCCATAGGAGATGCACTTCCTAAGTTTATTTTCATGCATAGGAGACGCACGTCCTTAATCAATAGTTCAGTCATATGATAAACACTTCCTAAATTTAAATTCACCCTCAGGAGATGCACTTCCTAGTTAGGTTCATTCCAGTTCAACCATAGGAGATACACTTCCTAATCAAGATCTTTCAAGTCACTCTTATAGGAGACACACTTCCTAGTTTTAATCACAGAAGTTTTGACCCTTAGGAGACGCACTTCCTAGTCTTGGTTATTTAAATTCATCTTTAGGAGACGCACTTGTGGAGGAAAGATACGATCTGCTCAAGACATGACCGAGGTCACAAGAGCTGCAAGCCTGGTCCAGATCTAGAAAGTCGAAAACGACTGAACTAGCACCTACAACTAGCAAGTATCAAGGTTCAGATTTAGAGTTCGCATGAAGCACCAACCAATACGCAAGATCAATCTTCAGAAGACTTATAGATAGGAATCTTGTAACTAGTAGCCGATAGGCTCGGTTCGTCTTTCTCATATTTTGATTTTTTGATGTAATAGCAGGACCACGGACCGGAACCTCGATGGAACTAAACCTCGGCGAAATGGCACCTCGACTGGCTCTCCACCTCGGTATACTCCATATTCTTACTCACTTCCGAACTACACGTGGCCTGATTCTTTTATAGCCAAGGATATGTAGGCAGCTCAGATATAAGGGCTCGGTCACATCCTCTTCTCTTTAGTTTAGTCTCTCTAAATAAGGGTCGGGTCAAAACACTTGTCTAGTCGTTCTTTGTCTAAAAACTCTTTGTGTTTTCAGTCAAAGAGGGGCAGTTGTAGACGCGTGATTTTTGACCCTCCCCGAGATTTTTTATATTTTAACGTAAAATATTTAGTTTAGTCCTAATATAGCTATCTCATCTAATTTTGACTCTTTTACTTTATTTTTATCTTAAAATGAAATATAGTAAAAAATATAGTTTTGTAGTCATTTTTAAACTTAAAAAATATAAAAAAATAGTACTTTATATTTTTCATTTAAGAAAAACATAAATTGCAAAAATAATGTTATTAATGTTTTGTAGTCATTTTAAACTCGAAAAGTAAAAAAATAGTAATTTATATTTTTATCTTTATATAATAAACAAAAATTGAAAAAAAAAATAGTTTCATTAATATTTTGTAGTTACTTTAATATAAAATAAGTTTTGTTTTAATTGTCAGTCTTATTTTTATAGTTATTTTGCTTATGTATGATTAATTAAATAAAATTATTTTTTCAGTCACGGTTCTGGGCATAAAATAATATTCGGGTTTAAACTACCCGGTTTCAAACTTTCGGACGTAGCCCGTAATAATCCGAGTCGACTACACGGGGAACAAGGACAAAAATAACACATACAACACACATGACATACACTACACGGACAATATAATAAGGGGGAGGGATGGGAGAACAATAAAAAAAATAAAAAAAGAAAAAGACAAAGGGAAAAAGACATATGCACATGGGCTTCATTTTGAAAACATAGAATACTACTATTCTTGGACTAAAAAGGAGGAGAAAAACGTGAAAAGGGATGGGGAGGGGGACAATAGAAAAGGGAAAAGGGCATTACATTAGGTGGGCACTACAATTAAAAAGAATCTACAATACAAATATATACTACTATTCATAAAAAGAAAAAAAAGGAGAGGGATACAATACAAAGACGAAGAGGAGATGGGAACTAACGTTTCTTAAACAAAAAGAAGACATTGCTTTCTTTCTTCTTCTTTTAAGAAAGGAGACTATTGTTCATCTCTGGATTTTTTAAACGTGCTCACGTTTTTGGACACAAACACACTACTGTGCAATCATCTTCCCCAAACCATACAAAATCCTACAAAAAGACGTCACCCCTCATCGCCGGAAAACCGGAACTGGGAACCTCGCAGCTGTTTCACGTCGTCGACCACCATAACCAGCCAGCTCTAGTCCATCGCACAACCAGCAACAACAAACCAGTTTAGTAGCTCCTCCTCTATCTTGAAGCAGCAGAACAGCAGCTGCACCTAACATCTCCTCCCTTACATTTTCAATCACGACACAAACACATACACAAGCACAAACAGAAGACGGGGGAGAAGAAAATCGGATAGAGAAACTAAGGTTTGTTCGGTTGCTATCCGCCAAGGTTTCCGGGAAGATTTTTGGTTTCGTCGAATTGGCCGCTGTTCAAGTTTTCCGGTGTTAAACATTTTCATATTCATTTTTGAGGTCCTTCACTGTCTTATCCTCCATTTATTGATTTTTCTCTCATATAACGGTTGAATGAATGTTTGTGTAAATTCTTGCTTGCCATTCGTATTTTGAGGCAGAAGATCTGTCTTTAATCAAAATTTCATTGTTTACCGAGCTTGTTCACTTACTAGTTTAATGCAAGATTGAATTTGAATTTTTGATATTCATTGGTCAATATTTATTTACTTAGATCTATTCGTTTAAAGTAGATGTAGGCTTATAAAGGAAAGAGAAAAGTGAAAAAAAAAAGTTATTTGCTTTGGGGTTAATTAATGTAATTGATTAAAGTGACGTTGGTATTCACGTTGGAGAAGGAAGGAACCTGTTAGTACTAATTTGTCCATATGTTATATGAAATGATTTTGGGTCAAATATTTGAACATAAGAACATGAATATAGATTGAGTTTTCCTTTTATTTAATTCTCTTTACTTACTTTACTTATTACACTATTCGCTTTTAGCATGATTATGCCGTAACTCGGGTAGGCGAGCCTTAGGATATAGCAAATTACTTCATAAATATAAAATTGAATTTTGGATTAGGTAGCGGGTTCAAGCTGAAAGGGTCCTCACTTTTGTTTTAATTCAGACGTGAATTCGAGGCTTGAATTTATATTTCTCAATTAATTGGCCTATAGAGACTAATAAAAAATAGAAAATTTTAGTTCCTTTAGTTGCGCCTTAATAAATAAAATGAGATGAGCCTCGCCAAATAAAAGGCACAAGTTGCGAGGTCCTCATAAATGTATATATTAAATAATTCGACTTCGGGATGGGCCTTTTAGAAAATTGCACGGCGTTCCCCAAAATAATAACGCGTTAGACTCTTTAGGCGCGTATTTTAAATAACCTTACCTTCTTAAACATGGGTGCACATTTATGTGACCCAAATCTAGATCTCGACGAAGTTAAAATGTGTCAATAATTACGGGTACATTGATTGTGACCTGGTTCGAGATGCATTTTCATGTCGTTGCAATTCTTTTTGAAAAAAAATAATGAATGAGACGAGCCTCGACAAACAAAAATAGTTAAGCTGCGGGGCCCTCTATATGTGTTTGTAAAATTACTTAGATTTCGGGATGGGCCATTCAGCAAAATTTCACGGCCTTACCCAAAATAATGATACGTTAGTCGCTTTAGGCGCGCCTTTAATAATTTACTTTCTTAAACTTGGGTGCACATTTATGTGACAAAAATCCAAATCTTAACGAAGTCGAAATGTGTTAAAGTCCACAAGTGTACTGGTACGGTATGGTCCGAAGTACATTTTTCAGGATGTTGCAATTCTTATAAAATAGTAATAATCACAAGTGGTTAAAAGTTAAAATTTGCACGTAAGTTAAAAGCATGTTATAAAAATCAGATAACTAAGCCAAATACGACAGTTGAGCGACCATGCTAGAACCACGGGACTCGGGAATGCCTAATACCTGTCACGACCCCAAATCTGGTCGTGATGGCGCCCAGCACATTGCTAAGCCAGCCTGACCAATCAATAACAATAACGGAGCTAGAAGCTCTCTTTTGCCCATTTAAGCATATCAAATCACGAAGCAATAGCGATACATGTAACGAAAACAGGGAACCAAGTCCCATAATACATCAACTCCCACAGACCGAAGGGTCAAGAGTCATGAGCCTCTACTGAACATGAGTGTATAAAGGTTTACAAGATACCAAGTGCGGAAAGAAGAGTAAATACAAAATCAAGAGACAGTGAGAAGGAATATCGGGTCCTGCGGACTCGGCAGCTACCTCGAATATCCACAAATGTCGCCTCGCACAACTACTGGATCACTGCTGAGAGGTACCTGGATCTGCACACAAGGTGCAGGGAGTAAAATGAGTACTGCCAGACTCGGTGGTAATAAACAAGGGTAAGACAACGCAGATAAGAAATCCGCAATAAAGCACTATGTAAAGCTATAATCAGCTACCCTGTCATAGAATCAATCTTCAACTGTACCTGTACCAATAAGTACCAGCAAAACAGTATAACAGCTAGCAGATGTAGCTAAATGCAATGCAATGCATGATATGACCGCTACGGCGCGTAGCCCGATCCAATTTGGGTACCCGTGCTCACTGTGGGGGTTCGGACTCCGGAGGGGCTCCTACAGCCCAAGCACAATATCACTGCGGCGTGCAGTCCGATCCAACATATATACCGCTGCGGCGTGCAGCCCGATCCACTACCAGTCAGCTAATATGCAAATACAGTCTCGCATGCTCAAAAGTAGATTTGAAAATATCTTTTATCATTTTTCAGTTGAAACAGAAATGTCAAGTTCCAGAGATTGGAAATAGCATGATAACAGAAATAGCTACAGACTGGTAGTAACTAGCATGTCAATATGATAAGACAATGATAACGATCCTCGCGGGATCCAATAAGTGGCTCACGGCCCACAAGTATACTCAACCACCCAAGAAGGGGGTTCGACGGCTCAAGAGTAGCCAATATCACAGTATAATATGCAACCATCCGAGAAGGAGGTTCGACGGCTCATGAATAGCCTAATATCATAACACAGTATCAACAAGTCGGACTAAGCCATAGTCCCCAATCACAATCGACCCCGCACTCACAAGAGAGTACGTGTCTCGCCGCTATACAGCGTCACAAAGTGGTATACCGGGGTTTCGAACCCGCTGGTCATCACCCACATCTATTACTCACCTCAATATGGCGCGACGACTACTCCGCAATGCCCTTGACACGAGAATCAAGCCCCGCACGTGTAGAATCTGATCAAATACAGTAGAAATACAATAAATTAGGCCAATGGGACGACACCCAATCAATATAACTCAATTTACATCAAAATTCCCAAAGTTGTCAAAACCCGACTTTTGGTACGCTTATCGAAAAATTACAAAAGTCACATATTCGGAACCCTCATCTCGATACGAGTCTAAGCATATCAATTTTACCAAAATCGGACTCCATTTGCCCACTCAAATCGGTGTTTTTCTTCAATTTAGGCCTAGGGCTCAAACCCACCTTTAATCTTCCATTTACAGAAATGTAACCAATGATTTCATGTTAAAATGATGTAATTAAGCCACAAAACTTACCTCCAACGAAACCCCGATGATTTCCCAGCAATCTCCCGTCAATTTCTTCTCTTGGGACTCAAAAATGGAGGTTTTGGGTGTTAAACCCGCGACTGGTTCTGTTCTGAACTTAAACTCACTGCCAGCCAAATCTCTTCATCGCGTTCGCGACGCCTCTCACGCGAACGCGATGCCTTATTCCAGTCGTTCATCGCGAACGTGACACACCGTCACGCGTCCGCGAAGACCATTCTCCCCAACCCGGACTTTTCCTCTACGCGAATGCGACATACCTCACGCGTTCGCGATGCTTTGCGAATTCCTTATACGCGAACGCGGCCCAGACCATTGCGAACGCGATGCTTCGCATCTTCCTCTTACGCGAACGCGACACCAACCCTCGCGAACGCGATAGTCACCTGATCCCAGCCTCCGCGAACGCGGCATAGCCCTCGCGAACGCGAAGGCTAAAAGTTTGCCCAGTGATCTGCAGATTTCAGCAGACCTTTTCTTGCTTCAAAGTGCCGGATAATGGTCCGGATTCACCCCGAGGCCCCCGGGACCCCAACGAAAACCATCAACATACCCCAAAACACGATACGAACTTGTTCCAATCATAAAAACACCATCCTAAACATCAAAATCACCAATTACCCACGGATTCAAGCCTAAATTTCTTCAAAACTTCCGAATTACACATTCTATCAAAAACCCGACCAAACGACGTCCGAATGACCTGAAATTTTGCGGACATATCCAAAATCACATAAAAAAGCTACAGAAATTGTCGGAATTCCATTCCGACCCCCGGATCAAAATCTCACCTACCGTTCGGATTTCGCCAAAATTCAACCTTAGCCATTTCAAGCCTATTTCTACATCGGGCCTCCAAATTCAATTCTGATTGCTCCCCTAAGTCACAAATCACCTCCCGAAACTAACCGAATCATCAGAATCTGATTCTGAGCCCTTTAACTAAATAGTCAACTTCGGGTTGACTTTTCTTATTCAAGTTTCCTTCAAAAAGGCTATATGCCTCATTTTCAATCCAAATCACTCCTAAATCACCCGATAGACTCTAGCACCGATATAAAAACATAAAATATATATTTACACATAACGGGGTGGTAATTCTCGTGACGACGGGTCGGGTCGTCACAGAGTAACAATAATAAGCAAACGCTCGTCCGCGAGCGGGTCAAGAAACATACCTGAAGTCTCAAACAAGTGAGGATATCTGCCCCGCATCTCCCGCTCAATCTCCCAAGTGGCCTCCTCCACGGGTCGACCTCTCCACTGAACCTTAACTGATGCAATCTCCTTAGACCTCAATTTTCTCACCCGACGTCCCAAAATGGCAATAGGCTCCACATCATAGGATAGATCACCATCAAGCTGAATGGTACTGAAGTCTAATACATGAGACGGATCTCCAATGTACTTCCGGAGCATAGATACATGGAATACCGGATGAACGCTAGATAAGCTGGGCGGCAAGGCTAACTCATATGCCACCTCTCCAACCCTCCTGAGTATCTCAAAAGGACTAATGTACCTAGGACTCAACTTTCCTTTCTTCCTAAACCTCATGACACCCTTCATAGGTGAAACCTTCAACAATACTCTGTCACCAACCATGAAAGACAACTCTCGAACTCTACGGTCCGCATAACTCTTCTCGCGAGACTGTGCTGTACGAAGCCTCTCCTGGATCAACTTTGCTCTATCCAGAGCATCTTGGACTAACTCAGTCCCTATCAATCTAACCTCACCAGGCTCAAACCATCCCACGGGGGATCTACACCGCCCGCCATACAATGCCTCATACGGGGCCATCTGAATACTCGACTGATAACTGTTGTTGTAGGCAAACTCAGGCAAGTGGTAGGAACTCATCCCACGAACCACCAAAGTCAATCACACATGCTCGCAACATATCCTCCAAAATCTGAATAGTACGCTCAGACTGCCCATCTTTACTCAACTCAACCCGTGTACCCATCTCTCGCTGAAATGCTCTCCAAAACTGAGAAGTGAACTGAGTACCCCTGTCGGATATGATAGACACCGGAACTCCATGCAACCGAACAATCTCTCGAATAAAGATCGCTACCAACCGCTCCGATGAGTAGGTAGTACTAACCGGAATGAAGTGAGCCGACTTGGTTAGCCTATCCACAATCACCCATACGTAATCAAACTTCCTCGCCGTCCGAGGGAGTCCAAGTAACAAAGTCCATAGTAACCCTCTCCCATTTCCACTCGGGAATATCAATGCGTTGAAATACACCGCCGGGCCTCTCATGCTCGTACTTAACCTGCTGACAGCTGAGGCACCGTGCTACATGTCCGACAATGTCCATTTTCATCTTTCTCCACCAATAGTGTTGTTTCAAATCTTGATACATCTTCGCGGCTCCCGGATGGATAGAATACCGCGAGCTATGGGCCTCCTCCAGGAATCAACTCACGAAGGCCATCCACATTGGGCTCACATATCCGGCCCTACATCCTCAATACGCTGTCACTATTAATGGTGACATCTCTAGCATCATCATGCTGAACTTTGTCCCTAAGGACAGCCAAATGTGGATCATCATACTGGCGCTCACGAATACGATCATATAGAGATGACCGAGATACAACACAAGCCAATACCCGGCTGGGCTCCGAAATATCTAACCTCACTAGCCGATTGGCTAGCACTTGAACATCATAAGCAAATGGCCTCTCCTCGGCTGGAATATATGCCAAGCTCCCCATACTGACCGCCTTCCGGCTCAAAGCATCGGCCACCACATTGGCCTTCCCCGGATGATATAATATAGTAATGTCATAATCCTTAAGCAACTCAAGTCATCTCCGCTGTCTCAAATTAAGGTCTTTCTGTTTGAACAAGTGCTGGAGACTACGATGGTCGGTATACACCTCACAAGACACGCCATACAAATAGTGCCTCCAAATCTTCAAGGCATGAACAATGGCGGCTAGCTCCAAATCATGAACAGGATAGTTCTTCTCACGTGGCTTCAACTGCCGAGAAGCATAAGCAATCACCTTACCTTCCTGCATCAACACACAACCTATCCCCACTCTCGAGGTATCACAATAAACGGTATATGAACCTGAAGCTGATGGCAATACTAACACTGGAGCTGTGGTCAAAGCTGTCTTGAGCTTCTGAAAGCTCTCCTCGCACTCATCCGACCACACGAATGGTGCACCCTTCTGGGTTAATTTAGTCAATGAAGAAGCAATGGATGAAAATCCCTGAACAAACCGGTGATAATATCCCGCCAAACCAAGAAAACTCCTGATCTTTGTAGCTGAGGACGGTCTAGGCCAACTCTGCACCGCCTCTATCTTCTTAGGATCAACCCGAATACCATCACGAGACACCACATGTCCTAGAAATGCTACGGACTCGAGCCAAAACTCGCACTTGGAGAATTTAGCATATAGCTTCTCCTCCCTCAATCTCTGCAACACAATACTCAAATGCTGAGCATGCTCCTCCTGACTACGGGAGTAGACTAGAATGTCATCAATGAACACAATCACAAATGAATCCAAATAAGGCCCGAACACACTGTTCATCAGATGCATAAATGCTGCTGGGGCGTTGGTCAGCCCAAAAGACATCACAAGAAACACATAATGACCATATCTGGTCCTGAATGAAGTCTTCATAATATCCGAGTCCCTAATCTTCAGCTGATGATAGCCTGAACGAAGATCGATCTTAGAAAACACCCTCGCACCCTGTAACTGATCAAACAAATCATCTATGCGCGGTAAAGGGTACTTGTTCTTCACTGTCACTTTGTTCAATTGCCTATAATCAATACACATCCGCATGGAAACATCTTTCTTTTTAACAAATAATACCGGTGCACCCCACGGGGACACACTAGGGCGGATGAAACCCTTATCCAGAAGCTCCTAAAGCTGCTCTTTCAGTTCTTTCAACTCGGCCGGTGCCATCCGATAAGGAGGAATGGATATAGGCTGAGTGCCCGGCACCAAGTCAATGCCAAAATCAATATCCCTGTCCGGCGGCATGCCTGGCAGGTCTGAGGGGAATACATCTGGAAAGTCCCTCACAATAGGTACAGAATCAAGGCTAGGAGACTCAGCTCCCACATCTCTCACAAAAGCTAAGTATGATAAACACCCTTTTTCAACCATCTTCTAGGCTTTTAAGAACGAAATAACACGGCTAGGGACGAAATCGGTCGAACCCCGCCACTCAATCTGAGAAATACCAGGAATGGCCAACGTAACTGTCTTAGCATGATAGTCCAATATAGCGTGGTACGGAGACAACCAGTCCATACCCAATATAACATCAAAGTCCATTATTCCCAACAATAACAAATCTGCCTGGGTCTCGAGACCCCCAATAGATATAACACAGGATCTATAGACATGATCCACAACAATCGTATCACCCACGGGGTGGATACATGAACGGGTAAATCAAGACTACCACGAGTCGCACCCAAATGATGTGCAAAATAAGAGGACACGTAAGAATATGTGGACCCTGGATCAAATAGAACAGAGGCATCTCGGTGACAGACATAAATGATACCTGTAATCACAGCATCGGAGGCAACTGCATCACGCCTGTCAGGAAGTGTATAGAACCGTGCCTGGCCTCCACCAGATCTCTCCTCGCCCCTGGGGCGACCACGAGAAGACTGACCTCCACCTCTACTAGACTGAGCTGGTGCTGAAGAGGAGGGCTAATCCCTCTACCGAGTCCTGTCCCTATGGAGTCGAGGGCACTGTCTCCTCATGTGGCCAAACTCACCACACTCATAACATGCACCTGGGTGCTGGAGAAGAGGACTGAAGGGAACCCCTCGCCGCAGAAGAACCCTGGGATGATGAAGTAGGTGTTGCACCCTGGGCTGGAAGGGCACTAAGCGATGACTGACCCTGCTGAAACCCCTGTCGACCACGACCATAAGAACCTCCGCTCTGCTCTGGGCGGCCTGAATGAGAAGGTTTAGATGAGCGACCTCTGCTCGGCTGGGAATGCCCTCTAGATGGAGCACCACTAAAACTGCCAGAACCACGAGGCCTCTTAGCCTCCCGCTCCTCTCTCTCTCGGCGACGATCCAACTCATTGGAGCGTGCCATATCAACAACCTGCTCAAATGACGATGACAAAACTCTCTCTCTGGTCATAAGAATGCGGATAGAGTAGTTGAGGCCATCAATGAACCTCCCGATCCTCTCCCTATCATTAGGGATCATCCATGTGGCATGCCTAGCCAACTGTGTGAATCTGAGCTCATACTGGGTCACAGACATGTCGCCCCGAACCAACCACTCGAACCGGCGACGTAGCTCCTCGCGACGAGACCGAGGTACATATTTCTCTAGAAAGAGAGTAGAGAACTGCTGCCATGTGAGAGGTGCTGCTCCCGCAGGCCTACGCCTCTCAAACTCTTCCCACCAATCAAATGCGGGACCAGTGAACCGAAAGGTAGTAAATGAAACTCCGCTGGACTCAAGAATACCAGCCGTCCGCAACATCCTCTGACACTTATCCAAGAAACCCCGGGCATCCTCGCCCTCGTCGGGCATAACCCGAACCATATGCTCGGGAGCTGGAGCTGGTGCAGTCGGAGGAATAACCCGTGCAACCACATGAGCGGGGACCGCCTCGGCGTCTGAAGTCCCCGAACAATCGGGTCGGTGTGCAAGCTGCAGGGGTCCGCCGACCACCCCCCGACCGAGATGTCGCTACGATAGCGGTAGCCGAAACTACCCGAGCCAAACCGGAACACACCGATAATATCCGAGCAAGAGTCTCCCGAAGACCAGGAATAGCAATAGATATAGTCCGGCCCCGAACTCGGGCCGCCGGAGCATCAACCACTCGGGGTTGCTCCTGAATATGGACAATAGAGCGGGTCGACCGGCACCGCCTCGGCCGCCCTACCTCTACCTCTAGCACGACCACGCCCACGGCCTCTAACAGTGGCAATGGAGGTCGTCCACCTCGTCCCGATGCTCGCGTTCTCGCCATCTACGAGAGAATAGAATATAGAAATTCAGTTCTCAGAACAACAAGATCGCACGACCGAGTTCAAGAAAAGTGAAGTGTTTCCTAAAGGTTCGCAGCCTCCCAAGGATAAGTACAAGCGTCCTCGTACCGATCCACAAGACTCTACTAACCGGCTCAAGACTCACGAGGCCTAGTAAACATAGGCTCTGATACCAACTTGTCACGACCCCAAATCCGGTCGTGATGGCGCCCAGCACATTGCTAAGCCAGCCTGACCAATCAATAACAATAATGGAGCTAGAAGCTCACTTTTGCCCATTTAAGCATATCAAATCACGAAGCAATAGCGATACATGTAACGAAAACAGGGAACCAAGTCCCATAATACATCAACTCCCATAGACCGAAGGGTCAAGAGTCATGAGCCTCTACTGAACATGAGTGTATAAGGTTTACAAGATACCAAGTGCGGAAAGAAAAGTTAATACAAAATCAAGAGATAGTGAGAAGGAATATCGGGTCCTGCGGACTCTGCAGCTACCTCGAATATCCACAAATGTCGCCTCGCACAGCTACTGGATCACTGCTGAGAGGTACCTGGATCTGCACACAAGGTGTAGGGAGTAAAATGAGTACCGCCAGACTCAGTGGTAATAAACAAAGGTAAGACAACGCAGATAAGAAATTCGCAATAAAGCACTATGTAAAGTTGTAATCAAATACCCTGTCACAGAATCGATATCAACTATACCTGTACAAATAAGTACCAGCAAAACAGTATAACAGCTAGCAGATGTAGCTAAATGCAATGCAATGCATGATATGACCGCTACGGCGCGTAGCCCGATCCAATTTGGGTACCCGTGCTCACTGTGGGGGTTCAGACTCCGGAGGAGCTCCTACAGCCCAAGCACAATATCACTGCGGCGTGCAGTCCGATCCAACATATATACCGCAGCGGTGCGCAGCCCGATCCACTACCAGTCAGCTAATATGCAAATACAGCCTCGCAGGCTCAAAAGTAGATTTGAAAACCTTTTTTATCATTTTTCAGTTGTTAAACAGTAATACCAAGTTCCAGAGATTGGAAATACCATGATATCAGAAATAGCTACGGACCGGTAGTAACTAACATGTCAATATGATAAGATAATGATAACGATCCTCGCGGGATCCAATAACTGGCTCACGGCCCACAAGTATACTCAACCACCCAAGAAGGGGGTTCAACGGCTCAAGAGTAGCCAATATCACAATATAATATGCAACCATCCGAGAAGGAGGTTCGACGGCTCATGAATAGCCTAATATCATAACACAGTATCAGCAAGTCGGACTAAGCCCTAGTCCCCAATCACAATCGACCCCGCACTCACAAGAGAGTACGTGTCTCGCCGCTATACAGCGTCACAAAGTGGTATACCGAGGTTTCGAACCCGCTGGTCATCACCCACATCTATTACTCACCTCAATATGGCGCGACGACTACTCCGCAATGCCCTTGCCACGAGAATCAAGCCCCGCACGTGTAGAATCTGATCAAATACAGTAGAAATACAACAAATTAGGCCAATGGGACGACACCCAATCAATATAACTAAATTTACAACAAAATTCCCAAAGTTGTCAAAACCCGACTTTCGGTACGCTTGTCGAAAAATTACAAAAGTCACATATTCGGAACCCTCATCTCGATACGAGTCTAAGCATATCATTTTACCAAAATCGAACTCCATTTGCCCACTCAAATCGGTGTTTTTCTTCAATTTAGGCCTAGGGCTCAAACCCACCTTTAATCTTCCATTTACAGGAAATTTAACCAATGATTTCATGTTAAAATGATGTAATTAAGCCACAAAACTTACCTCCAACGAAACCCCGATGATTTCCCAGTAATCTCCCGTCAATTTCTTCTCTTGGGACTCAAAAATGGAGGTTTTGGGTGTTAAACCCGCGACTGGTTCTGTTCTGAACTAAAACTCACTGCCAGCCAGCCAATGATTTCATGTTAAAATGATGTAATTAAGCCACAAAACTTACCTCCAACGAAACCCCGATGATTTCCCAGAATCTCCCGTCAATTTCTTCTCTTGGAACTCAAAAATGGAGGTTTTGGGTGTTAAACCCGCGACTGGTTCTGTTCTTAACTAAAACTCACTGCCAGCCAAATCTCTTCATCGCGTTCGCGAATGCGATGCCTTATTCCAGTCCTTCATCGCGAACACGACACACCGTCACGCGTCCGCGAAGACCATTCTCCCCAGCCCGGACTTTTCCTCTACGCGAACGCGACATACCTCACGCGTTCGCGATGCTTTGCGAATTCCTTATACGCGAACGCGGCCCAGACCATCGCGAACGCGATGCTTCCCAGCTTCCTCTTACGCGAACGCGACGCCAACCCTCGCGAACGCGATAGTCACCTGATCCCGGCCTACGCGAACGCGGCATAGCCCTCGCGAACGCGAAGGCCAAAAGTTTGCCCAGTGATCTGCAGATTACAGCAGACCATTTCATGCTTCCAAATGCCGGATGATGGTCCGGATTCACCCCGAGGCCCCCGGGACCCCAACAAAAACTACCAACATACCCCAAAACACGATACGAACTTGTTCCAATCATAAAAACACCATCCTAAACATCAAAATCACCAATTACCCACGGATTCAAGCCTAAATTTCTTCAAAACTTCTGAATTACACATTCTATCAAAAACCCAACCAAACGACGTCCGAATGACCTGGAATTTTGCAGACATATCCAAAATCACATAACGAAGCTATAGAAATTGTCGGAATTCCATTCCGACCCCCGGATCAAAATCTCACCTACCGTTCGTATTTCGCCAAAATTCAACCTTAGCCATTTTAAGACTGAAACTACACCGGGCCTCCAATTTCAATTCCGATTACTCCCCTAAGTCACAAATCACCTCTCGAAACTAACCGAATCATCCGAATTCGATTCCGAGCCCTCTAACCAAATAGTCAACTCCGGGTTGACTTTCCTTATTCAAGTTTCCTTCAAAAAGGCTATATGCCTCATTTTCAATCCAAATCACTCCTAAATCACCCGATAGACTCTAACACACTGATATAAAAGCATAAAACATGTATTTACAACATAACGGGGTGGTAATTCTCGTGACGACGGGCCGGGTCGTCACAATACCTTCTCCCGGGTTAACATAATTCCTTATACGGATTTCTGGTTCACGGACTATTAAATAGAGTCAAACCATTCCTCAATACGGGATTCAAACTGGTGACTTGGGACAACATAAATCTCCCAAGTAGCGACTCTGAATCTCTTAATAAATGAATCCCGTTTTGATTGTCCTTTAATTGGAAAAACTCCCTCTACCACGCCCTTTCGCGGGGTGCGGTAGCGCCAAAAGGAGGTGTGACACCAGCCATTTTACATAAATCCTCTAGTGAGCATGTATTTCATATCCAGGATAATCATTACTACCATCCAGAACCCACCTTCAGACAAAGTAATTCTTACACCCCACTTCTCGATATGACGGAAGAGGAGAAACCTACTAGAAACCCTGAACAAGAGGAGATGTCTAGGAAAATGAAGAGCCTTGAGCAGTCGTTTCGCAATATGTAGGGTCTAGGAGGCCAAGTTAGTGTGGCATACAAGGACTTGTGTTTTTTCCATGAGGTAATGCTACCCGCTGGGTTTGAATTGGCAAAATTTGACATGTATGATGGCCATAGTGATCCAGTGGCCCATCTGAGAGGATATTGCAGCAAAATGCGTGGTTCTGGGGGAAAGGATGAACTACTTATGGCCTAGTTCAGTCAAAGCCTCAGTGGCTCAGCATTGGAATTGTACACCCCTCAAGATCATACCCGACGGTTCATTTGAGACGATTTGGCTCAATCATTTGCGAACCATTTTCAATATCTGCAAATCATCCCTGATAGATTGTCATTGCCCAAAATGGAAAAGAAGCCCGGAGAGAGCTTTCGGGAGTATGGTTTCAGGTGGAGGGAACAGGAGGCCCGTACGGATCCAACAATGAAAGAAGGAGAAATGGTAGATTGTTTCTTACAAGATTTGGAACCGACATTCTATGGGAATCTGGTGTCTGCAATCGGAAAGACCTTTAATGAGGTAGTTGTGAGCACGTGATTTTTGCTTTAAGCAAACAAATTCCAACATAAAAATGAAATAAGATTTTTGATGTGCAATTGTGTGTTTTAAATGAAATAGTTGTGTTTGTTGTTGAAATAAGATTGAAATTAAAACTACAAAAAGAGTTAATTAGAAAATGTCACAAAAATATAAAAATTAGAGAAAATTAACAAAAAATACAAAAAATAGCGGTAAAATTAAAGAAAATGGTAAAAATATCATAAAAATACCAGAAAAAATCAGAAAAAATAGGAAAATAAAAGAAAAACAATAATTGGAAATTAATATAAAAAGAGAAAATAAAATACAAAATAAAAATACAAAGAAAGTAATTAAAATACAAGGAAAATACAAAATACAATAAAATTGGGCTGAAATAGAAATACAGGCCCAAGTGTAACAGCCCAAGAGAAATGGCCGTCCAGTCCAGGCTCTAATCAAACGACATCGTGTAGAGTAATCTAATCATAGCCGTTGATATATCAATCCAATGGATCTCATGAGGCGGCTTAATAGATAGATAAACGACGTCGTGTAAGAATTTAATCTAGACCGTCCAAGGAATTTATCAGACGGATGATGTTAAGTATCACAAAGAATTAAAATGACGCAGTATCGTGAATTAATCTTGGCCGTCCATGTTTGAAGATCTAACGATGGCAGGCTATTCTTACTAAATTAAACGACATCATTTTAAGAGAAGCAATCATTTTCACTGATCTAAATTGATCCAAAGGCCAGGATCACTCATGCTCAAGAAGGTATATAAGGCCAGTCTCGTTCATTACACTCATTATACACACTCACATTACACAGACACAAACCCTAGCCGCCCCTTTCTTCATCTTCTTCGTCTTCTTCATCTCGTCTCCAATGGAGACTGGTCTGAAACCATGGCCATCTCCGGCCAAAACCAACCTCACATGCCTTATCTTTAATCCTCCCTGACCACAACCACCTTAATAACCCCAGAAAACCAAAAGCCCTCATTTTCTTGAAAGTCCGGTCGCCGGAACCCTAGCCGGCGACCTTCAACCTATGAACCAGTGTCCCACTTTTACACCTTATGACCACTTTAACGAGATCTTTAACCTAGTCTAGGTGGTTTATCTCGAATCAACCCAGAACTGTTCGAATATAGAAAAGAAGTTCACCGGAACCCTATCTCCGGCGAATACCCAAAACATAACCCAACCCAATACGTCTCAAACAATACCCATAACACCCCTTTACCACTAAAAATTCAAAAATAAACCCCATTCGAAGAAATCTGGAAATCAGAAGACTTCGAGTCTTCAGAAGTTCTTGAAGACTGGAAATAAAAAAAGAAAAAAAAAACGAAATAAAAGAAAGAAAGAAAAAAGAAAAGAAAAGGAAACTGAAAAAGCTAAGTTTACCTACCCCTCTTCTTTTTTGCTTATTTGTCTACTGTAAATCTTTTTGCATGTTCTTGACTATTTGTTTTCTGAATGTTCTGTATATGATTCTTTGACTATTTGTCTTATTAGCCTATGATAATTGCATGCCTAAGATCTATCCTATTCTTTATACATGACTAGTCTAATTTAGCACTTTAGGGTTTTTAATAAGTTTTACACATGAATCGTGTTTAAATATGCCTCTATATGTGATTTGTTCACCATGCCTGGTCTAAAATTATGCTTTGATTGATTGGGATTCAACCGTTATCAATACTTTTCTCTGAGTTCTAGTTAATTGGAAAATAATTTATTATTAAGGCTTTGTGTGCAATACAACACGAATTGGCTATATTTGTAATCTGATTCATATGTTAGACTATTCTGAATCCTATGATGCTTTGTGATTTGGTTATAGCCGTAAAGTTCTAGGGTTAGTTTCTTAAAATAAGTCTGGCTATTCTTGAAAAATGACTAAGTATGGCTATTCTTTAAATAACTAAAACTGTTTGATAGTCTGGCTATTCCTGAAATGTTAAGTGGTTAGTTCTGCAATCTATTTCTCGTTAGATAATGTTAATAAAAAGGGTTACATTTTAAATTAGCTTAAATCTGTTAAGAAGGGGCTAAAATTGAAAAGGTTTGGGTTTGAAAACTGGTTAAGTCTTTAATAATTATAAGAAAATGGTTATTCGTTAAATAGGTACTAAACCTAATATACCCAGACCTTAGTAGGTCAGGTAAATAGAAGACAATAATAAGGGTATAATAGGAATAGTAAATGGTATAATTGAAGATTTAATAGAGCCTATAAAGATATAACAGACTTTAATACCTAGTATTCTTGTAATTAACTATAAAATAAAGGTTAAGATAGGCATAGTAAAAAGGCATAATTGAAATTACCCTTAGCAAGTGAGGGCAGCCTAGTAATATACCCTCAATAGAACATGATAGAACTACCTAGAACATTCCAGCAAGGGCTGGAAGGTATTTCGACCAATAACTGAAGTTATTAAACTGTAATTAATAGAAAAATAAATGGGAGGGCACTAGAAATAAGATTTTTGAATTTCCCACTCAATTTCACCCCAAACAGTCTATAAATAGGCTTCACTTAAGCCTAAAAAAGGGGTTCTGCATTCGAAAGATAGGGTTGGAGATTCTGGGTTAATTTGTGAGGTCTAGATTTTGAGAGATTAGAGATTCTACATTAGGAAAAGGTTAATCTCTGGGGATTCTGATTTCTACAATTAAAAAGAGGGTTTCTAAGCTTATGCTATTGAAATTCTAGCTAGCTTCTTTGCTGGAATCCGGAATTCTATTAGTGTCTGTTGTCTTTCATCCTTGCTGTTTTCTATTTGAGCGGTTTGACTCTATTGGTTGATTTGCTGGATTGCTGAACTCTGGAATTCTATTTGCTGCTATACTTGCTGATGTGTCTGACATTCTTCTACTGCTCTATTGCTGCTATTGCTGACTATTCTTCATCCAACCTAGACTCATAAGTTTTTTCTAGTGAATCAGGTATATTTTTTTTCTCCGGAGAAGTAATTGCAATTTGATTGAAGAAATGGAAGTTTAATGAGTTTTTTTTTGGATGAGTTCTGCTGTTATTCTCTTTTAGTTTTACAATTATCATGATTTAGATTTTCTGTAATTAGTAGGATGGTTTGTAATAGTTATACTGTATGTAATCGAGACAAGTAAGTAGATAGTGTAGTAGTAGTGTAAACGTAGATATAGTTATCATTAGAATTAGGTTTAAAATAGGTTAATATACAAATCTAATACACCTAGTTAAAATTATCTTAACATCTGAAATGGCAATCGACTAATCTCGTTAACTAGAGTATGATAATTAGAAAATGAGTAACTGAGTTACATCATGTTTTATCCCTTAAACTAGCTTAATAACAATTTACAATAGCATAAGTTAGAATCAGGTATCTAATAACAATTCAAATCATGCATTGTTAGTATTGTGATCACTGTCTAAGTAGTTGAAATAACAGTATTTTCATTTAAGTTCTGTTAACGCTTAATTAGTAATTAGAATTCAGAATCGATATCGATGAATATGTATTCCAGATCCTTTTGAAATAAAAATGACATTTGTTGATTTATTTTGTTATCCAATGGATGTTTGTATGATTGTTATGTATTTAATTCTACTTTGTATTTTTCTCGTCTGATCTGGGCCTAATCGAAAACGTAGGCCCAGACTTAATTGAATGCACTTTTGGGCCTCTAAATAACAATACATGTACATACTGGGTTTCAAAAGTCCAGTTATATGTATTAGACTGTTAATTTAGTCTACAAAGTCCAGGTTTGGAAATGGACAGTTGGGCCTGGACATAACAATAAATAAATCAGAAAAATGCAAAAAACAGTAATATAATTAGGAGAAAGACCAAAAAATAGTGAATATAGTACTTGATAGGATTGGACTTTAAAAAATAACGGGATGAGCCTCATATAAAAGAAAAATATGCGGGCCCCCCATATGAACGTTAATAAATGTTAGACTTGGGAAGACCGTTTAGCGAATTTCACGATCTTTCCTAAAGATAAAAAGCCGTAGTCGTTTTAGGCACGATTAAAATATACATTCTTTAATATGAGTGCACATTTATGTGACTCAAATCTTAAATCCCGGAGAAGCTAAAACGTATTAAAGTCACAGGCGTACTGGTTGCGGTGTGACTCGAAATGTGTTTCGTGACGTCGCAAGTCATTAAAAATATCAAAATGGGACATTCACATTCTGTAAAAGCATATAAAGAAATCAAATAAGTCAAAAATGGCAGTTGAGCGACCGTGCTAAAACCACAGAATTCGGGAGTGCCTAACACCTTCTCCCAGGATAAAAAAATCCTTATCCGGATTTCTAGTTTCGCAGACTGTTTAAACAGAGTCAATTTCCTTGGATTTGGGATTAAACCGGTGACTTGGGACACGATTATATTCCCAAGTGGCGACTCTAAAATCTAAATAAATTCCGTTCCGATTGTCCTTAAAGTGGAAAAACTCCTTCCTTGTTGTTATTATTATATCCTATCCCGGGGTGTATTAGTAATTAATGGGTATATCTTATTCTTCGGAAAAAGAGGTAGTAAAAAAAAGGGAGGTGTGATAGCTCTGGCGACTCTGCTGGGGATTAGCAACCCAGAACTTTAGTTCAGGGTTTAAGAATTCGAGCTCGATTAAATTGTCGTTCTTGATATTATTTGATTTTGTTATATGCTTTGATCAATGTGCTACATGTTTACCGCTTGGATATTATGTGGATTGTATATATAAAATTGTGCCGAAACCCTTCTCTTCTCACCTCCGGGGATGTGCTTACTGGTTGAGACTCCCCTTTCTGTTAGTGTCATACCTTAAATAATAAATAGAGGCTGGATAAGTTACAAAGCCGGACGACCTAGTGGGTCCCCGGTATGCAGCCCCCTCTCAATCCGAGTTGTCCGCTCGGATACACGGTCTAGCACCATGAAAATATCAGGATATTGATCCTAGATTTAGGACGTTTATTTGCATCATATCGGACTTATGGGACTCAACACAGGGGTTGGGTCCGTCTAGGACAGGTGACCCGGAATAGCAAAGACCGAGCATATTATATGTTGCATTTATTTGTCCTGGATTATTATACGGACCGGCTAAATTCCTGGAAAAAAAAACAAAAAGAAAGAGAATTTTAGAATAGAAAGGTATCAAAATATTGACGAAACGTTGTCAAAAATTTAAAAAGAAACGTTTGAAAAATAGGTGGAACAATGTTGTTGAAATAATTGGTCATAAAATAATCTGACCGAACTATGCAGGTTTGATTCTCGCCACTAAGTGAGATACGTAGGCAACCCATGACGGGTCCAACCACCCTTTTAGAAATGACCAAAAAATGTTGAATTTTAGTTTTCAATAAATCGAAGTGATGCTATTTTTGGAAATAGCCGAATGTTCCGAAAGGACGCCGGAAGGCTGTTTTTGCAAAAAATAACCACTTTGAAGTCATTTCTTTTCCTCTTTAAAATAAATAGCCCGAAAGGCTAATTCTTTCAAAATAATGAAAAAATGTCTTTGAAAAAATATTTTCCTTTTTCTGAATAAGATCGCCTTTAATAAATGTGCAGGATGAGCACAATACAAAATGAACCATTTGCTTTAATGAACAAAATCCCTTGGGAGTTGCAATTATGGTGAAACGATCTGGGCCAATAGGGACAGGTTTGGGTCAATTGATATCTGAAAGATCTTACTGGGTTGATGGATATAATACCCCGGGGTGATATTATTCGGGCTCTCGTTGCTTGCTGGGATCCTGCGCATAATGTGCTACACTTCTCTGATTTTGAGCTCACTCCTACATTAGAAGAAATTGCTTATTACATCGGGAAAGGTGAGGTTCCCCTAAAGGACAAATATCTGGTGGCTCCGGGGGCAATTATAGTACATAGATTCCTCGATTCCCTGAAACTTGCCAGAAATGTTCATAATGAAGACTTGGCTCACGAGTTTTGTACGATAAGTTTCATCTACCGTAGATATGGTCATATTGGGGGATTTAACCACCCTACGAACAAACTCTGCAGTAAATCTAACCTAGTCAAGTGGGAGGAACGTAGGCAATTCGCCTTTATGGTGGCATTTCTGGGATTGGTTATATTACCGAGGAAAGATGGATATATTGATATAAGAGTCGCCGGGATTGCCAGTACTCTTCTTGTGCAAGATAATAGCATACTGGCACCGATGATTGTAGCTGATATCTTCCGTGCCCTCACATCCTGTAAAGCAGGGCAGGACTCCTTCGAGGGATGCAATTTACTTCTCCAGATATGGTTAATAGAACATTTGCGTCGTCACCCTCAGTTCTCGAGTTACGGGTCATTTGAAAAGATGTTCATTGAAGAGTTTTATATGAGAACAAAAGAACTTAAGTTGCCAAAGGGTTGGATCACATACTTGCGATCGTTGACTACTAGCCAAATTGATTGGGCATACAAATGGTTGCCCCTCAACGAGGTGATATACATGCCAACATAAGGGTCGCATTTTCTAATAATGGGTCTTAAAAGCATTCAGCCTTATGCATTGTATAGGGTATTACGGCAACTTGGGAGATATTAGGTCATACCAAAAGACGGGGACCTCAGCCTACAAGCCATAGAAATCAGTCCTGACGGACAATTCCCGGATGCAAAGATTCGACAGATCTGGAATGAATGCCAATGCCTGAGAAAAGACACTTGTGTGGCAAATCGGGCTCGAGGAGAAGAATCACCAGGGTATGCCGCATGGTATCGCCGGGATGTCGAGCATGATAGACCAATGAAGAGGCCCACATTCAAGAGTTGGCCGAACAATCTAAGGAACAAAAAGATTGGGTGGCCAAAGAAAATGAGTACCGAGCCAGAATCATCTTGTTGGAGAAACAATTCCAATACCTCAAATTCAAAATCAGCTTAGAAGCGGCATGCGATGAGGGAGAAAAGAACAGCTAAGAAAAGAGAATGAAATCTTGAAGGCTCAAATTGCAAAGATGAAAACAGCAGCCGAAACCCTAGTTCGACTTGCTCGAGATGAGAAGTTAATTGAAAATCTTCGGCGCAAAGTGAATGACTATAGCTTTGATCTAGATAAAACTGAAAAGGAGTTACTCGGGGTTCGGAAACAACTGGCCAGGAATGCTGAGGAAAGAGTTCGAATGGTTCAACAGATACAAGAGGAATAATGCCGGGATGATGCATAATGACTAGGCAAAAGTTGTGATTCTTAAAAAATTGTGATGATTATCCCTTATGAGCTAACTATTAATGTGTTTTGTTGTTGGAGAGTATCAGATTTTCAGTTGGCAACTGGCATTCTGGTGCATCTCAGCTACAATACACGTTCAAAAGCCATGACCAAAGTAGTAACTCAGGAAATCGAGCCCACTATTATGGATTCGGTACAAGAGGAAGAAGTTGTGGATGTAGCTAGAATGAAAAAAGAGATGTACAAATTGAAATAGTAGATATCAGCGATGTACCAGGCCTGGTATAGGGGTCAAACTTTGCCTTCCTATCCAGCCAACCTAGCATATATCCCTCATCTGAACCCAAATACTGAACCACCCACTATGAACTTATCCTCCACATATCCAACTTACCCGTATTACTATGCTACAACCTCACAAACACCTCCACCATTGTCTAAACAAGCTCCACCACCACCACCTCAGGTCGCTCCAGTATACGTGGCACCGCCACCTGCTGCTTTACACAAATCTTCCAGCGAACCTGTGTTCCATGCTCAGGACGCCCATTATTATCCACCAAAACCCACTTTCAGGCAACACGATTCCTACACACTGCTCATAGGCATGACAGAAGAGGAAAAGCCTATCAGAAATCTAGAACATGAAGAGATAGCCCGTAAGATGAAAATTCTTGAGTAGTCATTTCGTAACATGAAAGGGCTGGGAGGTCAAGTGAGTGTTGCGTACAAAGATCTATGCTTTTTTCCGGAGGTACAGCTGCCGACCGGGTTTAAGCTACCCAAGTTTGATATGTGTGATGGTCACGGGGATCCCGTAGCCCATCTGAGGGGTTACTGTAGTAAAATGCGCGGAGCAGGAGGAAGGGACGAGTTACTCATGGCTTATTTTAGCCAAAGCTTAAGTGGTTCGACGTTGGAATGGTATACTCGATAGGATCATACCAGGTGGTTCATCTGGGATAACTTAGCTCAATCGTTTGCAAACCACTTCCAATACAATCTAGAGATTATCCCTGACAGGTTGTCGTTGACTAAGATGGAGAAGAAACCCGGAGAAAGTTTTCGAGAATACAGGTTCAGGTGGAGGGAGCAGGCTACATGTGTAGACACGCCCATGAAAAAAGGAGAAATGGTGGACTGCTTTTTACAGGCTTTGGAGCCAACATACTATTGCCACTTAGTATCGGCAATTGGAAAAACCTTTAACGAGGTAGTCAAGATGGGAATCTTTGTAGAAGAGGGGCTAAAGACAAATAAGATCATGAGCTACTCGGCTATCAAGGCCACAAACCAAGCAATACAGACTAGAACCGGAGGGTTGATTGGCAATAAGAAGAAGGAGAAAGTGCGGTCATTGAAGGTAGATCATGGTCTCGGGGCCCCAACACATATCATCATCCCCCTCGCCCATACCAACCATATCCACCAGCACCATATAACCCACCTCCACCATATTATCCTCCCACTAGTCCATAGTTTTCTGTCCAACATGCTCAACCTTACCCACCGCCTTCACTTGCGTGGCGTACCCCAGCTCCACAAAATGTCTACCATGCACAAAATGCTTATCCGCCTTCCAAGACATACAAAAATCTAAATCGACCTAATTTCCGTACAGATCTAGAAGTAAAAGATGATAGAGCCTAAAAAAAGAGAACATTTACTCCGTTGGGGGAGTCATATACCAGTCTTTTTCACCGTTTGAGAGAACTAGGGATGTTGAGCCCTATTGAACCAAAAATTCCCAACCCACCACCCAGAAATCTAGACCAATCAGTTCGTTATGATATTGTTCTGGGGCACTGGGACATGATACAGAAACGTTATGGCATTTAAAGTCCGCAATACAGGAACTTATTGATACAAGGAGGATTGAAGTGCAAGCTCTAGAAACTCCCAATATTATGCAGAATCCTTTGCCCACACATAATGGGACGCATATGATACAGTTAGAGCAGGGAGAGAGCGGTAGAAAACCTTTTCATTCCGTGATGATGATTAAAGCGAACAACAAGGTGGAGGGGGAAGTTGAAAAGTAAAAAGTGCCAATTGAATTACCAACAAAGAAGCTATTAGTGACAGAGCTTGTGAAAGTAGTAATACCGGGAGTGAAGCCTTTGTTGACCGTGAATGGACCTTATATGGAGCCTGTGGTTATCAAACTAGTGGTACAGATGCCAGTTGTGAATACCAGAGCCATACCGTGGAACTATGATAAGGTTACAGTGATGTATAAAGGGAAGGAAGTTAAAGGAGAAGTTAATGAAACTCATGGTTTAACTCTCTCCGGGGCGATGCTTTGTCCCGGAAGAATTGAGAAAGACAAAAGTGGTAAAGGAAAACCCGACTCATGTAAAGAAGGCAGTTACTGAAGTGGAAGCGGAAGAATTCTTGAAGAAGATGAAGGCTCAGGACTATTCTAAAGTGGAGCAATTGAGAAAAACGCCCGCGCAGATTTCATTGTTATCATTGCTAATCCATTCTGATGAACATAGAAAGGCGTTGATGAAAACTTTAAATGAAGCCCATGTGCCTGAGAAGATTTCAGTATGCCATCTGTAGAAAATCACGAACAAGATCTTTGAGACAAATAAGATAACATTTTCAGATAGTGAGTTTCCACTGGAAGGAACAGATCATAATAAAGCACTATACCTCACAGTCAAGTGTGAAGAATCTGTAGTAACCTGTGTTCTAGTGGACAACGGGTCAAGTGCCAATATTTGCCCACTGTCAACCTTGGGAAAGTTGAAAGTCAATCATGAAAGAATTCATCGGAACATTGTATGTGTACGTGGTTTTGATGGTGGTGGAAAGAACAATGTAGGGGATATTATACTGAAGATTACTATCGGACCGTTGGATTTCACTATGGAGTTTCAAGTGCGAGATGTCGCTGTATTATACAACCTTTTATTGTGACGTACGTAGATCCACGCGGCGAAGGCTATACCATCCTCTTTGTATCAGATGGTAAAATTTGACTGGGAGAAACAGGAGATAATAGTACACGAAGAAGATGATATTTGCAATGCTATTACACCATTTGAGGAAGCTGAAGGAGATAAAGGTCCGTAGGTGTACCAAGTCATGGACACCGTGGTGGTGAACAAAATATCTGAGGGAGAAAACATGCCAGTACCCGAGGTCGCTAAGGAGATGATAAAGAATGGGTTTTCTCCGGGAAAGGGCTTAGGAGTGACTTTGCAAGGCATAACACAGCCAATCCACCTTCCGGGCAGTACTGATACTTTGGCTTGGGTTTCAATCCTACCATTGCCGATATTCAGAGAGCTAAGAAAATGAAGAAGAAAGGGTGGTCCCTTCCAAAACCTATCCCAAAACTATCCAACTCCTTTGTCAGGCCTGGTACACAGAGACATTTGGCGATTGTTGTGCCAAACCGTGCTGAGATAAAACCAGATGATGAACTTCTAGCAAGATTTGAAAGGCTATTTGAAGATGTGAATATGTTGGAGACGCGTGAAGGAACAAGCAAAATGGATGTTCAGTTCGTGGGACCCTACACTATGCTTAATAACTGGGAAGCTACTCCTCTTCCGATCAGGAGGGAGTTGTGGTAGTTAACTTTTAATATTTCATTTCCCCAAAGTTGTCTTGTTTTTAAAATTGTAATCCCACATCCCATCAAATCAGATGTATCCAGCTCTTGTTACCTTTTGAAAAATTCAATGAAATGCAATTTCTTTTCTTCCTCCATTTTTGCCTTATTTTATTTTTCTTCTTTTGAACAGTTCAATATTTGCTGATTCCAATGATATGTCATGCACGAAAGATTCCCTGTTTAGTCTTGATAATTAAATAGTTATACAGGAAATTAAAAGTGAACATGAAGTGGAATATGAGGACGAGGAAGTACTGGAGGAAATTAGTAAATATTTGAGTCATTATGAGGAAAAACCCAAACTGAACATAAATGAGATGGAGTCTATTAATCTGGGAAGTGAGTAGATTGTCCGAGAATCAAAAATTAGTATGCATTTAGAGGCTTCTCTCATAGAAGATTTAATCAAGTTGTTTCATGAGTACAAGGACATATTTGCTTGGTCCTATGATGACATGCCCGGGCTCAGTACTGATTTGGTGATACATAAATTGCCCATTTATCCGAAATGCCGGCCGGTAAAGCAAAAGTTAAGGAAATTTAAAACGGACATCAGTGTGAAAATAAAAGAAGAAGTTAATAAGCAATTCGAGGTGAAGGTCATACGGGTCACTAAATATCCCACCTGGTTAGCTAATGTTGTGCCAGTTCCAAAGAAGGATGGAAAAACCAGGGTGTGCGTTGAATATCAGGACCTTAATAAATCTAGTCCAAAGGATGATTTTCCATTGCCAAATATCCATATATTGATCGACAATTGTGCCAAGCATGACATTGGCTTTTTTGTGGATTGTTATGCGGGTTATCACCAGATCCTGATGGACGAAGAAGATGCAGAAAAGATAGCCTTTATCACGCCTTGGGGAACATATTGTTACAGGGTGATGCCGTTTGGGTTGAAAGAATGCCGGGGCTACATATATGAGGGCAATGACCACTATGTTTCATGATATGATACACCGTGAGATCTAAGTATACGTGGATGATGTCATCATTAAGTCCAAAAAGCAATGTGACCATGTCAAGGATTAAAGAAAGTTTTTCCAGAGGCTCCGAAGATATAATCTCAAGCTCAATCCAGCAAAATGTGCTTTTGGGGTGCTGTCAGGAAAGTTACTAGGGTTTATAGTAAGCCGACATGGTATTGAATTGGATCCGCCAAAGATAAAAGCAATCCAGAATTTGCCTCCGCCGAGGAATAAGAAAGAAATGATAAGCTTAATGGGCAGGTTCAATTATATTAGCAGATTTATTGCTCAGTTAACGTCAACTTGTGAGCCCATTTTAAAATTGTTGAAGAAAGAAGCTGCGGTTAATTGGACTGATGAATGTCAAGAAGCATTTAACAAAATTAAAGAATATCTAGCTAACCCTCCAGTATTGGTTCCTCCAGAACAGGGTAGACCTCTGATCCTGTATCTGACCGTATTGGATAATTCTTTTGGATGTATACTGGGGCAGCATGACGAAACAGGAAAGAAAGAACAAGCAATATATTACCTCAGTAAGAAGTTTACATCTTACGAGGTAAAATACACTCAATTGGAGAGAACATGTTGTGCTCTAACATGGGTCGCTCAAAAACTGAAACATTACATGTCGGCTTATACCACCTATTTGATATCCCAGTTGGATCCACTAAAGTATATATTCCAGAAGCCTATGCCTATAAGAAGACTTGCTAAGTGGGAAATTCTGCTTACAGAGATTGACATCATCTATGTAACTAGTACGGAAATGAAGGCGCAAGCTGTTGCAGATCATTTAGCAGAAAACCCAGTTGACGATGAGTATGAGCGGTTAAAAACATATTTTCCTGATGAGGAGGCAATGAACATTGAAGAACTAGAGCTAAATGATAAGCCAGGCTGGAGAATGTATTTTGATGGGGCCGTCAACAGTAATGGAGTCAGAAATGGAGCCGTGCTTATTTCAGAAACGGGTCAGCATTATCCCGTTACTGCTGGGCTTCGATTTTTCTGTACTAATAACATGGCCGAGTATGAAGCATGCATATTGGGATTAAAGATGGCAATAGATATGGGTGTTCAAGAGATTTTGGTCATGGGTGACTCGGATCTCTTGATACATCATATTCAAGGAGAATGGGAGACAAGAGATTTGAAGATGATACTTTATCGACAATGTTTGCATGAACTGTCTTAGAGATTTCAATCTGTAAAGTTCAAACACATCCCGAGAATGCACAATGATGTAGCGGATGCTCTGGCCACATTATCCTCCATGTTGCACCATCCAGATAAAGCTTATGTAGATCCACTACATATACAAGTTCGCAATCAAAATGCTTATTGTTTCGCCGTGGAAGAGGAACTTGATGGTGAGCCGTGGTATCATAACATCAAAGAATATTTAGGGATACGAGGGTACCCAGAACAAACCATAAGAGGCCAGAAAAGGGCTATAAAGCTATTGGCAAATGGATTTTTCTTCAGTGGAGGAGTTGTATACAAAAGAACACCGGATTTGGGGTTATTAAGATGCATAGATGCGCAGCAAGCTGACACAATTATGGCTGAAGTATATGCAGGAGCTTGCGGACCTCATATGAGCGGATACATTTTAGCCAAGAAAATACTGAGAGCAGGATATTATTGGCTCACCATGGAGCATGATTGCATTAGATATGTACGGAAGTGCCATCAATGTCAAATACACGCAAATTTGATTCACTCTCCACACTATGAGTTGCATACAATGTCAGCACCTTGTCCATTCGTCGCCTGGGGCATGGATGTCATCGAACAAGTAGAGCCCGCAACATCTAATGGGCACAGATTTATCTTGGTAGCAATTGATTATTTCACCAAATGGGTGGAGGCGAAGACATTTAAGGCAGTGACAAAGAAGGCAGTAGTGGATTTCGTGCACACAAATATCATTTGTCGGTTTGGAATTCCTAAGGTGATTATCACAGACAATGGAGCAAATCTGAATAGTCACCTCATGGCAGAAGCATGTCAAAAGTTCAAAATCCTGCATCGTAACTCTACACCTTATCGGCCTAAAGCGAATGGAGCAGTGGAGGCTGCGAATAAGAATATTAAGAAGATTCTTAGGAAGTTGGTGGAAGAGTCAAGGCAATGGCATGAAAAACTACCATTTGTTCTCATGGGTTATCGTACAACTGTATGTACTTCAATTGGTGCAACACCTTACTCATTGGTGTATGGAACAGAGGCAATCATACCTACAAAAATTGAAGTACCTTCTCTTCGGATCATAGCGGAGGCTGAAATTAATGATGATGAATGGGTAAAAGCTCGGCTAGAACAATCGAGCTTGATTGATGAGAAAAGGTTGGCTGTAGTTTGCCATGGATAGTTATATCAGAGGAGGATGGCCAGAGCATACAATAAGAAAGTACGTCCGCGAAAATTTGAAGTGGGACAGTTTGTGCTGAGACGTATTTTGCCTCATTGGGCCGAATCAAAAGGAAAGTTTGCACCTAATTGGCAAGGGCCATTCATGGTGTCACGGGTTTTGTCCAATAGAGCTTTATATTTGACAGATGTTGAAGGAAAATATGTAGAATCTGCTATCAACTCAAATGCAGTCAAGAGATATTATGTATGATTATTTTTTCATATAAAAAACTGTATTTGTCATAATTTTGAAATTGAAATAATGAAGGCATTTTATTCTCTATCCAAACACTTTATCCAATGATACCCATGTTGAGCCTTATTGCTTAATTCTTTCATATCCGTCTCTCGGAATCAATTATGAAAAAAAATGAAAAATGATGCAAGAAAAAGAAAAATGAAAAAAAATGATGAAAAAAGGAGAAAAAGAAAAAAAGAACAAAAGGAAAATACATACAAAGGAAGAAATCGGGAAAAAGTCAAAATGCAACAATGAAGATGAACTTAGTTTGAACTACGTCTGACTTGATCCCGAAAGGGTACGTAAGCAGCCTCAATGAAGTTCAGTCATGATAGAAATAAAATCCAAGATTCCCCAAATATTGAAACTGGGACAGAAGTTATGTTTATGATTCCGAGAGTGGTAAATATTTTTGAACCCTTGTAAAATTATGAGCCTTTATACCTTTCTTTCTGAACTCGTCCTAAAGCCACATTACAGTCCAAAGAAAGATCTTCAAGAAAATGATAATACAATAAGGAGAAACATGGCATGGGCAATACCCCAAAGTTTGAAAACAAAAATGAAGAAAAAATAAAAATGAGAGAGTCTTATTGGTGAAAACCTTAACCGGCACCGTAAGACGATTGTGAGATGAGAGAAAATAAAATGAGAGAGTCTTATTGGTGAAAACCTTAATCGGCACCGTAAGGTGATTGTAAGATGAGAGAAAATAAAATGAGAGAGTCTTATTGGTGAAAACCCTAACGGCCACCATAAGGCAAAAGTGAGGAATATTTTGATGAAAAGGAAAAAACAGCAAAAAATAAGAAAGGTTTGGGAGTCAAGATAGCAACAATTCGATTGGACAGACTGGGCGGAATTTAAATATATGGCATGGTCAATGAAATTAGCCATCATACCCATATAAGTTCTGTCTCTACTCCAAAATACCCTTACCCCTTCAAAGTCATATTCTCTGCATTTCATTGATCAAAACCAGTTGCCCATTGAAAGCTAACTACCAGCTTCTCATGTTAAGAGGCGTAATAACACTGGGTCAGAGAAAAAAAAAGGATGGGAATCAAAGCAAGGGAAAATTGAAAAGAAAAAGAAACATAAACAAAAAGGAAAGCAAAGGAGGATTACAAGAGAAAGATGAAGAAAATCTGGTAGTGAGCTACGAAGTAGGGTGAAACAAGAAGAGGCAGACGATGGAAGAAAAGTCAACAAGAATGCCAGTTGCTAACATTTTATAACTAATAAGATTGTTGACTGATTTAGACAAGGAGAAAAGATTCAAATTCCCAGTAATCACTTTAAAGTGAATATGATCAATGTGGGAGGAAAACACCAAAAAGAAATACAACAATAAAAGAAGGAATCCGCAGAGGAGGACTCACTTAATTATCAAGCGCCCACCTGGATAACAAGGGAATAGTTTTATGCATTTTCATTTCATGCATCAGGCGCCCACCTGAATAATGAGGGAATATTTTCTGCTTCACGAATTAGACGGCCACCTGGATAACAAGGGAATATTTTTCTGCGTTTTCATTTCATGCATCAGGCGCCCACCTGGATAACAAGGGAATATTTTTCTGCATTTTCATTTCATGCATCAGGCGCCCACCTAGATAACAAGGGAATACTTTTCTGCATTTTCATTTCATTCATCAGGCACCCACCTAGATAATGAGAGAATATTTTTCTGCATTTTCATTTCATGCATCAGGGGCCCCCTGGATAACAAGGGAATACTTTTTTTCATTTTTATTTCATGCCTCAGGCGCCCACCTGGATAACAAGGGAATATTTTTCTGCATTTTCATTCATGCATCAGGCGCGCATCTGGATAATAAGGAAATATTTTTCTTGATTTTCATTTCATGCATCAGGCGCCCACTGGATAACAAGCGAATACTTTTCTGCATTTTCATTTCATGCATCAGGCGCCCACCTGGATAACAAGGGAATATTTTTTTGCATTTTCATTTCATGCATCAGGCGCCCACCTGGATAACAAGGGAATACTTTTCTGCATTTTCATTTCATGCATCAGGTATCAGGCGCCCACCTGGATAATGAGGGGATATTTTTCTGCATTTTCATTTCATGCATCAGGCGTCCATCTGGATAACAAGGGAATATTTTTCTGCATTTTTATTTCATGCATGAGGCGCCCACCTGGATCACAAGGGAATACTTTTCTGCATTTTCATTTCATGCATTAGGCGCCCGCCTGGATAACATAATATTTTTCTGCATTTTCATTTCATGCATCAGGCGCCCACCTGGATAACAAGGGAATACTTTTCTGCATTTTCATTTCTTGCATCAGGCGCCCATCTGGATAATGAGGGAATATTTTTCAGCATTTTTTAATTTTTGTCCAGGCGCCCACCTGTATAACAAGGGAGAACATTTCAGTATTTTTAATTTTTTTTTCAGGCGCCCACCTGTATAACAAGGGAATACATTTCAGCATTTTTAATTTCTGTTCACGTGCCCACCTTGATAATGAGGGAATATTTCCCAGCATTTTTAATTTCTGATCAGGCGCCCACCTGTATAACTAGGGAATACATTTCAGCATTTTTAATTTATGTTCAGGCGCCCACCTATATAACAAGGGAATACATTTTAGCATTTTTAATTTATGTTCAGGTGCCCACCTGTTTAACAAGGGAATACTTTTTAGCATTTTTAATTTATGTTCAGGCGCCCACCTATATAACAAGGGAATACATTTCAGCATTTTTAATTTCTGTTCAGGCGCCCACCTGTATAACAAGGGAATACTTTTCAGCATTTTTAATTTTTGTTCAGGCGCCCACCTGTATAACAAAGGAATACATTTCTGCAATTTTAATTGTTTTTCTAACATGAGAAACACAATAACACATGGAAAACCCCACACTAAGGCAGAGAAAAAAGTTTTCTTTTTGTTTTTGTTTTTGTTTTTAAACAGGTATCAACCTGGAAGCAGGAAATACATTTCGAAGTCACACAAAGGGATGGACGCAATATGTCAGAAACAAGAAAATAATCAAAAAAGAAGGATGCAAATAAAGACCAAATGCGATATGGAGAAGCAAAAAATACAAGAAGACAAGTCATAGAAAGGATTTATTGTAATTCATAGGAGCATAGCTTAGAATAGCTTCTTTATTTTCATTTTTATCCCGGTGTAACAAGGAGTTAGTCACTGAATACAACAACAATAGTAGTAGCAGCAAGTCCTAGTAGTTTCAAACTACCAGACCTTCCTGAACTACACTGACCTGATTCATGTTTAGCCCAGGATATGTAGGCAACTTCTACGACAGGGTGCGGTCAAAAGGTTTTCAAAATGCTTCTTACGGAATATGCCAATTGTAAAAATTCTGTCATTACTGCTCACTTATCTTTGCACTGAAACTCTTCGTGTTCCCCAGCAAAGAGGGGCAGTTGTGAGCACATGATTTTTGCCCTAAGCAAACAAATTCCAATATAAAAATAAAATAAGATTTTTGATGTGCAATTGTGTGTTTTAATTGAAATAATTGTGCTTGTTGTTGAAATAAGCTTGAAATTAAAACTACAAAAAGAGTTAATTATAAAATATCACAAAAATATGAAAATTAGAGAAAATTAACAAAAAATACAAAAAATATCGGTAAAATTAAATAAAATGGCAAAAATATCATAAAAATACCAAACGAAATCAGAAAAAATAGGAAAATAAAAGAAAAACATCAATTGGAAATAATTATAAAAAGAGAAAATAAAATACGAAAGAAAAATACAAAGAAAATAATTAATACAAGGAAAATACAAAATACAATAAAATTGGGCCGAAATAGAAATACAGGCCCAAATGTAACAGCCCAAGAGATATGGCCGTCCAGTCCAGGCTCTAATCAAATGACATCGTGTAGAGTAATCTAATCATAGCCATTGATATATCAATCCAACGGATCTCATGAGGCGGCTTAATAGAGAGATAAACGACGTCGTGTAAGAATTTAATCTAGACCGTCCAAGGAATTGATCAGACGGATGATGTTAAGTATCACAAAAAATTAAAATGATGCAGTGTCGTGAATTAATCCTGGCCGTCCATGTTTGAAGATCTAACGGATGCCAGGCTACTCAATTAAACGACAACGTTTTAAGAGAAGCAATCCTGGCCATTGGTGTCAATTGATCCAAAGGCCAGGATCACTCATGCTCAAGAAGGTATATAAGGCCAGTCTCGTTCATTACACTCATTATACACACTCACATTACACAGACACAAACCCTAGCCGCCCCTTACTTCATCTTCTTCCTCTTCTTCATCTCGTCTCCATTGGAGACTAGTCTGTAACCATGGCCATCTTTGGCCAAAACCAACCTCAAATTCCTTATCTTTCATCCTCAAAGACCACAACCACCTTAATAACCCCAGAATACTAAAAGCCCTCATTTTCTTGAAAGTCCGATCGCCGGAACCCTAGCCGGCGACCTTCAACCTATGAACCAGTGTCCCACTTTTACACCCCATGACCACTTTAAAGAGATCTTTCACCTAGGCTAGGTGGTTTATCTCGAATCAACCTAGAACCGTTCGAATAAAGAAAAGAAGTTCGCCGAAACCCTATCTCCGGCGAATACCCAAAACATAACCCACCTCAATACGTCTCAAATAATACCTAGAACACCCCCTTACCTCTAAAAATCCAAAAATAAACCCCATTCGAAGAAATATGGAAATTAGAAGACTTTGAGTCTTCAGAAGTTCTTGTAGCCTGGAAATAACAAAAGAAAAAGAAAGAAAGAAAAGAAATAAGAAAGAAAGAAAAGAAAGAAAGAAAAAAGAAAAGAAAAGGAAACTGAAAAAGCTAAATTTACCTACCACTCTTCTTCTTTGCTTATTTGTCTACTGTAAATCGTTTTGCATGTTCTTGTCTATTTGTTTTCTGAATGTTCTGTATATGATTCTTTGACTGTTCGTCTTATTAGCCTATGATAGTTGCATGGCTAAGATCTATCCTGTTCTTTATACATGACTAGTCTATTTTAGCATTTTAGTGTTTTTAATAAGTTTTACACATGAATCGTGTTTAAATGTGCCTCTTTATGTGATTTGTTCACCATGCCTGGTCTGAAACTATGCTTTTATTGATTGGGATTCAACCATTATCAAAACGTTTCTCTGAGTTCTAGTTAATTGGAAAATTATTTATGATTAAGGCTATGTGTGCAATACAACATGAATTGGCTATATTTGTAATTTGATTCATATGTTAGACTATTCTGAATCCTATGATGCTTTGTGATTTGGTTATAGCTCTAAAGTTTTAGGGTTAGTTTCTTAAAATAAGTCTGGCTATTCTTGAAAAATGACTAAGTATGGCTATTCTTGAAATAACTAAAACTGTTTGTTAGTCTGGCTATTCCTGAAATGTTAAGTGGCTAGTTCTGCAATCTATTTCTAGTTAGATAATGTTAATAAAAGGGGTTACATTTTAAATTAGCTTAAATCTGTTAAAAAGGGGCTAAAATTGAAAGGGTTTGGGTTTGAAATCTGGTTAAGTCTTTAATAATTATAAGAAAATGGTTATTACTTAAATAGGTATTAAACCTAATATACTGACACCTTAGTAGGTCGGGTAAATACAAGACAAAAATAAGGGTATAATAGTAATAGTAAATGGTTTAATTGAAGATTTAATAGAGCCTATAGGGATATAACAGACTTTAATACCTAGTATTCTTGTAATTAACTATAAAAGAAAGGGTAATATAGGCATAGTAAAAAGGCATAATTGAAATTACCCTTAGCAAGTGAGGGCAGCCTAGTAATATACCCTCAATAGAACATGATAGAACTACCTAGAACCTTCCAGCAAAGGCTGGAAGGTATTTCGACCTATAACTGAAGGTATTAAACTGTAATTAATAGAAAAATAAAGGGGAGGGAACTTGAAATAAGACTTTTGAATTTCCCCCTCAAATTTCACCCCAAACAGTATATAAATATGGTTCACTTAAGCCTGAAAAAGGGGTTCTGCATTCGAAAGATAGGGTTGCAGATTCAGGGTTAATTTGT
Organism: Nicotiana noctiflora; assembly: GCA_032618575.1. NCBI lineage: Eukaryota > Viridiplantae > Streptophyta > Magnoliopsida > Solanales > Solanaceae > Nicotiana > Nicotiana noctiflora. Next base: position 479,432 of record JASVEL010003667.1, on the reverse strand, counting down.
GAGGTCCAGATTTTTAGAGATTAGAGATTTTGCATTAGGAAAAGGTTAATAGTTCTGATTTCTATAATTAAAAAGAGGGTTTCTAAGCTTAGGCTATTGAAATTCTAGCTAGCTTCTTTGCTGGAATTCGGAATTCTATTAGAGTCTGTTGTCTTTCATCCTTGCTCGTTTCTATTTGAGCTCTTTGACTCTATTGGTTGATTTACTGGATTGCTCAACTCTGGAATTCTATTTGCTGCTATACTTGCTGATGTGTCTGACATTCTTCTATTGCTCTATTGCTCCTATTGTTGACTATTCTTCATCCAGCCTAGACTCATAAGTTTTTTCTGGTGAATCAGGTACATTTTCTTCTCCGGAGATGTAATTGCTATTTGATTGAAGAAATGGATGTTTAATGAGTTTTTTTGGATGAATTCTGTTGTTATTCGCTTTTAGTTTTACAATTATCATGATTTAGATTTTCTATAATTTGTAGGATGGTTTGTTTTAAACTATATGTAATCGAGACAAATAAGTAGATAGTGTTGTAGTAGTGTAAACGTAGATATAGTTATCATTAGAATTATGTTAAAAACAGGTTAATATACAAATCTAATACACCTAGTAAAAATTAGCTTAACATCTGAAATGGTAATCGACTAATCTCGTTAACTAGAGTATGATAATTAGAAAATAAGCAATTGAGTTACAACATGTTTTATCACTTAAACTAGATTAATAACAATTTACAATAGCATATGTTAGAATCAGGTAACTAATAACAATTCAATTCATGCACTGTTAGTATTGTGATCACTGTCTAAGTAGTTGAAATAATAGTATTTTCATTTAAGTTCTGTTAAGGCTTAATTAGTAATTAGAATTCAGAATCGATATCGATGAATATGTATTCCAGATCCTTTTGAAATAAAAATGACATTTGTTGATTTATTCTGTTATCTAATGGATGTTTGTATGATTGTTATGAAATTTCAATTCTACTTTGTATTTTTCTCGTCTGATCTAGGCCTAATCGAAAACGCAGGCCCAGACTTTATTGAATGCACTTTTGGGCCTCTGAATAACAATACATGTACATACTGGGTTTCAAAAGCCCAGTTATATGTATTAAACTGTTAATTTAATCTACAAAGTCCAGGCCTAGAAATGGATAGTTTGGCCTGGACATAACAATAAATAAATCAGAAAAATGCAAAAAACGGTAACATAATTAGGAGAAAGACAAAAAAATATTGAATATAGTACTTGATAGGATTGGACTTTAAAAAATAAGGGGACGAGCCTCGTATAAAAGAAAAATATGCGGGGCCCCCATATGAACGTTAATAAATGTTAGACTTGGGAAGACCGTTTAACGAATTTCACGGTCTTTCCTAAAGATAAAAAACTGTAGTCGTTATAGGCACGATTAAAATATACATTCCTTAATACGAGTGCTCATTTATGTGACTCAAATCTTAAATCCCGACGAAGCTGAAATGTATTAAAGTCACAGGCGTACTGGTTGCGGTGTGACTCGAAATGTGTTTTCGTGACGTCGCAAGTCGTTAAAAATATTAAAATGGGACATTCACATTCTGTAAAAGCATATAAAGAAATCAAATAAGTCAAAAATGACAGTTGAGTGACCGTGCTAAAAAAAACGGAATTCGAGAGTGCCTAACACCTTCTCCCGGGTTAACAGAATTCCTTATCTGGACTTCTAGTTTCGTGGACTGTTTAAACAGAGTCAATTTCCTCAGATTCAGGATTAAACCGGTGATTTGGGACACCATTATCTTCCCATGTGGAGACTCTAAAATCTAAATAAATCTCGTTCCGATTGTCCTTAACGTGGAAAAACTCCTTCCTCGTTGTTATTATTATATCCTATCCCGGGGTGTATTAGTAATTAATGGGGTATACCTTATTCTTCGGAAAAAGAGGCAGTAAAAAAAGGGAGGTGTGACTGTAGTGATGGGGAGTTTTGTGGAAGAAGGTTTGAAAACGAACAAGATTATGAGTTACTCAGCCATCAAGGCTACAAATCAAGCAATTCATACGGGGAAGGGAAGATCAATTGGGAAGAAGAAGAAAGAAGAAGTGGCGGTTATAGATGGAAGATCTTGGTCCCGGGGCCCCAACCCATATCATCATCAACCTCGCCTATACCAACCATATCCACCAGCATCGTATAACCTACCTACACATTATTATCCTCCAAATGGTCCTCAATATTCTGTCCAACATGCCCAGTCTCACCCGCCACCTCCACCTTCATGGCGAGCCCCAGCTCCTCAGAATGTCTATTATGCCCAAAATGCCTACCCATCATCGAAAACCTACAGAAATCCTAACCGAATCAGTTTTCGTCCTGACCCTGAAGTGAAAAGTGACATGGCTTAGAGAAAGAAAACATTCACTCCTCTGGGAGAATCATATAACAACCACTTCTACCGACTAAGACAATTGGGAATACTGAGTCCCATTGAGCCTAAAATTCCCCATCCTCCTCGAGAAACTTAGATCAATCCATCCATTATGAATACTATTCTGGGGCACCGCGACATGACATGGAGAAATGTTGGAACCTAAAGTCTGCGATACAAGAACTCATTGACTCCAGAAGAGTTGAAGTGCAAGCACCCGAGACTCCCAACATAACGTAAAATCCTTTGCCGGTGAATCATGAAACATATATGATAGAGCTAGTACACGGAAAGGCTACAAAAACCCTCTCAGACTGTGATGACAATCAAAGCAAACAGCAAAGCGGAGGAGAAAGTTAGGAGTGAGAAAGTGTCAATCGAGCCACCAGCAAAATAGCCATCCGTGATGATTGAGCCCGAGTCGATAAAAGTGATAGTACCAGGGGTGAAGCCCATACTGACTGTGAAAAGGGCTTATATAGAACCAGTTGTTATCAAGCCAGTTGTTCAGATGCCGATTGTGAATACCAAAGGTGTACCTTGGAATTATGACAAGGTAACTCTTATGTACAAAGGGAAAGAAGTCAAGGGGGAAATCTACGAAACTCATGGTTTGACCCGGTCTAGGTGATGTTTTGCCCCTGATAATTTGAGCAAGGTGAAAGTGGTGAAACAAAATCCAGCTTATGTGAAGAAAGCGGTCACCGAGGAAGAAGCAGAGGAATTCATAAAGAAAATAAAAGCTTAAGATTACTCCATAGTTGAGCAATTGAGGAAGACACCCGCTCAAATATCTTTGCTATCTTTGCTGATTCATTCTGATGAACACCGAAGGGCGTTAATGAAGATTCTAAAAGAAGCTCACATACTAGAAAAGATCTCGGTGTGTAATTTGGAGAAGATTACAAACAAAATATTTAAGGCAAATTGTATAACATTCTCAGACAATGAGCTACCACTAGAGGGGACGGAACATAATAAGGCGTTATACCTCACGGTGAAGTGTGAGGAATCAGTGGTGACTCGTGTCTTGGTCGATAACGGGTCGAGTGCTAATATTTATCCTTTGTCTACTCTTGGAAAACTGAAAGTTGATCACGAGAGGATTCATAAAAATAGTGTATGTGTGAGGGGGTTCGACAGAGGTGGAAAGAACACCGTGGGAGATATCATACTAGAACTCGCCATCGTATCGGTGGATTTCACCATAGAGTTTCAAGCGTTTGACGTTGCTGTGTCCTATAACATAATGTTAGGACGTCTATGGATCCACGCTGCAAAAGCGGTGCCATCTTCACTACATCGAATGGTGAAGTTTGAGTGGGATCAGCGAGAGATAGTAGTGCACGAGGAAGATAATATTTGTAATGCCATCGCGCCATTCGAAGAAGTTGAAGGAGACAAAGGTCATTGGGTGTACTAAGTGATGGACACCGTGACTGTGAACAAAATATCTGAAGGAGAAAATATCCCAGTACCCAAAGTGACCCCCACAGCGGTCATGGTTGCCAAAGAAATGATAAAGAATGGGTTCTCTCCGGGAAAAGGTCTAGGAGTTGCCTTGTAGGGTATAACACAACCAGTTCATCTTCTGGGTAGCACTAACACTTTTGGCCTGGGTTTCAAGCCAACAATCGCTGATATACAGAGAGCCAAAAGATTGAAAATGAAAGGGTGGACCCTCCCCAAACCTATCCCAAAACTGTCCTACTCCTTTGTCAAGCCTGGTACACAAAGACGTCCGGCAACTATCACGTCGGGCCATGCAGAGATAAGGCCGGATGAATTGCTATTAGCAAGGTTTGAGAGGTTGTGTCAAGGTGTGAATATTATAGAATCAGCCGAGGGAACAAGCAAGATCGATGTTCAATTTGTTGGAACCCACATCAGACTAAATAACTGGGAAGCTACTCCTCTTCCAATCAGGAGGGAGTTGTGGTAGTTAGCTTTTAATATTCCATTCCCAAAACTATCTTGTTTCAAAAATTGTAATCCTATGTTCCGTCTAGTCAAATGTATCCAAACCTTGTTACCTTTCAAAGTTTAATGAAATGAAATTTCTTTCTTCCTCTATTTTTAGCCTTATTTTTTCTTTTCTTTTCTTGTACAGTCCAGTATTTGCCGATTTCAATGATGTGTCATGCATGAAGGATCCCCGGTCCAGTCTTGATAATTGGATAGATATACAAGAAATTGAAAATGAATATGAAGTGGAATATGAGGATAAGGAAGTGTTGGAGGAAATTAGTAGGGATTTGAGCCATTATGAAGAGACACCCAAACCAAACTTAAATGAGACGGAGTCTATTAATTTGGGAAAATGAGGAGAATATTCGGGAAACAAAGATTAGTGTACACTTAGAGACTTCACTCAGAGAAGATTTGATCACGTTGTTACATAAGTACAAGGACATATTTTCTTGGTCTTATGATGACATGCCTGGGCTCAGTACTGACTTGGTGGTACATAAGTTGCCCATTTATCCTGAATGTCGGCCGGTTAAGCAAAAGTTAAGAAAGTTCAAAACGGATATCAGTGTGAAAATAAAAGAAGAGGTCAATAAGCAGTTTGAGGCAAAGGTCATACGGGTCACCAAGTATCCCACCTAGTTAGCTAATGTTCTGCATGTTCCAAAGAAAGACAGAAAAACCAGAGTGTGTATTGATTATCGAGACCTCAATAAAGCCAGTCCGCATGATAATTTTCTATTGCCAATTATCCACATATTGATTGACAATTGTGCCAAACATGAGATTGGTTCTTTTGTGGATTGTTATGTGGGTTATCATCAGATCCTGATAGACGAAGAAGATGCAGAAAAGACAACCTTTATTACACCTTGGGGGACATATTGCTAAATAGTAATGTCGTTTGGGTTAAAAAATGCCGGAGCTACATATATGAGGGCAATGACCAATATGTTTCATGACATGATACATCGAGAGATTGAGGTGTATGTGGACAATGTTATTATCAAGTCCAAAAAGCAGTGTGATCATGTCAAAGACTTGAGAAAGTTTTTTCAGAGGCTTCAAGTATATAATCTAAAGATCAATCTAGCAAAATATGCATTTGGAGTACCATCAAGAAAGTTATTGGGGTTCGTAGTGAGCCAACGTGGTATTGAATTAGACCCGTCAAAGATAAAAGCAATTCAGAACTTTCATCCGCCAAAGAACAAGAAAGAGGTGATGAGATTGTAGATTTATTGCTCAGTTGACATCGACCTGTGAGCCCATTTTCAAATTATTAAAGAAGGATACTGTGGTGAATTGGACTGAGGAATGTCAAGATGCATTTGACAAAATCAAGGAATATCTGGCCAATCCTCCTGTGTTGGTTCCTCCAGAACCTGGAAGGCCCTTGATCCTTTATCTGACTGTATTGGATAATTCTTTTGGCTGTGTACTAGGGCAGCATGATTAAACAGGGAAGAAAGAGCAAGCAATAAACTATCTTAGTAAGAAATTTACATCATACGAGGTAAAATACACTCAACTGGAAAGAATATTTTGTGCTTTAACATGGGTTGCACAGAAGTTGAAACATTACTTGTCGGCTTATACCACTTATCTTATATCTTAGTTGGATCTACTAAAGTACATCTTCCATAAGCCTACGCCCACAAAAAGGCTCACTAAATGGAAAATTATACTTACAGAGCTTAATATTATTTATGTAACCCGCACTGCAATGAAGGCACAATCAGTCGCTGACCATTTGGCAGAAAATCCAGTTGATGAAGAGTATGAACCGTTAACGACATATTTTCCTTATGAGGAGATAATGAATATTGAGGAATTGGAACAAGACGACAAGGCGGGCTGGAAACTATACTTTGATGGGGTCGTCAATAGCAAAGGGTCGGACTTGGAGCAGTGTTCATTTCAGAAATGGGTCAGCATTATCCTGTTACTGCTCAGCTTCGATTTTTCTGTACTAATAACATGGCCGAGTATGAAGCATGTATATTGGTATTAAGAATGGCAATAGACATGAGTGTTCAAGAGATTTTGATCAAGGGTGACTCGGATCTCTTGAGACATCAAATTCAAGGTGAATGAGAGACAAGGGATTTGAAACTTATACCATATCGACAGTGTCTACATGAACTATCGTAGAGGTTTCAGTCCATAGAGTTCAAGCATATCCCATGAATGCATAATGAAGTTCCAGATGCCCTGGCCACATTGTCGTCCATGTTGCACCATCCGGACGAAGCTTATATAGATCCACTGCAGATACAAGTTCGTGATCAAAATGCTTATTGTTTCATAGTAGAAGAGGAACTTGACGGTGAGCCATGGTTCCATGATATTAAAGAATATTTGAGGATGGGGGTGTACCCAATGCAAGCCATGGGAGATCATAAAAGGGCTATAAGGTGACTAGCGAGTGGATTTTTCTTCAGCGGAGAAGTTTTGTACAAGAGAACCCCGAATTTGGGTTTACTGAGATGTATAGATGCACAGCAAGCCACTACAATCATGGCTGAAATACATGCAGGAGCTTGTGGACTTCATATGAGTGGATATGTTTTGGCCAAGAAAATACTAAGGGCTGGATACTATTGGCTCACCATGGAGCGGGATTGCATTAGGTATGTGCGGAAATGCCATCAAGGCCATATACATGGAGATTTGATTCATTCCCCACCCTATGAGTTGCATACAATGTCAGCACCATGGCCATTCGTCTCCTGGGGCATGGATGTCATCGGTCCAATAGAACCCGCAGCATCTAATGGGCACAGGTTTATCATGGTAGCTATTGATTATTTCACTAAATGGGTGGAGGCGAAGATATTTAAAGTAGTAACAAAGAAGGCGGTAGTGAATTTTGTACATACAAATATCATTTGTCGCTTAAGAATTCCCAAAGTGATTATCACGGACAATGGAGCAAATCTTAACCGTCACCTCATGGCAGAGGCATGTCAAAAGTTCAAAATCTTGCACCGTAACTCTATACCTTATCAGCCTAAAGCAAATGGAACAGTTGAGGCTGCAAATAAGAACATTAAGAAGATTCTCTAGAAAATGGTGGAAGAGTCAAGACAGTGGCATGAAAAATTACCATATGCTCTAATGGGTTATCGTACTACTGTGCGTACTTCAATTGGTGCAAACCATTACTTATTGATGTATGGAACGGAGGCAGTAATACCTGCAGAGATTGAAATACCTTCCCTCCGGATTATAGCTGAGGCTGAAATTGATGATGATGAATGGGTAAAGCCCGGTTAGAACAATTGAGCTTGACCGATGAAAAAAGGTTAGCAGCAGTATACCACGGACAGCTGTACCAACGAAGGATGGCCAGAGCATATAACAAGAAAGTACGTCCACGGAAATTCAAAGTTGGACGGTTGGTGCTATGATGTATTTTACCACACTGGGCCGAAGCAAAAGAAAGGTTTGCACCTAATTTGCAAGGGTCATTCATGGTGTCTCGTGTATTGTCCATCGGAGCTTTATATCTAACAGATGTGGAAGGGAAATGTGTAGAGACTGCTATCAACTCCAATGCAGTCAAGAGATACTATGTATGATTCCTTTTTCATATATACAATTGTATTTGTCATAATTCTGAAATTGAAATGATGAAGGCATTTTATTTCTCTATCCAAACACTTTACCCATTGCTACCCCTTTTGAGCCTTATTGCATTATTCTTTCATACCCTCTCTCGTAATCAAATATGAACAATGAAATGAAAAGAAAAGAAAAGAGAAGATTGAAAAAAGAGAAAAAAAGAGAATGAAAAGAAAAGAAAAACAGAATGATAAAAAATGAAAATGAAGAAAAATGAAAAAATGTTGGAAAAAAAAAAGAAAAGAAAAAAGATATAGAAAAAATATACAAAAGAAAAATCAGGAAAAAGTCAAATGACGAAGAAACCTTAGGGTACGAACTACGTTTAACTTGATCCCGAAAGGGTACGTAGGTAGCCTCAATGAGGTTCAGTCACGACAGAAATAAAATCCAAGATTCCCCAAATATTGAAACTGGGGCAAAAGTTATGTTTTATATTCCGAGAATTGTGATTATTTTGAACCCACGTTTAAATTTTGAGCCTTTATACCTTTCTTTCTAAACCCATCCAAAAGCCACATTATGGTCCAAAGAAAGACCTTCTGATTGATTTCAAGAAAATGACAATACAACAGGAAGAAAGAGAAACACATCAGGGACAATACCCAGGAGTTTGAAGACAGAAAAATAAAGAAAAATAAAATAAGAGAGTCTTCTCGGTGAAAACCCTCACGAGCACCATAAGGCGAATGTAAGTTCAAAGATAAATAAATAAGAGAGTCTTATCGGTGAAAACCCTCACGGGCACCATAAGGCGAATGTGTGTTGAAAATAAATAAATGAGAAAGTCTTATTGGTGAAAACCCTCACGGGCACCATAAGGCGAATGTAAGGCTAGAGAAAATAAATGAGAGAGTCTTATTGGTGAAAACCCTCACGGCCACCCTAAGGAGAAAGTAAGGAATGACCTAATGAATGAAAATGGCAAGACAAACAAGGTTTGAGTTGATGAAAGGAGAAATTAAGTTAGCAACAATTTGATTGGATAGACTGGGCCGGATATTCAAATGCATGGCATGGTCAAAGGAATCAGCCTTCATACCCAGATAAATTCTGTCTTTACTTCAAAATATCCTCACCCCTGAAATTCAGGTCATTGCATTTCATTCTATTTGTTTAAAACAAGTTGCCAGTTGAAAGCTAGCTACCAGCTTCTCATGTTGGATGGCATAATAATACTGGGTCCTTCAAAGGAAAAGAGAAAATAAAAATGCATGGCGATCATACAGCCAAAAGGAATAAAAGAGAAAAGAAACAAAAAGAGAAAAGCAAAAATGGATCACAAGGAAGAATTGGGAAGACGATCAGGAATAAGTCGCAAAGCAGTAAGAAGCAAGATGAGGCAGACGGTGGAAGCAAGGCCAGCGAGAATGCCAATTGCTAACCATCATTTTATCACTAATAAATTGTTCACTGATTAAGATAGGCACAAAAGATTCAAATTCTTACTAATCACTTTAAAGTGAATGTGACCAATGTGGGAGAAAACAATCAAAAAGAAGCAGCAATAAAGGAAGAATCCACGATGGAGAACTCAATAATCAGGAACCTACCCGAACAACGAGGGAGGTATTATCTTTTATTTTAAAATTTTACACCCAGTTATCAAACTAAGGGAATGTTTTTCTGCACTTTCATTTCTGCATCAGGTGCCCACCTGGATAACAAGGGAATATTTTTTCTGCATTTTCATTTCTGCATCAGGCGCCAACCTGGATAACAAGGGAATATTTTTCTGCATTTTTATTTCTACATCAGGCGCCCACCTGGATAACAAGGGAATATTTTTCTGTATTTTCATTTCTCGATCAGGCGCCCACCTGGATAACAAGGAAATATTTTTCAGCATTTTTTATTTCTGCATCAGGCGCCCACCTAGATAACAAGGGAATATTTTTTTGTATTTTCATTTCTGCATCAGGCGCCCACCTGGATAACAAGGAAATATTTTTCTGCAATTTCATTTCTGCATCAGGCGCCCACCTGGATAATAAGGGAATATTTTTGTGCACCTGTATAACAAGGGAATGCTTTTCTGCATTTTCAATTTCTGTTCAGGCGCCCACTTGTATAATAAGGGAATACTTTTCTGCATTTTAATTTCTGTTCGAGCGCCCACTCGTATAACAAGGGAATACTTTTCTGCATTTTCATTTCTGTTCAGGCGCCCACCTGTATAACAAGGGAATAATTTGTACATCTTAAAAGTTTTTGTTCAGGCGCCCACCTGTATAACAAGGGAATATTTTTCTGCATTTTCATTTCTGCATCAGGCGCTCACGTGGATAACAAGTGAATATTTTTCTGCATTTTCATTTCTACATCAGGCGCCCACCTGGATAACAAGGGAATACTTTTCAGCATTTTACATTTCTACATCAGGCGCCCACCTATATAACAAGGGAATACTTTCTACATCTTAAAAGCTTTTCTTTTCTTACAAAGTAACATCATGATACAGGGAAAGCCCCATACTGGGGCAGATGAAAAGTTTTCTTTATTTTTGCAATAAGCAGGTACCAACCTAGAGAGCGAAGAAATGCATTTTGAAGTCATACAAATGGAGGAAAGCAATATGTTGGAAGCAAGTCATAAGCAAAAGATTCACCAAAAAATGGAAGATGCAAATAAAGAGCAACATGCAAGATGAAAAAGCGAAGTAATACAAGAACACCACACATAGATATGATTTTTTGTAATTCATAGACCATAGCTTAGGCTAGCTTCTTTATTTTATTATTATCCTAGTGTAATAAGGAGTCAGTCAGCAGTAACAGCGATAACAACAGCAATAACAATGAAATCACAGTCCCTTGGTAGTTTCAAACTACCAGACCTTCCCGAACTACACTAACCTAATTCCTGTTAAGCCCAGGATATGTAGGCAACCTCTGAAGCAGGGTGCGGTCCAAAGTTTTTCAAAAATGCTTCATACGAAATATGCAAGTGGGAAAAAATCTCTCATTACTGCTCACTTATCTTTGCACTGAAACTCTTCTTATTCTCGAGCAAAGAAGGGCAGCTGTGAGCAAGTGATTTTTGCCCCAAGCAATTGAATTCCAAAATATATAAAAAAATAATACAAAAATGATTTTGTTTGCAATTGTTTGATTTGTGTGAACTACCAGTGTTTGTTTGAGATAAAATTTAAATTAAAATACAAAAAGGAATTAATTAGCAAAATATCACAAAAATTGTAGAATAAATCCTAGGAAATCAGAAAATTAAGCAAAAAATACAAAAATTTTGAAATATCAAGAAAAAATACAAAAATGGAAAAATAAATGAAATATATCATTTGTAAATAAATACAAAGGAAAAATACAAGAAATTAAATAAAATAAAAGTTAAAATAATTAAAAAAAAGCACAAAAAATACATTGCATAATTAATTTGGGCCAAAATATATAAATACATAGTCAAATTACACAGACCAGACCCAAAATGAAACAAGCCGGTCTGCCTAGCCTTTGAACCAAACGACACCGTGTGGAGCAATAAATCTAAGCCGTTGATAAATTTAATCAACGGACCTGGTGAGGCGGTCCCCTTTCAAATAAAACGACATAGTATAAGCATTCAATCATAACCGTCCAATGCATTTGATCAGATGGACAACGCTGATGAGCCAATTTACTAAACGACATAGCTTAGGGCATTTAATCTCAACCGTTCAAAATATTAATCTAACGGACATAATGAAATCCCTCATTAAAAGATACGACACCATTTTGAGGCCAATGGATCCTAGTCGTTCATCTCGTCAAATCCAATGGCCAGGAATTAATAACATCACTTTAATATATATTATACCCTCTCCGTCTGCCCCCTCATTATACACACACACACACACATTTCATATGAAAAACCCTAGCCGCCCTAATCTCCTTCTTCCTCTCCCCACCGTCTCCTATGAAGACCACCGGAGGTCACCCCAAACCTCGGTCTCCGGCCTAATCCATCCCCAAAACACCCTTCTCACCACCAAACAACCCTTAACCTCCATTAATCCCAACCAAAAGACCAATAATTTCCCAAAGTCTTGAAAATCCGGTCGCCGGAACCCTAGCCGGCGACCACTTAGGGTCCGAACCAAGGTCCCAAAATAACACCATTTGATCACCTTGAGACTATCTACCACCCTATCTAGGTGGTTTCCCTCGAATAAGTCCCAAACCCTTCGAATATCCAAAAAAACACTCGCCGGAACCCTACTCCGGCGAGTACCCAAAAACAAACCTACTCCTAAAACCTTACCCCAGGTCTCCTCATCCTTCTCATACACTCAAATAAAACTCCCAAAGCCCCGATTGAAGGATTTACCACTCTGAAGACTAACAGTCTTCGAAACCCTGCGAATCAAGAAAAATGAAAATAACAAAGAAGAAATAAAGAAGAAAAGAAAGAAAGAAAGAAAGAAAAGGAAAAGAAAAAGAAAAGTCTTGAAAAAGCTAAGTATCCCCCACCTTTGCTTTCATTCAGTGGTGTTATGTGTTCTGAAATTTGCTTCTTTACATGCCTATCATTCTTGTCTGAATCTGTTCTTATGCATGTCGAAAATATGAATCTATCTCTATTTAATTCATACATGTTCATACAGCCGTGAATCTTATATATGCCTGAAATTATCTAAGTGTTCTTAGGATTCTGATATTAACTCCTCACGAATCATGTGCTAATTAGCTAGTTTTATGTGATTGTTCATTATATTCTGTCTCGATTGGGTTTTAGTTAGTTGGAATTCAACAATTATCAAACGTTTCCTCTGAGTTCTGATTAATTGAAAGTTAATTCGTGTTTAAGGTTATATGTGCAAAACAACATGAATCTGGCTATACTTGTAACTTGATTTATATGTTAGTTCATTATGAACCTTTGAGTGCTTATGTATACTTAGCTCATGTGTATAAATGCTTTGTGGCTATGTTTGTGAGTTAAGTATGTGTTTTGATTAGTGGCTATGTTCTGATTAGTGGCTGTGTTCTAATTTATGGCTATTTGTAAAAGTGGTTATAATTGAAAAGGCTTTAGTCTAAAATTGATTAAGTCTTAAAAGACATGTCTGATTAGTGGCTATTTGTTAAATACATGCTACCTTAGACATGCCAGACCTAAGGCAGGTCGGGTAATAATAATCAAAAGCAAGGGGTAAAAGGGAAAGGGTAAATGACATTATTGTGGATTAAATAGATCCTATAAGGATAAAAATGACTTTAGTGCTTGGTATTTCTGAAATTACTTTAATAAAAAGGGGTATACTATGTAGAGTTAAAAGGGATTTGTGTAATAAACCTTAGCAAGTGAGGGTAATTGGGTAAAACCTGCCTAATAGAACCCAATAGAACTGCCCAGAACCTTCTAGCAAGGGTTCTAGGGCATTTCGATACAATTTTAATGGACTATACTATAATTAATTGAAAAGAATAAGGGGAGGGAAATAAAATTAAATTATTTGAAATTCCCCCAAAATGCCTCTATAAATAGGCTTTTATAAGCCTGAAAAGGGGATTACACATTGGTTCCACATCTCGAGATTTTGAGAGTTCAAATTTTGATAGTTAAAAGGTTTGAATTCTGCTGGTTCCATCTTTGATAACTGAAAGAGTGATTCAGCTAATACTATTTGTCTACTTGATCATCAACTCGAGAATTGGTGCTTTAGGATCTTTGGATGGTGTTTCTTTGTTGTTCTGTTCTCACTAGCTAGGATTTCGATTATTCTGGAAGTTGATTGCTATTTGTTTATCGAGCTAGGGGATTTGTTGTGTTGTTCATCTATTGATTGTTGGTGTTTCTCCGTTGTACCATTAGTGACCGCTTCTGCTTTTCATCCCCTTAGAACTCACCGGTTCATTTTCGTTGATCAGGTACACATCTATTTCTTGGAAGTGTAATTGAGATTTATGAATGAAGAATTAAAGTTAAACTGATGAAGTTGTTTATGTTTCTTCTTTCTAGCAGTAATTTTTATTTTGTAGAAATCATTGTAATTCGTTAGGTATTGGTTGTAATAATTATCAACCATATGACTTTGATTTAGATTAAAGTAGAGTAGCTAATTTTGTAGTTAGGTGTAGATCATTCGTTAGATACAGCTTATCACCTAATTCAAAACTAAAATAGGATAAAATGAAGTTAATACACTTAGGTAAATAAAAATACGATTCTGAAAATGGATGTTTGAATTGGTGTCAAACTACTCATGTTAACTATATTCTGAATCTAGACCAATTTAATTAAAAGGGGAATAAGCAGTTCAAGTTTAAATAATATCATCGCCTAGCTTCACCCAAAAAATGACTTAGTTACAGAATTGTTTTAGATTTCTGTGATTATTAATAACTCAAGCATGATTAGTTAGTATAACAATATTGATACAAATTATGGTGTTAGAACTTTAGTTAATTACTAAAACTAGTAGTGATTGAAATGTAACTTGGTACCCTTCTAAATAATATGCGTTTACTGATTTTTTCTGTTGTTTGAAAAACATCTGTTTAAATACTATTTTGAAACTGTTAGTCTGTTCTTAATATTATTCATATACTCTAGGCCTGATCACGAATATAGGCCTAGGTCCGATTAATAAGATGCTCGTGTTATCGAGTGGGGATAGTAGCGTGCGTTGGGCTTCTTGTCACGACCCAAATTTTCCCCCAACATCGGGATCGTGATGGCGCCTACTCGTGGTAGCTAGGCAAGCCACTGTATTCATACTATCTTGTTTTTAACACAATTTCATAATTTATTTATCAACAAACCACAACTTTAATAAAATAAATGCGGAATACTTTATCGAAATAGAAATAACTAATTATAAGGTGAAAAATCATACTGAAATCCTCCACCCAAGACGTGGAGTCACCAACTCACGAACTACTATTGAATACTACACATAAAAGTTTGAAAGAAATATAACATAATTCTGTTTGTCTCGGAACAAAGAGACTACAGGCTAGTAACATAAGTAAAGAGAGAGACGTCGGGCTTGCGGACATCTGCAAGCTACCTCGGTCTCAAATGTGATCAACGTCCACGAAATCGATTTACTGGTGCTGCTCCTGATCGTAACCTGGACCTGTGATAAAACGCACAGAAGTGTAGTATCAGCACAACCGACCCCATGTGCTGGTAAGTGCCTGGCCTATCCCGGCGAAGTAGTGACAAGCCTAGGACCAAATACCCACATAAACCTGTGCAGTTCAATATATATGTATACCACAGAATAACAAGAAATAACCAAGTAATAACACAATAAGGAATATCTCAAAGAGTTCAACAATTAACAACAGTTAATAAGTTCATAAGGAAAACAAAGTAAAATGGAAACACAAGTAATATCAAGTCAAGGAATAGCAAGCAATTACATGGCATCACCCTTCGTGCTTTTACTCTCATCCTCACCAAAAAGTACACGGCATCACCCTTCGTGCTTTTACTCTCATCCTCACATCCATAGTACGGCATGATCCTTCGTACATGGTTCAATAACACAGGGCACGGCATGATCCTTCATGCATAATCAATAAAACATGGCACGGCATTAACCTTCGTGCATAAATAATGAAACATGGCACGGCATTAACCTTCGTGTATAAATAATAAATCAAGGCACGGCATCACCCTTCGTGCATTATAACTCTCTCTCACCCAAATAACAATCACAGTTAAGGGCAAAGAAAGAAACAGTAATTCATAAACCGTCCCAACAAGGGCAATCAATAATCATCTTCACAACAAGTCCCGACAAGGGAGAACAATAACAATTCTACAACCCGGCAAAGGTTCAACAATTCATCTGCAATTATGTCTCACAATAAGCATTATCAACGACTCACGGTCATACTAGACGCCAGTGTATGGATGCTCGTCACCACAGCCCATACACCGCACTCGATCGCATAACACATAGCACATAATCTTATTCCCTCAAGCTAGGATAGAACAAACACTTACCTCGAATGTTTATGATCAATTCAATCTGTGGCAATGCCTTTTCCTTTCAAATTTGGCTCAAATCCAATCGTATCTATACACAATTGATTTAATATCATCAATACTACTCAACAAACTAATTCCTAAGGCCAATTACAATTTTGACAACATTCTGCCCGGAATAGTGAATTTCGACCCGGGCCCACATGGTCGGAACTCGGGGTTCGGATCAAAATCCGGTTACCCATCTACCCCACGAGTTCAAGTATATGATTTGTTTCAAAATCGGACCTCAATTCGAGGTCCAATTTCCCAATATATGAAAAACCCTATATTCTATCAAAAACAAGAAATTCTACCATGAAAACCTTTGATTTCTATTGAAAAACATGTTTAATGATGTTAGGAATTGAAAGAATTAAGTAAAAAGTGACTTAGAATTGTTTTGAAGAAGAAAGAATCCATGAAAAATCGCAAATGGGTGTTTTTGGGTTGTGAAAAGTGAAGAAATGAACTGAAAATCGTGATTTACAGGTCTCTGTGTTCGCATTTGCGAACATGGGTTCGCAATTGCGAACCCCGACCAATTTCTGGAGTTTGAAAAATAAGCTAGGGCTGGGAAGTTCGCATTTGCGAACATTGGCAGGAAAGGCGAATGTTCGCATTTGCGAACAATGGTTCGCATTTGCGAACACAGGCAGTATAGGGAATGTTCGCATTTGCGAACTATTGTTCGCATTTGCGAACAAGGCTGGATATGGGGATGTTCGCATTTGTGAACTATGGTTCGCATTTGTGAACATAGGCAGGCCCTGAGGATGTTCGCATTTGCGAACAAGGCTGGGCATGAGGGGCTTCGCATTTGCGATTAGGGTTCGCATTTGCGATTAGGGTTCGCATTTGCGAGCCCTGCCTTGATCTGCCCCCTTCGCAATTGCGAGAAATGCTTCGCAATTGCGAAGCCAACAGCTGGGTGAAAAACCAGCAATGCAAAAATTCAGAATTTAATCCAACGGCCTATCAAATCTTTACCCGAGCCCCCCGAGCTCCAAACCAAACATGTACACAACATCAAAAACACATTATGAACTTGTTCGTGCGATCACATCGCCAATAACACATCGTTTTCATCAAATCAAGCCTCAAGTTCATGATTTTCATACTTTTGGTTTTCAAAACCTTCCAACTTGGAACTCAAGGTCCAAAACATATCAAACGACATCCGAATGTCTCCAAACTTTACAGAAATCACATATATAATATTTAAGACTTGTACCGGGCGACGGAACCAAAATACGAGCCCGATACCAAGGTCAATTAATTCATTTCCTTTAACAATTACATCAAAAACAATTTCATAGAAAAATTCATAACTTGGGCTCTAGGCCTCATAATTCGACTCCGGACGCATGTCCAAGTCCCATATTTTCCTATGGACCTTTCGGGACCATCCAATCTCGGGCCCGGATCCGTTTACCAAAAATGTTGACCGAAGTCAACCATATCAATATTAATATAATTTTTTTATCCAAATTTCTCATAGAATTCATATTTTCTATCACCAAATCTTTCCGGCTACATGCTCCGATTGTGCACGTAAATCGAGGCAACATGGAATGAGGTTTTCAAGGCCTCAGAAGCTCGAAATGATTAATAAAATAAGTGATGACCCTTTGGGTCGTCACAATCTCCACCTCTAAAACAATCGTTCGTCCTCGAACGGACAAAAGAAAGAAGTACCGGAGTCAGGAAACAAGTGTGGGTAGCGGCTCCGCATATCGGACTCGGACTCCCAGGTCGATGCCTCAGGAGGCTGACCTCTCCACTGAACGCGCACAGAAGGATAACTCTTCGACCTCAACTGTCGAACCTGCCGGTCTAGAATGGCCACCGGCTCCTCCTCGTAAGATAGATCATTGTCCAATTGGACAGTACTGAAGTCTAACACATGTGTGGGATCGCCGTGGTATCTCCGAAGCATAGATATGTGAAAAACTAGGTGCACGGCTGATAAGCTAGGTGGCAAAGCTAATCTGTAAGCCACCCCTCCCACTCTGTCTAGAATCTCAAATGGACCAATATACCTAGGGCCGAGCTTGCCCTTCTTCCCGAACCTCATCACGCCCTTCATAGGCGACACTCGGAGCAATACTCGTTCACCAACCATGAAATCTACATCTCGAACCTTACGATCCGCATAAGTCTTATGCCTGGACTGAGCTGAACGCAATCTCTCCTGAATAATCTTGACCTTATCCAAGGCCTCCTGAACTAAGTCTGTACCCAACAACCGAGCCTCTCCCGGTTCAAACCATCCAACTGGTGATCGACATCGCCTACCATACAACGCCTCATACGGAGCCATCTGGATGCTAGACTGGTAACTGTTATTGTAGGCGAACTCTGCTAATGGCAGAAACTGGTCCCACGAGCCTCCGAAATCAATAACACGGGCTCGAAGCATGTCCTCTAGAATCTGAATAGTCCTCTCGGACTGGCCATCCGTCTGAGGATGAAATGATGTACTCAACTGAACCTGGGTGCCTAACTCCTGCTGGACCGCTCTCCAGAACCGCGAGGTAAACTGCGTACCCCGATCAGAGATAATAGATACTGGCACTCCATGGAGACGAACAATCTCCCTAATGTAAACCTCCGCTAACCTCTCCGACAAGTAGGAGACGGATACTGGGATAAAGTGTGCTGATTTGGTCAGCCTATCAACAATGACCCAAATAGCATCAAATTTCCTTCGAGTCAAAGGAAGTCCAGTAACGAAGTCCATGGTGATCCGCTCCCATTTCCACTCGGGAATTTCAATCCTCTGGAATACACCACCAGGTCTCTGGTGCTCATATTTCACCTGCCGACAATTTAGACACCGAGCGACATACGCAACGATATCTTTCTTCATTCTGCGCCACCAATAGTGTTGCCGTATGTCCTGGTACATCTTGGCGGCGCCTGGGTGAATAGAATACCGCGAACTGTGGGCCTCCACTAAGATCAAATCTCGAATCCCTTTGACATTGGGCACACAAACTTGACCCTGCAATTTCAATACCCCATCGTCATCTAAGTTTGCCTGTGTGGCACCTCCCCACTGTGCTGTACTGTATCTCTCAACTCACGCAAATGAGGATCATCAAATTGCCTCTCACGGATACGCTCTAATAAAGAAGAACGAGCGACCGTGCGGGCTAACACCCTGCTAGGCTCAGAAATGTCTAATCTCACGAACCGGTTGGCTAAGGCCTGGACATCTAGAGCTAATGGTCTCTGAATGACCGGAATGTATGCAAGACTACCCATGCTGGCATACTTTCTACTCAATGCATCGGCCACCACGTTGGCCTTACCTGGGTGATATAAGATAGTAACATCATAGTCTTTTAGCAACTCTAACCATCTCCGTTGTCGTAGATTCAACTCCTTTTGCTTGAACAAGTATTGTAGGCTTTTGTGATCAGTGTACACCTCACATGTCACACCATATAGATAATGCCTCCAGATCTTTAAGGCATGAACCACAGCTGCTAACTCAAGATCATGAACTGGATAATTCTTCTCATGTATCTTTAACCGCCTCGAAGCATAAGCGATAACCTTACCATCCTGCATCAATACCGCTCCAAGCCTTGTACGAGATGCGTCACAATAAACTGTATAAGGCCCTGTACCTGTAGGTAGTACCAACACTGGTGCTGTGGTCAAGGCTGTCTTGAGCTTCTGAAAGCTCGCCTCACACTCCTCTGACCACTGGAACTGGACACCCTTCTGGGTCAACCTGGTCATCGGGGCTGCAATAGAAGAAAACCCCTCTACAAATCGACGATAGTAACATGCTAATCCCAAGAAACTCCGGATCTCAATCACTGAAGCTGGTCGAGGCCAATTCTGGACTGCCTCAATCTTCTTTGGGTCTACCTGAATACCTTCCACTAATACAATGTGACCCAGAAATGCTACCGAACTCAGCCAGAACTCACATTTAGAAAATTTGGCATATAGGTGGTTATCTTTCAGAGTCTGAAGAACCACTCTGAGGTGCTGCTCGTGCTCTTCCTGGCTGCGGGAGTATACGAGGATGTCATCTATAAAGACTATCACGAACAAATCTAAGTAAGGCCTGAATACCCGATTCATCAACTCCATGAATGCTGCTGGGGCATTGGACAACCCGAAGGACATGACCAAGAACTCATAATGCCCATATCTAGAGCGAAAGGTCGTCTTAGGAATGTCAGCCGCCCTGATCTTCAGCTGATGGTAGCCTGACCTCAAGTCTATCTTAGAAAATACCCTCGCTCCCTGGAGCAGGTCAAACAAATCATCAATCCTCGGCAGTGGATACTTATTCTTTATTGTCACTTTGTTTAATTGCCGGTAATCAATACACATCCGCATCGAGCCATCTTTCTTCTTTACAAATAATACAGGTGCTCCCCAGGGGGAAACACTGGGCCTGATAAAGCCCTTCTCAAGAAGGTCTTGCAACCGATCTTTCAACTCTTTTAGCTCCGGCGGGGCCATACGATAGGGTGGAATAGAGATGGGCTGCGTGCCCGGTGCTAGATCAATACAGAAATCAATATCCCTGTCGGGTGGCATGCCCGGCAGGTCTGAAGGAAAAACCTCAGGAAACTCCCGTGCAATAGGGACTGACTCAATGGAAGGAACCTCTGCGCTGGAATCACGAACATAAGCCAGATAAGCTAGACACCCCTTCTCGACCATGCGTCGAGCCTTAACATCGGAAATAATAGTGCGAACGGAGTGGCTTGAGGTACCTTTCCACTCTAGTCAGGGTGATTCTGGCAAGGCTAAGGTCATAGTCTTAGCATGACAATCTAGAATAGCATGGTATGGGGACAACCAGTCCATCCCCAATATGACATCAAAATCTACCATATCCAAAAGCAACAGATCAACACGGGTCTCAAGACCCCCAAATATAACTACGCACGAACGATGCACCCGATCAACTACAATGGAGTCACCCACTGGTGTAGCCACATAAACTGGAATATCCAGAGCATAGCCGGGCACGGCCAAATACGGTGCAAAGTAGGAAGACACATAGGAATATGTAGATCCAGGGTCAAATAATACTGAAGCACCTCTGCCGCACACCAGAATAGTACCTGTAATCACGTCATCTGATGCCTCTGCCTCTGGCCTGGCTGGTAAAGCATAGAATCGGGGATCTGCACCTCCCCTCTGAGCTGCGTCTCTAGGACGACCATCAACCGGCTGACCTCTACCTCTCGCTGGACGGTCTCCACCTCTACGGTCTCGACCTCCACCTCTATAATCTCTACCCCCGCCTCTGGCTGGCTGGGCAGGCTGAGGGTCAGCTGGGGCCTGAATCATAGGACGAGGACCTCACTGCTGAGAGTTGCCCACTGCTCGAGGGCAATACCTAATAAAATGACCTGGGTCACCACAACCCTAGCAACTCTTAGACTGATAGGGCTGCTGGCCCTGACGACCTGAATGGCCTCCACGAACACTCCGAAGAGGCTGAGCATTAATAGGAGGCTGGTCTGAATAATGCCCCCGAAAACCACGATCACCTGGTCCACCCTGTGAAGCCTGAAGGGCGGAATGAAAAGGCCTGGAAGACTGGCCTCTATCAAAGGATTCTCTGCCACCAGAGGAAGAACCACCAAACCTGCCTGAATGACGAGGCCTCTTGTCTGAAGAATAACCGCCTCCCCGAGCAAGAGCCATTTCAACTCTGCGTGCTGCATTAGCTGCCTCCTGAAATGATATGTCACTCCCCACGCCCATAACCATATGGAGTCTAATTGGCTGATTAAGCCCATCTATAAACCTGCGGACCCTCTCCCGCTCTGTGGGAAGTATCACCACTGCATGACGAGCCAAATCGACAAATCTCATCTTATACTATGTGACCGTCATAGTGCCCTGATGGAGGCGGTCAAACTGCCTCCGAAGTACATCCCGCTGAGTAGCAGGGAGAAACTTCTCCAGAAATAGTTCCGCAAACTGATCCCATGATAAAGCTGGGGACCCTGCTGGTCGAGTCAAGCAATAATCTCTCCACCAAGTCTTGGCGGATCCTGCAAGCTTGAATGTACAGAAGTCAACTCCATTTGTCTCCACGATCCCCATAGTCTTGAGAATCTCATGGCAACTGAATAAGAAGTCCTGAGGATCCTCTGATGTGGCTCCGCTGAATGTAGTGGTAAATAGCTTGGAGAACCGATCAAGTCTTAATAAGGAATCAGAAGTCATGGCTGCTCCATCACCGGCATGAGCTGTGGTACCTGACTGAGTGGCCACAGCTGGCTGAACCACTGGTGCCTGAGGCTGAGGAGCTACTGGCTCCGGAGTACGAGCAATAGGAGTCTGGGCCCCTCTTCCAGCCTGAGAAGTGGCTGGTGCAACTGTTAATAAGCCTTCTCTGGCAATGCTGTCCATAAATCCCGCTATCCTGACCAAAGCCTCCCGAAGATCCGGGGTAAATAAAGCCTCTCCGGGACCTGAGCTGGGCCCCCTAGAGCTGCTGGGACTGAAACCTCATTGCCAGTCTCAATATGAGGATCCACCTCCGGAATAGCTGCCGGGGGCTGAGCTCTGCCCCTACCACGACCTCCGATACGGCCTCGGCCCCTGCCCCTCACGGGAGCTGCCTGGGGCACGGGCTGCTGGTCGGCGGACGAAGAAGCGCGTGTCCTCACCATCTGCGAAAGGACAGAATAGAAATTCAATCAGTAATTGAGGAACAAGTCGCACGACAAGAAAGAACAAATGAGAGACTCTTTCCTAACTCAATAGACTCTGGAGGACAAGTACGGACGTCTCCGTACCTACCTCTCAAACTCTACTAAGCTTGTTCGTGAGTGGTGAGACCTATGTAACCTAGAGCTGTGATACCAACTTGTCACGACCCGGATTTTCCCCCAACATCGGGATCGTGATGGCGCCTACTCGTGGTAGCTAGGCAAGCCACTGTATTCATACTATCCTGTTTTTAACACAATTTCATAATTTATTTATCAACAAACCACAACTTTAATAAAATAAATGCGGAATACTTTTTCGAAATAGAAATAACTAATTACAAGGTGAAAAATCATACTGAAATCCTCTACCCAAGACGTGGAGTCACCAACTCACGAACTACTATTGAATACTACACATAAAAGTTTGAAAGAAATATAACATAATTCTGTTTGTCTCGGAACAAAGAGACTACGGCTAGTAACATAAGTAAAGAGAGAGACGCCGGGCTTGCGGACGTCTGCAAGTTACCTCGGTCTCAAATGTGATCAACTTCCACACAATCGATTTACTGCTGCAGCTCCTGATCGTAACCTGGACCTGTGCAAAAATGCACAAAAGTGTAGTATCAGCACAACCGACCCCATGTGCTGGTAAGTGCCTGGCCTATCCCGGCGAAATAGTGACAAGCCTAGGACCAGACACCCACATAAACCTGTGCAGTTCAATATATATGTATACCACAGAATAACAAGAAATAACTAAGTAATAACACAATAATGAATATCTCAAAGAGTTCAACAATTAACAACAGTTAATAAGTTCACAAGGAAAACAAAGTAAAATGGAAACACAAGTAATATCAAGTCAAGGAATAGCAAGCAATTACACGGCATCACCCTTCGTGCTTTTACTCTCATCCACACCAAATAAGCAAATAAAGTACACGGCATCACCCTTCGTGCTTTTACTCTCATCCTCACATCCATAGTACGGCATGATCCTTCGTACATGGTTCAATAATAGGGCACGGCATGATCCTTCATGCATAATCAATAAAACATGGCACGACATTAACCTTCGTGCATAAATAATAAATCAAGGCACGGCATCACCCTTCGTGCATTATCACTCTTCCTCACCCAATTAACAATCACAGTTATCATTCTTCCTCACCCAAATAACAATCACAGTTAAGGGCAAAGAATAAGAAACAGTAATTCATAAATCGTCCCAACAAGGGCAATCAATAATCATCTTCACAACAAGTCCCGACAAGGGAGAACAATAACAATTCTACAACCTGGCAAAGGTTCAACAATTCATCTGCAAATATGTCTCACAATAATCATTATCAATGACTCACGGTCATACTAGACGCCAGTGTATAGATGCTCGTCACCACAGCCCATACACGCACTCGATCACATAACACATAGCACATAATCCTATTCCCTCAAGCTAGGATAGAACAAACACTTACCTCGAATGTTTATGAACAATTCAATCCGTGGCAATGCCTTTTCCTTTCAAATTTGGCTCCAATCCAATCGTATCTATACACAATTGATTTAATATCATCAATACTACTCAACAAACTAATTCCTAAGGCCAATTACAACTTTTACAACATTCTGCCCGGAATAGTGAATTTCGACCCCGGGCCCACATGGTCGGAACTCGGGGTTCGGACCAAAATCCGGTTACCCATCCCCCCACGAGTTCAAGTATATGATTTGTTTCAAAATCGGACCTCGATTCGAGGTCCAATTTCCCAATTTATGAAAAACCCTATATTCTATCAAAAACAAGAAATTCTACCATGAAAACCTTTGATTTCTATTGAAAAACATGTTTAATGATGTTAGGAATTGAAAGAATTAAGTAAAAAGTGACTTAAAATTGTTTTGAAGAAGAAAGAATCCGTGAAGAATCGCAAATGGGTGTTTTTGGGTTGTGAAAAGTGAAGAAATGAACTGAAAATCGTGATTTACAGGTCTCTGTGTTCGCATTTGCGAACATGGGTTCGCAATTGCGAACCCCGACCAATTTCTGGAGTTTGAAAAATAAGCTAAGGTTGGGAAGTTCGCATTTGCGAACTTTTGTTCGCATTTGCGAACACTGGCAGGAAAGGGAAATGTTCGCATTTGCGAACAATGGATCGCATTTGCGAACACAGGCAATATAGGGAATGTTCGCATTTGCGAACTATTGTTCGCATTTGCGAACAAGGCTGGATATGGGGATGTTCGCATTTGCGAACTATGGTTCGCATTTGCGAACATAGGCAGGCCCTGGGGATGTCCGCATTTGCGAACAATTGTTCGCATTTGCGAACAAGGCTGGGCATGAGGGTTTTCGCATTTGCGATCAGGGTTCGCATTTGCGAGCCCTGCCTTGATCATCCCCCTTCGCAATTGCGAGAAATGCTTCGCAATTGTGAAGCCAACAACTGGGTGAAAAACCAGCAGTGCAACATTTCAGAATTTAATCCGACGGCCTATCAAATCTTTACCCGAGCCCCCGGGCTCCAAACCAAACATGTACACAACATCAAAAACACATTATGAACTTGTTCATGCGATCACATCGCCAATAACACATCGTTTTCATCAAATCAAGCCTCAAGTTCATGATTTTCATACTTTTGGTTTTCAAAACCTTCAAACTTGGAACTCAAGGTCCAAAACATATCAAACGACATCCGAATGTCGCCAAACTTTACAGAAATCACATATATAATATTTAAGACTTGTACCGGGCGTCGGAACCAAAATACGAGCCCGATACCAAGGTCAATTAATTCATTTCCTTTAACAATTACATCAAAAACAATTTCATAGAAAAATTCATAACTTGGGCTCTAGGCCTCAGAATTCGACTCCGGACGCATGTCCAAGTCCCATATTTTCCTATGGACCTTTCGGGACCATCCAATCTCGGATCCGGATCCGTTTACCAAAAATGTTGACCGAAGTCAACCATATCAATATTAATATCATTTTTTATCCAAATTTCTCATAGAATTCATATTTTCTATCACCAAATCTTTCCGGCTACATGCTCGGATTGTGCACGTAAATTGAGGCAACATGGAATGAGGTTTTCAAGGCCTCAGAAGCTCGAAATGATTAATAAAATAAGTGATGACCCTTTGGGTCGTCACACTTCTAAAGCCCAAATGTCCTTAATAATGGACTGGTAAGGCAGTCTGAAGTCTAGGCCCCAATGATAAATAATGGCCTGGACTCCAAACATTATAGCCTTGAAAAATAACAAAAACAGATCCATATTAGGAAGGAAAAACCAAAAAAAATAGAAAACATAGTATATAAGTAGGATTGAGCCTTAAAAATAAGGGATGAGCCTCGTTCCGAACATGAAGAATACACAGGGCCTCCAAATGGATTTCAATATAAAAATGTTAGACTCGGAGGGACCATTTAGTGAATTTCACAGTCCTTCCCGAAGATAATAAAGACGTAGATGTTATAGGCACGATAAAATAAAATTACGTTCCTAATACGGGTGTACATTTTATGTGACCCAAATGTTAAATCCCGGCGAAGCTGAAATGCACTAAAGTCACTGGCGTACTGGTTGCGGTGTGACTTGAAGTGTGTTTTCGTGATGTTCCAAGTCCTAATAATAACAAAGTGGAACATTAATAGTATTTGAAAATTGAAGCATATAAATCAGATAAAACAAATACGGCAGTTGAGCGACCGTGCTAGAACCACGGAATCCGGGAATGCCTAACATCTTCTCCCGGGTTAACAGAATTCCTTATCCAAATTTCTAGTTTCACGGACTGTTAAATAGAGTCATAATTTCCTCGGTTCGGGATTAAACCGGTGACTTGGGACACCATTACTTTCCCAAGTGGCGACTCTAAAAATTAATTAAAAATCCCATTCTGAATGTCCTTTAATTGAAAAGAATCCTTCTCTGTTATTATTATATCCTTTCTCGGGGTATAGTAGTAAATAGTAGGGACGTAAAGAAAAAGGAGGTGTGACAATGGTATCCCATACAAATGTGAGGCTCAACATATGTGGAATTTAAAAATTATCGTGGAAAAAGATATCATCGAGCCAGATATATCTCACGCCATCATCTGTACTTCTACCTGTCATGGTTAAAAGAAAACATAGAAGGAATATTTCAGCCAAAGGTTGGTTGATAACTAGGGATTTTGACGCATTTTATACTCCTTCTTGCTTATGCGTCGATTAGAAATTCATACAAAATAGTCTCGAAGAGGCTCACAAGTTGTACTTGATTGCAGGTTTGATCATCAAAGTGATAAGATATCAAAGATCAACTCAAAAGGTGTAAAACTTGCACAAGTGCCAAAGATAAGACAAGCGCAGCAAAAACAAGCCCATTGCGGACGTACACCACTTAGTACGGTCCGCACTAGGAGATTTAGAGAGGCTAAATTCCAAGCTAAGAGGCAGTGCGGCCACACTAGGTTTTGTGTGGTCTGCACTGAAGGCAATGCAGCCACAGTTGATTTAATGCGGTCCGCATAGCCAAGAATTCGACACGTTGGATTTTTAGAGTTTCAAGCCTCTACGGTCCGCGTAAACTCAGTCCAGTTTAAGCGGACCGCATTAGAAGCCTCTACGCCTGTAGTCCATTCTCTACGGTCCGCGATGCCAAGATTTAGAGAGTTTTTTTTCAACGCCAAAGCCCCAGTGCGGATATCGGTCCATTTTGAGCAGTCCGTATAGGGGTATTTTTGTCATAATTTTTTAGCTTATTATAAATAGATTCTTTTTCCATTTTTAGGGTATTAGATAGTTTTTAGAAGCAGTTGCGCTCGTGGGAACGACTCTTGGAGCCATTTTGTTCAATTTTACCTACTTTGCAGCATTGAATCATTATTTTTATCCTAGTAATTAATTAATATGTGTTTATTTTCATCTATTTCTTTCTTTTCTTCATTGAATATGAGTAGCTAGATCCATTAGCTAGGGTTGTGGCTCAACCCTAGTGTGGGTAATTGATGGATCTTGTATTTTAGGGCTAAATATATTATTGGTGTTTGTTATTTAGGTCAATTTCATAGTTAATTGATGAATTAGTGGTTGGAAACTAGTGTTTGTGTTTAGTTGACTAGAGTTCTTCTTGAGAAAGAGAGCCTTAGTTTCCAAAATTGATCCAACACAGAATTGGGGCATACTAAAGAGATTGATAGCCCTAATTTAAAGGGCTAAACCTAGAGAGAGTAAAACCCAACTTGAACCTTAGTTGCTTGTGCACATTTTCACACCCAATTGGTCTTGAGAAATTCAATTCGGAAAAATCACTTGAACAACCGAGAGGTGTAGAATGGGTAAATAGTGCAACTGTTATATCATATTCCCCAAATATGTCAAAGATGCCTTAGAATCAATTACCCGCCAATTGACCACCTAGGCGAAAGTCACTACCCTAGTACCTTTTAAACCTATTTAAACAACTTGTAGCATTTTAATTTTTAGCTTAATTTACAATTTGTAGTTTGACAGAAGTAGAATTATAAAGAAAATTGTAAAATTAATGAGAAGTGTAATTAAGAAAACATACACAGTCCTAAACTAGATAGATATTTGAATCCAATTCTAGCTCTATATGGATATCGATCCAGACCCAAAATCGGGTGAAAGCTATTGCGACCCTCTCTTTCTACTTATTAATAGTGCGGAGTTGGTAGCGATAACTTTGTTGCAACGTTGCCAGGGAGCTAACAATTTTGGCAATCTATTTAGTCAGTTTTGTATGTTGTTCTTCTTTACTTCTTTGATACAAATTTGTGTGTGTCAATTATTCAGGTACAAAATGGCTTTAAATGCTAATGACCGTCTTGGAAACATGCTTGCGGGGGAGGAGGTTTAAGATATTGGAGAGTATGAGGTGCCTCTTGTATCTCCTGGACCACGAAGAGGTCGCCTGGCCAACGTTAATGAAAATGTTCCAGACCCTCCTTCGCCACCTCCAAGATCCGTTCCTCAGATGTTCCGAACCAAGGCTATGCAAGTGCTATTGTCCCACCCAGAATCCGAGAAGGCATTTTTGGATAACCAATGTGATATTGACCTTACTGGAGCAGCGTGAGTATTTTATAGGCATCGCGGATCAAAATGCGTACAAACATCGAAGGGGTTCGTGGATACATGTTGGGGGAGCAAGGAGATGAATGTGTCCGATGATGCTCTTAGGTTGAGACTTTTCTCATTCTCCCTTCTGGGGAAAGAATTAGATTGGCTCGTGAGACTTCCCAACCATTCCATCACAACTTGGGAAGAGTTGACAGATATGTTTATTGTTTTTTTCTCACCAGGGCACATGGAGGCACTTTGAGATGAGCTATTCGCCTTCAAGCAAGAGCCCACCGAATCTTTCCAAGAGATTTGGGAGCATTATAGTACTATGGTGAAGGAATGACCCACCAATGATATGACGACGAATATGTTGCAACAAACTTTCTACGGGGGCATAAATACTACAAATCAATGCATAGTGAATCAACTTGCTGGGGGTATGTTTATGAAACTGGCGTATGATGAAGCTTATGTCGTTCTTGATGAGATGGTGGATACATCCTCCGCATGGAAAAGTAGAGCCAATGTTCCTTGTCTCACATCCAAACAACGGTCGTAGTCAATATAATCTGATCAATTAAGTACAGAGTCAAACCCACAGGGAATTAACCTATCAATTGCAACTTCCACAACCCAAGAACACTTCTGAAGTAGCTTCCCAAAATTTGAATATATTTTTGTGGATATTTTCTAACAACTAACTTTTTCAAGAATTAAAGACTTGAATGAAAGAATTGAAAGTTTGGTAAAGAATAAAGAGAAAGACTAAGGTATTGATTCCCCCTATTGATGGAATCCCTTCTGCTTATGCTCATACAAATTGTCAATATTATTCTATCAATCATGAACGCTATTTTTACCATAATTCTCTCCCGAGTAACTACAATAATTTACTAGTGCACTCTCCCGAGCTACCCTAGCTAGCTTTAATTTGAACGGTTCACTTTAGATTGCACCCAAGGTTTCATTATTCCTAATCACACCTTTACGCCTAAAATAATAGATTCCTCCAATAATATAGGTGTGGTGTTGTTCAACAGTATACCTAAATATGCACTCTTTTCCAAGTTATGCACACTAAATAGGCACAGCAAATTGGGGATCCTACCAATTAACTACAACAAGAACGAAGTTGAACAAATAGAAATCTAGCTAATAATTTGTAATCGCATTACCTAGAAGTTCATCCCTCAATATGTTCCATCAAAACCTTCGATAAAGAATTAGCTACTCATAATCAAAGAAACAAGAATAATAATTGAATTCATAATCAAAGAAACAAGAATAATAATTGATTTCATAATCAAAGATTCAATATAAAAGAAAGAAAGATGTTGAGAGAGTTCTCTCTTACTAATTTACTTGCAAAAGTAATGAATAATACAATACATGCCTCTCTTGGGCGAATCCTATACTTATATAGAGGGTTTAGGTTACAAAATTTCAGTTTTTACAAGTTTGGCCTTCAAAAATTCGGCGTCGTCTGCGGTCGCGGATGGACCGCGAGAAATCAGGTCCTCTGAAGTCTGTTGAGGTTCCGCGAGCCTCTTTTTCCGTGGTCGCAGATGGACCGCGGGTGAACAGTATCGCGGGATCTTCTTCCTATTTTTTAATGCAAACTTCACTCTTGCTCTACACTTGACCTTTTTACAATCTTATGACTCCAAAATTGCTCTTTCAGTCTCCAATGGCTCATGTGTACCTATAACACACCAAAAACACTAATGAAAGCATTTTGTCATCATAAACAATATCAATTCAACAATAAAGCATGATTATTTAGGGCCTAATTATAGTCAAATTCACTTATTATCAATACCCCACACTTAAACCTTTGCTCGTCCTCGAGCAACCTTAATCACACTTTAGGCAAATTTTATTAATGTCTCCCGCAAAATATGTCAAAAAAACTATCTTTCATGATTAACCTAAGACATGCACAATCCTTACCTAACCGTAAATTCAAATGCCAGCACATTATTGATTACTCTAGTTATTATCACAAACTTGCAAATTTACCTTTTTCCTTCTTAAGTTACATGCCCTCACACAATTTATTGAGAGATGTTCCCACACATAAATAATTTAGAACATGGAACTTATAGATATCGAAAAAATTCACTCACTCTCAACAAAGAACATTCATATGCATACAGACACACCATAGGCTTGCCCTAGTGTAATACTCCACTAATCAAGTTATTCAATCATAGATCAAGAGGTCTTTAAGGGTTGTAATGTTGGTTGCAGGAAGCGTAGGATACTTTTGGTTATAGTAGATAACCTCCCTAAGCACTTTCTTTCTTTTTCACAACTTCCCTTTTAGTTTTCTTCCTTATGTCTCCCCTAAACATTCCTTCACCTTTATTTACTTTTAATCCCCCAATTTTCTTTTGTTAGTGTAATTAGCCTTTCTAATTTACATATATACATTGCTTTTTTTATTTTTATGATTGCTTTGTAACGCATTTACATTATTTTTCCAGTTCATCATTTTCTACCATTCATTCTTGATTTTCCCTTTTTCGACTTCCCTTCACCACACACTTAGACTTTTGCATATTCATTACAACACAAGTGCTTCTAGGAGGTACAGTAGAACAATATATGATTTCGAATTTTCCTGAACATTCAAGGGTTATCAAAGAATAGGCTTTAAGCTCAAAGGAGTTAACTAGGATATTATGTACAAGTGAATTCACAGTTTATTGATTTGTAGGGTTACACAAAGAAATGCCTCTATCATCTCTATAACCAAACAACTTCTATTTCGCTTTGCAAACACATAGGGCAAGTTCTAGGTATCATGTAAAACATATAATGTAAGTAATATCTCACACACACTTGGCATGCAACTCATTTGGAATCGGGTTCATCTACAGAGTCCTATCAATGTTCAAGTAAGTTGTATTGTGAAGATCATACTTTCTCAAGTTCATTTTAGTTTTTGCTAATGTGCATACTTGGGGTTACATGTTAACCTTTGCCCTCTAATCCTAAAAAGAAAAATCTACCTAACCCGGTTCAAGAAAAACCCTTGGAAAAGAACCGTTGTCAAAAGAAAACCAAGGGGGAGGTGATACACTACCTAGAAAAAGAAAAGAAAAGAAAGAAAAAATCCTACATGTACTAATTCCCTCAAGAGTATTTGTCCAAATAGACCGTCATCAGGAAGAGTCCTCTACTTATATTTTTGGATTTTTTAAATTTTTGATTTTTTTTTGTATTTTTATTCTGACTTAAACCCTTAAGAAACCCGTCGCCAAGTGTCCATCATCAGGCCAAGCCAGCTAATATAGTTTACAACTATAACTACTATGTACAACATATACAAGATAAGTCTCCCACCCCACACTTAAGATCATGACATGTCCTCATGGCATAATAATCGATGTACAGCACAGAAGGGTGAGAAAACTTACCTGGGACCTACCCCGTGTCTAGCAATTTTATCACTTTCTTTTTCACCATATCCTTCATATTCGGGGTCAGCCTTCTTTTGCGTTTCCAGGAGGGTTTGTGTCCCTCTTCCAAGAAAATCTTGTGCATGCAGTATGCTGGGCTGATCCCCTTTATGTCTGCCATGGTCCAATCAATGACAGTTTTACATTCCTTGAGTACCTGTAAAGCTTTTGATCCTGCACATCTAGCAAACCAGTTGAGATAATAACAGGTAAAGTGGAGTTAGCGCCTAGAAATTCATACCTGAGATGAGATGGTAGTGGTTTAAGCTCCAACTTTGGAGGCTCTTCAATGGATGGTTTTGCTGGAGGGGTCTCTCTCTTCTCTAAGTGTAGAGGTTCAATGGATGGTTTTGCTGGAGTGGTCTCTCTCTTCTCTATGTGTAGAGGTTCAAACTCCAACTCTCTATCCCAAAACCCCTTACCTTCCATAGATAGCACCCACTCTGCAAGGCTTTCACCATTTACCTCTTCTAAGTCCATCAGGCATGCCTGAAGTGGATCTTCAGTAGTCAATTCTACATCATCTGTCTCCACTATCACATCTACCGCATTAATGAGAGAGCAATTCACGAACTCACTAGGGCGCCTCATGTATTTTTTCACATTGAATATGATCTCCTCATCATTCAACCTCATCTTGAGTTCGCGAGTCTCACAATCAATCAATGCTCTCCCTATGGCTAGGAATGGTCTTCCAAAGATTATAGGAATTTCCTCGTCCACCTTGCAGTAAAGAATAAACAAATCGGCGGGAAATACAAACTTCCCCACCTGGATGAGCACATCATCCAATATACCAAATGGACGCTCAACCGTCCTGTCAGCAAGCTGTAATAACATGGAAGTAGGCCTGGCTCTCCCGATGCCCAGACTCTTATAAATCACCAAGGGCATAAGATTTATGCTTGCCCCCAAATCACACAATGCCTTTGCAAAGGCATAGCTTCTTATAGTGCATGGAATGGTGAAGCTACCTGGGTCAGATAGCTTCTCAGCAATGGGTCTAGAGACCAGTGCACTACAAGTCTGTGTAAGAGTCACGGTGGCCAAATCTTGGAAATCAAATTTCCGTGACATCAAATCTTTCATCATCTTAGCATACCTAGGCATTTATTTCAAAGCTTAAATTAAAGGAATGTTTACCTGGATTTGCTTGAGCATATCAAAGAACCTTTTGTATTGCTCCTCTTTCTAGTGCTTGGCCAACCTTTGGGGGAATGGGGCTGGAGGCCTCTTCTTCCCAATCACTTGGGACTTTTCTTTCTCCATCACTTGCTCCACAACCGGATGCTCTACCGGTTCAACTGCTTTCTCTATTCCCTGCTGCACATTATTATTTTCAGCTACTGGCTGGACTGTAACCTCTACCAACCCGGAGGACTCATCCAGTTCAATGGGCACTGGAGTGAGTGTCTCAGCCTGCAAATTGCCTCTATCTCTTTCTTGCTCAGCATCAAGATCTCTTCCACTTCTCAGATTAACTGCCATCAGTTGCTTTGGGATTTGATCCTTTGGGTTTGTTTGTGTATCTGCAGGCAATGTCCCTTGAGGATGATTGTTAAGTGACATAGCAATATGGCCCACCTGAACTTCAATATTCTTGATAATTTCATCATGTGCATCTATCCTC
Source organism: Nicotiana noctiflora (assembly GCA_032618575.1). Taxonomy (NCBI): domain Eukaryota; kingdom Viridiplantae; phylum Streptophyta; class Magnoliopsida; order Solanales; family Solanaceae; genus Nicotiana; species Nicotiana noctiflora. The sequence continues at coordinate 445,558 of JASVEL010003667.1, read as the reverse complement.
TCATTGGTTTTGGCATGTGACCCAATTACCTGCTGCATCATAGCTTTCAACTATGCGAACCCATCGTCATGTCTACCCCATGCTGTGGTGGAGGTGGATGATACCCCTGCTGCTGATTGTTGAAATTCTAAGGTCTAGGATATGGAGCTATGTTGTTTGGTGGCCTCATACCTGCTGCATTATATTGTAGTTGTGGAGGCCTGTACTGCTGTGGAGCCTGTTGACCCCAGCTCTGGTTACCCTGTCGCTGCCCTCCATAATTAGCCACATAATTCACGTTTTCATGCTGATGATGATGTTCCTGGTCCACAGCCCATGGATTACATATGGGTTGGCTAATGCAAGATGTGCATAAAACCACCATTGGTACTGTCTACAATGTGAACTTGATGCTTAACCCCAGATTCTTCCACATTCTTTGCCAGGATGCTCATTAGTGTCAGTAGAGTTGCCTTGTTCTCCTCCATAGTGTTGGAATGATTCAGAGGTACTGAGTGTACCACTAGAGTAATAGGAACATTCCTGGTCATCTACCCGAAGTTTTGAGCCATCTTGTCAAGCAAATTTTGGCCTTCTCTCCAAGTCTTGCTCAGAAAAACCCCACCTGCTGAGGCATATACTTTATTCTTCACTGTCTGAAAGCCCCATGTAGAACCTGACCCAACATCTACTCAGGAACCTCATGGTGAGGACACATAACAAGCATACCTTTGAATCTGCCCCAAGTTTCATGTATTGTCTCTATTGGTTTTTGCTTGAAGCTCACAATCTCATCAATTTGCTGAGATGTCTTGTTAGGTGGATGAAACTTGTTGTGGATTTGCTTGACTAACTAATCCCATGTTGCAATAGATTTTATGGGGAGTGAGCTTAGCCATACCTGCACAGCCCCTATAACTGAGAACGAAAATAGCAATAGTCTGATGGCTTCCGGTGTCACATTTGGTTGCCTCTGCGTCTTGCATATAGAGAGAAAGTTCTTCGGGTGCTATTGTGGATCTTCAACCTGAGTCCTAGAGAATAATCCCTTATTTTGCAACAAGTGTAGCATGTTGTTAGTAATCTGGAAAGACTCAGCTTGAATCGTTGGCACAATAATGGCAATTGCCAAAGTATCCGCTATTGGTTGTGCCCAGTCAAATAATGCACCTTAATGCGCCTCCTGCGCCTCTTGCGCATTCAACCCAACTTGCTGGTTTGGGTCGTTCATGCCTCCCATGTCGAAATCTAGTTTAATTGGTTGCTGAGATTGCTAAAGTTGTTTGATTGCTCTATTACGTGCCCGGAAAGTTTGCTCTGGGTCTGAGAGTCCTTAAATTAGTTCTCCAGTCCTTGCAGATTTCCTAGGCATGCACCTGAGTACCCAATTCAACAACCGAAAAAAATTTCAATGTAAAGTGTGTAGAAAGAACCTGACTACACAAGAATCTTGTAGTTCTGTCAATGGCAATTAATAATTCCGTTAATTCCCCGGCAACGGCGCCAAAATTGGTTCACATCAAAACAATGGTCGTAATCAATATAATCCGGTCAATTATGTCTAGAATCGATCCCACAGGGAATTAATCTATCAACTGCAACTTCCACAACCCAAGAACACTTCTGAAGTTGCTTCCCAAAATTTGAATATATTTTTGTGGATGTTTTCGAACAAATAACTTTTGAAAGAATTAATGACTTGAATGAAAGAATTGAATGTTGGGTAAAGAATAAAGAGAAAGACTAAAGTATTGATTTCCCATATTGATGGAATCCCTTCTGCTTATGCTCATACAAATTGTCAATATTATTCTATCAATCATGAATATTTTTACCATAATTCTCTCCCGAGAAACTACAATAATTTACTAGTGCACTCTCGCGAGCTACCGTAGCTAGCTTTAATTTGAACGGTTCACTTTAGATTGCACCCAAGGTTTCGTTATTCCTAATCCCACCTTTACGCCTAAAATTATAGATTCCTCCAATAATCTAGGTGTGGTGTTGTTCAACAATATACCTTAATATGAACTCTTTTCCAAGTTATGCACACTAAATAGGCACAGCTAATTGGGGATCCTACCAATTAACTACAACAAGAACAAAGTTGAACAAATAAAAATCTAGCTAACAATTTATAATCGCATAACCTAGAAGTTCATCACTCAATAGGTTCCATCAAAACCTTAGATAAAGAATTAGCTACTCATAATCAAAGAAACAAGGATAATAATTGAATTCATAATCAAAGATTCAATATAAAAGAAAGAAAGATGTTGAGAGAGTTCTCTCTTACTAATTTACTTGCAAAAGTAATGAATAAACAATACTTTCCTCTGTTGGGCGAATCCTATACTTATATAGATGGTTTAGGTTACAAAATTTGAGTTTTTACAAGTTTGCCCTTCAGACATTGGGCGTCGTCCACGGTCCGTCCGCGGTCGCGGATGGACCGCGAGAAATCATGTCCTCTGAAGTCTGTTGAGGTTTCGCGAGCCACTTTTTCCACAGTTCATCCGCAGTCGCGGATGGACCGCGGGTGAACAGTATCGCGGGATCTTCTTCCTATTTTGTAATGCAAACTTCACTCTTGCTCTACACTTGGCCTTTTTGCCATCTTATGACTCCAAAATTGCTCTTTTAGTCTCCAATGGCTCATGGGTACCTATAACACACCAAAAACACTAATAAAAGTATTTTGTCATCATAAACAATATCAATTCAACAATAAAGCCTGATTATTTAGGGCATAATTATAGTCAAATTCACCTATTATCATTCCTCAAAGTGACCCTACGGAATTACATTTGCATATGGAATTACATGACCATGGGCAAGCTATAGCAGAATCTTGAACTACTATGAACCAATTGGCTAAGTCACAGTTGCAGCAAGTCCTAAATCCTCACCAAATGAAAGCCATAGAGGGTGTTAATATGCTTGTCAACAAGATAAGGCAAAGGAGGCAACAAAATCAAGGGAATTCTGAGCAATTTGATGAGAGAGGCGGATCCAGGATTTAGGGTGTACGGGTGCCGACCCCCTAAAATTGCAACTGTATGTAAGCTAAAATTTTATTCGCTTCCACCTGGTATCGAACTCGTGCCCTATTGAATGAAAATGCAGGTCTTTGCTACTGGCACCTTTGCCACTTTTGTCCTATGGGGTGGCACTTTAAATATATATCCTATTTATTTTACATATATATACATATATACATACATATTTATATATATATATATATATATATATATATATATATATATATAAAGGTTTTGCCAAAACTTGCGAGTGGCGTACCACCCTGAACCGTGTACATAGATCCGCCCCTATTTGATGATGATTGTGACGGGTTTCAGACCAATGGCTATGATCAAAAGAATTGAAGAGGTACAATATGAACAATTTTCAAGGCCAATGGGGCAACTCTTCAAACAACAACAGTAGAGACCTCAAGGCAATTGGGGAAATCAACGACAAAACCATGGTAATTGGAGGAACAAAAAAAATAACAACTGGGGCAATCAGAACAACAATCAAGGCAACCAAGGGAATTGGAATGGTAATAACAACAATTGGGGTGGCAACAATAATCAAGGTGGATAGAACAATGGAAACCAGGGGAAAGGCTTTCAAAGGCCCCCAATGTACCAACAACCAAACAATCAACCCATATTTCCTTCTCAAGGTCCTAGTTCTTCCAACAATTATATGGGTAGAATTGAAATGATGTTCGAACATTTGATGAAGAAGAATGCGGATTCGGATACACAGTTTGCTTCCCATTATACTTCTATCAGATACTTGGAGGTGAAATCAGGCCAAATCTCTCAGTCATTGAACACTCTCCCGAAAGGTGATCTACCAAGTTATACGATAGTAAACCCTGGGAACAATCATGTTATGGAGGTCACAACAAGAAGTGGGAGAGGCGGTGATGTGAATGCCTCTAAGCAAAAGCAATATTTGGGTGACAATGCTGAGTTGCAAGAAGATGAAGTTCCTTTGGTAATTGAAAATGTGGTTGACAACAATGTCAACAATGAAGTGAGGATTGACATTAATAAGGCTGAGGTGGAAACTCAAGATGCCATGAATCCATCTAGGGAACACGTGATTAACATGCCGGAGCCGGTTGCCAAAAGTCAAGGCTCATTTTCCAAGGCCACCTCCACCTTATCCTTAATGGCTCGCAAAGTAGAGAAATGATAATTAGTCTAGAAAGTTCATTGATATGATGAAGAGCTTGTCCATTAATGTGCCTATGGTGAAGGCTCTAGAACAAATGTCGTGCTATGCAAAGTTCATGAAAGACTTGGTCATAATGAAACGTTCTATGGATTTTGAAACTATAAAGATGACTCACCAAGTTAGTGTTATTGTGCATTCAATGGCCCCAAACCTTGAGGATACCTGTGCTTTCACCATTCCTTGCACCATTGGTAGTGGGGATTTTTCAAAAGCTTTATATGATCTAAGGTCATGTATCAACTTGATTTCGTACTCAGTTTTCAAGACTTTGGGTATTTGGCCACCACGGCCAACTTCCATGAGAATTGGCCGGCAAATGGCGGATATATCAATGAAGCAACCTTTGGGTATTGTTGATGATGTGCTTATCCGGGAGGACAAATTTATCTTGCCATCAGATTTTGTGATATTGGATTGCAAGGTGGACTATGAAGTTCCGATCATATTGGGGAGATATTTCCTTGCTACGTGGAAGGCTCTAGTAGATGTGGAAGCAGGGGAACTCACTTTCAGGGTGGGTGATGAAAATGTTGTCTTTTATGCATGCAAGACAATAAAGCAGCCCAATTGTATTGAAGTGTGCTCATTTGTGGATTTAGTCACGGCTATGATAATTGATGATACTAGTACAATAATCAATTTTAAGGACCCCTTGGAGGACGTATTGTTGAATTTGGATGTCAATGATGATGCGGGCCAAGTGGAGTGCGTGAATGCTTTACATGGAATGGGATCTTATTCTCATGAACCTAGGAAACTTTCTTTGGATCTTGAAATAGAAACATGCCTCCAACAAAGCCTTCAATTAAGGAACCCCTGGTATTGGAGTTGAAGCCATTACCTCCACAACTCAGGTATTAATTATTGGGCTCTAATCAACTTTACCAGTTTTTCATTCCTCTTGTCTTACTAACATGCATTTAGATTCCACATTGGCAGTGCTTAAAAAGTAGAAAGTAATTGGATGGACTCTAGCTGATATTCGGGGAACAAGCCCTGCATCTCTATGCACAAAATCATTTTGGAGGATGATGTGAAACCCTTCCTGGAACATCAAAGGGGGTTGAACGAAGCAATGTAAGAAGTGGTGAAGAAAGAAGTGATAAAGTGGTTAGATGTCGGGTTTGTGTACCCTATTTATGATAGCTCATGGACATCTCTGGTGTAATGTGTGCCGAATAAGGGTAGTATGACTGTGGTGACAAATGACAACAATAAACTTATTACTACTCGGACAGTTACCGGATAGAAGGTATGTATGGATTACTGGAAGTTGAACAAGGTGACTCGCAAGGATAATTTCCCATTGTTATTCCTTGACCAGATGCTTGATTGCCTTATGGTTCATGCCTTTTATTGCTTTTTGGATGGACATTCGGGATATAATCAAATCTTAGTCGCTCCGGAGGATCAAGAGAAGACCACAATTACTTGTTTATATGGCACCTTTACTTTCTCTCAGATGTCGTTCGGATTGTGTAATGCCCCGACGACATTCCAACGATGCATGATGGCTATTTTCACCGATATGGTGGAAGATAATTTGGAGGTCTTTACTGATGATTTTAGTGTAGTTGGTGATTCATTTAAAGATATTTTGGGAAATCTGGATAGAGTTTCGTCCCGTTGTGAAGACACAAATCTCGTACTCAATTGGGAAAATGCCACTTCATGTTTGAGGAAGGCATAGTATTAGGACACAAAATTTCAAAGTGTGGGATTGAAGTTGACAAAGCCAAGATACAGGTTATTTCGAGGCTTCCTCCCCCCACTTCAAAGTGTGGGATGGACCCATGAGAAATGGTAGTTCCAATTAACGGGTAAAACCTTGAGAGAGTAATTACCCTACTTGAACCCTAGTTGCTTGGTTTAATTAGCCTACCCAATTGGTCTCGTGAGAGCCAATTAAGCAAAATTGTTCTCTCTACTGAGAGGTGTGAGAATGGGTACAAATGCGCAATGGTTGTAATATAAGCCCCAAATATATCACTCTCCCCTTAGTAGCTTCTACCTGTTGACTAGCCACCAAGGTAGTGTCACGACCCTGTCGCTTTCTCTATATTAAATACAACTTAGCAATAGTCTTGTAGCTTAATTTTGCCTTAATTAATAGTTTATAACAGTAGTGATAAATAAAAAATCCCAAAATGTTAGAAGTACAATTAGAAATATATATGCAACTCTAGGCTAGACAGACAATACAACTCCATTCCAAGCTCCATGTGGAAATTCGATCCCGAACCAGTATTTGGGTAAAAGCTATAGTGACTCGCTCTTCCTACCATTGAGGAGTGTCGAGTTAGTAGCGATCAACTTATTTTGCCGTTGTTGTGGATCATGACAAGACTTCCCATTCCCCCGTGCTATGCTGATTGCCTCTATCATGGTAGGCTTCTCTATCAATGTGGGGAATGTGATGTACAAGATGATCATTTCAATGGTGGTTGATAGTATTTGGAACTATACATATCCCAACACTCTCACCATGTATTTCAGGGATACGAAGGTAAAAAAGAAGTCCTACGATGTGAAAGTTCGCCCAGTGTCACCGTTCTAGTGGTTCAGTATTCAGGGGCCGGACAACCCTAAGGACAAAAAGCACAAGGCCTCCACATCTGCCCCGACCGGCCAGTCTGAAGAGCTAGTTGTTGTAGAGTCTGTTGTTGAGCTTTCTACTAAGCTCCCTTCCATTCCAGCTGCCACCATTACTAATGATGTGCCCTCCTCTTTTGCAAGTCCTAGTTCTTCATCTTGCCCGAAAGTCCCTTCTTCTTGGACCAACCCTCTCACAGCCCATCAGTCGACAAAGACTTTGGCCATTTTACACAAATGGATGCCATCTACGACATCCAAGTTATCCATATTGGCTACTTCAGTTGAGGCCCAGTCAGCACCAGCCATAATTCAGATTCCTCAGTCTATTGAGGATACGTTGAAGAAGCTCCTAGCCAACCAGGAGAAGATTATGAAGACCCATGAGGCCTTGACTAAAGGGGTAGATTCACATAGAAAAGCTGTTAAGGAGCTTGCCAAGGAGCACAAAAAGATGAGAATTTCAAGGGTATCTAAGGAGTCAGTGAAGGTGCTTAGAGTAGATGTGGACAAGCTATTGGCAGATCAGATGCCTTTAGACTTGTAATTTGAGGATCTAGTGCCTCCAGCAGCAGCACTAGAGCCACAGTAGGAGCAGGCATCCAAGCCTCCAAGGACGAAGAGAAAGCTTCACAGTGTAGAGGGTGTAGTGATTGAGCTTGAAGAGACTCAAGAGATTCCCTCTAGTGATGCACTCGATATTTAGCCGGTCTGGGAGTAAACCTCTATCCCGACAGCAGAACAGCAGAAGGTTGGGAACCAGTCTGAGGTTCTCGCCCATACAGAGGATCAGGGGACCACTGAGGATCACATACAGATGGACCAGGCTTAGGGAGCTCTTCTATATCCTTTATTTTGATCTTTTGTGATTATTTTGTATTTGGAATTGGGGACCATGGCAGCTCTTATTTGTGGTGGTGCGCCCTTTTGTTTATCTGGATGACTATACATGTTAGATTCTCATGTTATGTTTTGTTGATTTGATTTTCTAGTTGGTTTGTATATAACTTTACATTTTAGCTACTTTTCTCGTACTTTTTATTCTTTTTTAGCCTGTATATGAAGTTACATTCGATATATATTCATCCCTCATTGTATATTTTACTCCCCTATTGTACATATTCATTCTATTTTCAATTTTCTAAATTTTTAGCTTCTTATATAGGCTCGTAGATATTTTCTTTTGTTTTTTACGCTTATTATAAGCCTTTGGTTTTGTTAATGCCACGGTTGTTTCCAAGGGTTGAGTATAATGCGGACCAGGTGGATCTTCCTAATGAGAGATGGTGTGAAAACCTTCTTAAGGGTTTGAGTCCATTTTTTATTTTTTATTTTTTGGTTTTAGATATTTCATAGTTAAGGGTACCTCAGGCAAAGCTTCACTTGGGCCTAACACATTTGCCTTTGATCACATGATCAAAGACATAATGTTGTATTTAGGATGGTGAAAGTCGTGGCCTTGAGACTCTTGTGTTGACCAAACAATCATCATGTGGTCTTTTTGGACCATTGTGCACTTGAATCATAACTGAAGTCGTTCTGACTCAATGTCTTTATCAATCCCCTAGCATGTGTGGTGAAAAATCGAATTGTGAGTCCAAGTCCTGATCCAATAGTCTACAACTTCCCCGGAATATTTGTTAAGGCAAAATCCTAGGTGAAATTTCGCTTGAGAAGTTATTATTGGCTCTCCTTGATCAAAATGTTAAGTTGAAAAATTCAATGGCCTTCCAATGAAATGATTCCTAGTTAACCCTTTCGAGCCTTGAACCTTTTACTTTCAAGAACCAACGTTACATGCCTATACCCGTTCTAAAAGATACCCTCTCTTGGCACCCAAATAATCCCTTGAGTAATGGCAAATGTCTATGTTTGGAGGAGGAGAAACAAGAAAGGAAACAAAGTGGTAAAAGGTATAAAAGGAGAAGGAGAAGGAAAGCAATGAAAAAGAAAGAAAAGACAAATACAAAAAGAAAGACCATTGTGAAAAAGAATAGAAAGGGGATTCAAGGGAAACAAAAGTAGATAAAGGAGAAATGATTTGAATTGCATAAGAAAGAGTGACAACTTGTCCCTCTAACCCCTTAAAAAGAAGTGAAATACTCAAATGAGTCAAGAAAGTGTGCCTAAATGAATCAAAGGAAGTGCATAAGGAAGATTGAACCTATTTGAACAATAATATGTCATACCCTTAACCAAAAGCCTTCACAATGGCTCCGCAAAAGCGCTATATGATTTCGAGTTGAAGGGAACCTACATTAGTGGATACTTACATAAGGGGAAAGCATATGGTACCTAGAGCCGAACTTGTGGCCTTCTTCTTGAGAGAGATGAGTGAAAGTCCGTCAACCTCGATTTGTGTGTCAATACTCTAAAAAGTGAGATTCGCTTAGGGAGAGTTGAGGATGTGTGAGTTTGGGTTCCACAATGACCAAGGTATTTGATAAAAGTTCTTTGATGAAATGTGTCAACTCTTGATGCTCTTGTGTCACACTTGATCCATAGCTTTCAAAGTTTAAAATGTGTTAATAATGCATTCATATTGAGGGCAATTGTTAGTCCCAATTGATGCTTGTTGAGGTTACTTTGGGATAGCTGGAATTACTTGGATGTTCCTTTAAGGGGTGGCTCTTATTTTGTTTGCTTGAGGACAAGCAAAGGTTTAAGATTGGGGGAGTTGATAAGTAGGATTTTAACATGTTTTATGCCCCTACTTGCCTATGCTTTGAGTATAAATTGGTACGAAATAGTCCCAAAATGCTCACAGGTTGTGCTGGATTGCAGGTTTGATCGACAAAGTGACAAATGTCAAAGATCGGCTCAGAACGGGGTGAAACCAACCCAATTGTCAAAGACCAAGTGAAATAAGGACCAGGAAGCTTAACGCGGACCGCGCTAATATGGACATGGCCGAACCAATGAGATTCAGAGACCTACCATATCAAGCTATAAACACACGTGGTGGTGCTACACTTTTGTGTCGTCCGTGTTAATGAGATTTAGAGAGTTGATATATCAGGCTTGAGGAAATGCGGCTGCGCTACCATTTTGCGCGGCCCGCTCATATGAGATTCAGAGACCATGACCTTTGGGAGTTAAGGTCACGCGGCCGTGCTACCTGTCTACGCGGTCCGTGTTACTGAGGTTCAGAGACTTGTGGATTTAGCCAAGCTAGGAAATGCACTTTGCGTTACCATTTTGTGCGAATGCGCTGACTTCCACCGCGACCGCACTACACTTTTCCGCGGTCCTCAGTCCTCAACTTCAGATAGAAGAGATTAAGATTTTAAGAGCCAATGCGACCATGCTACACTTTTGCGCAGTCCGCGCAGACCCCGTAGGGGTATTTATATCCAAATTTTCTAGCCACTATAAATAGAATATTTTACCATTTTTAGTTCAAGTTTTGTTCCAGATATTGAGTTGTGCTCGTGAGAGTTGATGTTTTAGCCTATTTTGGCATTTTAGCATTAATTTCTCAATAGATTCTTGTAGTTTCTTCTTAAAAATTAATTAATATGTTTAGTTCTTCTTCTATTTCTCTTGTTTCTTCTTTAATTATGTCTACTAAATTCATTAGCTAGGATTGTGGCTCAATTCTAGTGTGGGTAGTTGATGGGTGTTACCATCTAGGGTGAGATTGAGATTGGGTGTTTGTTATTTGGGTTACTTTTGTTTTTCAATTTCGAATTTATGATTGCAAACACAGATTCAAGCTTAGTGGGTCTAACTCTTCTTCATAAATAAAGTCCATTACCCTAAAATTGACCCAACAAGGAATTGGGATGGACCCACGAGAAATGGTAGTCCCAATTAATGAGTCAAACCTTGAGAGAGTAATTACCCTACTTGAACCCTAGTTTTTTGTCTAATTGGCCTACCCAATTGGTCTCGGGAAAGCCAATTAGGAAAAATTGTTCTCTGTACCGAGAGGTGTGAGAATGGGTACAAATGTGCAATGGTTATAATATAAGCCCCAAATATAGCAATCTCCCCTTAGTAGCTTCTACCTGTTGACTAGCCACCTAGGTAGTGTCACAACCCTAGTCCCTTTCTCTATATTAAATACAACTTATCAATATTCTTATAGCTTAATTTAGCCTTAATTATTAGTTTATAATAGTAGTGATAAATACAAAAACCCAAAAATTATTAGAAGTACAATTAGAAGCATATACGCAACTCTAGGCTAGACAGACAATACAAGTCCATTCCAAGCTCCCTGTGAAAATTCAATCCTAAACCACTATTTGGATAAAAGTTGTTATGACTCGCTCTTCCTACCATTGCGTAGTGTCGAGTTGGCAACAATCAGCCGCCACAGTCGATTTAATGCGGTCCGCAGAGCCTAGAATCAGAGAGGTTGCATTTTTAGTGTTTCAAGCCTCCACAGTCCACAGTCCAGTTTATGCGGACCGAACTACAAGCCTCTGCCGCCGCAGTCCATTCTCTGCGGTCCAGGATGCCAAGATTCAGAGAGCTGTTTTTCAAGGCCAAAACCCCAGTGCGGACTACGGTCCATTTTTTTGCGGTCCGCCCAACAACCGCATGGATATTTTTTTTCAAAGTTTTTAGCTTAGTATAAATAGATTCTTTTTCCATTTTTCGGGTATCAGGTAGTTTTAGATGCAGCTACGCTCGTGGGAATGACTCTTATGGCCATTTTGGGAAATTTTACCTACTTCTGAACCTTGAATCTTTATTTTTATCTTATTTATTAATTAATATGTGTTTATTTTCATTGATTTCATGCTTTTCTTCTTTGAATATGAGTTGATAGACACATTAGCTAGGGTTGTGGATCAATCTTTGCATGGGTAATTAATGGGTCTTGTATTTTAGGGGTAATTGATTATGTGTGTTTGATATTTGAGCCAATTTCATGTTTAATTGCTTAATTTTGTGGTAGCAAACACTAGTTTGTGTTTAGTTGACTAAGGTTCTTCTTCAGAAAGAGAGCCTAAGTCTCCGAAATTGATCCAACAAGAAATTGGGGCATACTCAAGAGATTGACAGACCCAATTTAACCTCGAGAGAGTAATACCCAACTTGGACCTTAGTTGCTTGTGCACATTTGCATACTTAGTTGGTCTTGAGAAAGTCAATTGGGCAAAATCACATGAACCACCGAGAGGTGTAGAGTGGGTAAATTAGTGCAACGGTTATATCATACTCCCCAAATATGTCAAAGATGCCTTAGAATCAAGTACCCGTCAATTGACCACCTAAGCGAAAGTCACTACCCTAGTCCTTTTAAACATATTTAAACAACTTGTAACATTTTCAATTTTAGCTTCATTTACAATTTGTAGTTTGACAAAAGTAGAATTATAAAGAAATTTCCAAATACAATGAGAAGTGTAATTAAGAACACATACACAATTCTAAACTAGATAGATACTCAAATCAAATTCTAGCTCTCTATGGATATCGATCCCGACCCAATATCGGGTAAAAGCTATTACGATCCTCTGTTGCTACTTATTAGTAGTGCGGAGTTGGCAGTAATCACTTTTTGGCGCCGTTTTCGGGGAGCTAACGGTTTTGTATTTAGTTAGTTTTGTGTGTTGTTCTTCTTTCCTCCTTTGTTACTAATTTGTGTGTGTTAATTATTCAGATACAAAATGGCTTTAAATGCTAATGACCATGTTGGAAACCTGCTTGCCGAGGAGGAGGTTGATGATATTGGAGAGGATGAGGTACCTCGTGGACCTGATTCCCATTTAAGAGGGGATACGTTGGCAGCCCTGTGGGTTTGGTAACATATTAATAAAATCATCATTTCCCAAAACCAAAAACTAGGGAAGAATATTATGGAGGACCCTTAAAATTCTGGAACAAGTCCAGCCGATGCCATCATATGCGAGACAGTCAGAAATCGGTCAAGTAACTGGGGAAGAATTTTGAGAAGGATTCTCAAAATTGAGGATCAGATCCATCAAACTTCATTGCACTTTAAATGGCCAAAGGATCACTTACCAAACTGGGGCAAAATTTGAGGAGGACCCTCAACATTCTATTGTAGAGAAGCTATAATGTCTCTAAAAGTGTCACAGTCATTCAGTTATCTAATGTACTTGATATTATATGCCACTATATTTTCTAAAATAACTCAATTTCATCAACATTGCATATTTTCGAAAACTTTATTTCTATGTCGGCCAGGTGTTACTTAGGGTAATTTAAATAGTAGCTCCAGAACAGAACAAAGCAAAGCAAGCAGAGAGGGGCATAAACCAATCTCCCCTTACAAAACTCACGTTTTTTCTTTGTATTCAAGCACAATGAACATAACAAGAGTATATTCAAATACACATAACAAAGTCACTATCCTCCTAACTATCAGACCATCAGACGCAAATATATCTCCAGCTAAGAAACATTCTACTCCTATATGCCACTTGTTCACTGCATAATGCTAAGTATTGCCTTCTCTTTGCATGAGACTAAGCCATGTCTCCAATCTTGCATGAGGGTAAGCCATTCCTCCACATTTATTGCCTTCTATTTGCATGAGACTAAGCCCTATCTCAAATCTTTCACGAGGATATGACTTGCCTCCATAGTTGCATAAGGCTAAGCATTGCCCTCTCTTTGCATGAGACTAAACCCTGTCTCGATCCTTGCATGAGGTTACGCCCTGCCTCCATTTGTGTACGAGGCTATACATTGCTTTCTCTTTGCATGAGACTATGCCCTATCTCAAACCTTGCATGTGGCTTATCCATGCCTCCATATTTGCATGAGACTAAGCATTGTCCCCCTTTCTTGCATGAGGCTATGCCCTACCTCTATATTTACACAAGGCTAAGCATTACCTTCTCGTTACATGCGACTAAGCCTTGTATCAAACTTTTTTTAGGCTAATCTCTGCTTTGATATTTTCCTAAGGCTAAGCATTGCCTTCTCTCTGTATAAGACTAAACCATGTCTCGAATCTCGCATGAGGCTAAGACATGCCTCCATATTTGCATGAGGCTAAGGATTGCCTTATCTTTGCATGAGACTAAGCATTGTCTCCCTTTCCTGCATGTGTCTAAGCCCTACCTCCACATTTGCATAAGTCTAAGCACTGCCTTCTGGTGAGACTAAACTTTGTCTCCATTTGCATAAGTGTTGCTTTATTCTAAACTTTGCATTATCTTCTTCACTCGGGTCGAAGCTCTTCCTATAAACTCTGCACAAGACTAAGCTTTGTCTTGTTATCACCTTTGGTACCATATCTCTACACTTCATAGGCTAATATATAACCAACATGTCCAAAGGAATCATCCTCATAGCCCGAAGACACAATTTCATGGTCTAAGGATCTCTTAATACTGCACATCATTATTCGATGGTGTCATGGTTCAGAGGCACCATTTTAATGGCCCAAGAACATCATTTTATGGCTTGTGAATCCCTTATCTCATGCTTCATGGCCGGGGACGTCATGGTCTAAGGACGTCATCTTCATTATCAAAAGACAACCCTCATGGTCCCAAGGGAATTTGCATCATGTTTAAAATTCTCACAGTAAACTATATACTTGCATGCATCATATTTTAAGTTTTGTAGGAAATCTAGGAGGTAACCGTTCTTCAAACATGAGCAATATTTGCTGTTGTTTCCGCTTCTATCACTTATACTCTGTCTTTTAACCAATTCCCATGAATTACCCACTGTTACTCTGTGTCCATTCAGATATATGCCCTATGATACATATGTTACGATTCAAGTTTGGCGTCATAACTCCGCATAAATTCATCTGACACTATCCTTCCCAAAAGAACCATTCCAATACACATGATTACTCCTTAACAATTCCATCGGTCTCAGTCACTGTGGGGTCCAGAAATATAAGGGGCATGATTACTGTAAAACCAGGGATATCTAGGCAGCTCAAAGACCAGGTGCGGCCTATATTTTTCAAAACACCCCATTCAGTCAAAACGGTCATTATTTCTTTACCCGACAACTCTTTAATCCTTCGCGGATAAAGAGGGGAACTTGTTGATTCCAAATTTTTACCTGATATATTTTTAACATGCATATATACTTTTAAAATAGTGCATGAACATCAACCAGTATTTTTCCATAATTTTCTGTATTTTTAAAAGAATTTTAATTAATTTATTCTAGCATTTTATTATCTAAATAATTAATTATTACATCATAAATAATTGTATGATGATTTATTACTTGATTTTTTATCATTTGTATTATATTAAGCTGTAATTATTTTATGCATAATTATATTTGTATCTTTAAGCTATAATTGTTATAACTTTACAATAATAGCCCACATATGCATAATTACATTATTTACACGAAAATAATATTTTGTATTTTTACAATGTTAACTAATAATTTTAAATTATTTTCATCCATAAAAAGCATTTTTATCATTTACTAGTTATTGTTTACAAATCATTTTATCAATTAATCAGGTATTTAACAAATTGCCTCTTTCGATTTGTTTTAATTTTAGGCATGGCCCAAAATAATACCCTAGCCCAATTAAATAACCATGATTCATAACCCATAGCCCAACTTCCTATTGACCCGCCCAACCCCAGATTAAGTCTTGGGCATTGATCGTAGAGATCAATGTTCCAGGATGTTATTTTTTTTAGTTAACCCCTAACCCTCCAAACCATAGTCACTTCCCCTAATGTGCCTCCCTCTTTCTCTTCCCTCGTTGCTTCTCTCTCAAACTCTCCCCTAACCCTGGTCGTTGTCACCTGACCCCTTCAATCCATAGGTTTTCCCATCAATCTTAGGCCCCACCCGACCTCCTACCTCTACAGATTGTTCAATTTCTTTGTTGTTTGATGAAATCTCAAGGAGATTCGAACAAGACTCGGTCCAAACCTTTTATTTTCTCGATGAACCTACCTGTGTTCATCTATATGTTTGTGAGTGTTGTTATCTTCATATGTATGGCATAAACCTCTAGTTCCAACTCGGATCTTTTCTAACCTCTGTAACTTTTTTAAAACCCTACTCACTTTCTACTAGAGTTTGTTCAGATCACTATAGATCTGAGATTATTTTGATTTTATCTGATATTTTTATTTAAAAATATTCTATTTTTATTATTATTAACCGATTATAACTTATCTCTAAATATAGGATTAAATCTTTACTTTTCTACAAAGTTTTTCTAAAGAGTTTGAGTGTTTCAACTCCGGTTCTCTTTGTTTGCTCGACTGGTTTTCATATCTATCTTCTAATCCCTATGGTTTCTAATCAATTCACTGTTTGTTCTGGTATTTGCCCGTTATTCTTTGGCCCTGTCAATTAACAGATATTAATTGATTTTATTTGCCTAATTAGGATTCGAAATTATATTTTCTATTGAAAATGGTATTTCTCTGTATTTTTACTTACTTTTCCTTATTTGTGACTCATATTTGGCACTACTTGCCTTAATTAGGTTACAAGCTTGGTTTCTGGGATTTGATTGTTTTAACCGTCCCATAAATGGTCTTTGATTTATTTGGTTACCTTATTAAACCTAACACTTGGTAGTTAATTGATTATCCATAATTCAAGGGGTCTTTCCCTGACCCTGCTGTGTTAATTGATTGCTTGTAGACCTAATTAACTGATTAATTTATTTGTCTGCCCTATTTGTGAACTCTTCACTTTCTTTGCCTTATTTGTTTTACTTTGATGAATTCTTTATAAACCTCCCCATTCTGAATTTTTAGAACACACAAAAAACACACGGAAAGATAGAGAAAGAAACACCTACACACACATAAACTCTTACTCACACACTCATAATTGTAGTTCTTTTTGTTCCTTCTATTTGCTATTCTGTCTAGTCGTCTTAAACCCAAGGCTAGACTCTTGGATTCCACTTGCCTTCACCTTCGTGTTTGCTACCTCGTAACTGATATGCCTCAATTTCTATTATTATTCTCTCCTTTATATGCTATGTAGTCAGTTCATTATGAATTTCAACATGCTTCTGTTTGCTCTGTGTTCCTATTTATTGCTCTATTAACTAGAATGCCTTAATTCCTATTAACTTATCATATTCTACATGTTAGTATGATTAGTTTACCTTAGAATGTCTCTATTTAGACCATGGCACTTGTTAATTGTTTGTGAAGTTGCCATGTTTAAATCCTATTATCCTAGCATGTTTTGTATGGTTGTTTGGCTAGTCATTTTAATTTCAGCATGTTTTCTTTGCTTGCATCCATTTCATCCAGCCCGCCCCTACGCAGGTGAGTTATGTCCTCATCAATATCTCTGTCCCCCTAAATCATCTACCCAAGGTACTTGAAGCTATATCTATTGGGGATGACCTGTGGCCCAAGCTTTATGACCCAGCCTACATCCCTCGACTCAGCGCTAAACTCGCATTCCAGGTACTATGTCTTAGACCTGCTCAATTTGACACCCTTAGACTCTAGAGTCTGTCTCCAAACCTCCAATCTCTCATTAACATCGGCACTCATCTCATCAATTAGAACTAGTTGTCAGCAAATAACAAACACTATGGAACCTCCCCTTAACATGGTGTGTCAAAGCATCTATCCCCAAGGAAAATAAGAACGGGCTAAGCGCAGAGCCTTGGTGTAATCCCATAACAACCGGGAAGTGCTCTGAGTCGCCTCCCACCATCCTAACCTTAGTCTTATGTACATCATACATGTCCTTGATTACTCATATGTAGGCTACCGGCACGACCTTCGCCTCAAGACATCTCCAAAGCACCTCCCTAAGAACCCTGTCAAATGCTTTCTCCAAGTCAATAAACACCATGTGTAGATCCTTATTCTTATCCCTGTACTGTTCCACCAACCTCCTAATAAGGTTGATAGATTCAGTAATGGATCCAGCATGAACCTAAAGTGATAATCGGATATAAACATCGTCCTCCTCACCCTCGCCTCCACCACCCTCTCCCAGATTTTCATGGTATGGCGAAGTAACTTGATACCACTTTAATTATTACAACACTATATATCACCCTTGTGATTGTACAACGGTACCACTCGACTAGACCTTCGTTCCTCCAGTATCCTCATCGTCCTAAAAATTACGTTGGACAACCCAGTCAACCATTCGAATCTTGATTTACACACACACACCCAAAACACAATCGGAATTTCATTTGGCCTGGTCTCTCTACCCCTACTCATCTTACGCAACGCCTCCACGACCTTCTCCACCTTAATACGCCTACAATACCTAATATCTTGAAGTCTCTCTAAATGCCCCAAGTCCCCGAGTGCTATATCCTTTCCCCGCCTTTCTCTCATAATTCCTCGTATAAATGTCTAAACGCTGCATTCTTAGCCTCCGTGACCGCTAGATTTGCCTCTTTCCTAGCCCCTTTGTACCTCTCTCTATACGCACTCCTCTCCTCCTTGCTTGTTCACCCTGCTAACTTCACGTACGCTACATTCTTCACCTCCACATTACCTTAGAATGTGTCATTCCACCACCAGTATCCTTAGTAGTGGAATCTTGTGTGACAAGAAAGTAATACCGACACTCAAAGGTAAGTTTTATAAAGCTATAGTTAGACCGGCCATATTGCATGGGGTAGAGTTTTGGCTAGTTAAGAACTTCCATATCCAGAGCATAAATTAATAGAGATGCGGATGTTGAGATGGATGTTCAACCACACTGGGATAGACAAGATTAGGAATAAAGATATTCGGAAGAAGGTGGGCGTCACCCCTGTGGATGATAAGATACGGGAAGCGAGGCTCAGATGGTTTGGGCATTTGCAGAGAAGAATCCTTGATGCACTGGTGAGGAGGTGTAAGCATTTGGCCGTGGTGGGTACGAGAAGAGGTAGAGAGAGACCTAAGAAGTATTGTGGTAAGGTAATAAGACAGGACATGGCACGACTGCACATTTCCAAGGACATGGCCATTGATAGGAAGGCATGGAGGTCAAGCATTCGGGTGGTAGGATAGGGGTAGTAACATTGTCCTTACTTCATTCAAGGGGCGAGGCGGGGTTGGTTAGGGTTGGTCTTTGCTGGCTTGCAGTTTATGTTAGACCCATACTATTCTTGTGGTTTGTCTTAGCCCCGAGCCTTAGTTGATGGTTAGGGTTATTGTATGTTATTAATCTTTCGATTTTTATGTTTATTTGATTATTACGATTTCCACTGGAGTTACTAATGATTTTTCTCCTCTTGTTTTTTCTTACTTTACTTTTATCTTTGTAAGTCAAGAGCCTATCTAAAACAGTCTCTCTACCCCTATCGGGATAGAGGTAAGATCTCCATACACATTACCCTCCCCAAACCCCACTATGTGCGATTTTACTAGGTAGTTATTGTTGTTGCTATTTTTTTCTTTGCTTACTACATGTATGCATGATTCCACCTAGTGATAACTTGTAAATCGAGTTAACTCCAGCAATGTGAACTTTGTTTTTATTACATGGTGACTATTTAGAAGTTTTTTTGGGGATTATGAATATGGTGGGCAGTTCTATATATGATTCAAGTATTTCCTATTTTGTTGTGACTGTTTAATTATTTGTATCTATATATGAACCAATATGCTGGAATATTGTTCTATTTTATTTCTATTCACTTCTGGAGAAATCAAACTACTTTCTTTCTGAAACTCTCCCCTGCCCTTATACACTATTTTCAAACTTCTACTCTTAGTTATCTAGGGTCCTAGCACCCTAGTGTGAACACTACCTAGGGTCTATGAGACTCCTCCGAACTTTGACACACTAGGGCTAGCCTTCCAAACTCTATACAAAACTGCTTCTTTGAAAAGGGTCTAGTGTGAGCATTGCCCGGGGTCCCTGAGGCCCTTGGGAACTTTGACACACCAGAAGCACATTTATGTGTTATGAACTACCTGTGGACATCAAACTTTCTTGAAGGCCTGGCTTTCAGGTTGACATTAGGCCTGCCAAGGCTCCCTATAGTATAATAATATTTTTATTATGTAATTTATTCATAATGGTCTGTAATAATATAATAATCCTTGTAAAAACATGCTTATCGGTTGTTGTGATGATTCTTTATGCCATTAGACAAACCATTCCTATAGGACTTATCTCGTTATTTGTAATCTTGAATTTTCACTTAACATCCTAGAAATCCTGATTCTAGTCAATTTCATCAATTCTGCATCAAGAACCATATTTTTCAAACCCCATGAGTGCATTACAGATAATGTCTCTAGGATTTTCTTTATTGAACTCGCTTGGAAACTGGTTAATGTCTTTAATCGCTTAGATATCATGGCTATAGGAAATAAGCGTAAAGAAAGTTTCAACACTTAGATATCATGCCTATAGGAAATACATATAAAATCAGTCTTGACACTTAGACATCATGCATATCGGAAGTAATTGTAAAAAATCAGTTTGTGTCTTTAGACATCATGTCTATAGGAAATAATGCTTATAATCAGTTTTAGAACTTGGAAAGCATGCCTATAGGATCTAAAAAGATGAAATCTACCTGTTAAAATCGATCACTGGTTTATAAACTTTAGTCTTTAATTAACAGTTTTAGGATTCTGCATTGGTCCTCACTTAGGTAAGCCTGTAGGATAATTAAGAATTCTGGGTCTATAAAAAAACTATGATTTCTTACTGCTTGAAACATGCCCAAATTTAGAATACTAATAAAAATTAGTAGGCAAACTAATAGATAATGTTGCTCGATTTAATAAAGTTGTTATGTATTTTGTTCATACTCATCTAGATATCCTTCCTATAGGATCTTAAACTATAAAACTTTGTTTATTTGAATTACGTGCATTGGTTGGCTATTTGTGGAGGTTAACATGAACCCCTTTATTTGCTCCTTACATGATAGTCCTATCTGAATTTTGTTTGTTGCTTAGTTTTCTCATTTTTAAGCAATGAAGGTAAGTCTAGATCTATCCAAAATAGAAGTCCTAAACACCTCCACGACTATAGGTCAGGTACCGATAGTGAACGTATAAGGTATATATTAGAAGATATTAGAACGCTTAGGAAACAACTAAAATATAAAAACGGGTTAGTAAAGGAGATGATGACCTGTGCGATAATGCTATGTGTGACACCCCAATTTGGGGAAACTTACCAAGTATTGCATGGAAATAACTCTATAGGCTAAAAACATAAGACCCCTTTAATTCTTGTTTTAAAGTAATTGCCTATTTGTTTTAAATTTTTTAAACTTTTCTTTATAGACTAATTCACTTAATTGTTTTTGGAAGGGACCTACCATTATAGATCTCAAGTGGTGCCTAATACCTTTCCCTCGAGGTAATTTCGAGCCCTTACCTAATCGCAGGTAATGTAAACTGGTTTCAGGAGTTAATTATTCTAGGTACCCTAACACACCTTAATCCATTAGGTGGGGACTCATCAAATCTCTTACCCAATTCTAAAAGGAAAGGATATGTCCCAAAATGTCAAAAACCAAATTCCACGAGGAAAAACAGAGCACGACAAATGGCATTCTCTCAGCTAGAATCGGGCTAGAGGTCCTGAATCAGACAAACTGGCTCATCTATCCTCAGTCTTTGTTCTCATTGATGCTGGAGAAGAGAGATTTCAAGGATCAGTGTTGCAGCTCTATCAGGACACCTCGATAAACGTAAGGGTTATACAACCTAATCAGATGGTCAAGGGTGATGTCCTCTTCAGGTGAAGGGATCACTACATATTTGTTCTCCGAGTTGTAGTCCTTTTTAACCTGCTCAAGCTCATCTTCGGTTATCAAATAGATGTATCAGGCCATACGCTCACATTGGCCTATTGTCGATACATGTTTTTCAATTTTAAGAAGTTTTTTCACTCAGCGGGGGAATTCACTCCTCAATATAAAGTGGCACCACTGTTTTACTTCTAGCTGGCCGCGATGATGAAGAGACTTTTTCTTTTTGAGGAAAGGTTTTTGATGTTTTAGCCACTAATGTGTAGAAATTCAATAAAAGAGAAAATGTTGATGATGAAATAAGGGAAAATTGAAGAAAAGGGTCAACTTAGTGAAGTTGAAGGAACTAATGAGATTTGAAAAATATTTGAGAAGTAAAGTTTGCAAAATTGTGAAGATGGCCTATTTATAGGAGTAACTTAAGCGTATCACGGAAGCCAAATAGCCGACCATCAGCTGCCACCAATTAATGGCTTTGGGAACTGTACGAAAGCAACCTTTTAGTCACTTCAGCTACTGACATCACGAGATTGACATCAGGATGGAGGCATCCGAGTGTCGAAGATCAAACTTATCTTATCGACCTACTCTAAAAATGTGGAGATTATTTGTATACGATCAAGATCATATGCCTTTGATCTATAGGCTCGAGGGATCATTTTAAGCCCGAGTTTAAGCTAGATCGAGTTTGAGCCCGATGGATCAGACTCGAGCTCAAATATAGGATGCAACTCCTGAGGATCAGAGTGTGATGAATACCGAAGTCGAGTGCGCTCGCCCTTGAAATAATGTCATAATGGATTTCTAACAGAAGGAGTGTGATTCCTATCACGTCCTTAAAATCATGGTGCAAATCCTGGAATAGAATTATACGATTTTGTACTAGGCGGTTAGACAGTTATACCAATAATATTCCTTATTGTTGTGAACACATAATTTTTTCCTGAATAATAATAATCGTACAAATTTGCAAAATAGATTTTCTTCCTAATTATTTTAATTTTGTTAGAATTTTTTAGGATTTTTTTGTTAATTGTTGTTTTCATTTAGTTGCATGTTTAACATTTCAAAATCATGGAAAATACTCTTAAACTATTCAAATTTCATGCATTGCATTTTAGGTTCCTATTTGCATTTTTAAGTTTCATTGTTAATTAATTACATTATTAAATAAAAATTACAAAAATAACATAAATTGTTGTATTTTAGCTTTTAATTTTGGATTGTCCTTTTGTTAGTTTAAGGTTAATTAACTCTCTAAATATAAGAAATAGTAACTAGGTTAACTTTAAAAATTATAAATAAGTTAATATTTAGTTAGGAGTTTTTTTAAAATATTACTATGTCAAAATTCAAAAGAAAAAAGAGAGAAAAAAAAGAAAGGGAATTAAAGAAATGGGGTCTTGTTTATAATTGGGCTAAAAGGTTTAAAGTGGACCACTAGAAAGTCAATTCACCTAACCCAAGTCCAATCTCCTACCAAGGCCAATCCCCCTACCCGAACCCGGTCCAGACCCAAAATAACGTCATTTTTGTCACACATAATCTCATCCCTTAATCCAATATAATCCAACGGTTTCAAACTTCCCACCCCTTTCCCTTATATCTGTCGGAGATACCCCCCTCCCAAACCCCTCAGACTCCCCATATTTCCCTTCATCTCTTCTAAGCTTAACCCTAGCCACCCTAAATTCTCACACCCACTGGCCGGCGGCGGATTTCTCAAATTCACACCCTATAATCACTTATTCCACCTCATCTTACATCTCGGCTTAGTGTGACGATCCGTACAGTCGTCTCATGAGTTACTGCTCTATTTCTCTCTTTTCTGCTTCTTATACTTTATTATTCGTATTTATTGTGATCGAGTTGGTTAGTGTGCGTTTGGAGTGGACTTGGCAAGAAATGAGACACTTAGTCTCTTATAAGAAGGTTTAAGTTGGAAAAGTCAATCAGAATTGACTTATGTGTCAGAGGGCTCGGATGTGAGTATCGATGGTTTTGGTTAGCTTCGGGAGGTTATTTATGACTTATGAGTTCAATCGGAATTGGTTTTTGAGGTCCGGTGTAGAATTAGGCTTGAATTGGCGAAGCTAGAATTTTGGCAATTTTCAATTGGTAGGTGAAACTTGATCCAAGGGTCGGAATAAAATTCTGAGAGTTGTTGTAGCTTCGTTATGACATTTGTGATGTGTGTTCAAAATTTAGAGACATTCAGACATGGTTTGGTTGGATTTTTTATCGAAAGCATATTTCGGAAGTTTTTAGAAAACTTAGGCTTGAATTCGATGTGAATTCAAGAATTTGGTATTGTTTGAGGTTTTTGATGATTGGAACAAGTTTGAATCATGTTTTAGGATATGTTGGTAATTTTGGTTGCGGACTCGAGAGCCTTGAATGCGTTTTGGATGGTCAATCGGACCATTTTTGGCTTGTGAAATTTGCAGATTTTATTGTACAGGTATTGCAGAGTTTTTGGTCTTTGTGATTGCATAGGTGGTATCGCGATCGGGTAGGAAAAATTTTGGAAGACAGGAAATTTCTCTTCGCATCCGCGTTTGAGGATTCGCAATAATGGAGGGCTGGATGTTTGCACTTCGTGTTCGCATAAGGTCCCCCGCGTTCGCATATAAGGATTTGTGGGTCAGGGGTCACTTCCCTTCGTGTTCGCAGTCGGAGTATCACGTTTGCGTAGTTTGGAGACAGAAAGTATCTCGTTCACAGCAGAAATATTGCGTTCGCATAGGGTTATTTTATACAAATTAATAAGTGTGCTTCGCGTTCTCGTGGATGAGGCCGCGAACGTGATGAAGGAAATTCAGAGCTGAGCAGAACGTTTAAATGTTATTTCATCATCGATTTTTAGTCATTTTTCCTCCATAGTTAATCATTTTGAGAGCTTTTTGAAGGAGAATCAAGAGGGATTCAAGGAGAATAGATTGGAAGTAATTTGTGAACCTCAAACATGATTTTATTATGAAATCTATCTAGAAATTCATGGAAACTTGAACAAAAAAGGAAGAACTAGGGCTTGGAATTTTGGATTTTTAATTTAGGATTTGAGGGGCCATTTGGACTCCGATTTTGGTGTTCTTTATATGCATAGACTAGTGGAGTGATAAGGAACCCGTTGATATAAAAAAGTTTGAGTTTCAAGAAATGGCCTAGAGGCTCGGGTTTTGCTAATTTCAGGATTTTTGATATTTTCGATTGCTTTCGCTTGGGCTTTGTCCCCTTACCGTGTTGTGATGTATTCGTTCTTATTTTGGATAGATTCGACGCGCGTGGAGGATGATTTGAGGGATAAAGGCATCGCGAGCAAGAGTTTTAGCTAATTCGATGTGAGTAATGATTGTAAATGATGTCCAGAGGGTTTGAAACCCCGGATTTTACATCGTAGTGCTATATTAAGGTGAGACACGTGCTCGATGATGAGCGTGGGATTATTTACTATTGGGGATTGTCACTAGGTCCGTTCCAATTGAATATTTTACCGCGTATTTGACTAAAACTTGTTTGTTGTCATCATGACAAGGGTTGAATGCCATATTTGGGCTTCGTGCCAGCTATTTGAACCATTCGGGGATTTTTATCACCATTTTCTCACTGTGTTAACTTATTACTTGAACTCAGTCCTGATGATATTTATTGTTTTGCAAACTCAACCACTTTTACTCCAATTTAAAACTTAAATGATATTTTAACTGATATTTTGGGCTGAGAACTTCTATTTTACTAATGCTCAAGGGGCTTGTGATAATTTTTGGAGTGAGTAAGGTTGTGGCCATATCTGAGGATATTGTAACATCCCGCCGAACACACAGCAGCGGCGATGCCGGCCGTGCCACCGAACACACAGCAGTGACACGCAGCCTAAGGAATTGTTACCCTTGGGTATAGGAGCATTCCACGCATAGCTGCAGCTACTGGGAATCGAACCTAAGACCCAAGGCTTTTCAGGGATTTTACTCCCTCACCTCTCACCAATTGAGCTGCAGCTCAATTGGTGAGAGTGCAGCTCAATTGGTGAGAGGTGAGGGAGTAAAATCCCTGAAAAGCCTTGGGTCTTAGGTTCGATTCCCAGTAGCTGCAGCTATGCGTGGAATGCTCCTATACCTATATTAAGGTGAGACACGTGCTCGATGATGAGCGGGGGGTTATTTACTATTGGGGATTGTCACTAGGTCCGTTCCAATTGAAGATTTTACCGCGTATTTGACTAAAACTTGTTTGTTGTCATCATGACAAGGGTTGAATGCCATATTTGGGCTTCGTGCCAGCTATTTGAACCCTTCGGGGATTTTTATCACCATTTTCTCACTGTGTTAACTTATTACTTGAACTCAGTCCTGATGATATCTATTGTTTTGCAAACTCACCACTTTTACTTTAATTTAAAACTTAAATGATATTTTGGGCTGAGAACTTCTATTTTACTAATGCTCAAGGGGCTTGTGATGATTTTTGGAGTGAGTAAGGTTGTGGCCATATCTGAGGATATACTGAGTGATATGAGGCCAAGGGAATGAGATACATTTATATTCCATGATGTGGTTTGAGTGATGTGAGGTCGAGTGCTGAGTGATGTGACACCGAGTGCCGAGAGTTGATGCCACGAGGTGGCTTGATATAGAGTTTGTCTCACGGGCCGACGTTTTCCGGACGATAGCGGCACTAAAACGCCCGTGCGGCGCCAGCAGTCACCCCGCACTGCTGGCCAGCCTTACCTCAATCCCAGGTTTTCTAGCACGATCCTGTGCCTGTGGGAGGTCATGCCACGGAGGCATGCTCCAACTGTGCCGCCCGACCATATGTCAAGGCACGAAGCCCCGACTAGTTGTGGCGCTTCTCATCTTAGGATCACATCCAAGCGCGCACCTGGGGTCGGCTAAGGACATGCTGGTCCTTCGCCTTGACTGAGCATCGCTCTCGCATGCACAGCCTGATCCTCAAGCTTGACACTCGCCTAGTGCATCCGCACCTAGCTTGTGTTTCGCCCGAGTGGGACAACCTTCAGTCCTTGGCCCTCGTCGTATGCGCCTTTCATAGCATGCCTGTACTTGCCTCCGGTTTAAGAGCCCATACTCGCCTGCCTTTGGCATAGGCCAACATTGCCCTCGCGACATACTTCCATCCGGTATAGTGCAGTGTCGCCCCACAGCTGCACGTCTAGGCCAACGGACCCTTGCTCGCTTAGCGGAACCCAAGCCAAGCTCACAAGTCGACACATGACTCCCCTAAGATCGGTGAATCAAGTGTCCAATCGGCACGGAGGTCTCCATCCAACACTTCGGCAGCCCGCGGGGCCTGGCCGTCCCACACGTTAAGCCTCTCGCGCCCGATTGATGCCCAACGCTAGCCCGAAGGCGTTGCGCCGTCCATAGAGTTCCCAATCTCGTATGGATACCTAAGACACTCCTTTGAGCTGTCTAGGCAGGCCCCTGAGGTTGCCCCCAGAGTGGCTCATTCGGTGCGGCTCCGTAGATGCCCGCACAGGGGAGGCAGGTTGAGCTTGAAGACCTATACCCCCCTTATATATACTTAAAATAAAAAGTCCCAAGTTCCAGGAGTAGACATGTTTTCGCCAGAGAATCAGAATGGCTCCTGTTCACATCAATGACCAATTATTCAACATATATAAGGGCACACTAGGAACAAGGCTAAGAGCCAAAGTCCCTATGTTCCGAACTTAAGTTAGCACTTAGGACATGCAACTCAACATGTCAAGATTGTTGTTGCCTCATGCAACGTCCCTGCCTGATAATCCCGTTTTGCACACTGCCAGCACACGTCGCCCACGCGACCGGCACTTGTCTTGCAGCACTGTAGCACGCAAGACGTATGGCTGTCATGCCTCAAAATCTGAGGTGTGACAACTCTCCCACACTCATCATGTCATCGACCCCGATGACAACATCAATGCCTACGGCACCCGAAGTCTGCCCCCTCGGGGGTGACCATGGCTCCCTTAGTCCTTGTGGGTTGGACCTCCTCGAAGTCCTTTCTCAAAAGGAGTCGTGCCCCATGCACTTCTCCCCCAAGTATCTTCCAAGCGTGCCTTCTGCACTGCACCTCCTACCGGTGTTCGCTCGGAAAGTGCCTCCGCACTTGCACCCTCTGGTGACTAACTTTGTGGCGACCCACACTAGTCAACCACACCATGACCCTCACGGCCTTCATATCCGTCCGAAGCTCCTTCCTCAATGGAAAGTGCAGCTCTCCAGTTCAACAACTTGAGTAGCTCGTGCTTTCGTGGCTTAACGGCACACCAAGCCCTCTTTGTGCACTTAGGCGGGGCTAACGCAGTTCAATCATATGCATGGCCCTTTTCTCGCCCTCATTCTCATGGAAAGATCATCTTGCTTCCGGATTTGCAATCTATGCAATGTCGCCTTAGTGCAGGCGGGTTCTCCCACACTCAATGTGGAGAACACTTCTTCATGTACCTGTCCCACTTGGCATAACGGTTCGGCCTTTACGGAAACCCACGCTGCAACATGGCACTCTCGGCACTTGGCATAACAGCTCGGCCTCTGGAAACCCATATTGCACATGACACCTTCGGCAACTCATCTGTTTCGTGCCCTTTGGCACTCATCAAGCTCTTTGGGATGTACTCTTGGTGAGTAACACATTCTCAAAGTCATGGCATCGCAACATTCAAGAACAAAGCTCTTTGTTTTCCAACCGTCACTTCCTCAGCAAGTACCCAATGCTCCCGGTAGTACCTCGTACTCGCCCTATAGACAAGAACCCTCTTGGTCTTGCTAGCACGGCTTCCCGGTTCGGTGTGCCTCGCACATGGCTCGTCTCAACGGCCCCGATCATCCGGCGTACCCCTTTCTAGAAAGACACCTTCTAACTTGGAAACCCGCTCGATTCTGAAGCTTCGCTTTCCTTCGACTTCGTATCCTCACCGTGGCAATTCAGCGCCGTGCCTCCCCATAAATGGTTTGGCTCATTTTCACAACCTTGGTGGCTCACTCCACCCCAGTGTGACATTCGCACACACCCGCCTTGAAGCATGGACATCGGTCCTTCTTCGCGGTTGTTAAGGGACTCTCCTGCCATTCATCGCAACCCTTTAGATGGCTAGGTGACCTACTATCACCCATTGCACGGAAGACACCTTCTGACAATTCTCAGTCCAAACAAGATGCTCCCAAAACCACATTCCAAAACATAGACGATGGCGGAAACAACGACTATGAAGTGGTCTGATCTGCTCTGATACCACGTGTCACGGGCCGACGTTTTCCCGGACGATAGCGGCACTAAAACGCCCGTGCGGCGCCAGCAGTCACCCCGCACTGCTGGCCAGCCTTACCTCAATCCCAGGTTTTCTAGCACGATCCTGTGCCTGTGGGAGGTCATGCCACGGAGGCATGCTCCAACGGTGCCGCCCGACCATATGTCAAGGCACGAAGCCCCGACTAGTTGTGGCGCTTCTCATCTTAGGATCACATCCAAGCGCGCACCTGGGGTCGGCTAAGGACATGCTGGTCCTTCGCCTTGACTGAGCATCGCTCTCGCATGCACAGCCTGATCCTCAAGCTTGACACTCGCCTAGTGCATCCGCACCTAGCTTGTGTTTCGCCCGAGTGGGACAACCTTCAGTCCTTGGCCCTCGTCGTATGCGCCTTTCATAGCATGCCTGTACTTGCCTCCGGTTTAAGAGCCCATACTCGCCTGCCTTTGGCATAGGCCAACATTGCCCTCGCGACATACTTCCATCCGGTATAGTGCAGTGTCGCCCCACAGCTGCACGTCTAGGCCAACGGACCCTTGCTCGCTTAGCGGAACCCAAGCCAAGCTCACAAGTCGACACATGACTCCCCTAAGATCGGTGAATCAAGTGTCCAATCGGCACGGAGGTCTCCATCCAACACTTCGGCAGCCCGCGGGGCCTGGCCGTCCCACACGTTAAGCCTCTCGCGCCCGATTGATGCCCAACGCTAGCCCGAAGGCGTTGCGCCGTCCATAGAGTTCCCAATCTCGTATGGATACCTAAGACACTCCTTTGAGCTGTCTAGGCAGGCCCCTGAGGTTGCCCCCAGAGTGGCTCATTCGGTGCGGCTCCGTAGATGCCCGCACAGGGGAGGCAGGTTGAGCTTGAAGACCTATACCCCCCTTATATATACTTAAAATAAAAAGTCCCAAGTTCCAGGAGTAGACATGTTTTCGCCAGAGAATCAGAATGGCTCCTGTTCACATCAATGACCAATTATTCAACATATATAAGGGCACACTAGGAACAAGGCTAAGAGCCAAAGTTCCTATATTCCCAACTTAAGTTAGCACTTAGGACATGCAACTCAACATGTCAAGATTGTTGTTGCCTCATGCAACGTCCCTGCCTGATAATCCCGTTTTTGCACACTGCCAGCACACGTCGCCCACGCGACTGGCACTTGTCTTGCAGCACTGTAGCACGCAAGACGCATGGCTGCCATGCCTCAAAATCTGAGGTGTGACAGTTTGGGTCGTAAGGGTGCTTTGCGGAGTCTACACACCCATAGTGAGCGCGGGTACTCATTTTATCTGAGAGTGAGCCCGAGGGGCTAAAACTATACTGAGAGTGAGCTCGAGGGGCTGATATTGTTCTAAGTGATTGACACTGTGCCCGAGGGACGGATTTCTACTTCTTATTTACCTGCTAAATTACTTATTTTACTTGTTTTGAAAAGATTTTATTTGACTTCTTCATTGATTTACTGCTTTAGGTGATTTTACTACTTGATATAGAATTGCTTTGTAGCCTTACGTGTTTTCATGTTTTAGCCATTATTTATGATTATTACTCACTAGGTCGGAGTATTCACATTACTCCCTGCATCGTGTATGCAGATTCAGGCATAGCATATTCCGCTCTTGAGTGCTAATCCTTCCGGTCCAGGCGATGTTCCAAAGATTACGAAGTAGCTGTTGGCGTTCGCAGAGCCCCGAGCCTTCCGTATCTTATTATTTTCATGTTCTTAGAACTATTATATCAGATTTAGAGATTAGTAGACTTGTATCAGTATTTCTTAGTTGCTCGTGACTTGTGACACCCCAGTTTGGGTTGTATCGGAATGGTTTCTTCTATTGTTACCCCAATTTCCGCATATTATGGCTATTATATCATGTTTAATAATTGTTTATGGTATTTAACTGCTTAAATGATGTATTCTATTTGGTGTGAATGACCTTATCTTCACGAGATGCATCATCACAATCGGGTTCGGCAATTGGGTCATGACACTTAGTTTCTCCCAAAACACTCTAGAAATTTCCGAATTTTAGATCTAAAAAAATGGCCAGATTGTTCAAATCTCTTGGTATGTTATTTCCTCAGCGCCTGAGTTTAAGGGATTCGTTTGCACGTGATGCTTTATTTTTTTGGCAGCTTTGACTCTCATGAGTCTTTTCATCCAAGAAAATTCAGTTAAAACTTCATGCAAGGCCAAATTCCTTTGAGGAAAAGACCTTTGGGTGGTCGATTGGCGTGGAGAAGGGCGTCGCAGATCTTCTTGCGTTTATCCGCTCATAAACAGTATAAAAAAAAAAAAAAAAAAAACATCGCCATTATTTTTCCAATTTTCTTGCTTAAATCATCTCAATTCTAATTATTACAGACTCCGTTAGCTGTTAACATTACTTCTTCTAGTCGTTTAAATATCAATTTGAGCTAATTCAAGCATACTTAGATTAACTATATAAATAGTTTTGTTATGTCAGTAATTAGTTGGTCTTGAAATCACTTGATAAGTTATTTGCCTAAATAATTAATTAGTTGATACTTTAGTTTTAGAATGTGATTGTTAGCCATTGTTAGTTTAGCTTAGTTAACTCTAGTTTTAACTCTGTTAAATAGAAAAGGGAAGTATATTTGGAATAGAAGCACAAATTGGTATCAATGGGAAGTTAAGAGGGTGAAGGGGTAGTAATATAAACTTTAAGGGGTAATTGAGAACAAAATTTGGGAAATTTGAATAGTTACTTTGGGAAGAGGTTAAAAAGATGCAATAAGGGTGAAGTTTAGGGGTTAAAAAGGGTTAAGACTAGAGGTAAAACATATGAAAATATCTGGAAATGACAGCTATCCATATTCAGTTATGAAATATGCTTTTTTCTTCCTAAAATTCAAGGTAGGTTGTAGTCGTAGAGAATGATTCCCTTATCCTTAGAAGCATTTTATTCCCTATATATATATAGGGCCTTTATCTTTCTCATAGACATGGATTTTTACACATAAAAAACACCTAAAAAGTTCAGAATTCCTTTTTCATTCTTCTCACGGATATACTGTAGTTTTCAGAAGTTTCTTTCATTCATCTTTTAAATTTTTTTGGAATTCCATCCTTAAATCTTAGAAAAGGAACCAAAAAAAAAAAAACAAAAACAAATGGTTGTTGAGTTCGCTTCATCTTCTGTTCAGTCTTCAGTTTTCTAGGTTTGAACTCTATTTTGGCGTTCACTTTTATGTTGACTGATTGTTGGGCTTTTAGTTCTGTTGTGGTTTATTCTTTGGAAATTATAGACTTTTTTTTTGTTTTGTTTTCTTTGGTTGTCTTGTTGTTACCAGGTACTGCTCTCAATCCCAAATCATATAATTGCCAATGTGGATTCCATGTCTTTATATGTGTTTCCTCAGATATCTCCTCATATCTAGTTATATATTAGATTTGAGTTTGAAATGTTTGATGTAGTTGATGGCTAAAGCATGTTGTAGATTCGAAATGAGAGGATAAATATGAGATTTGATTTCGTGACTTGCAAGGATAATTGAAGGTTGATATGACCTGTTGAGTTCAATTATTTGCTATAAGATCTGTGTGCTAAATATGGTCTGACACATTAAAGAGTTTTTTTTTTTTTTTTGGTAAATAAATAATCCATTTGATGTGATTTTTCTTGTCTTCTTTAGTTTCTATACATGGATGAATATTTGAGAGGATTTCATTATTTTGGAACGTTGGGCAAAAGAATGAATCTATGTGCTTGTTTGAAGGATTATTGTCAGTATTAGAATCCAATATTTACAGGCTTCGAAACCTGTAAATTTTAATTGTTGTGATACCTGAGATTTTTCATGATTTTCTCTTTTATTTTTGCTACTGCATATGTCGCCCCCTTCAGGTCACATTGAAAGAACTTTTAGTAATGTGAGAATTTAGAGATTCACATGTAATCGTGGTATGTGGTTAGGCTCTTAATATGTTCCGTTGAGCGCTACTATGTGAAAATTTCCAAATTTTGCTTCCCGCTTTCTGTCATCGCATTTAACATTTCCATGTGTTTAGTATTGTGATCTTAATTGATTTTGAAAGTTGAATGCAATCTGAGTTTATTACAAAAATCCTAAGATGTATCACATTGAAAGGTGGTAATAGATGAATTTTACTACTCCCTCCGTTTCAATTTATGTGAACCTATTTCCTTTTTAGTCCGTGCCAAAAAGAATGACCTCTTTCCTTATTTGGAAACAATTTACATTTATGCAATGATTTATAGCCACACAAAATAAAGGTACCTCATTTTACACCAAAAGATCAAAAGTCTTCTCTCTTTTCTTAAACTCCGTGCCCAGTCAAATGGGTTCACATAAATTGAAACGGAGGGAGTATATTAATACCCTAAATAATCACAGTTTAATCTTGTTTTGATAATATATATGATGACAAAATGCTCTTATTAGTGTTTTTAGTGTGTTATAGGTACACAAGAGTTGAGGAGGCTAAAAGAGCACGTTTGGAGTCAAAAGAAGGTGAAAATGCCATGTGTGAAATAAATCAAGAAAATATGCTGGAACAGCCCTGAAGAATCCGAGGCACTGTTTGACCGCGGTTCGGTAGAACATGCCTGCAAATATTTTGCAGTTTCAGAAGGCATCGCCCACCGCGGTGAAACCACGACAGAACGCGGAAAGTTTAGGGGCTGAAGTGTAAAAACGGAAATTATAATACCTAAACCCTATATATATATGAAGTGTAAAAACGGAAATTATAATACCTGAACCCTATATATATAGGATTCGTCCAAAGGAGGCAAGTTTTGTACTATTGACTACTTTTGCAAGGAAACTAGTAAGAGAGAATTCTCTTAACATCTCTCTTTCTTTTACTTTGAATTCTTGATTATGAAATCCAATATATCTTTTGCTTTCATAATTATGAGTAGCTAAATTCTTATCTAATGTTTTGATGGAACATATTGATTGATGAACTTCTGGGTTATGCAAATACAAATTGTTAGTTAAATTTCTATTTGTTCAACTTCGTTCTTGTTGTATTTAATTGATAGGATCCTCAATTAGCTGTGCCTATTTAGTCTGCATAACTTGGAAAAGAGTGCATATTTAGGTCATTGTTGAACAACACCACACCTAGATTATTGGAGGAATCTATAATTGCGGGTGTAAAGGTAGGATAAGTAATAACAAAACATTGGGTGCAATCTAAAGTGAACTGGGCTAATTAAAGCTAGCTTGGGTAGCTCGAAAGAGTGCAATAGTAAATTATTATAATTACTCGGGAGAGAATTACGGTAGAATTACGGTTCATGATTGATAGAGAAGTATTGACAATATGTATGAGCATAAACAGAAGGTATTCCATCAATAGGGGAAATCATCACCTTAGTCTTTCTCATTATTCTTTACAACACACTCAGTTATTTTCTTCAATTAATTATTTTGTTGCAAAAGTAGTTAGTAGAAACCACTCACAACGATATGTGAAAGTTTGGGAAGCTGATTAAGAAGTTTTGTTGGGTTTTGAGGATTGTAGTTGATAGGTTAATTCTTTGTGGGATTCGACTCCGGACTTATAAACTGGGTTATATTTGCAGCGGCCGCATTGTCCTTTTTAGAAGGCATAGTTGGGCGTGATCAAATTTTGGCGTCGCTGCCGGGGAGATAACGGAATTATCAATTACCATTGACAGAACTGCAAGATTCTTGTATAGTCAGATTCTTTCTACACACTTTAAATTGAAAATTTTGACGATTGTTGAATTGAGTGCTCAGGTGCATGCCTAGGAAATCTGCAAGGAGTGGAGAACTACTTGAAGGACTCTCAGACCCAGAGCGAACATTCCGGGCACGAAATAGGGCAAACATACAACTTCAACAATCTCAGCAACCACTGAAACTAGACTTTGACATGGGAGACGTAAACGATCAAACCAGCAAGCTGGGTTGAATGTACAGGAAGAGGCGCAGGAGGCGCATGAGGATGCACTGTTTGACTAGGCACAAACAACTACTGATAATTTGGAAACTGCCATTATTGTGCCACCCATTCAAGCTGAATCATTCCAGATAACTAACAACATGCTGCATTTGTTGCAAAAAAATGGACTATTTTCTGGGACTCATGTTGAAGATCCACAGCAGCACCTGAAGAATTTTCTTTCTATATGCAAGACGCAGAGATAACCAAATGTGACACCGGAAGCAATCAGGCTATTGCTGTTTCCATTATCAATTACAGGGACTGCACAGGTATGGCTTAACTCATTACCCATTAACTCTATAGCAACATGTGATGAGTTAGTCAAACAATTCAACAACAAGTTTCATCCACCTAACAAAACAACTCAACAAATTAATGAGATTGTGAGCTTCAAGCAAAAACCGATAGACACATTGCATGCGACTTGGGGCAGATTTAAGGGTATGCTTGTCATGTGTCATTTCCATGGAGTTCCCGAACAGATGTTGGGTCAAAGGTTCTACATGGGGCTCTCGGATAGCATGTAGAACATAGTTGATGCCTCAGCAGGTGGGGCTTTTCTGAGCAAGACCTGAAGAGAAGGCCAAAATATGCTTGACAAGTTGGCTCAACCAGGAATGCTCATATCACTACCACTCTGTACCTCTGAATCCTTCCAACACTATGGAGGAGAACATGACTACTTTTTTAACACAAATGAGCATCCTGACGAAAAAGGTGGAAGAATCTGGGGTTAAGCAGCAGGTTCATAATGTAGATACTATCAATGGGGGTTTATGCACATCTTGCATTAGCCAACCCATAGGTACTCCATAGGCTGCAGACCAGGAACATCATCATCAGCATAAAGACATGAATTGCGTGGAAAATTATGGAGGCAGCGACAGGGAAACCAGAATTGGGGTCAGCAGGATCCACAGCAGTGCAGGCCCCATAAGCCACAATACAATGCAGGAGGTATGAGGCCACCCAACAATATGGCTCCATATCCTCAACCTCAGGCCTTCAACAATCATCAGAGGGGTATCATCTACCTCCGCCTCAACATGAGGGTAGACATGACGATGGGTTCGCAAGGTTAAAAGCTAAGATGCAGTAGGTGATTGGGTCACATGCCAAAACCAATGAAAGGATAGATGCACATGATGCAGCTATTAAAAATATAGAGGTGCAAGTGGGCCAGATTGCTATGATTACCTGCTGACACTCAAACAACCCAAAAGATCAAGTCTCAAAGCAGCTGATGGCAGTAAGTCTGAGAAACGGTAGAGATCTTGATGCTGAGCAGGAGAGAACTAGAGGCAACTTGCAGGCTGAGACACTCATTCCAGTACCCATTGAACTGGATGAGTCCACAGAGTTGACAGAAGTTACAGTCCAACCAGTAGCTAATATTGATGTGTAGCGGGAAATAGAGAAAGCAGCTGAACCGGTAGAACAGCCGGTTGTGGAACAGGTAGTAGAGAAAAAAATCCCAAGTGATTGGGAAAAAGAGGCCGCCATCCCCATTCCCTCAAAGGTTGGCCAAGCACCACAAGGAGGAGCAATACAAGAAATTCTTTGAAATGCTCAAGCAAATCCAGGTAAACATCCCCTTAATTGAAGCTTTGAAAGAGATGCATGGGTGTGCTAAAATGATGAAAGACTTGATGTCGCGGAAATTTGATTTCCAAGACATGGCCACAGTGACTCTTACTCAGACATGTAGTGCAGTGGTATCTAGACCCATAGCTGAGAACTTATCTGACCTAGGTAGCTTCACTATTCCGTGCACTATAGGAAACTTTGCCTTTGCTAAGGCATGTGTGATTTGGGTGCTAGCATAAATCTTATGACCTTGGTGATCTATTAGAGGATGGGCATCGGGAGAGCCAGACCTACTTCTATGTTATTACAGCTTGTTGACAGGATGGTAAAGCGTCCATTCAGGATATTAGATGATGTGCTTATTTAGGTGGAAAAGTTTATGTTTCCCGCCAACTTTGTAATTCAAGATTACAAAGTGGATGAGGAGATTCCTATAATCATAGGAAGACCATTCCTAGCCACAGAGAGAGCCTTGATCGATTATGAGACTGGGGATCTCAAGATGAGTCTAAATGATGAGGAGATCATATTCAACATACAAAAATCTATGAAGCACCCTAGTGAGTTCGCAAATTGCTCTCTCATAGATGCAGTAGATGTGATAGTGGAGACAGACGATGTAGCTTTGAAGCTGAAGATCCCCTCAGGCATGCCTAATGAACTTAGAGGAGGTAAATGGTGAAAGTCTGGCAGAGTGGGTGTTAGCACTGGAAGGCAAGGGGTCTTGGGATAGCGAGTTGGAGTTTGAACCTCTACATTTAGAAAAGAGAGAGACCTCTCCAGCAAAACCATCCATTGAGGAACCACCAAAGCTGGAACTTAAGCCATTACCAGCTCATCTTAGGTATGAATTTCTAGGCCCTAACTCCACTTTACATGTTATTATCTCATCTGGTTTGCTAGATGTGCAGGCTCAACAGCTTATACAGGTACTCAAGGAATGTAAAACTGTCATAGGTTGGACTATGGCAGACATAAAGGGGATCAGTTCCGCTTACTGCTTGCATAAGATTCTCCTGGAATAGGGACACAAATCTTCCAGGGAACACCAAAGAAGGCTGAACCCGAATATGAATGAAGTGGTGAAGAAGGAAGTAATAAAGTGGCTAGACGCGGGAATTATTTTCCCAATCTATGATAGTAGCTGGGTTAGCCCATTTCAATGTGTACCAAAGAAGGGTGGCATGACGGTTGTGCAAAATGAAAATAATGAATAAATCTCAACAAGAACCATCACCGGTTGGAGGATCTGCATGGACTACCGAAAACTGAATCTAGCCACCCGTAAGGACCACTTCCCATTTCCCTTCATTGACCAGATGCTCGACAGGTTGGCAGGGAGGTCACATTTTTTCTTCTTGGAATTGTACTCAGGGTACAATCAGATCTCTATTGCCCCTGAGGATAGAGAAAAGACCTCCTTCACATGCCCATATGGCATTTTTGCCTTCAGGAGGATGCAATTCGGCTTATGCAATGCACCTGCCACATTCCAAAGGTGCATGATGGACATATTCATTGACATGGTGGAAGATATCATGGAGGTGTTCATGGACGATTTATCAGTGGTAGGGAATTCGTTCGATGAATGCCTTGTCAATTTGACAAGAGTGCTGAAATGGTGCATTGAGACCAACTTGGTGCTAAATTGGAAAAAAATGTCAATTCATGGTACAAGAAGGAATAGTCTTGGGGCACCGGGTTTCGAGCAAGGGTATTGAGGTGGACCGAGCCAAAGTTGAAGTCATTACAAAGCTTCCTCCACCAACGTCTGTCAAAGCCGTTAGAAGTTTTCTTGGACATGCTGATTTTTACCGGAGGTTCATTAAAGACTTCTCCAAAATTGCCAACCCCCTCTGTAAGTTACTTGAAAAAGATCACCCTTTTGTATTTTCTAATGATTACAGGACTGCATTTGAGGAGCTGAAAAAGAGGCTGGTCACAACACCAATCATTATTGCCCCCAACTAGGAGAAACCATTTGAGCTCAAGTGCGATTCAAGTGACTATGTAATGGGGGCAGTGCTAGGCCAGCGGAAGGACAAGCTGATATAGCCAATCTACTATGCTAGTAGAACACTAAGTGGAGCACAACTAAATTACATTGTGATGGAGAAGAAAATACTGGCGGTAGTTTTTGCGTTTGACAAGTTCAGGTCCTATCTCATAGGATCCAAGGTAATAGTATATACTGACCATGCAACACTGAGGTTTTTAATCGAAAAGAAGGACTCTAAGCCGTTCCTAATTCTTCGGGTGCTGCTTCTGCAAGAGTTCGATCTTGAAATCCGTGACCGTAAGGGCACTGAGAATCAAGTCATTGATCACTTATCACGACTTGAAGGAGCTGAAACTCTTAAAGAAAGTGGAGAAATTCTAGAAAACTTTCCAGACGAGCAGCTGCTCACTACCACTCTTCTATAAGCGTCATGGTATGCAGACTATGCAAACTACCTGGCCAGTGGTATTATTCCTCACGACCTATCATTGGTCCAGTGGAAAAGATTCTTTCGGGAAAGTCGATTGTACTATTGGGATGTTCCCTATTTGTTTAGAATATGCCTTGATAACATGATCCGGAAATGCATCCCCGAGATCAAACAATCTTCTATCTTGCAGGATTGTCATGCTTCAGCATATGGTGGCCATTTCGGAGGAGTTCGAACAGCAGCCAAGATACTTGAGGTCGGATTCTTCTGGACAATGGTATTTATGCACACTTGTGGGTGAAAGGGTGTAATGATTATCAACGCACCGGGAATATCTCCCAGCAACACGAGATGCCCATGAACCCAATCCAAGAGGTGGAAGTATTTAACGTCTGAGGGATAGATTTCATGGGTCCTTTCGTCAACTCCTATGGCAATAAGTACATTCTTGTTGTTGTAGACTATGTGTCCAAATGGGTGGAAGCTGTAGCATTACCCACCAATGCTGCTAAGGTGGTGGTAGGATTTCTCAAGAAAAACATTTTCACTCGCTTTGGGACACCGAGGGTAATTATCAGCGACGAGGACACTCAATTCTTTAATCGGGCATTTGAACAATTGTTTGCAAAATACGATGTGAAGCATAAGGTGGCTACTCCATATCACCCGTAGACCAATGGGCAAGTTGAGGTATCCAACAGGGAAAGTGTATTGAATAAACCAGTGAATGCCACAAGGACCGACTGGTCAAGAAAGCTCGATGATGCATTATCGGCGTATAGGACAACTTTTAAGACACTAATTGGCATGTCACCATACAAATTGGTGTTTGGGAAAGCTTGTCACCTACACGTTGAATTGGAGCATAAAGCATGGTGGGCACACAAACCACTAAATCTCAGCTGGGATGAAGCGGGCAAATCAAGAGTCACTGATTCACATGAGCTGGAAGAGTTCCGGTATCTGGCTTATGAGAGCACAAGATTATATAAGGAGAGGATGAAGCGGCTGCATGACCAAAACATCATAGAGCGCAACTTCAAATCCAGGGACAACGTACTACTCTATAACTCAAGATTACAATTATTCTCGAGCAAATTAAAATCAAGTTGGTCAGGCCCATTCCGGGTGGTTGAAGTGTTACCGTCTGGAGCTGTTGAAATTCTCACTGAAGAGGGCTCTCGTACTTTTAGAGTCAATGGACAGCGGTTGAAATTGTATGTTGGCACGGATGAAGACAAAGAGACGGTTGAATTGCATTTGTATGAACCTCAAAGGTTGAGCGAGCCTTAAAATACGCTAAGTTGAGTCGTTCCATGACGTTAAATCAGGCGCTACGTGGGAGGCAACCCACGAAATTGTTGTAATTGTAAACATTATAGTTATTCTATATCAAAAAACACATGTTGCTGCCAGGCTTAAGATTCAGAGGTAGCCTTCCATCGCGGTTCTACCGCGACCGTGGTGAAACCGCGGTGAGAAGGCTCCTTTTACCCACCGCGGTTGGACCGCGATCGCGGTAAAACCGTGGTGGGTGACCCTTTCCGATTCTTAATGCTCATGGTTCCACTGCGATCGCGCTGCGACCGCGGTGGACCGCGGGTAGCCCAGGTAAGTCCAAAAATTTTAAAAATTATTTTATCTTTTCCCCCCCTTCTTTTAATAACCCTAACCTAAAACCTTCCCCCCCCCCTCAGTTTCAAACATACAAGCCGCCTCTACTCCCTCCCTCTCTCTCTAAAAATTATTTTTCTCTCCCTTCTCTCTATAAAAATTCCCCCAACGCTCTTCTTCTTCCTCTGTCACCCTCTCCCAACCTCCGTTGCCACTACCCTCCTTCCACTCTTCTCTATTCAAGTAAGTTTTTCTTTTTCTTTTTCTTTATTCTATAATTTTTGCTAGTTTAAAGTAGTGTATTATAGTGAAATTGTAGTTTTGCTAAAACCCTACCTAGGCTTGGTATAAAATATGTTAATATGCCCCATTAGTATAGCACCATTGTTGTATATTTGATTTTTGGAATTGTTGATACTTGACTTGGTTGGGTCTCCATTATTATGTAATTGTGCTTTGTTATGGTGGTTTGGAGACCCAAATTAGTTTGTTGATTGATTAGTTTGGTTTTGGGCCATGGTTTGGCCAATTATGGGGTAATGTATGGTGTTGCAAAATTTTGTGGGATGTTATACTTAGGTTTGGTTGGTTGTTGCTGTAAAAATTTGGAGAGGGTGTAATTGTGTATGGGTTAGTTTTGGCATGATAAAAGAAGTAAGTGTGGGGTGCATTAGGTTAGAGTTGGTAAAATTGTTGGAAATAAATTGTCAAATTAGGGGTCATGGTAAGATGGCACTAAAGAAGTACATTTGTAGTCAGCGGATGGTGAAATATGAGTAGCCATTCGACGCACTAATGTAATAAAATTTTTGTATTCTTTTTATGTGCAGGATTATGGCACCAAAGCGATCAAGGCATGCTGCGAGCTCGTCTAGGTTTCCTGCCTACGATGAGTCTTGTTTTGAGTGCGAAGAGGCGCAAAAAGAGTTTTCACGCCAAGGCCACCAAGGCTGAAGGAGATATCTATTGACAAGATGGCTCTACGGGCAGAGAAGCCCGACATGTGTGAGGAAATTCGATGCAGGAACGTGGAATTCTTATTCCAGGAACCTGTTCTCGTCAACAAAATGCTTGTCATGGAGTTCTACGCCAATGCAACCTACGGCATGGCTAGGGAGGTCTTCATGCGAGGTAAGCGTGTTTGGGCCAAGGTGCCTAGTGTTAGGCAAGCCTTGTGACTGCCTGCTTATAGCAGTGACGTGGATTATTACCACGACAAGACTGGTGTCACTTGGGACATCATGATAGAGGCCTTATGCATAGGTGGACGTCCTTTCAGGATCAAGAACCAAATTACTCTTAATTCCACCTCTTTCACGCATCTTGCCAAATGTTGGTTTACGGTTGTCTGTAACCGTTTTCT
The DNA here is from genome assembly GCA_032618575.1 of Nicotiana noctiflora. Lineage (NCBI taxonomy): Eukaryota > Viridiplantae > Streptophyta > Magnoliopsida > Solanales > Solanaceae > Nicotiana > Nicotiana noctiflora. Next base: position 403,891 of record JASVEL010003667.1, on the reverse strand, counting down.
CCCCTCCAGCAACACCACTGATGTTAACTTTAATCGGGCAGTATTGACTTGGTGCTTTGTCACCCAGCGGGAGTTTGACGCTGCCCGACTGATTTGTGATGAAATGATGCTGAGGGGACCCTTCAAGTCCAAGGGATTCTATTTCCCTTCTTTGGTCACTACTCTTTGCCTCTCTCACCACACACCCGTATTACCTACTAATGGTGAGCTTCCACAAAAAGCTCTGTTTAAAGCTTCTGGTATTCGGGTAGGTAGAGTGTAAGGCCCCGTAAAATTTTTGTGTTTAAAAACCTAGTAGCCGTGGTGTCATGGTCTAAATAATGTATTAGGAATGCGTAGAATGCTTTTCGGCGAGCTTGCAACTGCGGTTCGGACCCTTGGAAGTAATTTAAGCTTTAAAATTTGAAAGAATAAAATTTTCCAGAAAATGTCGATTCTGCGGTTGCAGATCTGCTATGCGGACCGCATTCCTACCACATAGTTTAACAAAATATTTTCCAAAATTTGTCTTGAAAATGCGGTCCAATATGCGATCGCATAACAAAAATGCGGACCGCTGATCCATCGCATAATTTTTTAAGAAATTTTTAGTGTCAATTCTGCGGTGCATTCTGCGACCGCAGAACACGAATGCGAAATGCATTCTGGTCGCATATCGTAACAAAACATGAATTTTTGGGGCAATTCTGTGGTCCATTATGCGGACCGCATGTTGATTCTACGATCGCATGTGCGACCGCAGATTTGACTCGGCCCAAATTTTTATAAAATTTTAACCCGACTCCTTCTTTAATAAAACACCTCAAACCTTCATTTTCCCATATTTTCTTAGCAAAACTAGAGAGAGGAAAGAGGGATTCTAGAGAGAGAAACCTATCAATCTTCAAAGATCGTTTCTAATCGCTTGGTCTGGAAGATCCTAGGGCAAGTGACATCTTCCCCAATTTCTAAAGGTAAAAACCCTAGCCATTTTTTCTTTAATTTTCAGTTGTCAAAGGTGAAGAAAGAGTTGCATGCTATAGCTTTTGAAATAGTATTTAACACTCATGCATGTTCTTGAACTTTAAATTTAGTAGAAATGGAGTGAGTAGGTGTAAGAGTTTGCAAGAACAAAGTTGGCAACATATGATAATTTGGGTGAACTTAAAGAAGGATATTAAAGGAAGAAAACCCAACACCAGGTATATATGGCTAACTTTGATCCTTGTGAAATCGCCTTATGTGTACAATTCATTTGGTATGTGATAATTTGAGAATTCTTGTGTAATTCTTTGATTTAGTTGTTGGGCGTTCAATTGATTTGAACTATGTGTTGTGTGGTATGGGATGAGAACCGAAAGATGAAAAAGGAAGTCATATTTGGTAAGGAATTTGAGAACGATTGTAATGATGGCATACTTGGCTTCTTGTGGGAAACGAATGAAACAACTCGAATTATGATAAAATGTTGTACATAATGGTATGGGTATTCTCGGATATGGAAACATTGTAACTTGATTGTGATACCGGCTTGAAAAGTATTTGAAAGCATGAACAAATTTGTGATTCTCTTATTGCCCTTGTTTGTAATCTTGTGTAGTGCTCTTGTTTGTTGTTTGTGATTGTTGTGATTTGAAACTATACGGTGGGATCGGTTTGCATGCTGCAAGACGAAGTAATAAGGTGTGAGTTGGGGTGATAAGGGTGGCCGAGGTAATAAGAGTGGAAAGCGATCGAAATCGCCATTGAAATTGATATGAAATCATTGATGTGAAATTGTGAAAGGAGACAGCATGAGAGTTTGCAACCTGTGGGGCACTGATTGCCCCTTTGTTTGACTTGATTGTGCTTCTCGTGTATGTTTGGTTGTTTCCTTCCTTGTTCATCTTTATTTGTACATGGACTGAGGACTACTTGAAACGAAGTAAATGTGGGCACATGATTAGCTGGCTTTGTTATTTCTTGGTGTAATCATTGGTTGTCTACTATCGTGATTTATTTGACTTATGGCATGAGTTTACTTGGGACAAATCTTGTCCATACATACTAGTACAATTCCAGTGTACTGACGTCCCTTTTGTCGGGGGCGCTACATTCGTGTTATGATTGTAGGTATATTCATAGCAGGCACTTCAGCTCATCAACAGTAGCATTCTTCATCTTCCACTGGCCGTTTTGGTGAGCCCCTTTCCTTTTGGGGCCCTACGTGGCTCATGCCACCTCTATTTTGGATTTTGATTTTGATTTTTGTAAGGTATAGCCGGAGCCTTGTTACCGGTATGTATTGTATCATCCTTTGTATCCTAGAAGCTCCGTAGACAGTAAACTGTGGGATTATAGTCTTATTTATATATTATGTTAGCGTTGTTAATTGTGAACTTGTTAAGAAGTAAAGTGTGTTGTTATGTTGTTAAAGGTATGATTTTAATTATAAATTGGTAAAGTCCTTGATTTTTAAGTAATGAAAAATACATGGGCAATGCGCGGGTTAGAAAAGCACCCAGGTCCGCTTGACTGGGGCTACCCGGTCAGGCGCCGGTCATGTCCCTCAATTTAGGGTATGACATAGAGGCAACGACCCAATTGACATTGATGATGATGACGACCCTATCCCGGTTGTCTAGTCCCGGAGGTCTAGTGATTCCGCATGTACATCTAGGCAAGCTCACTATGGAGCTGGCCTATCCCGGTCCCAGTCTACCAGACCTATGCTTAGGTCTTTGGATAAAGAAGTTGCGGATTTACGCAATTCTGTGGATGGCCTGCACACGCGCATGGACACGATGTCACAGCGGCATTTCAGACCTGAGAGCTACTTCATGGCGTGGTTCAGAGCATTCGGTCGAGCATGACCCCGCCACTATCTCCGGCTCAGATTGAGTCTCAGGTAAGTCTTCTAACCCTACTTTGCTTTAAATTGATTTATATGACACGAGGATATGCCATGATTTTAAGTGTAGGGTGGGAGACTTACTCTGTAGTGTATTGAATGTTGTACATTGTAGATTTAGTTGTATAGTATTAGCTGGCTTGGCCCGATGATGGACACTTGTCGACGGGTTTCTTAAGGGTCTATGTCGGAACACAAATTAAAAAAAAATCAAAAAAACCAAAAAATATGAGTAGAGGACTTTTCCTGATGACGGACTACTTGGATAGTACTCTTGAGGGAAGTTGTCCATGTAGAAATTTTTACTTCTTTTCTTTTCTTTTTCTAGGTAGTGTATCACCTCCCCCTTGGTTTTTCTTTTAGCCATGGTTCTTTTCCAAGGGGTTTTATTGAACCGGGTTAGGTAGTTTTTTTTAGGATTAGTGGGTGAAGGTTAATATGTAACTCCAAGTATGCACTCTAGCAAAACTAAAATGAACTTGAGAGTGTATTATCTGAGCTTGACTGTAGATTCTAGGAGATGCCTTAAAGTACACAATACAGGTTTCTTGAACATTGATATGACTTTGTAGATGAACCAGATTCAGAATGAGTTGCATACTAAGTGTGTGTAAATTTCTGCCTGCATTATATATTTATACATGATACCTAGAACTTGCCCTGTGCGCGTGCAAAGCGAAATAGAAGTTGTTTAGTTATATAGATGATAGAGTCATTTCTTTGTGTAACCCCATAAATAAATAAAAACTATGAATTCACATGTACATAATATCTTAGTTAACCCCTTTGAGCTTTAAGCCTGTTCTTTGATAACCCTATAATGTTTACAAAATCTATGTTATACATTGTTGTACCTTACCTCCTAGAAGCACTCGAATTGTAATTAATATGCAAAAGTGAAAGTGAGGGGTGAGGGGAAATTGAAAAAGGGAAATCAAGAATGAATGATAGAAATTGGTCAACTGGAAATGTACAGTAAATGCTTTACAAGCAATGAAAAAAAAAAGATGTATATATGTGAATAAGAAAGCCAGTTCCACCAAAAGAAGAAGTGGGATTAAAAGTGAATAAAAGGTGAAAGAATGGTTAGGGTGAGCATAATGAAAAGCTTAAATGGAAGTTTGTGTAAAAGAAGTGCTTAGGGAGGTTAGCCACTATAACCAAAAGTATCCTACCCATCCTATAGCATACATTACAACCCTTAAAGACCTCTTGATCTTTGATTAAATGACTCGATTAGTGGAGTATTACACTATGGGCAAGCCTATGGTGTGTCTGTGTACATATAAATGCTCTTTGCTGAGAGTGGGTGAAATGTTTTTCTATATATATAAGTTCCATGTTATAAATTGTATATGTGTGGGAACTTCTCTCAGTATGATTGTGTGAGGGCATGTAACTCAGGAAGAAAAGGGTAAGTTTGCAACTCTGTGATAATAATTAGAGTAAGCAATAATGTGTTGGCATTTGAGTTTACAGTTGAGTAAGGATTGTGCATTACTCAGGTTACTCATGAATGATAGCTTGTGTGACATATTTTGGTGGAGATATTGATAAGATAGGCCTAAAAGTGTGATTAAAGTTGCTCGAGGATGAGCAAAGGTTTAAGTGTGGGGTGTTGATAATAAGTAAATTTTACTATATTTATACCCTATATTATCACACTTTAATATTGTTTTGATAATATATATGATGACAAAATGCTCTTATTAGTGTTTTTAGTGTGTTATAGGTACACAAAAGTTGAGGAAGGCTAAAAAAGCACTTTTGGAGTCAAAAGAAGGTGAAAAAGGCCATGTGTGAAATAAATCAAGAAAATATACTGGAACAGCCCTGATGAATCCGAGGTACTGTTTGACCGCGGATCCACCGCGATCGCGGTAGAACAGGCCTGCAGAAGCTTTGAAGTTTCAGAAGGCACCGCCCACCGCGGTTCCACCGTGACCGCAGTGAAACTGCGGCAGAACGTGAAAAGTTTAGGGGCTGAAGTGTAAAAACGGAAATTGTAATACCTAAACTCTATATATATTGTTAGGATTCGCCCTAAGGAGGTAAGTTTTGTACTATTGACTACTTTTGCAAGGAAACTAGTAAGAGAGAATTCTCTTAACATCTCTCTTTCTTTTACTTTGAATTCTTGATTATAAAATCCAATATATCTTTTGCTTTCATATTTATGAGTAGCTAAATTCTTATCTAAGGTTTTGATGGAACCTATTTATTGACGAACTTCTAGGTTATGTGAATATAAATTGTTAGTTAAATTTCTATTTGTTCAATTTCGTTCTTGTTGTAGTTAATTGATAGTATCCTCAATTAACTGTGCCTATTTAGTGTGCATAACTTGGAAAAGAGTGCATATTTAGGTCATTGTTGAACAACGCCACACCTAGATTATTGGAGGAATCTATAATTGTGGGTGTAAAGGTGGGATTAGGAATAACGAAACCTTGGGTGCAATCTAAAGTGAACTGGGCTAATTAAAGCTAGCTAGGGTAGCTCGGAAGAGTGCAATAGTAAATTATTGTAATTGCTCGGGAGAGAATTACGGTAGAATTAGGGTTCATGATTGATAGAGAAGTGTTGACAATTTGTATGAGCATAAACAGAAGGGACTCCATCAATAGGGAAAATCATCACCTTAGTCTTTATCATTATTCTTTACAACACATTCAGTTATTTTCTTCAATTAATTAGTTTATTGCAAAAGTAGTTAGTAGAAAACACTCACAAAGATATTTGAAAGTTTGGGAAGCTGATTCAGAAGTTTTGTTGGGTTTTGAAAATTGTAGTTGATAGGTTAATTCTCTATGGAATTCGACTCCGGACTTATAAACCGGATTATATTTGCAGCGACCACATTATTTTTTTTAGAAGGCATAGTTGGGCGTGATCAAAAGGCAAACTAAGAAGTAAAGGAACAAGACATCTTTTAATGACTCTTTATAATAGTTTTACTCACCTTTCTCATTTGGTTGTTAGTTTAATTTTTCTATAGGTCTATCCTTTTATGATTTGGATGTTTATATTGTTGGATGTGTTGTTCTCTGGCTAACTAGTTTAATGCGAGATTGTCTTTTGTTTGAAGAATTGGGGCACGGGGTATGGAAAAAAAAAAACAAAGTCCGTTAGTGATTAATTTGTTCGTCCTTTAGGAACTGGTCTTGATCGAATGAATGAAAGGATGCGAGCATGAAATCTCTTTTAGCGAAAGTACTCCACAATCACAGACCTTTAATGCGTAATCTCATAGTAATCTTGTCAAATAATTCATAAACCTCGTAGCTTGCTATAGACGCGATTGATAAATAAATCCTCGTGATTATTAGTACGATTCCCGTGGCATAGTTACAATAGATAAATCTAAAATCGGGTATGCATTTCATGTGACCCAACCATAACTTTAGCTAATAATAAAATAACACATTATACATTGCGAGTGCATTTCATGTGATACGGTTTGCAATATGTACCAAAATGATAGGTGTACGACAATCGTGATTTGTCTCAAAAAATAAATCTATAAACATTAAAAACAATTAGAATGTTAAAAATGCACGTAAGTTTAAAATGTGTATCAAATTGGATAATTAGGACAATTATTAAAAGTTGAGCGACTGTGGTAAAACCAGGGAACACAAAAATGCATAACACCTTCTCGGGGTTAATAAAATTCCTTACCCGAATTTCTATGTTTCGCGGACTGTAAAACAGAGTCAAGCTTCCTCAATTTGGGATTTTACACCGGTGACTTAGGACATCATAAATTATCCCAAGTTGTGACTCTGATTAAAATAAATAATCTCATTTCGGTTAATATTACTTAAATTGGAAAAACCCCCCTATCCTTGCAGGAAAAGGAATGTGTGACAGATCTGGGAACTTTGGGGGGGGGGGGGGTTTACGAACCTAGTATCTCTGGTACATGGTTAAAAATTCGAGCTTAGAATAACTGTTATAGTTGGCTTTTATTTATTATCTGATTTTTACGTATTTGAGCCTAATGTGCTAAATGTCTCTTTTTATCGCTTTAATATTGCTTGAACTGTATATAAACTATTACAAAATCATATGGGGAGCTGTGTGACTTATTTTCTGTTAGAGTCATATCCTAATTTTAGAACGATGTTCGGATAAGTTGCAAAGCCGGTAAAGCTTCTGTATTCTCGTTACACTACCCCCTCCCCCCTCCCCCAGCTCGAGTTGTTAGCTTGGTTAAGTCAAGTCTAGAATAATACACCTAAATTGTAAACCTAGAATAACACAACCTCATGCCAGATCCACATTAAGAATGCTTGTTTGCATCACGTGCATTTGACTTTGGGGACTCAACATAGGGGTTGGGTCCATTTAAGACAGGTGTACCTAAAATAAAAGACCATCCTAATGTATTTTTATGCGCTACTTGTAAATTAACTTGTTTCGAATTGTATGTTGACCGACTTCTAGAATAGGGAAGAAAAATCAAGAAAAAACCAAGTTTGATGTGAGAGAGAGAATCAACCGTTTCTGAAAATTTCGGTATCCAAAATATCCCAAAATTTTGAAGAAAAAAAAAGAAAAAGAAGAAAAATCATTTCAAAACAAATCATATTTTTCTGTTACGTCTAAAATTACTGAATTATGTGGGTTTCATTTTTAAAGGATGTGACATACGTAGACAACTCTCATCAGGTTCAGCCCTATTTTTGCAAAATAACCAAAAATATGAAACGTTTTCATTTTGTAATGAACAAAGTTAGGTGATATCGCCCAAACAACCAAAAATGTCCCGACGGGATGCCAGATGGTCGTTTTGCAAGAATAGCCACCTACGGTCATTTTTCTTATTTTTGGTCACTTAGGGCATCTCCAACCTTGCCCCCATCCCCATAGTAGGGGCAATTTTGGGGGAAATTGTCCTCCAACCCTCCCCTATTTTTGTCCCCAAAATGTGGGATGAATCGTGTTCCCTCAAATATAGGGGTACACTATTCATCTCCCTCATTACTATTCATCATTATTTTATTATTTAATTATTTATTATATCTCTTTATATACACTTAATTATGTTTATGTAATATTTTATAATATTAATATTTTATCTTAACTTTGGTATATAATTTTGATAAATTAATTTTCGTGTATTTATTATATTTATGTAAAATTATAAGTTATAATTGTACAAAAATATATAATTATCTCAAAAAATAAATGGTGCAAATATAAAATATTAGATGTTTCTAAACTTGAAGGGGCTGGTAGGGACGTGAAGCTTGGTTCTCAGGTCATCGCCAAGAAGGACAGTTTCAGTTATCTTGGGTCGGTGATTCAGGGGGACGGAGAGATCGACGGGAATGTCACTCACCGAATAGGGGCCGGGTGGTCGAAATGGAGGTTTGCGTCGGGAGTCTTGTGTGACAAGAAAGTGCCATAGTTTCTCAAGGGGAAGTTTTATAGAGCTGTGGTTAGACCAGCGATAATGTACGGGGCGGAGTGCTGGCCAGTGAAGAACTCCCATATCTAGAGAATGAAGGTAGCGGAGATGAGGATGCTCAGGTGGATGTGTGGGCACACCAGGTTGGATAGGATCAGGAATGAAGTTATTCGGGAAATGGTAAGGGTAGACCCAATGGATGAGAAACTGCGAGAAGTGAGACTCGGGTGGTTCGGTCATTTGTGGAGGAGAAGCCCCGATGCACCGGTGAGGAGTTGTGAGCGGCTGTCGATAGTTGGCGCGAGTCGTGGCAGAGGGAGGCCCAAGAGGTATTGGGAGGAGGTGATTAGGCGGGACATGACTATTATGCGGATTTCCGAGGACATGGCTCTTGATAGGAAAGTCTGGAGGTCTAGTATCAATGTTGTAGGTTAGGGGCTCCTATTTTTTCGCGGGATAGGGATGGGTTGAGGGGGGAGGGTTCCCGATAGGTTAATATCTCTGTGAGTACTCCTAGAATTACTAGTGCCTTTTGTTCATGCTGTTGCTTTGTTTACTTTGCCCTTTTATATGTTAGTTTTTTTGTGGTTTATTCTGGAGTCACTGTTGCTTTATTTACTTTGCCCTTTTTATGTCAGTTTTTTGTGATTTATTCTGGAGTCACTAATGCTCTTTCTTTTTGTTTTGTTTTTGCTTTTTACTTTTCCCGATCTTTCGCTGAGGGTCGATTGGAAATAGCCTCTCTGCCCTATCAGGTAGGGGTAAGGCGTGCATACATATTACTCTCCCCAGACCCCACCCTATGGGACTATACTAGGTAGTTGTTGTTGTTGCTGTTGTTGTTGCTAAACTTGAAAGGTACTAATATAAAATATTAGATATAATTTTTTATCAAGGTTGCATTTATATGAGAAAATACTAGAGGTTGAAGTTGGATATTTATCTAGTATATCGAATGAATTTTATCGTTATGTAATATGTATTTAATTAATCTTGTATCGCAATGATTTCACTTTTATTTTAATATTAGTCAATCTATAATAATTGCTTACAAATTATATTATTTAAATTTTATGGAATTTTTTTAATTATGGAAATTACAAATTAATAAAATAAAAAATGTAATTTATTTAATGGAAATTTAAAAATAAAATTAAAATGAAAGATAATAATATAATATAGAAAAGAGAGAAGAATATAAAAAAAAATGGGGGAAAAAATGGGGAAATGGTTGGAGTAAGTTGTCCCCAAAATGAGGAAATCCACATTTTAAGGACAAAAAATGGGGGCAAGGTTGGAGATGGCCTTAGCGAACACAGCCCTAAAATCTTCCTTTCTGAAGTGTTAAAGGGCCGAATTTGCAAAGGTGTCCTCTAGTTGTCTAAGTTACATTTTTGCAAAAACTAATCTTTCTTTTGGGGTTAAAATAAATCACTTGTTTTTAACGAGCCGCCTTAAATAAAAATGTGCAGGATGAGCTCTGTCGCGCCCTTTTTTTCCCATTCGCGAGGAAGTCTGGGTTTCGACGTTCGTGGGGGAACAACTCATTTCCTTTTTGTAAATGGGTGTTTTGAGGAGTCACCACTTAATGTATTATGGCATGTTAGGTCACCTAGAGCGATTAACTCATGTAACTAGTTTGATTCACCAGAGATTAGGGTAAGGGATCGAAATAACCTTAAAGGAAAAGTGTTAGGTACCCTTCGTAGTTCACGAAGGTGGGTCCTGGCCGAGCTTAAACTATATGAATTAGTCAATTAACAAGTAAGAAAGTATTTGCAAATAAAGTAGCTTTCCCTATCTAAAGACATATATGATCAAGGAAGTTCAAATAATGAAGGTAAAGAGGTTTGGATAGCTTATACATGTATACAAAGAAGAGAAATTTTAGAAAATTTAAACACATATGGGAACTGGGAAAAGGAAGTCCTAAGTTGATTAGCCTAGAGGATCATACTCATGCAATGCCTGGTAATCTTCCATCAATGAGAAGGGCTACATGTGACATTAACACGCATGTCATCATATTCTTTTACTACATATTACCCTCTCCTTAGTGGTTATATGAGCGAGTTTAATTAATTACCTCTAAGTGTGCTTCTACCTGTCCCTTCTTTATGGTTCTGGAGGAATTTAGGACCTCTAAATTTGGACAGTTCTAGACTACCTAAGGTTTTCAAAAGGTATAAATTGAGGCGACAAACAAATAACATTTTGGACAAGCAAATATGGACAAATAGTTAGAAGGCTTATATTTACCTTCGCAATTATATAAGCAAACAAACCGCATGTCTGAAACATAGATTGTGAAGAAGTTTAGAAATTCTAAGAATGTGGTATCCAGGTGAATGTTACAAATTCAAGATATGCATAAAGAAAGTGATAGAATCCTAACTAGTTTGCTGAGTGGTTTTATAGCCTATTAAGCCTGGATAATTTCACACATAAACAAAACATGTTTTTCAATTTTTACGCCATATGGTTTGCCTAAGTGCATATATGCAGTCACGACTTTGGGAAACAGTTTAAAGTTCTTTTATCCTATATGCATGCTTTCTAGTGAAATTTGGCAAGACACCGTATGAAGTTCTAGTTTGAATATGATAACTACCCTATATAAATAAGTTTAATTTTTAATGAGTGAAACTGCTATTAGTTCTTATTAGACATGCATACAAATTGACTAGGTGTAACAACTAACTAAATCCACATGCATGATTTCTAAAGAGGCGGATTATAATATATGTCATAATGAAAACTAACCTTAGTTATTTTATTCCCTATAGGCATAGTGTCTAATCATGTAAAGCAAAGTAGGCAGAACTTATTTCTACCAAAGCAAACACTATGGGCATATTATCTAACAAAATACATTTTTTCTCAAAGTAAGCTCTATATGCATGTTATCTATCCAGCTTTATCTACGGTACCATATAATTTCACTAGTCCCCCCAATATCTATTTACAATTTATTATTACTGACCAATGATTGAATAAAACATACATAAATAGAATATAAATTAAGCTATAGGGAGCCTGAAGTACGCCCAAAGCAAATCCTTGTGTACAAGGCCTTCATTAGTCTCAAATGCCCAAGATTCAATGCCACATTTGTGTCGAGGTGTGTTAGAGTTTCCTAAGGACCTCAAGGATCCCGGGTAGTACTCACACCTAGGCATTCTCAAATAATGACTGGTTATGTGCAGTGTAGAAGAGCCATCCCTCATATGCCAGAGTTCAGAAAGATCTTAAGGACCTCTAAACAGTACACATACCAGAGGGCGGGACTTAATAACTTAAGAATGAATAGGAGTGCTTGACATGATTTGAAAGAGTTTTGATAAACTGTATATAGAGAATTCTTAGAGGTGAATAGATTTTCTGAAAACTAGTACTAATTTGGAGGTAAAACGACTTGAGAAAAGTATGAAAACAATTTTATGTCAAACACAATTCACAGAACAACCACATTCAGAAACAGTTGGCAAGCAGGTTCAACATAAAGAGAGAGAGGTTAGGGACACATAGAATGCACCTTAGTTCATAGTGGAGCACATAAATAACAGGATGCATATAATTCTCAAGGGGTTTTACATAACTAATAGGTTACCTATAAGGTAGTTCATTAAGACATATAGCAAGGATCACAGTAAAGCCACATTGAAAACACATGAACACTGGACAAAATCAACAACAAAACTAGAGTTACCTGAGGGACTAAATGACTTAGCATGAGCAAAACAAAATGGGAAAGAACTTAAATGGACAATTTAGGCAAATATCAACAAATAGACATAGTGTAGACATGCTAAACAAAACAAGATTTAGACATGCTAGATAAATAATAGACAGCCCAGCATAATTTAGACATACGAATCATATATGGAGCCAGGCAATATTAGTCATGTTACATAAACAGTAGACAAGCAAGTAAGTTGAGACATGCTAATCACATATTGAAAAAGGTGTATTTAGTATGCTAGATAGACAATAAACGGGAGCGGGAATGAACTCGGGATTGACGGACTAAGGCAGTAATGAAATACAAAGGGTTTAGGTTCTAAAATTTAATCAGAGTCATACCAGTTGGGGAAAGAGAACACAATATGTAAGACAAGTGTTGTGCAATTTATAGCCTTAGCTTATAGCCCGCAAAACTAATAAAGATCATAAGTAACAGAAAGAACAAAGAGCTTTTCGAGTGTAAGAGTAGTGATCAGCTAATGTTCATATGTTCATTTTTAATAAGAGAGTTTATATAGTAGTTCAGAGTAGAAAAAAAAGGTAAAGTAAACAATAATCAGCAATTAAGGAATCTCAGAATCAATCACAGGAAGAGGTTCATCATAGTCTTCCCCTTAATTTAGGGCAATTAGCCATCAGTAATGACAGGAAGTAGTTAAGGCAAGAGGTACAAATGAGACTGAGTAAAGAAGTAAAGAATCGGAGGCCTTATTAAGGAAAAGAGTTCAATCCAAATCAAATAAAGAACTTCATAATAAATAATTAAGGAAACAATCATGTAAAGAATCGGTAAATATACAAGAATAAAATAAGGCATGAACGACAAATTAATGTCATAAAATGGAAATAATCAAGAATCATGCACACAAATTTTAATAGAGCAAATCACTCAATAATTATGGAAAGAACATATCAATTCCCATAAACAAAATAGGTTGAGTAAAATTCTTAAGAACATAGAGAAATTAGACGAAATATAATTCAAAACTCCTAATTTTAAAATGCTTAAAGAAGGAAAATAGCCATGGGAAACTTGAAAGCATGTCAACACACAAAGATTTGAACAACAGAAATCATACATATCGAAACCTGAAGTAGCGGCTTAAAAATCAATTGGCAGTAGAGAAGTAATAAAACCTAAAAAAAAATAGCCATAAAAATATAAAAATACTTTAGATACCCAGAGGTTCAACCAACAAACAACAAGAAAAACAAACCCTAATATAACAAAATATTCAAAAATTGATTCATCAATAAAGAAATAAAGGAGCCTTAAGGAATAAAGCAATGGCGAACTCAAAGCGCTCCAGATCTACAAGGATCTGGACGGATTCAAGTCCAAATATTATTTTTGAAGAAAATAGAATGGGTAAAGAGAATTTGGCCTTTGAATCTAATATTTGAGCCATAAAACATTGATAGAAATCAGGCACAGACCGTAGAAAAACTCTTGACGAGTTTTAAATGAGATCTGAACCAGATCTCTTCGTGCTCTATCCACAAAACGACACAGTGAAGAAACCAGGGGAAATAGGAGAAAAGTAGAGGCCTCGTACGCCATGAGAATCCATAGATCGAGTGGGACTAAAGAATTTAGAACTGTTTTTAGGTGTGGGCGATTAGGGTTAGTGCTTAGTTTTAAAGAGAACCAGAGAGGAAAAGGCTTCACGAGTGGCTGTATGGAAGAAATGATTTAGAGTTAGGGGTCACTAGGAATAAAAAAGGAAAGTCATAATGTGGACCTTTGATCTAAAGGACCAACGACCATGATTTTATGGGGTTTTGGGTTGGGTAGGTGTCTCTAGGTTTGGGCTGGATGGTTTTTGGGCCTGGTTTAATTGAATTGGGATTGGGGGAGGGGTTGAAGTTAGGGTGATTAAATAGGCTATGTCCGAAAAAAAAGAATAAAAAAGTCTATTTGTTAGATACCCAGGTGTTTGAATAAAAATATTTTATAAAATAATTAATCAATTAAAAACATAGCTTTCATGGACAAAGGTGCTTTTAGAATAATTATTCAATATTTTAAAAATATAATGGATTAATTTCTGATAAAATAATATAGTAATGTATGTGTGGGCTATAATTGTAAAGTTACTATAATTATAGCCAAAAGGTGCCAATTTAGCTTATGCAATAATTTGGACACAATAGGACCGTAAATAGTAATGTTAAATCAAGAAATATTTTAAAAACATTTGTGATGCAATTTGTAATTATTTGTATGAATAAAATACTGAAATATATTAATTTAAAAAATGTAACAACTATGGAAAAATACCAATTGATGCTAATGTATGATTTTAAAGATACATATGCATTTTAAAATTTATAGAGAATGATTGGGTTTCAACAAGCACTATTGAAAATATACCTTTTCTAGTCGCAAAGGCAATTCACTAGGACTCCACATATGGTGGAACGACCTGAGAAAGGTTAGCAAGAGTGTTGTGACAAAGGCATTAGGCGGGCTCATCGGTCTTTTGAAGATTATACTAAGGGTGGATATAATTGAAACCTTGATACCATTTTGGGACCCAGCAGAAAATGACTTCCACTTCTCTGATTTTTTGTTGACCCTTACATTAGAAAAGATGGCATGTTATGCTGGTCTTGACGGGAATCTCAGGAATCGGTATCCAGTATCACTAATAGATGTAACCCCTCAAAATTTTTTGGAGCTTCTAAGTATTAGACGGCAGGTTAAAGCTGAAGATTTGGCCAGAGGTTTCTACATATTCAACTTCTTATACCGCCACTATGGGGGCCCCCGCGAATTTGAGTCTCCTGATATTGGTTTGAATCATCAGGGAAATAAAAACAAATGGAAATCATATAGCGATTTGGCTTTCACAGTGGCATTATTAGGTACTCTGATATGCCCAAGGAGTGATAGACATATAGAACTAGGGCTTGCAGGAATGGCCAATTTTATGGTCAAGAATGCTAATGGCACTATCATGCCGATGATTCTCACAGAAATTTATTGGGCTTTAATCGCTTGTCGAGATTGGATAATGTTTTTGTAGGGTTTCTACTTGCTTTGCAAATATGGCTGGAAGAATATCTTTTCCATCACTCGGGGTACATGAACTTCAGTTTGACTGGTCTCAATTGTAGTGAAGAACATGAAAACCGGGTAGACGGTCATGAGTTTACGGACGGTATTGAGGCATGGTTTGCATATTTCGGTTATTAGACTAAAAGCTGATATGAATGGACTTTTGGTTGGCTCCCGGTCAACATGGTTATTTATATGTCCGTCGGATTGTGTTTTCTTTTGTTAATGGGTCTTTAGAGTATCCACTCGTATGCTCCACATCTTGTTCTACGCCAATTGGGCAGATACCAAATAGTCCCTCATGACAAAGATTTGAGTCAAGAGGTTATTGAACTATGTCCAAAAATCACATTTCCAAAAGAAAACATTCGCCGGATTTGGCACCAATGTAGGTTTCTAGAGCCGCAAACTCAGGTACGGGATTTGTCCACGGGTGAAGTAGAATCTAGCTATATGGCATAGTATGGTAAAAGGGTTTGATTCGACCAAGAGCTAGAACAACCCTCCTAAAGGCCCCATGTCCTACATTTAACTAATGGAGTGTAAGAAGAATGGGTTTGGCTAGCCCAGGAGAAGGGGTACTGGACTACCATAAGTAACATAGAGGATCAAATTTGATAATAGCTTGCAGGTTGCTGAGGATGAAGGAGAAAATAAAATGTTAGCCCGAGAACTATGAGCTCAGATTCAAAAGTTGAAGATAGCCAAACTCGACCAAAAGAAGAAAAGAAGAAAAACTCATAAATAATATTAGACGAAGTGTATGATTATGGGCCTGACTTGGAAATGGTCCAAAATAAATTGGCAAAAGCTCGGGCAAAGTTGGAAAAGAATGTAGAATAATGGACAAGGTTTATTCAGCACCTAAGGGAAAAGTATGACAGATAAGTCATGTTTTATAATAAGAAGTTGACTACTCTTGAAAATGAAATGCTCCACCAAATGAAGAGTTTCAAAGCAGAAAGAGAGCACTTTTATACATTGATGTCCTGACTAGAAGAAAACATACAGTAATTGCAAAAGCAAACCCATATGGCCACACAAGTGTTAGAGGTCGGGTCTCAGCAAATTGGACGCCTCTCCAAGAAAAGGGCGTCATTAGAGAGATGATTAAAGATATTGCTGACTATGTCATATTGAAGTGCCATAAATGAGAAGATATGATATGTTATTTGCTATTGTGATGACGTTTGTCCATTAGGTGATGGATGATTTAAACCATCTCCAAGAAAATATTGCATGCAGGCCCACATCGAGACCGACCGATATTCTGTAGGCCCCTGGAGTTGTGTTGGAGGATCTTATGTATTCTTGATTCTCTTTTGGTTTTAAGTCTCTATTTCATTTTGCTTTCGAGTGTGTTAGTTTTTCAAGGTTTTTTTGTAAGTTTGTATGCCAGAGTACTTGTAATAGAAAAACCCAAAAAGATTATATATAATGAAATATTGAAAACCCAAAATAAAATTCCTTCTTTTATTTAGCATTTATCTCCTGAATTACTTAATGATCTGATTCATGCGGTGCCATAATATGTAGGCAATCATCATAGAATTCGATCATATCCATAAAGTAAAAAATACAAAAAAAAAGTGGAAAAACAAAAGAACAAAAGAATAAAAAAAAGAGTGGCAGGAACAAAGCGATAAATCAAAGGGAGGCAGAAACAAAAGAAAAACTAGGGGTGCAAAGTTATGTAAGGCCGGGATGAAACATGCAACCGTTCAAACACATGATAAAAGAATTGAACCGTTTAGGTGCATTGCATCCCAAACGTGCAATTTCCTATGTGTTAAGCTCTTAAAACTAACAAGTTTTAGCAGTTCGGGAAGGTGGTTAGTTTTTTTATTATTCTGGCAAGTCATCCGTATAACACCGAGTTAAAACGCAAGGCACTCATAGCTAGGAAAGAATTGGATACAAGTGTTGTTGACCCACCGAGAAAGATAGTGAATCTGAGTCGGGGTTGAAAGAGGAGGTCCACAGGTTAAGCATCAAACGGCAGAAATGTATCAACCATGGATCAGGGGGCACCCTCCACCATCATTCCCTGCCAACTATAAAGAAAATCCTACATTTATCCTACCACTGTAACAAGCCCAAGATCCCACTATCATTGATCTTTTTATTTCAGCAAAAACTGAGATATACCCCTTACCACTACTACCCCGACAATTCAACCCAAACTTTCCATGCTCCACCTACTAAAACAATTGCATACCCCGCTCCGACATCTACTCCCATCTTCGTATCCCCTCTGCGAGCTACCCTCCATCAATCTTCTAGTGAACTGGAATTCCAAGTTCAAGATACCTAATACTATGCTCCAGAACCCACTTTCAAAGTCCCAGATCCTTACTCCTACACTCCTCACTTTGAACCTTTTGAAACTAATAAACCACACAATAACGAATAGCAAGAGGATATATTTAGGAAAGTAAAGAGTTTGGAGCAATCATTGAGGAATATGGAAGGGTTAGGAAGCCAAGTGAGTGTGGCTTGTAAGGATTTGTGCTTGTTTTCTGATTTCCAATTTCTTGTCGGGTTCAAGATGCCCAAGTTTGACTTGTACGATATGCATGGAGATCCCATGGACCAAAGGGTTTTACAACAAGATGAGGGGCGTTGGTGGTAAAAATGTGTTGTTGATGGAATATTTTAGCCAAAGCTTGAGTGGTGCGGCGTTGGAATGGTACACCCGCCAGGACAACAGTAGGTGGTACACTTGGGACGAACTGGCTCAGGATTTTGCTTCGCAATTTTCAGTACAATGTAGAAATTTTTCCAGATCGCCTATCCTTGACCAAGAAAAAGAAAATGCCCAGATCGAGTTTCAGTGAGTACGGTTTCCATTGGAGAGAACAGGTTGGATAGGTTAACCCTCCAATGGAAGAAGATGAAATGGTAGAGACTTTCTTCAAACCTTGGAACCTATTTACTTTGGCCATTTGATCTCGGCCATGGACAAGTCTTTCAATGAGGTGGTGAAAATTGGAGGAATAATGGAAGAAGGACTCAAATAAAGAAAGATCATGAGTTACTCTGTCATAAAAGTAACCACACAGACGATCCAAAGTGGTACCCGGACGTGATACTAAAAAAGAAGAAAGAGGTTGTTGCTATGATCGTCTCAGGATCATGGCATGACCCTAGGGGTTCACCTGACCATTACACCCAGCCTCAAACCCAACCTCAAGCCTATGCCCAAGCTCCATATAATCCACCCCAAAATTACATGCAACCACAAGAACCTCAGTATTCAGCCGGACCACCCTAATATCATGTCTACCACGCACAGTCATATGCTCAACCCCCTCCTTACCCGTAATGGTGTGATCCAAATCCAAAAAATCCTTATCCACCCCCACAACCACATCGAAACCCAACTGGTCCAAGCATTAGACAAAAGCCAAACTATAGAAGAGAAAGGCAGCGTAATCAAACTTTCACCCTGCTTGGAGAGTCATTTACCAGTCTCTTTTAAAGGTTGAGGCAGTTGGACATTTTAAGGCCGATTGGGCCAAAGTTACCAAACCCCCCAATAATGAACCTCGATTATTCCTTTAGATGTGTATATTGTTCTAATGCCATTGGGCACGACAAAAAGAAGTGTTGGTATTTGAAGAGCGCAATCCATGAGCTTATTGATAAAAATCACATCGTAGTCCAGAACTCGAAAGGACCAAATATCAACAAAAGTACTTTGCCAGCCCATGACGAGATGCACATGATTGAGATTGCATAAGGATGGGGAACCCGAGAAGTCTTCAAAGTCTCTCATGATGATTTATGCCAGTGAAAGTACTTCAGTTAATACTTCAATTTCTACAGGTGCAATACCATCGACAGCTGATGGGCTGACAGATAAGCTAAGCATGCCCAATGTTAAGCCACATTTATTAGTTATGAAAGGGTTCCTAGATGATGTTTGAGCAATCAAGGAAAGCCAAGGTGTTCATCCTAAGAATAGCAAGTAAGCATATCATAATTGTGGATGGGGATCGCATTGCCCCAATTGTTATTAAACCTGTGACCTAGCTTCCAATAGATGATACCAAGGATGTTCCGTAGAATTACAAGTAAGAGATAGTAACTTATAGAGGAAAAGAAGTGGAGGAAGAAGTTAATGAAATCAGTGGACTGACTCAATTGGGGAGATGATTTACCCTAGAGGAATTACGAAAGCTAAGCCATTCAAAGATAGCCAAATCCTAGTAAATAAGTCAGTTACCGAAGAGGAGGCAGAGGAATTCTTGAGAAAAATAAAGGTGCGAGACTGCTTCATCGTGGAACAGTTATGGAAAATACAAACTCATATTTCTCTTTTATCATTACTGATATATTTAGACAAACATCGATGGTCCCTCATGAAGATTTTGAATAACGTTCATGTTCCTGATAAGATCACCATGAACATTTGGAGAAGATTGTTAATAGGATATTTGAGGCAAACATGATCACTTACTCGGATGATATACTTCCCCTGGAGGGTACAGAACACAATTGAGCTCTTTAACACACAGTGAAATGCGAGGATTCTAAGGTCTCGAGGGTGCTAGTTGATAATGGTTTTAGTGCAAATATTTGCTCTCTCTCCACCCTGCAAAAGTTGAAAACCATAATGAAAGGATCCACAAGAATAGTGTATGTATTCGAGGTTTTGATGGAGGGGAAAAGGATTCTGTTGACAATATAATTCTCAAACTGACAATAGGGCTAGTTGAATTCACTATGGAGTTCCAGGTGCTAGATGTGGTTGTCTCCTACAATTTATTGTTAGGCAAGTGGTAGATACATGTTTACAAGGCAGTCTCGTCTTCTCTACACCAAATGGTAAAGTTCGAGTGGGACAAACAAGAAATAGTTGTGCACGATGACGAGAACTTATGTGCTTACAATGATACATATGTCCTGTTTATTGAAGTTGAAGATGATAAAGGGCCTTAGGTCTACCAAACTTTTGAAACAGTATTAATTGAGAAGATTTTGGAGGGGGAATGCATTCTTAGTCCAAAGCTAGCCTCCACATATGTCATGGTAGCAAATGAAATGCTAAAGTATGGTTTTGTGCCGTGCAAAGGTCTAGGTTCATCTCTACAAGGTATCATGCATCCAGTATGTCTACGTCTGGGTACGTTTGGTATGGGATTCAAGCCCATATGGGAGTAGGTGAAGAGAGCTAAAAGGTTGAAAAAGAAGGGATGGTCACTCTCTAAGCATGTTCCACACATCTCCAGGACCTTTGTCAAGTCGGGGGTCGTGAAACACCCAAGGTCAGCGGTCCCAAAGCCTGTGATCGTCTTTAATGAAGAGCTAATCAAGAAGTTCCAGAGTCTATTTGATGATTATAATATGGTGGAGATTAGGGAAGGTTCCAGTAAAGCAGATGTGCAGTTCGTTGGGCCAGAAGTGAAGCTTAGCAATTGGAAGGCTACTCTTCTCCCTACTCGAAAGGAGTTTTGGTAGTTTGCTTTGTTTTCGTTTCTATTATCTAGGTTATTCTAGGGTTGTAATCCACGTTTTTAGTATTCGCTTGTTTTGATGTATAAACCCTTCTATCCTTTATTTTCAATGAAATGCAATTTTAATTTTTCCATTACTCCTGATAGTGTCTCATTTTTGTCTTTCCTTGTATAGTTTTTTTTATGCTGGTTTCAATAACATAACACGCATGAGGAATTTTTGGCCAAGTCTTAAAGTCCAATCTAACTCTAAAATAATAATCCAAGAACTAGAGTGCGATGATAAAATAGAGTATGATGAAGACGAGGCATTCATGGAAATTAGTAGAGAATTAAATCATTTTGAAAAGAAACCCAAGCCTAATTTGAATGAAACTAAAGATAACAATTTAAGAGATCATAATAATAACAGGGAAAACAAGATAAGTGTACGCCTAGTACCGTAAATCAAGGAATAAATAATAAAAGCACTCTTTGGATATAAAAATATCTTTGCATGGTCATATGACAACATGTGGGGTTTGAGTACCGATTTGGTAGTTCATAAATTTCCAACTGATCCGACATTTCTTCCTATCAAGTAAAATTAAGAAAGTTCAAGATTGATGTGTGTGAAGATCCATGAAGAAATCACAAAATAGCTAGATACAAAGGTCATTCAGGTCACTCGATATCCCACTTGGTTAGCTAATGTTGTCCCAGTACCAAAGAAGGATGGTAAATAGGGTGTGCATTGATTACCACAATCTCAACAAGGAAAGTCCAAAGGATAAGTTCCCATTGCCGAATATCCACATTCTAATTGATAATTGCGCCAAATGTGAGATTGGGTTTTTTTTTGGATTCTTAAGCGGGATATCACCAGATGCTGATGGATGAGGAAGAGGCAGAAAAGACAGTGTTCATAATGCCATGGGGAACATATTGCTATCGAGTAATGCCATTTGGTTTGAAGAATATTGGGGAAACTTACATGAGGGCCATGACTACCATATTTTATGACATGATACAGAAGGAGATTGTGATTTATGTAGATGATGGTATCATAAAGTCAATAAAATAGTCTTAACATGTTGAAGATTTGAGAAAGTTTTTCCAAAGGCTTTGCATGTACAACCTCAAGCTCAACCGTGCAAAATGTGCATTTCGTGTCCTATCTAGAAAATATTGGGATTCATAGTTAGTCGACGGGGTATTGAGTTGGATCCTTCAAAGATCAAAGCCATCCAAGAATTTCCACCACCAAAGAATAAAATTGAGGTGGTGAGTTTTCTCGAAATGTTAAACTACATCAGCAGGTTCATTGCTCAACTCACGACAACTTGATAGCACATCTTTAAGTTGCTGAAGAAATATGCCACAGTAAAAATGTACTGATGAGTGTCAGGAGGAATTTGATAATGTCAAGAGGTACTTGTCAAACCCACATATATTGATCCCATTGGAGCCGGGGAGACCTTTAATTCTCTATTTGACAGTTGGATAATTCATTTGGTTGTGCGTTGGGCCAACACGACATCACTGGCAAGAAGGAGCAAGCCATTTATTATGTCAGCAAGAAGTTCACTTCTTATGAGGTCAAATATACTCTCCTTGAAAGGACATGTTGTGCTCTGACATGGGTGGCACAAAAGTTAAAGTATTATATGTCGTCCTACACTACTTACGTCATTTCTCACATGGATCCTCTAAAGTATATCTTTCAGAAGCCTATGCCCATAGGAAGACATGCAAAGTGGCAGATTTTACTCATAGAGTTTGACATCATCTATGTGACTCGGACCGCGATTAAAGCCCAAGCCTTGGACGATCACTTGGTCGAGGACCCGATAGATGAAGAGTATGAGCCATTAAAGACTTATTTTCCTGATGAAGAAGTGATGCATATTGACGAGGTTGACTAGGGTGAAAATCTAGGTTAGAAATTCTTCTTTGATTGAGCCACTAACATATAAGGTGTTAGAATAGGGGTTGTACTCATTTTATAAAGAGGGCATTAATACCCTGAAACAACCCAGCTTCTGCTGTATTTTACCAATAACATGGATGAGTACGAGGCATGCATTCCGGGTTTAAGGCTATATATAGACATGGGAGTTCAGGAAATATTGATTTTAGGAGATTTAGATATGTTGGTTCACCAGATTCAGGGAGAATGGGAGACTAGTGTGACGACCCATCACCTGTTTTCCTCACTTGTTCCGCACTTCCGAGGCCTTGAAAACCTCATTTTATGTTGTCTTGATTTACGTGCATGATTCAGGCATGTAGCCGGAAAGATTTTGTGATAGAATATGTGAAGTCTATGAGAAATTTGAAGAAAAATGATATTAATATTGATATATAGTTGACTTCAGTCAGCGTTTTTGTTAAACGGACCAGGACCCGAGATCGCACGGTCCCGAAAGGTCTGTAGGAAAATATGTGACTCGAGCATGTGTCCGGAGTCGAATTCTAAGGCCTAGAGCTTAAGATATGAATTTTTCTGTTAAATTTTTTTTTGCCAAAATTATTAAAGGAAAATGAATTACATGACCTTGGTATCGGGCTCGTATTTTGGATCCGACGCCTGGTACAAGTCTTAAATTTTATGTATGTGCTTTCTGCAAAGTTTGGTGACATTTGGATGTCGTTTGATGTGTTTTGAACCTTGAGTTTCAAAGTTGAAAGTTATGAAACTAAAAGAAAGATAATCATGAACTTGAGGCTTGATTTGATGAAAACGATGTTATATTGGCGATGTGATCCCACGAGCAAGTTTGTAATATGTTTTTGAAGTTGTGTGCATGTTTGGTTTGGAGCCTAGGGGGCTCGGGTAAAGATTTGATAGGCCGCTGGAGCAAATTCTGAAAAATAACGCAGTTGGTTTTTCACCCAGCTGGTATCTTCGCAAATGCGAAGAAGACCCAGACTAGCCTTGGTTCGCAAATGCGAACCAACCTTCGCAAATGTGAAGATGGCAAGTCAAGGCAGTGTTCGCAAATGCGAACAACTGATCGCAAATGCGATGATGTCTAGGAAACTCTTGAGTTCGCAAATGAGAACTTATTGTCGCAATTGTGAAAGCCCCAGTGACCCAGCCCAATTCGCAAATGCGAACCTTTTCTCGCAAATGCGAGAGCCACAGACCAAAACCTGTTGTGTTTGCAATTGCGAACAAATGTTCGCAATTGCGATATCCGCAGCTTGTGCAAATTTATACTTAAACGAATTTTTGACCTCTTTTCTTCATTCTTTCAAAACCCAACACACCACACACGAACCCTCTATGAGCACGTGATTTTTGCACTAGACAATAAAATTCCAAAATTAAAAATAAAATAATATTTTTGAGTGTAATTGCATGTCTTGTTTGAAATTAGATATATTTTGTGTGTTTGAACAATTAGAAATTAGAAAATAAAAAAAACGGAGAAATACATGTATTTTGAATTAATTAGCTTTAAAAGAGAAAATCAACAAAAAGAGCATTAATAGCGGAAATTAAAGGAGAAATAGTAGAAAATTACCAAAAATTATCAAAAAATTAGTAAAGGTAGGAAATTAAGTAATTTAGATTATACAAAAAGAAAAAATGAAAATACAAAAAGAAATTATCATAAAATAATTAAAATACTAAGAAAATACCAAAATATAATAACATTTGGCCAATTTGATTCTGAATTAATGGCCCAAATACATTGGCCCAAGAGAGCCGGTCCATGTTAATCTCAGCCGTCCGTTTGACAAATCCAACGGCTGGGAAAATTAAGTGAATATTAATTAGTTAATTAATTTATGAGATCTAATCTCAGCCGTCCAGGCCTACAGATCCAATGGAGGAAGGCATAAGCCTCATGTGAGCTGAGACGTCGTCGTTTGGCAATGGCAAATCTTGACCGTTGATCATCAATGATCCAACGGCCAAGAACTCCTCAGTGTCCCCGAGTATATAAGGCCCATGTCTCTTTGAGACCGGCCATATTACACCATTACAAAACCCTAGCCGCCCATTTCCCTCTCCTCGTCTTCTTCTTCACCTCTTTCATTGGCCGCCGGCCATGTAGACTGTCGCCTCCCATGGCGGTCTCCGGCCACACCCCTTCCCCGGCTTCTCCTCTTCTCTTTTTCTCCATCTCAAAATCTATCCAAAAAACCGAAATAGCCTCTGAAACCCTTCCTTTCTTGAAACTCCGGTCATCGGAGTTCACCGCCGATGACCAAACCTATGAGAACCCATCCCAGCTTAACACCATAGTACCCTCGTGACCTGATCTATCACCCCCCACACCTAGTTTCTTTTGAATCTTCCTCCTCCGTCTCGAATCTTCAAAAATAGGTCGCCGGAACTCTAACTTCGGCCGACCCAAAAATCCTCCCTTTAACAAAACCTCTCCCTCTTGATACCCCAAACCCATTTCTACCATTGTAAGACTAAAAAGACTTCATCTTGAAGTCTGTAAAGAAAATCTAAAAAGAAAAATTAAGAAAAAGAAAAGAAGAAAAAGAAAAGGAAAATAGGAAGCTCAGGGGACAGTCCCTGCGAGCTAAGTACCCTCTCCCTTGTTGTTTTCTTTACTTGCCTTCTCTGCTATTTCTTGTTATTGATGTATGTTTAGCATGCTTTTGATAAGTTAGTCGCATGAACTAAGGTTTTTCTTAATCTTTGAAGATTTTTAATTTGTCTGTTTGTTTTTCTGTTTTAAAAGATCTATTCTTCTTTTGTCTATCTTCGTATGTTAGCTCTTGTTATTAGACTGCATGTTTAAGATTGGGGTTTGTAATTTGAGAAATGTCTTTCATTTGTTCTGATTTTTTCTCATCTTTTATATCTTTCATCACTCGTATGTTTAGATTTAGGGGCTTTTTGTGTTTGTCTCTTCATGCCTACTCTGTTTAAGGGTTACTGTAGAACTATCATGTTTAAGTTTGGTTGTTCTTTGATTTTGGCAAACCATGTTCTCTTCTTTTACTGATTTATGGGTTTTTACTTATGTGTGTTTATGTCAATGAACATCTTAAGTATGATTTAGGATTTTTCACTGGTTCATTAAGCATAAAGAAGTTTTAACTAAGCCTGTTTAATGATTAATTGACACTGTGTTGTGAAATGTGAGCTTGTAAGTCTAATTGATTAGGATTCAACAATACTCAACCCTTTACTCTGAATTTTGATTAATTGGTAGACAACTCTGATTTCATTGGCTATGTGTGCAATTATTTGTGAAACTGGCTATGTTTGTAATAGCTTTGTGTTAATGTGAACACTGTTAATACCTATCATGCCTAGGTGAATTGGTTATAGCTGCAATAGTATTAAGACTCATAAGTGGTTAACTTTGAAAACATGTATTAAGTGTTTTAGAATAGGCTAAAATTGAAAATCACAAAAATAGGCTGCAAATTAAATAAGTGACCAAGAGTGGTCAATTTTGCAATTGACTTACTCTGTTAGGTCTCACATATTGGCTAACACTTAAATAGGCCAATAGTGCAATAAATTGGTTTAAGTCTTCAACACTAGACTTACAAAGGCCCAACATGAAAGACTGATCAGTAGTGGCCAGACCTGCAAAGGTCCCAGCCATGGCTGTAGTGGGCTTCAATTGCGAAAAGCCAAGTCCAAACTTGAGACTCGCCAATTCTTAAATAGTTTAATAGGGTAATAAGCAGGCTAGTCCTGTAAACTAGCTTAATTAGCAGAAAACGAAACAAAAACTGGTTAAAATTGAAATAATTCTTAAGTCTAATGTGGTCAGTCCTTAAATATGGATGCAAAGACTGACCATTAGTTAAATAAGAGCTGAAGCTCTGAAAACTTGACCTAGGTAGGTCGGGTAATTTGGCAATGCCTTTAAAGGCATATAAGGAACTTGAAATGGCAAATAGGTAGATTTAATAAAGCCTATAGGGATATAGGAGATATTTGTGCTCCTGATTTCTACAATTTTGCAGAGAATTAAGGGCATATTGGTCTTAATGAAAAGGTAAATCAGTAAAAAATAATAACAAGTTGGGGTACCTTAGTAAAAGCCCCAAAATAGAATAAAAAAGAACCTTCCAGCACATGCTGGAAGGGATCTTGTAACAGATTTAGGGTGTAAAGTGTAAGATTTGGTAAATTAGGAGGGGAGGGAAATAGGATTATTCTCTATCTTTTCTCTCCAAAATATTCACCTCTCTACACCTATAAATACCCCATTTCATGACTAGTTTAAGGGATGGTTTTTCGATAGAAAAATTCAGAGAGAAATAATATAGGTATAGAGTAAAGTAAGCTGGATTTGGAAAAGAGAATTTTCAGAAAACATTATACACTGAAATAGTTAATAGTTCTCTGGTTTTCGAGTGAAAATTGTTGTTCGAAGTTGTTTGGAATTTGTGCTCATCTTTGCTGGGTTTTCTATTGCTGTTCTTGTGTTATTTTGCTCATTTGGAACTCAAATCCTCACTATTGCATTGCCTGTCAAGATATTGCTGTGCCTATTTTTCATCTCCCCTAGAACTCATCGATTATTTCTACTGAATCAGGTACACACTTGTTCAAAGCTATGTATTAAAGAATCAGTGATGAAATGAAGTTTCAAGTGTTAAATCTCTGATTGTCTTCTGTATTTACTATTTTCTGATAAGTTGACTAGAGTTAATCTAGATTTGTAATTCATTAGTGTAGCCTTGTATGTATAAGTGAAAGTCTGAACAAAAACAATGTAATAGATAGTGAATGGTAGTAGTATAGTCGTGGTAGTTAGATCGCATAGCTAAATAGGTAAAAATCGTAAAACAAGGCTAGATAACTCTAAGGTGAATCGATGACAGTAAGTTCTTAGAAATAATTTCGATCAACTCACGTAGGTAATCTGATTTGGAGATTGGTAGCTGGATTTGAGTGAGTTCAAAAGAGAAACAACTAAATGAAGTAATAACACAATTAAGACTGACTTTGTGATATCAAACATGTTAGATTCGTAGTAAAACTAGTAGTATAACTGTGCATTTGTAAATGACTCGTTTTAGCTTTAAATAATTTGAATGTTGTATATAAGTAGTTTAACCATTTAGATTAATCACGCTTTATATGGTCTAATAATCTACTAATCTCTTAATTAGTAGGAAATTCAGATACTATTTACAAATTCATTACTAGAAAACAAAGTAAAAGCAGTCTCCTAATTCGATTTTCATCTACATTATGTGAGCACGTGATTTTTGCCTTACTCGAGAAGTACTCCCAGAAAATTCAAAAATAAAAATAGTCTCGTGTTGGGCATGATTTGTGTGATTTTGTGTTATTTTTATCTTTTGTGTGCACGTTTATTTATTTAAATTAAAAAATACAAAAAAAATATACGCTAGGCTTTGCATTTTCAGTGTTTGATATCGAAGTCATGTGATTCACATTTTTTGAGTGATATGTAATGGTGTGCGTTAATTGTAGTAAAAAATAGCGGTGTTATAGGTTAGTATATGCATATGTGTGTATATATATATATATATGTATATATATACATATATATATATATATATATACACATACACATATAATATCCGATCTGGGCCAATTTCAATCTAAAAGCCAGGCCCAATCGGATTTCTTCCAACCCAGGCCCAAACGAATCCCATACCCGTCCAGCTTCATGCCTGTGTAACACTTGATCTGGACCGTTGGATTTTATTATCCAACGGCCCAGATTAATCCTTTAATTCTAATATGCATTCAACCTATGACTTGACCAAACGACACCGTTTGGTTTAAGTGAGAAGATCCTGATCGTTGATCAAGTTTGATCCAACGATCAGGATTCAATCTCATCACTGGTATATATTCTTCATTCCATACCCCGCCCCCCTTTCAGACCCCCCCCCTTCATCTCCCTCAGAGCTCTCAAACACCTAATGTAACGCCGCCCTCCTCCGCCGTATTCCGCCTGCCGGAAATCGCCTCGCGGCGGTTCCGGTAGGCCAATCAAACCTAAACCAACGCCAAAACCTTCCCCTTACCTCCCCCATCACGATCCCAGCTTCCATTAACCTCGAATCATGCCGGAGCTCCTCGAATCTTCATTTGAAGATTCGAGTCAAACTCGAACCTATGCCAAATTACCCCAAATTCACACCACAGTCTCCCCATACCTCCCTCATACCCCCACTAACCTTGGTTTGCTTCGAATCTAACCAGAAATACAAAAGCCCCAAATCCCACCCTCAAGAACCCTAGAACCCAAAAATTAGGGATTGCGTCGAGTCAATGGTGTTTGAAGGCAATAGACCTTAATTGGAGTGTTTTTCATTTGAAAAACACTTCAATTAAAGTCTGTTTACTTCAAAAGAGTGCAAACTCGAAGTCTTTTGAGCCGAGTCCGTCCAATTTCTTGAGGTACCCCATTTCTCATTCTCTTCCTTTTGTTTTGTTGTTGTGTTCATTATATTAATTTAGTTGTTCGTTTCTATCTGTTTGGTGTTTGATTTTAATCTTTCCTGCTTCTACACCGTAAGACCTTTTATTTGGTCATTCTTGTTTTGCTTATATGTCGGAGTAGATTGCGATATAGAAACACGAATTGGCTGTAAACGATACTGTCAAGTAGTGAATTCTGCATTTTTTTCATGCTTCGTTTGCCTGAGCACTTCGAATCACTAAGTCGAGGATTGATTGTTGTTCCTTATGTGAATTATACGAATGTTGTTGATTAG
Source organism: Nicotiana noctiflora (assembly GCA_032618575.1). NCBI lineage: Eukaryota > Viridiplantae > Streptophyta > Magnoliopsida > Solanales > Solanaceae > Nicotiana > Nicotiana noctiflora. Next base: position 374,669 of record JASVEL010003667.1, on the reverse strand, counting down.
TCTCGTAGGTCTGTTTATTGGAGTTTTGTGGCAGAACTTGACACTGTAAATCACATTGTGAATCACTGTTTGGATCGAGATTTTTCTTTCTTTTGAACTGTTGATTAACTAAGTGATGAATTGAATTAGTTATTGTTAGTTAAGGATTGAAGGGTGTAACTAATGAAGTGTAGTGCATATGAGGACTGTAATTGGGTCAGTGATGTTGGGGTATAGTTGTTAGTGATTTGAATCAGAATGTTAGCATCTTAGGATTTAAAAAATGCCCTACCCATGAAATGACCTAGTGGAACCTGCTGTACAACAGGGCACCACCAGTCCCTGCAGTCTTTGATTTAAAATAACATAACCCATACTTAGACAAGTTTTAGTGGCTAAAATAGACTGGGCTGGCAGGCAGAGTGTGGGCAGGATGGGTCTGTTGATTAGTGCATTTTTGAATTCCTGATTCTTTTGGCTTTGGGGGGGAGTTCATTTAACTATAAGTATAGGATATACATGTTGAGAAAAAGGGGATTTTTGACAGATACATTGATAGGCATACGGGAGAGACTAAAAAATACTGAGAGAAGCAAAAACAGTAACATATTCACACATCGATAGAGATTGAAATACCTGAAGAAGCAAAAACAGTAAAACCTGAGAGTAACTAGAACACCTTGAGATACACAGATACAAAGATACAAAGGAAAACTACTGTTCCATAGGCCTGGGTGACTGCTTCGATTATTTGATCCAGTGTCTGAGACTTGGTCACTGGTTTGGTTGTTGTTCTTGCTGCTGGTAGTGCTGGACCTTTGTGTTAGCTGTGTTGAGTGCGTGGTGTTGCTGGTCCAGTTTGTTGTCACTGGTTGTTTGATACTGCGGGGTTGATTTGGTGCTGTTTGGTTCATTAGTTTGTTGGCTGTTGGTCTATTTGGTTGCTGGTCTATTGATTATTGGTTTACTGTTGCTGTTCCCGCTACTGTTACTGCGTTGCCGTTGCTCACTCTTCCTTGTTCTTCCGCATTCCAGGTACACACCTCTGTTAATGTAGTTCCTTGGTTCGAAAGAATGAAGTTTGAAGCTCGTGCATAAAGTCTATTGAAACATGTGGTCGTTTATAGTTCTTATGTTTAATTACATTCTGTTATTCTTCAATTAAATTTGTATTGCTAGTTTTGTTACGGAAATGTAGCTAGACCAAAGATACACTATCATTAGATATGCACGTAAATCCGAATTAGTCTGTTGTATCTTTGTTCAATCTTCTCTACTCATGTGTATAATCTCCAAACCTGTTAAATGATAGACCTCATGTTAAAAGCAAGATTAGCTAGGGAGTTGTTACTCAACGGAATGACGTGATTAGATTAAAAAGAGTCGGGGGTGCATTTCATGTGACCCGACCCCAATTTCGGGCAAAAGTAAATAAAGCATGTCATGAACCGTAGGCGCATTTCATGCGATGTGGTTAGTAGCAAGTTTTAAGTAATTTGGAATCAACTCTTAAGTAAGATACAGTGAGATGTAGTTCGCTTTAGATTTGAATCAAAGGTACGCCTCGCCCAATAGTTACACTATTCACATAGCCGTCATAAATGTACATATAAACATTTAGATTTCGAGATGTGCCGTTTCTTAGCGAATTTCCTGGCCTTCTCAAAAATGTAAATAAGTAATCGCTCTAGGCGCGTATTTTAATAATTTTACCTTCTTAAATACGGGCGTGCATTTCATGCGGCCCAAATCCAAATCCCAAAATGTTGAATAAGAATGTGTCGAGGATCCGGGTGCATTTCATGTGACGTGATTCGAAACATATTTTAGGCAACATTCTCTTTCGTAAATAATAATAATAATAAAAGCGGTAAAGGGATATTAATTTGCATTAAGTATATAACTGTAAAAATCAGATAAATAAGCCGAATATGACAGTTGAGCGACCGTGCTAGAACCACGGAATTCGGGAATGCCTAATACCTTCTCCCGGTTAATAGAATTCCTTATCCGGATTTCTGGTTCGCGGACTGTTAAATAGAGTCATTCTTTTCCTCGATTCGGGATTCAACCGGTGACTTGGGACACCATAAATCTCCCAAGTGGCGACTCTGAAATAATTAAAATAAATCCCATCTCGATTGTCCTTTAATTGGAAAAACTCTTTGCATCCTTGCGGGCGCGCAAAAAGAGGTGTGACAGCTCTGGCGACTCTGCTGGGGAAGATGCTTTAGAATTCGAGCTCGGAATAACTGTTGTATTTGGCATATTTTATTATCTGATTTTTTTTACATGTTGGCATCAATGTGCAAAATGTTGTTTTTACCGCTTTGATATTGTGTGAACTGTACATATAAATTGTGCCGGAACCAATCTCCTCTCTGAGTCTTCTAAATCATGAAGAAGGGTGCACTTCGTGTGACTTCTTTTCCGTATAGTGTCTAATTCCCATTTTAGAACGAGGTTTGGATAAGTTGCAAAACCGGTGAAGCTTCTGGTATTCCCGGGTTGCTGCCTCCTCCTCGGCTCGAGCTGTCCGCTCGGGTAAGCCAAGTCTAGAACAGATAAACCCAGGTTTTGAGCCTAGAATAACAAAGCTCCATGCCGGATCCCTAGTAGGAAACGTTATTTGCATCATGTCGCATTTTTGCTTAGGGGACTCAACACAGGGGTTGGGTCCGTCTAGGACAGGTGACCTGAAATGAACAGACTATCCTGCTGCATCCTGTTTGTCTTGCGCATTTATCTGTTATAGACTTGCATGCTGACCGGCTTTAGAGATTAAAAAAAAAAAAAAAAAAAAAAAAAAAAAACAAAAAAAATTTTTTTTTTTGTTTTATTCTTAAGATAGAAATAGCTTATTTGTTTTCCTTTAGTAAAGTGAATAAATAATGCCGTTTGTTTCGTCAAAACCGAACTACGGGGGTTTGATTCTCATCGGATGTGAGATACGTAGGCAACCTCCATCGGGTCCAACTTCACCTTTTGAAAATTAATTTGGTACTAAATAAGTCGGTGACGCTGTTTTTAAAAATAGCCGAATGTTCCCGAAAGGGACGCCGGAAGGCTAATTTCGTATAAACGGCCACCTTTGGGTCAATTTTGATTTCGATCAATTTACCCCACAGCCTTAAAAGCCTTCGTCCCCGAGACGTTGAAAGGCCGTGATTGAAAACTGATTTTTTTTTTATTATTTTTAGCAAAACAAAGTTGTTTTCTTATTTAAATCACCTTAATAAATGTGCAGGATGAGCACGAATCAGAATAAATCATTTTCAATCTTTAATGAGGTCCCTCAGCAACTCCGTATATGGTGGAACGATTTGGAAGACAATAGCAAAAAGGTCATAGGGAGAATTTTGGGAGGTTTGGTTGATCTGTTGAATATCGAGCCAAGGGAGGACATCATCAAGGCACTGGTATCTTTCTGGGATCCGACCCGCAATGTGTTCCGTTTTGTTGACTTTGAGTTGACGCCCACATTAGAGGAAATTGCGGGCTATGCAGGACTTAATGGGAAATTAAGAGGGCAATACCTGCTTTCACCAAGACCGGTATCTCCACATGGGTTTCTGGATTTACTGAGCATTAGTCGAAAGGTGAAAAATGATGATCTGCTGAAAGGGTGTTGCGACCTCCAATTCTTATATCAACGGTACGGCACTCCTCGGGGTTTTGAAGAGTCAAACCTTGGACTGACTCACGCAGGGAATAGAACCAAGTGGGAGGCCAGACGAATTCTAGCATTCCTAACGACATTCTTGGGGGTTGTGATTTGTCCGCGTGAAGATAAGAAAATAGAGATAAGTCTGGTAGGAATAGCCGATGTTGCAATCAAAAAGGCTACCAGCACTGTGGTCCCTTTGGTTTTGTCCGAAATCTATCGAGCTTTGACCGTATGCCGAGAAGGGGGCAATTTCTTCCAAGGTTGCAATCTGTTACTTCAACTATGGATGCAAGAACACCTCCATCACCGAACACAATACATGAACCATGGGTTGACCGGAAAAAACTGTATCAGGGGTTTCGAAGAACGGATGATGGGTGCTGTATTCCCCGAAGGCGTCGAGGCATGGCTTGCACGACTAAGCTCAATAGAAGCCGATCAGATTGAATGGGCGTTCGGGTGGTTACCCGATACTGAAGTAATATATATGGCAGCCGAGGAGTGTTATATCCTTCCGATGGGGATCCGCAGTGTCCAACCATATGTCCCTCACCGTGTATTACGTCAGCTGGGAAGGTTTCAGGTTATTCCTACCGATCAAGACCTAAGGAAGTATGCCATTGAGTTGAGCCCGGGAGTTGTCTTCCCCGAAGAGAAGGTTAGAAGGCTGTGGCACGAGTGTCGGTTCCTTGAGCCTAAAACCATGGTCCGGGAACTAGCCAAGGGGGAGGTGGACCCAAAGTACAACGTGTGGTTCGGGAAAAGATTTCAGATTCGTCGGAAATGTTCTAAAAGAGCCCATGTCCAACAATTCACGGAAGATTCACGGGAACAATGGGATTGGTTAGCAAAGGAAGAGGGATACAGGACGAAGATTGGCAGGATAGAACAACAGGTCCGGGACCTCCAATTCGAGAAGAACATGCAAGCCGCCACCGACGAAGGAGGCAAAAAGAAGTTGGCACAAGAAAATGACTTCTTGAGAGCTCAAATCCATCAAATGAAAAGAGATGCTGACAAACAGTCGAGGAGCCGGGCCGACGAGAAATTGATAAGGGGTTTGAGAAGCCAAGTCACCGACATCCAAAGAGAATTGGACGAGTCAAAAGCCCAAGTAACGAGGATCCGTGCTAGCTGGAAAAAGGAGGCACATCAACATGCACTTCACCTAAAGCGGGTAGAAGAAGATTACACTGATATCATCACTAGCCTGAGGGAAGCAAATGTTGTCCTTAGGGAGCGGGTTTTCAAGCAAGCCCAAGATGCCAGAGCAGACCTCGACCGCCGCCACAATTTGATGGCCCGACTGCAAGGACAAGTGGATAGGCTCCTAGATCAAGTCACCAACAATGCTCGAAGATTGGGGACGAAAAACCAGCAAATAGAGCGGCTACTCGGAGAAAGGGACATGATCAAGGATAGAATCGGAGAAATCGGGCACTATGTCACCATGAAGTGCCTAGCTTGTGAACGAGTGCCCCGCGCCGACCTTTTCGCTTCAATCATGGGTTATGTTCATCGGATCATGGAAGAGCTGAGGGAACTGCACAAAGACCTCACACCGAGGCCTGCGGCAAGGCCGAATGATGCCTCGCAGGCCCCCAGGAGTTTTAGGGCATTAGATTTTTAATTGAAAATGTATTCTGAAATGTTAAATCAAGCCAGTTGGCAGTTCTATCTTTACTTTCCCCAATCAAGCATTTTCTTTTGTTTTGTTGATTGTTGTAAGACGTGTTTTGTAACTACACGGTTTTATTTGATATAAAAGTTACTGAATTTTGCCACAATCTTGTTGCCAGAACTACGCTCGGTCTGATTCACGCGGGGTCGTGATACGTAGGCAATCCACATAAGATTCGACCACCACTAAAAAGAAAGAAAAAGAATCCAAAGGCTAAATAAACAATAAGGCTTGTAAAGATAGTCGAAAAAGAAAAAAAAAAGAAAAAGAAAAAGAAAAAGAAAAAGGGCCGGAATGACGCATGTTAAAGAGTACACGTAGAAAGGGTTATTTGGTTAGGTGCATTGCATCCAACGTGCTATAACATATCTGTCAAACTCGGTGAACTAACAAGTTTGTTGCGTATTCCGGAAAGTTTAGCAGTTGGTTTGACAGAATATACTGGCCAGCCATCACTACCGCACTAGATCCAAAGGACCAGTTACAGTAAGCATGTCGAGTTCTGGCAAGAGTCTCGAAGAAGAAAAATCCGAGCTACAAATCATGAAGGAAGAAGTAGACCGGTTAAAACAACAGATAACAGAGATGCACTTGGCCTGGGCCAGGGAACAGTCTTCACCAAACCGCCCTACTCTCGCCTCAGCTCCGGAACATCCGCCCATCGATCCTTCAACAAGCGCCCCGAGCTATCCATACTTTCAGGGGGAAAATCCATATGCCACCCACATTCCACCAGCCAAACCAAATCCTCCTCCAGCCACCCCTGTTTTTGTGGCACCTCCACCCGCTCCTCTGCAAAGGCCGGCCAGCGAGCCATATGTTCACATCCATGACAACTCTTACTATCCTCCAGAGCCTACTTTCAGGGCTCCTGAACCACAATCACATACACCTCACTGGGATAATCCGGCAGAACCGGAAAAACACTTCCAAAATTCGGAACACGAGGAAGTTGTCAGAAAAGTTAAAAGCCTGGAGCAGTCCTTCAGGAACATGCACGGTTTAGGCAACCAGGTCAGCGTCGCCTATAAGGATCTGTGTCCATTTCCGGACGTCCAGTTGCCAGCAGGATTTAAAATGCCCAAATTCGACCTATACGAGGGGCATGGTGACCCAGTGGCCCACCTGCGGGGGTTTTGCAGTAAAATGAGAGGGGCCGGAGGACGGGACGAGCTTCTGATAGCCTACTTCGGCCAGAGTCTCGGAGGATCGGCGTTGGAGTGGTACACTAGACAGGATCCCAGTAGATGGTTTACGTGGGATGATTTGGCTCAAGCTTTTATCGGCCAGTTCCAATACAATCTCGAGATAATCCCCGACCGCCTATCATTGCTAAAATTAGAGAAGAAGCCTGCTGAAAGCTTCAGGGAATTTGGTTTCCGATGGAGGGAACAGGCGGCCAGGGTGGATCCACCGATGAGAGAGAGCGAGATGGTGGACTTACTTCTTGCAGACATTAGAGCCCACCTACTTCGGACATCTGGTGACGTCCGTAGGCAAATCATTCACTGAGGTGATAAAAATGGGGGGTATGATCGAGGAAGGTTTGAAGGCCAACAAGATCATGAGTTACTCAGCACTGAAAGCCACCACTCAGGCTATCCAAAGCGGTACCGGAGGAGTACTAGGGAAGAAGAGGAGAGAGGAAGTTGCGGCCGTCGAGTCCGGGGCATGGTTCAAAAATAGAGGCCCCGCACCCCAATATAGCCCACCCCAGCCTCACCACCAAAATTACCCCCACAACCCATATAGCTACCCGCAACATTACTATCCCGCACCTGATCCTCATTTTACTGTCCACCATGCACAGTCATATTCCGCACCTCCCGCTCATGCACCATGGCGTGCACCAAACCCCCAGAACAATCATCCACCCCCAAGAGCTTACAGAAACCCCTCGGGCGCGAGTTTCCGTCCGAACCAGTCATTCAGGGGCGACAGGGCGCCGAGGCCAAAGACTTTCACTCCCTTAGGAGAGTCCTACACTAGTCTGTTCCACCGGTTAAAGCAGGTAGGGTTGCTGAATCCGGTTGAAGCTAAGCTACCAAACCCTCTTCCGAAGAACCTGGACCATTCAGTGAATTGCGCCTACTGCTCGGGATGTCCGGGACATGATACAGAAAAGTGTTGGAGGCTGAAGACGGCCATCCAGGAGCTCATTGACACCCGCAGGATCGAGGTCCAGGCTCCAACAGAGCCCAATATCAACCAAAACCCGCTCCCAGCTCATCATGAGACCAATATGATCGAGTTGGTACGGGCGGAGGAAGGAAAGGAGAAAGCCTCTCAGACTGTAATGATGATTAGGTCTAGCGGGGCAGGAACGAGAAAAGGGCCAAGCTGTGATGAGTCGCCCAGTTGCAAGAAAGACATACCAGGAGAATCGGAAGCAGGAAAGGAAAGTGTGAACGAAGCACCGGTGAAGCCGGCCAAGATAGTTGTACCAGGGGCAGCAATCAAGCCCATCTTGACAGTAGCGGGCGTTCGAATGGATCCTTTCATCATCCAACCGGCAACACAGCTGCCAGTAACTGATAGCCGGGCTGTACCATGGAATTATGCTCGGATTACAACGACCTACAGAGGAAAGGAGGTGAAAGAGGAAGTTTGTGAAGCCCAAGGGTTGACCCGCTCGGGGAGATGTTTTGCCCCTGCGGAATTGAGGAAGACCACTCCGGCAGTATTGAAAAAGCCGGTCACCGATGAAGAAGCGGAAGAATTCTTGAAAAAGATGAAGCTGCACGACTACTCCGTCTTAGAGCAGTTGAAGAAGACTCCGGCGCAAATATCATTGCTATCCTTGCTGATACATTCGGAAGAACATCGGCAAGCATTGATGAAAGTCCCGAATGAGGCACATGTACCGGATAAAATCTCAGTGAGCCATTTGGAGAAGATCACCAATCGGATCTTCGAAGCAAATCGGATCACCTTCACCGATGACGAGTTGCCCGAGGAAGGCACTGAGCATAACAGGGCTTTATATCTTACGGTGAAGTGTGAAGAGGCGGTGGTTACCAAAGTCTTGGTCGATAATGGGTCCAGTGCTAACATTTGTCCTCTCTCTACACTGGGCAAATTAAAAGTAGACATCGGCCGGGTACGCGAGAACAGGGTATGTGTTCGAGGGTTCGACGGAGGAGGCAAAGCGTCGGTTGGTGACATAGTGCTAATCTTGACAATTGGGCCAGTGGAGTTCACCATGGAATTCCAGGTGCTGGACATGGTGGTGTCATATAACCTCCTAATAGGGCGACCATGGATTCATGCCGCAAGAGCAATTCCATCCAGCTTACACCAGCTCGTCAAGTTTGAATGGGACCAGCAGGAGATCGTCGTCCATGGAGAGAACGATCCACAATCAGGCACCATCATTCCCTTTGTTGAAACAGAAGAAGATGTTGGGCCGTGGGTGTATCAGGTCTGCGATGTGGTGTCCGCCCACCGAGTTCCGGAAGGGGAATGTATTCCCGGCGACAGAACAATTACCGCGGATGTCATGGTGGCGCATGAAATGTTGCGACATGGTTTCGTACCCGGTAAAGGGCTAGGTGCATCTCTGCAAGGAATTATACAACCGGTATCAGTGGTCGAAAACTTGGGAACCTTCGGCTTGGGATTCCAGCCAACCTCAGAGGACATCCGGCGAGCAAAGAAGAGTAAGCAGAAAACATGGGTGCTCCCAAAGCCTGTTCCACGCCTTTCCCAATCTTTTGTCAGGTCCGGAGCAAGAGGACATCCGGCGCCAAAGATTCCCGGTCCTACGGTCAGGCCAGACGAAGAGTTCTTCAGGAAGTTCGAAAACCTATTCACAGATGTATGTATGCTCGAGGACGGTGAAGGATCTAGCCACGCCGAGATACAATTTGTGGGACCAAAGGCAAAACTGAATAACTGGAAGGCTACTCCTCTCCCTGTCCGGAAGGAGTCTTGGTAGTTTGTCTTGGATTGTTTTTCTTTCGAAGTTTTGTATTGGGGGTTTGTCCCCGGAGTAAAATCCCGTTTGTTTTGTTTATTTTTGATTTAAGTTTGCAGTTTGTTTTCCCTTTGTACAATTCCCATCAATGAAATTTGGTTCCTTCGTGTCTAATTTTGTTTATCTTTTCCTTCTTTTTACTTTTCTGAACAGCCTTCTTGCAACTGATCTTAATGATATGGCGTGCTTAAAGATTAATCAACCCAGTCCTAGAAAGTCAATCGGGTTTGGAAATAATAACACATGAAAAAGGAAGTGACGAGAGTGAGTCAGAGTACGGCGATGATGAAGCCGTGGAAGAAATCGGTGAAGAATTAAGTCACTTCGAGGAAAAGCCCAAACCAAACTTAAATGATACTGAGGCCGTTAATCTAGGGAATGCTGATGACGTCAAAGAAACCCGGATAAGTGTCCATATTGAACCCAATCTGAGAGAGGAACTGATCAAAACACTCATGGAGTTTAAAGATATTTTCGCGTGGTCGTACGACGACATGCCAGGACTCAGCACTGATCTAGTGGTTCATAAATTACCCACTGATCCGGCATATCCTCCCGTCAAGCAAAAACTGCGGAAATTCAAGACGGAGATGAGTGTGAAGATTAAGGAGGAGGTAACCAAGCAGTTGCAGGCGAAAGTCATTCGTGTCACTCGATACCCGGAATGGTTGGCTAACGTAGTACCAGTGCCAAAGAAAGACGGCAAGATCAGGGTATGCGTGGACTATCGCAATCTCAACAAGGCGAGTCCTAAGGATAATTTCCCACTTCCCAATATCCATATCCTGATTGATAATTGCGCCGGACGCGAAATTGGATCCTTTGTGGACTGTTATGCGGGATATCATCAGATTTTGATGGATGAAGAGGACGCAGAAAAGACGGCTTTCATCACACCGTGGGGAACTTATTGCTACCGAGTGATGCCGTTCGGTTTGAAGAATGCAGGAGCAACATATATGAGGGCGATGACTACGGTATTCCATGACATGATACACAAGGAAATTGAGGTGTACGTGGATGATGTGATCATAAAATCTAGGCGTCAAGAAGACCATGTCGCTGACCTCAGGAAGTTCTTTCAAAGACTCCGAAGGTACGACATCAAGCTTAATCCGGCCAAATGTGCATTCGGAGTTCCATCAGGAAAGTTGCTAGGATTCATCGTCAGCCGACGGGGCATTGAGTTGGACCCTTCCAAAATCAAGTCCATTCAGGAGTTACCCCCGCCAAGGAATAAAACAGAGGTAATGAGTCTATTGGGAAGGTTGAATTACATTAGCAGGTTTATCGCTCAGCTTACGGCAACTTGTGAACCCATATTCCGCCTATTGAAGAAAGACGCTGCGATAGAATGGACGACAGAATGTCAGGAAGCGTTTGACCGGATCAAAGGGTATCTGTCAAATCCACCCGTACTAGTTCCGCCTGAGCCAGGTAGACCCCTGATTCTTTATCTGACGGTCTTGGAGAATTCGTTTGGTTGCGTACTGGGGCAGCATGATCTTACCGGCAGGAAGGAGCGGGCCATTTACTATCTCAGTAAGAAGTTCACAGTCCACGAGGTCAAGTACACTCATCTGGAAAAGACATGTTGCGCCCTAACTTGGGTAGCCCAAAAGCTGAAACACTACTTGTCTTCTTACACCACCTACCTCATTTCGCGGTTGGATCCATTGAAGTATATTTTCCAGAAACCCATGCCTACAGGGAGGTTAGCAAAGTGGCAAATATTACTTACGGAATTCGACATCATATATGTGACAAGGACGGCTATGAAAGCTCAAGCCCTGGCCGATCACTTAGCTGAAAATCCCGTTGATGACGAATACGAACCTTTGCGGACGTATTTTCCAGATGAGGAAGTATTGCAGATTGAGGGGTTGGAACTAACCAAGGATCCAGGATGGAAGCTCTTCTTCGATGGAGCGGCAAACGCAAAAGGAGTCGGAGTAGGGGCTGTGCTCATATCTGAAACAGGACATCATTATCCTGTTACTGCTCAACTGCGTTTTCATTGCACCAACAATATGGCCGAGTACGAGGCATGTATCTTGGGGTTGCGATTAGCGGTGGACATGGATGTACAGGACGTCTTGGTCTTGGGGGACTCGGACCTTCTAGTACATCAGATTCAGGGAGAATGGGAAACCAGAGATTTAAAGCTTATCCCATATCGTCAGTGTTTGCATGATTTGACCAAACGCTTTCGATCGGTAGAATTCAGACACATCCCAAGGATGCATAATGAGGTCGCCGATGCTCTAGCTACTTTAGCGTCAATGCTACATCACCCGGACAAGGTCCGTGTCGATCCGTTACATATCCAGATCCGGGATCAACATGCTTATTGTAATGTGATAGAGGAAGAGGTGGATGGTGAGCCGTGGTTTCATGATGTCAAGGAATACCTCAGGCTAGGAGTATACCCAGAGCAAGCAACCGGAGATCAAAAGCGAGCTATTCGGCGGTTGGCGAACGGATTTTTCCTTAGTGGAGGGGTGCTGTACAAAAGAACCCCAGATTTGGGATTGTTGAGATGTATAGATGCAGGTCAAGCCACAACAGTGATGACAGATATACACTCGGGAGTTTGCGGACCACACATGAGCGGATACGTATTGGCAAAAAAGATTCTTCGAGCGGGATATTATTGGCTCACTATGGAGCGGGATTGTATAAGTTTCGTGCGAAGATGCCATCAGTGTTCAGATACACGGAGATTTGATTCATTCTCCGCCGACTGAATTGCATACAATGTCCGCACCATGGCCGTTTGTCGCATGGGGTATGGATGTTATCGGACCTATTGAGCCTGCGGCTTCCAATGGTCACAGGTTCATTCTGGTAACGATTGATTATTTTACCAAGTGGGTAGAGGCCAAAACATTCAAATCAGTGACCAAGAAGGCGGTAGTGGACTTCGTACACTCCCACATCATCTGCAGGTTTGGAATTCCAAAGATGATCATTACAGATAACGGTGCCAATCTTAACAGTGGATTGATGAAAGAGGTATGTCAACAGTTCAAGATTACACACCGAAACTCCACACCGTATCGCCCAAAAGCAAACGGTGCGGTCGAGGCAGCAAACAAGAACATAAAGAAGATATTGAGGAAGATGATAGAAGGGTCTAGGCAGTGGCATGAAAAGTTACCATTTGCGCTGTTAGGTTATCGCACTACCGTCCGGACTTCGGTAGGTGCAACTCCTTACTTGTTGGTATACGGGACTGAAGCAGTAATACCCGCAGAAGTTGAAATCCCATCCCTCCGAATTGTCGCTGAAGCTGAGATTGATGACGACGAGTGGGTCAAAACCCGATTAGAGCAATTGAGCTTGATCGACGAAAAGAGATTGACAGCAGTATGTCACGGCCAATTGTATCAAAAGAGAATGGCGAGAGCATATAACAAGAAGGTACGTCCCAGGAGATTTGAAGTGGGACAGCATGTGCTGAAGAGAGTTCTACCACATCAAGCCGAAGCGAAAGGCAAGTTCGCTCCAAATTGGCAAGGACCTTTTGTGGTAACTAGAGTATTATCCAACGGCGCTCTATGTCTGACTGATGTCGAGGGAAGATGCACCGATATGGCTATCAATTCCGATGCAGTTAAGAGATATTATGTGTAATTCTTTAATGCATTTGTCAACGTTTGGTTTCGTTTGTGTGTACTTGGCATTTTTCGGAGAATGAAATGACAGAGGCAATTTTTCTACTACCCAAACACTTTAACCTTTGTTTCCCCATTTGAGCCTTAACTATTCTTTCATATACCCTCTTTCGGAATCATCAAGGAAGATGTGTAACGGAATGGAAAAGAAACAAAGAAGTAATACAAGAAAAAGTGAACTACGTTCGACCTGATTCCTCAAGAAGGATACGTAGGCGCCACACGGCTCGGTCATAATAAAATAAAGATCAAAAAATCCCCCAAGCAATAAAACTGGGGCAGAAGTCATTGTTTCGTTTGAAAGATAGTGTGGATTCCGAAAGTTGTAATAAGCTAACCGTTGAGGCTAAACCCCTTTCTTCGGCCTCACGCGCAGAAACCATATCAAGAACCAGAAAGACCTCTCGATCAGTATTTGAGAAGTGCCAAGTCATGTGAATGAAAGCCAAGAGTGACGTCCCGACCCTCGATTGAATTCAGGATGCACAAGCCGAAAGGGGATAACGCTCTAGAGGGAATCTCAGGGATGATACCCCGCCGCAAGGAAAGAAAGCATAAATGAGAGAGTCTTAACAGTGAAAACCCTCGCGGGCACCTTAAGGCGAAGGAAGTTGAGAGAAGTAAATGAGAGAGTCTTAACGGTGAAAACCCTCGCGGGCACCTTAAGGCGAAGGAAGTTGAGAGAAGTAAAATGAGAGAGTCTTACGGTGAAAACCTTTACGGGCACCTTAAGGCGACGGGAGATAGAGAGAAACGAGAGAATCTCATTAGTGAAAACCCTTTGAAGGGCACTGTGAGGTGGCAGGATGAGATGGTTACAAGATGTCTGCATGAGACAAGGTTGGGACATCCGTTTACCTCTAACAGGACGCGGTATCAGAAAGTGATTGACATGAATAGACTGGGTAGTTTAATCTCAAAGGCGCGGCATTACATTGGATCAGGCACACATTCAGATAAGTTTTCCTATTTTTGAGTTCAGAAAAGTTTTTCTCTTCTTTTGTCATTTGCGGTCAGTATTCTTTTCTTTTCTTTCATTTTCGAAAATTGATTTTTTAAAGCTTACTACCAAGTCTCCCAAAGCAGTATATTGAAAGTGAATAGGCATGGAACAAGGCAATGAGACGGAAGTCGTTACGATAGTGAGATTGGGATGACAGGCTGAGTGGAAGGTTCGCAAGAATTTTGGAGTATGATGGACACATGTGGCGTATCCGAAAGATGATTTCACGCAACAGATCACCGGCTAAAAAGAGTCGGATCAAACCAAAGAGTGGAATAAAAGGAAAGTTGAGAGGTCGTTCGTGGAAAAAGCATCGCCCCAAGCAAGCGTCAACGTCGTCCTCAAAGTTCCAGAGAGGCCAAGCAGCCGAAAGAGAATGGCCTCAACAAGAGTGGCACGACCACTCGCGGCGTTTTGAAACTAACAATTTTTCTTTGATTTAAAGCAGGAAAAGAGGGTCCGACGGCGGAAAAGCATACCGTCCAGAAGTTTATCACACTGGGGCAGAAAATTTTCTCCGGTTGCGAAAATTTTCTGGAAAGCAAGACTCAGAGGATAAGTGTAGAAAGCAACACAAGATGGGGTGATCTTTGAGCCGGGTATCATCTCCAGCAGTTATTGGAAAAAGAAAAATGGCTTCGAGATTCCCCCAGCAGTATTACGTCCTATAATTTGATCAAGGAAACAAAAGCGTGAGTCCCAGAAGAGGTAGGGGAAGAAGGAAGAGAATGAGGGGTAAAGGAAACAAAGAATACTTCCTCAGCAGCACCACCACCAGCAGGCGAGTAAACAATCCCAAAAAATATCCCCAGCAGCCAGAAGAAAAGTAATATGACCAGGGGAAAGAAATTCCAAGACAGGATAATCCAGAAGAAAAGGTGGTCCGAGAGGTAATGCAGGAACAAGGATAGGGTACAAGAGGCAAAGGAAGGTAATCAAGATAAGATGAAAATCAGCGAGTAGTAGTTGAAGTCAGGGGAAGCCCGCCCGGAGAACGGAGTGGCGATTTAATTTTGAAGTAGTAGTTGAAGTCGGGAAGCCCGCCCGGAGAATGGAGTGGCGATTTAATTTTGAAGTGTAGTTGAAGTCAGGGAGCCCGCCCTGGAGAATGGAGTGGCGATTTAATTTTGAAGTGTAGTTGAAGTCGGAGCCCGCCTGAGAATCGAGTGGCGATTTAATTTCGAAGTAGCAGAAGGAGCCCGCCGGAGAACGGAGTGGCGATTTAATGTTGAAGTAGTAGTTGAAGTCGGGAGCCCGCCCGGAGAATGGAGTGGCGATTTAATTTTGAAGTTGTAGTTGAAGTCGGGGAGCCCGCCCTGGAGAATGGAGTGGCGATTTAATGTTGAAGCAGTAGTTGAAGTCAGGGGAAGCCCGCCCGGAGAACGGAGTGGCGATTTAATTTTGAAGTTGTAATTGAAGTCGGGGAGCCCGCCGGGAGAATGGAGTGGCGATTTAATTTTGAAGTTGTAGTTGAAGTCGGGGAGCCCGCCCGGAGAATGGAGTGGCGATTTAATTTTGAAGTCGTAATGGAAGTCGTAGGGAGCCCGAGAATGGAGTGGCGATTTAATTTCAGTTGTAATTGAAGTCAGTGAGCCCGCCCGGAGAATGGAGTGGCGATTTAATGTTGAAGTAGTAGTTGAAGTCGGGAAGCCCGCCGGGAGAACGGAGTGGCGATTTAATTTTGAAGTAGTAATTGAAGTCGGGGAGCCCGCCGGGAGAACGGAGTGGCGATTTAATTTTGAAGTTGTAATTGAAGTCGGGAGCCCGCCGGGAGAATGGAGTGGCGATTTAATGTTGAAGTAGTAATTGAAGTCAGGGGAGCCCGCCCGGAGAATGGAGTGGCGATTTAATGTTGAAGTAGTACTTGAAGTCGGGAGCCCGCCCGGAGAACGGAGTGGCGATTAATTTTGAAGTTGAAGTCAGCGAGCCCGCCCGGAGAATGGAGTGGCGATTTAATTTTGAAGTTGTAATTGAAGTCGGGGAGCCCGCCTGGAGAATGGAGTGGCGATTTAATTTTGAAGGTAGTAGTTGAAGTCAGGGGAGCCCGCCCGGAGAATGGAGTGGCGATTTAATTTTGAAGTGTAGTTGAAGTCAGGGAGCCCGCCCGGAGAATGGAGTGGCGATTTAATTTTGAAGTTGTAATCGAAGTCAGGGAGCCCGCCCGGAGAATGGAGTGGCGATTTAATTTTGAAGTTGTAATTGAAGTCGGGGAGCCCGCCCGGAGAATGGAGTGGCGATTTAATGTTGAAGTAGTAGTTGAAGTCGGGGAAGCCCGCCCGGAGAACGGAGTGGCGATTTAATTTTGAAGTCGTAGTTGAAGTCGGGGAGCCCGCCCGGAGAATGGAGTGGCGATTTAATTTTGAAGTTGTAATTGAAGTCGGGGAGCCCGCCGGGAGAATGGAGTGGCGATTTAATTTTGAAGTTGTAGTTGAAGTCGGAAGCCCGCCTGGAGAGTGGAGTGGCGATTTAATGTTGAAGTTGTAGTCGAAGTCGAGAGCCCGCCCGGAGAATGGAGCTGGCAATTTAATTCTGAAGTAGTAATCGAAGTCATGGAGCCCGCCCGGAGAATGGAGTGGCGATATGTTTAATTTGGTAGAAGAAAGCGATAGAATGTAACAGAATCTTCAGCATGAATCCAAGTGGGTAAGAAGAGACGCCAAGTCAGGCAAGATGGCAAGGAGCGCGACAAGATCAAGTCAAAAGGGATAGATAAGAACTTGTAGTACTGTAACTTAGTCTAGCTTCTTGTTTTTGTTGCTTAGCGCGGTGCAACAAGGAAATTAGTTAAGCAGTGGTAACAGCAGTAACAGCGGCAACAGCAGTAACGGTGAGATCGCAACAGGCATGGTAGTCCCAGCTACCGGAACTTCCCGAACTACATTGACCTGATTCCCTTTTAGCCAGGGATATGTAGGAGACCTTTGAAGCAAGGTTCGGTCAAAACTTTTCCAAAATGCTTCATACGGAGTGTTCGAATAGGCAAAAATCACTTATATCCGCTCATTTATCTTTGCACGAAAACTCTGCGTGTTTACGCGCAAAGAGGGGCAGCTGTGAGCACGTGATTTTTGCCTTACTCGAGAAGTACTCCCAGAAAATTCAAAAATAAAAATAGTCTCGTGTTGGGCATGATTTGTGTGATTTTGTGTTATTTTTATCTTTTGTGTGCACGTTTATTTATTTAAATTAAAAAATACAAAAAAAATATACGCTAGGCTTTGCATTTTCAGTGTTTGATATCGAAGTCATGTGATTCACATTTTTTGAGTGATATGTAATGGTGTGCGTTAATTGTAGTAAAAAATAGCGGTGTTATAGGTTAGTATATGCATATGTGTGTATATATATATATATATGTATATATATACATATATATATATATATATATATACACATACACATATAATATCCGATCTGGGCCAATTTCAATCTAAAAGCCAGGCCCAATCGGATTTCTTCCAACCCAGGCCCAAACGAATCCCATACCCGTCCAGCTTCATGCCTGTGTAACACTTGATCTGGACCGTTGGATTTTATTATCCAACGGCCCAGAATAATCCTTTAATTCTAATATGCATTCAGCCTAAGACTGGACCAAACGACGCCGTTTGGTTTAAGTGAGAAGATCCTGATCGTTGATCAAGTTTGATCCAACGATCAGGATTCAATCTCATCACTGGTATATATTCTTCATTCCATACCCCGCCCCCCTTTCAGACCCCCCCCTTCATCTCCCTCAGAGCTCTCAAACACCTAATGTAACGCCGCCCTCCTCCGCCGTATTCCGCCTGCCGGAAATCGCCTCGCGGCGGTTCCGGTAGGCCAATCAAACCTAAACCAACGCCAAAACCTTCCCCTTACCTCCCCCATCACGATCCCAGCTTCCATTAACCTCGAATCATGCCGGAGCTCCTCGAATCTTCATTTGAAGATTCGAGTCAAACTCGAACCTATGCCAAATTACCCCAAATTCACACCACAGTCTCCCCATACCTCCCTCATACCCCCACTAACCTTGGTTTGCTTCGAATCTAACCAGAAATACAAAAGCCCCAAATCCCACCCTCAAGAACCCTAGAACCCAAAAATTAGGGATTGCGTCGAGTCAATGGTGTTTGAAGGCAATAGACCTTAATTGGAGTGTTTTTCATTTGAAAAACACTTCAATTAAAGTCTGTTTACTTCAAAAGAGTGCAAACTCGAAGTCTTTTGAGCCGAGTCCGTCCAATTTCTTGAGGTACCCCATTTCTCATTCTCTTCCTTTTGTTTTGTTGTTGTGTTCATTATATTAATTTAGTTGTTCGTTTCTATCTGTTTGGTGTTTGATTTTAATCTTTCCTGCTTCTACACCGTAAGACCTTTTATTTGGTCATTCTTGTTTTGCTTATATGTCGGAGTAGATTGCGATATAGAAACACGAATTGGCTGTAAACGATACTGTCAAGTAGTGAATTCTGCATTTTTTTCATGCTTCGTTTGCCTGAGCACTTCGAATCACTAAGTCGAGGATTGATAGTTGTTCCCTATGTGAATTATACGAATGTTGTTGATTAGTCTCGTAGGTCTGTTTATTGGAGTTTTGTGGCAGAACTTGACACTGTAAATCACATTGTGAATCACTGTTTGGATCGAGATTTTTCTTTCTTTTGAACTGTTGATTAACTAAGTGATGAATTGAATTAGTTATTGTTAGTTAAGGATTGAAGGGTGTAACTAATGAAGTGTAGTGCATATGAGGACTGTAATTGGGTCAGTGATGTTGGGGTATAGTTGTTAGTGATTTGAATCAGAATGTTAGCATCTTAGGATTTAAAAAATGCCCTACCCATGAAATGACCTAGTGGAACCTGCTGTACAACAGGGCACCACCAGTCCCTGCAGTCTTTGATTTAAAATAACATAACCCATACTTAGACAAGTTTTAGTGGCTAAAATAGACTGGGCTGGCAGGCAGAGTGTGGGCAGGATGGGTCTGTTGATTAGTGCATTTTTGAATTCCTGATTCTTTTGGCTTTGGGGGGGAGTTCATTTAACTATAAGTATAGGATATACATGTTGAGAAAAGGGGGATTTTTGACAGATACATTGATAGGCATACGGGAGAGACTAAAAAATACTGAGAGAAGCAAAAACAGTAACATATTCACACATCGATAGAGATTGAAATACCTGAAGAAGCAAAAACAGTAAAACCTGAGAGTAACTAGAACACCTTGAGATACACAGATACAAAGATACAAAGGAAAACTACTGTTCCATAGGCCTGGGTGACTGCTTCGATTATTTGATCCAGTGTCTGAGACTTGGTCACTGGTTTGGTTGTTGTTCTTGATGCTGGTAGTGCTGGACCTTTGTGTTAGCTGTGTTGAGTGTGTGGTGTTGCTGGTCCAGTTTGTTGTCACTGGTTGTTTGATACTGTTGGGGTTGATTTGATACTGTTGGTTCATTAGTTTGTTGGTTGTTGGTCTATTTGGTTGCTGGTCTATTGATTATTGGTTTACTGTTGCTGTTCCCGCTACTGTTACTGCGTTGCCGTTGCTCACTCTTCCTTGTTCTTCCGCATTCCAGGTACACACCTCTGTTAATGTAGTTCCTTGGTTCGAAAGAATGAAGTTTGAAGCTCGTGCATAAAGTCTATTGAAACATGTGGTCGTTTATAGTTCTTATGTTTAATTACATTCTGTTATTCTTCAATTAAATTTGTATTGCTAGTTTTGTTACGGAAATGTAGCTAGACCAAAGATACACTATCATTAGATATGCACGTAAATCCGAATTAGTCTGTTGTATCTTTGTTCAATCTTCTCTACTCATGTGTATAATCTCCAAACCTGTTAAATGATAGACCTCATGTTAAAAGCAAGATTAGCTAGGGAGTTGTTACTCAACGGAATGACGTGATTAGATTAAAAAGAGTCGGGGGTGCATTTCATGTGACCCGACCCCAATTTCGGGCAAAAGTAAATAAAGCATGTCATGAACCGCAGGCGCATTTCATGCGATGTGGTTAGTAGCAAGTTTTAAGTAATTTGGAATCAACTCTTAAGTAAGATACAGTGAGATGTAGTTCGCTTTAGATTTGAATCAAAGGTACGCCTCGCCCAATAGTTACACTATTCACATAGCCGTCATAAATGTACATATAAACATTTAGATTTCGAGATGTGCCGTTTCTTAGCGAATTTCCTGGCCTTCTCAAAAATGTAAATAAGTAATCGCTCTAGGCGCGTATTTTAATAATTTTACCTTCTTAAATACGGGCGTGCATTTCATGCGGCCCAAATCCAAATCCCAAAATGTTGAATAAGAATGTGTCGAGGATCCGGGTGCATTTCATGTGACGTGATTCGAAACATATTTTAGGCAACATTCTCTTTCGTAAATAATAATAATAATAAAAGCGGTAAAGGGATATTAATTTGCATTAAGTATATAACTGTAAAAATCAGATAAATAAGCCAAACACGACAATTGAGCGACCGTGCTAGAACCACGGAATTCGGGAATGCCTAATACCTTCTCCCGGGTTAATAGAATTCCTTATCCGGATTTCTGGTTCGCGGACTGTTAAATAGAGTCATTCTTTTCCTCGATTCGGGATTTAACCGGTGACTTGGGACACCATAAATCTCCCAAGTGGCGACTCTGAAATAATTAAAATAAATCCCATCTCGATTGTCCTTTAATTGGAAAAACTCTTTGCATCCTTGCGGGCGCGCAAAAAGAGGTGTGACACATTAGACAGTTATGATTTAGGGCTACATTGATAATTTGTATAGTGATTTCCCCTTTGATAAATAAAGTGCAATTTGAATACATTCTTAATTCCAGATTTTTGTCTTTGTTATAAGTCCTTCGTTTCTGTTTTCATTATCATTACTTCAATTTGGTCTGGGCCTAATATACGACGCGGGCCTGGACTGTATTCGAAAGTCCACTAGTCCATTGACTAAAAGCCCAAGTCTGGTCTGGGTCATTAAGACCTGGACACATATGATATTCTATTAAGTATAGATCTAGAAGTCCAGGCCCAATACCAATGGGAATAATAAAGGCTTGGACTCACTCTTCTGGAAATTCGGTTAAGTAAAAATGATTAAGGGAAAAATATTGATAGAAAAACATAGTGATACAATAAGTATGAACTTTAAAAGATACATGGGACGAGCCTCACATAATAATAAAACAGTGGGGCCCCCTTTAGTAATAAGTAATATATACAATAGATTCGGGTAAGCTAATAGCGAATTCCATAGCTTCTCCCAAAAGATTTAAAAGCTGTTAGACGTTATTTAGGCACGAGTTAATATACCTTCCTTAAATACGAGTGCGCACTTGGTGCGACTCAAATCCCAAATCCCGGCGAAGCCGAAATGTATTAAAAGTCACAGGCGTACTGGTTGCGGTGTGACTCGAAATGCGTTTTTGCGACATCGCAATTCTTAAAATATTATAGTCAAAAACACATACCTATTGCTAAAATATATAACAAGTCATATAAAATTGAGAACGACGGTTGAGCAACCGTGCTGAAACCACAGAATCCGGGAGCGCCTAACACCTTCTCCCTGGTTAACAGAATTCCTTACCTAGGTTTCTGTTTCGCGGACTGTAATAACAGATTCAATTTCCTCGGATTCGGAATTAACTGGTGACTTGGGACACCATCATCTTCCCAAGTGGCGACTCTAAAATTAAATAAAAATCCCGGACCGGTTGTCCTTTATTTGGAAAATCTCCTTCCTCCTTGTTATTATATCCTTCTCGGGTATTTGAACATTGAGGAATACCTAGCGTATCTTTTCAAATGGATCGGTACAAAAAAAGGGGTAGTAAAAAGGGAGGTGTGACAGCTCTGGCGACTCTGCTGGGGAAAAGCAACCCAGAACTTCTGTTTCAGGGTTTAAGAATTCGAGCTCATTAGAATCGTCGTCCTTGATATTATTTCACTTTGTTATATGCTTTGAACAACATGCAATGTGTTTTACCGCTTTGATATTATATGGATTGTATATAAATTGTGCCGAAAACCCTTCTCTTCTTCACCCTCGGGGATGTGCTTACTGGTTGAGACTCCCCTTTTTGTTAAGTCACACCTAAATTAAGAAACAGAGGCCGGATAAGTTACAAAGCCG
Organism: Nicotiana noctiflora; assembly: GCA_032618575.1. Lineage (NCBI taxonomy): Eukaryota > Viridiplantae > Streptophyta > Magnoliopsida > Solanales > Solanaceae > Nicotiana > Nicotiana noctiflora. The sequence goes on along the minus strand of JASVEL010003667.1, from coordinate 352,551 downwards.
ATTGACTCCGCGGGTCACCGGTACGTAGCCCCTCCTCGATTCGAGTTGTCCACTCGGGTACACGGTCTAGCACCATTTGAAACCATAAGATATTTAACATAGGTTTAGGACGATTATTTGCATCATAACTGACTTAGGGGACTCAACACAGGGGTTGAGTCCGTCTAGGACAGGTGACCCGGTAATTAAAAATCGAGCATACTATGTGTTGCATTTTAATTGTCTTTGATCGTTATGTGGACCGGTAAAATTCCCGAGAGTAGAAAAAGAATATTCAAAAATGAAAAAGAAGAGAGAGAACTAGTGATAAAAGAATTGTTGGAAAATCTGGAAAATTGAGAAAAATGGTTTTGTTGTTAAAATAATTGGTCAATTAATCTGACCGAACTGCGCAGGTTTGATTCTCGCTATTAGGCGGGATACGTAGGCAACCCTTGAACGGCTCCAACCACCCCTTTTGAAAAAGACCAAAAAATATTTTCGTTTCAAATAATCGAGGTAATCACTATTTTTGGAAATAGCCGAATGTTCCTAAAGGACGTCGGAAGGCTGTTTTGGCAAAAATGGCCACTTTGAAAGTCATGTTTCCCCTTTTCCAAAAATAAAAATGAAAATTTGCTTTGAAAAATATTTTCCCCTTTTTCTAAATAAAATCGCCTTAATAAATGTGCAGGATGAGCACGATACAGAATGAACCCTTCACTCTAATGAATAGAATCCCTTTGGAGTTAAGACTATGGTAGAACGACATGGGACTAGAAGGACAAAATTGGGTCAAATGCTACTTAAAGGATCTTACGGGTTTAATGGACATAATTCCTCGAGGAGATATAATTCAAGCACTTGTCACATGTTGGGATCCTGCGCACAATGTTCTACATTTTTCGGACTTTGAACTCACTCCCACTCTCGAGGAAATTGCTTATTATATAGGGAAAAATGAGGTACCCTTAAAAGAGAAATACCCGGTGGCTCCAAGAGCAATAACGGTGCATCATTTCCTGGACTCTTTGAAAATTGCTCAAAACGTCTACAACAAGGATTTGGCTAGTGGGTTTTGCTCCCTAAACTTCATCTACAGTAGATATGGACATGTCGGGAGTTTCAATGAGCCCACGAACAAACTCTGTAGCAAGTCCAACCGAGCTAAATGGGAGGAGCATCGACGATTCGCTTTCCTAGTGGCATTTCTCAGGATAATCATATTTCCAAGAAAGGATGGGAACATTGATACAAAGGTCTCCGGGGTAGCCAACACATTGATTGTACAAGATAATTGCACTTTGGCTCCAATGATTATAGCACACATCTACCGTGCCCTGACTACATGTAAAGCAGGGTGCAACGTCTTTGAGGGATGTAACTTGATTCTGCAAATCTGGTTGATAGAACATCTATGCCAACATCCTTCATTGTCAAGCTATGGGCCGACCAAAAGAACGTGCCTCAAAGAATTCTATAGTAGAACAAAAGAAGTTAAGTTGCCTGAGGGAGTTAAGGATTGGATTTCATATCTACGATCGTTGACCGATAGCCAAATCGATTGGGCATATGGATTGTTGCCCCACTGATGGAAACAATTGAAGAAAAGCCCGTCAAGAACATGGAGCAAGAGGAAATGGCCCAGAAGATGAGGAGTTTAGAGCAGTCTTTCCGTAACATACAAGGGCTAGGAGGCCAAGTGAGTGTATCATACAAAGATTTGTGTCTGTTCCCAGAGGTGCAGCTCCCGGTTGGGTTCAAGCTACCAAAATGTGACATGTATGATGGACATGGGGATCATGTAGCCCATCTCAGGGGATATTGCAGCAAGATGCGTGGTGTAGGAGGGAAAGATGAACTTTTGATGGCGTACTTTAGTCAGAGTTTGAGCGGTTCCGCGCTGGAATGGTATACATATTAGGATCACACTAGGTGGTTCATCTGGGATGATCTAGCGCAATCATTTGCCAACCACTTCCAGTACAACTTGGAGATAATACCAGACAGTCTGTTGCTTACCAATATGGAAAAGAAGCCCGGTGAAAGCTTTCGGGAGTACGGCTTTAGATGTAGAGAACAAGGTGCAAGTGGATCCGCCTATGAAAGAGACTGAAATGGTAGATTTTTTTCTGCAGACCTTGGAGCCCACTTACTATGGCTATCTGGTGTCGGCTATTGGTAAGAATTTCAATGAAGTAGTGAAAATGGGGAGTTTTGTAGAAGAAGGGTTGAAAACCAACAAAATCATGAGCTTTTCCGCTATCAAGGACACGAATCAGGCCATACAGACCGGGAACGGCGGATCTATTGGGAAGAAAAAGAAGGAAGAGGTTTCAGTTGTGGAAAGTAAACCATGGACTCGTAGCCAAAGAATATACCATAACCCACCTCGCCCATACCAACCATACCTGCCAGCACCTTACAACCCACCTCCACCATATTATCCACCCACTACTCCACATTATCCCATTCCACAAGCTCAACCTTACCCATTACCCCCTCATGTATGGCGAGCCCAAGTCCCACAAAATGTCTATCATAAATAGAACACCTACCCTCCTTCCAGAGCCTACAAGAACCCAAATAGACCCAACTTTCGACCTGATCAATAGATGAGAAACAGAGCCCAAACGAAGAAAACATTCACCCCATTGGGGGAGTCTTACACCAACCTCTATCATCGTCTGAAAGAATTGGGGATGCTGAATCCGATTGAACCAAAACTGCCAAACCCGCCTCCCAGAAACATTGACCAGTCAGTCAGGTGCGAATATTGCTCCGGGGCACCAGGACACGATACTGAAAAGTGTTGGCACTTGAAAATGCTATACATGAGCTAATTGACAATAGGAGGATTGAGGTACAGGCTCCAGAGACTCCAAACATTACTCAGAATCCACTGCCGACTCATCATAAGACACACATGATAGAGTTAGCACAAGGAGAGAGCTACAGGAAGCCGTCCCAATCAGTTATGATGATAAAGCCAACAACAAAGTAGAGAAAGAAGTTGAGAAAGAGAAAGCGAAAAATGAAGGTGGTAAAGGAGAGTCATGTGAAGAAGCCGGTCTCTGAAGAAGAAGCAGAAAAATTTCTGAAGAAGATAAAAGCTCAAGACTACTCGATAGTAGAACATCTGAGAAAGACGCCTGCACAAATCTCATTGCTTTCATTGTTAATTCACTCAGAGGAACACAGAAATGCATTCTTGAAGATACTGAATGAAGCACATGTCCCCAAAAAGATCTCAGTCTGCCATCTTGAGAAGATTACCAACAAGATTTTCGAGTCGAACAAGATAACATTCTCGGACAATGAATTGCCTGTTGAAGGGACTGAACATAACAAGGCACTCTATCTTACCATCAAAAGTGAGGAATCAGTGGTCACTCGGGATTTAATAGACAATGGGTCGAGTGCAAACATTTGTCCACTTTCGACTCTCGGAAAGCTGAAAATTAATCCTGACAGAATCTGGCAAAATAATGTGAGTGTTCGAGGGTTTGACGGAGGAATCAAAAATACTTTGGGAGATATCATTTTGGAGGTCACCATTGGGCCGGTAGACTTTACCATGGAATTTCAGGTGTTAGACGTCACTGTGTCCTATAATCTATTGATGGGTCGGCCATGGATCCATGCAGCTAAGGCCGTACCATTATCCTTACACCAAATGGTAAAGTTTGAATGGGAGCAGCAAGAAATTACAGTGCATGGAGAGGAAGACGCTTGCAATACCATAATGCCTTTCGAGGAAATAGATGGAGACAAGGGTCCTTGGGTGTACCAGGTGACAGACACTGTGATAGTGAACAAAATAGCAGAAGGAGAGAGCTTGCTGATCCCTACAATGGCACCTGCCGCTGTGATGGTAGCCAAAGAGATGATCAAGAATGGATATACACCGGGAAAATGGCTAGGAATAGCCTTACAAGGAATAACTCAACAAGTCCATTTACCGGTAAACAATGACACATTTGGCTTGGGCTTCAAACCTACCCACGTCGACATCCAGAAAGCCAAAAGAACCAAAAAGAAAAATTGGACCCTTCCTAAACCAGTCCCAAAACTGTCTGACAGCTTCGCTAAGCCTGGTACAAAATGACATCTGACATCTACTGTGTCGAGCTATGCTGAGACTAGACCTGATGCGGAACTCCTGGCGAGGTTTGAAATGTTATTTGAGGATGTGAACATGGTGGATATGGGCGAGGGTACAAGCAAGATAGACATTCAGTTCGTGGGGTCTAGTGTTGCACTCAATAATTGGGAAGCCACTCCTTTCCCAATGAGGAAGGAGTCTTGGTAGTTAGCTTTTGAAATATATCATCATTTCCCAAAAGAAATTTTATTTTGTAACCCCCACCCCCGTTGAAAGCAAATGTACCCAGTCTTTTGAAAATCAATGAAATGCAGTTTCTTCTTCTTCCTTCATTTTTGCCTTATATTTATTTATTTTTCCTTTTCTTCTTTTTGTACAGTTCAATATGCGCTGATTCTGATAATATGTCATGCATGAAGGATTCCCGGCCCAGTTTTGACAGTCAAATTATTATACAAGAAATTGAGAATGAGAGTGAGATAGAATATGGGGATGAGGAAATACTGGAGGAAATAAGTAAAGACTTGAATCAATATGAGGAAAAACCCAATCCGAACTTCAGTGGGACAGAATCTATCAATCTGGGAAGTGATGATAATGTCCGGGAGACAAAAATCAGTGTACACTTAGAAGCCTCCCTTAGAGAAGAGTTAATAAAGTTGCTGCATGAATTCAAGGACATCTTTGCCTGGTCCTATGATAACATGCCCGGACTTAGCACTGATTTGGTGGAACACAAGTTGCCTATTTATCCTGAATGCCGGCCGGTAAAACAAAAGTTGAGAAAATTCAAAACGGACATCAGCGTGAATATAAAGGAAGAGGTGAATAAGCAGTTTGAGGCAAAGGTCATACAAGTTACTAAGTACCCCACCTGGTTAGCAAATGTTGTGCCAGTTCCAAAGAAAGATGGAAAAACCAGGGTGTGTGTTGATTACAGAGACCTCAACAAGGCAAGTCCAAAGTGTCACGCCCCAAATCGAGGGACATGACCGGCGCCTGACCGAGTTGCCCCAGTCAAGCGGACCTGGGTGCCTTTCATTCCCACGCGTTAACCCTGTGTTGATTGTTTTCCATTAACCAAATATCTTACTAACCATGAATGATTTCACATTAAACAAATAAAACCATACAAGTGATTCATTAACAAGTTCATAATTTATATTTACAACGCCCCATACATATACATAGGCCACAATCCCACAGTTTACATGTCTATCGAGCCTCTAGGATACAAAAAGGGAAATACAATACTTGCCGGTAACAAGGCTCCGGCTATACCTTACAAAACCAAAATGAAATCTAAACCGAGTGGCATGAACCACACAAGGCCCCGAGGAAGAAAGGGGCTCACCAAAACGGGCAATGGAAGGAGAAGGATACTACTGCCGATGAGCTGAAGTGCCTGCTACTGATCCACCTACAATCATAACACGAATGTAGCGCCCCCGGCAAAAGGGACGTCAGTACACTTGAATTGTACCGGTATGTATGGACAAACTTTGTCCCAAGTAAACTCAAGCCATTAAATTACATCAACAATTAATTAAGCCAACCAACCATGTTTCCACATTTTCCTCATTTCAAATAATTCTCAACACAAAGCACTTTCTACGATCAACCAATTTAACAATAACCAATCAATCACGTAAAGCACAAGTAGGTCAAACAAAGGGGCAATCAGTGCCCCACAGGTTGCAAACTCTCCTGTTGTCTCCTTTCACAATTTCACATTATTGATTTTTGTATCAATTTTCAATAGCGATTTCGATCGCTTTCCATCCTTATTGCCCCTGACCACCCTTATTACCTCGGCCACCCTTATCACCCCAACCCACACCTTATTTCCTCACGTTGCGGCGCGCAACACGACCCCGCCTTACAGTTTAAAACACAACAAGTTCAAACAAGCAGATAAGGTACTACACACAATTTCAACAAGTTCAAATAAGCAACTTACACATTGGTTCATGTTCTCAATTTCTTCTCAAGCCAATATCAAAACCAAGTTACAAGTATTCCAAAATCGAAAATGTCCACATAATCATGTTCAACAATTTACCACAATTAAGGTGTTTCAAATTCCTTCCACAATAAGCCAAATATGCCATCACAATGGTTGTTCCCAATTCTTTACCAATCTCGATTACCTTTTTATCTTTCAATTCATATTTCATACCACACCACACGTAGTTCAACATCAATCAAATGCTCAACAAGGAAATCAAAGAATTACGTAAAATTTCTCAATTTGACACATGCCAAAAACAATTCGCACACATTTGGGCGATTTTACAAGAATCAAAATTAGCCATACATACCTGGTGATGAGTTTTCTTCCGTTAACTTTCTACTTTATGCTTACCCAAGATATCCTACTCTTGCCAACCTTGTTCTTGAAGACTCTTACTTCTACTCACTTCTTTTTACTAGAAATCAAGTTCAATAATCATGCATGAGTGTGAAAATTCTATTTTTAAAAGCTATTATATGCAAACCTCTCTTTACCCAATTAAAACAGAAAATCAAAGAAAATAGTTTGGGTTTTTACCTTGAAAAGATTGGGGATGTTGAATCCTTGCCCTAAGATCCCTTGGAATTAAGATGGTTGGAACAATCTTTGAAGATGAAAGATTTCTCTCTCTAAAAACCCTCTCTTCTCTCTCTAATTTTGGTAAGATGATATGATAAAATGAAGAAGAAGTGTGTTATATTAAAGAAGAGATCGGGTCAAAATGTTACAAAAATTTGGGGCCGGGGTCAATTATGCGGTGCACTATGCGACCGCAAAATCAACATGCGGTCCGCATAGTGACCGCAGAATTGCCCCAAATTTTACACAGGTTCTGTTAAGGAATGCGGCCAGAATGCGGTCCGCATGCTTGATCTGCGGTCGCAAAGTGCACCGCAGATTTGACATGCGATCGCATATCGACCGCACTTTTGACACGATTTTTGGGAAACTCTCTGGAACGATTTGCGGCAAGAATGCGGTCCGCATGTCAGGTTTGCGATCGCATTCTTGACCGCATATTGGACACTTTTCGGACACATTATTCGGACCATGACACCACAACTACTAGGTTTTATGCACAAAATTTTTACGGGGCCTTACACAAAGGATGATTTCCCCTTGCCTATCCACATACTAATCGACAATTGCGCCAAACATGAAATTGGCTCTTTTGTAGATTGCTATGCGGGTTATCACCAGATCCTAATGGACGAGGAAGATGCAGAGAAAACTGCTTATATTACACCTTAGGGAACATACTGCTATAGAGTGATGCCGTTAGGATTAAAGAATGTCGGCGCTACTTATATGAGGGCAATGACCATGATGTTCCATGATATGATGCATCGAGAAATTGAAGTGTATGTGGACGACGTCATCATTAAGTCCAAGAAGCAACATGATCATGTCAGGGACTTGAGGAAGTTTTTCCAAAGACTCCGAAGGTACAACCTTAAACTCAATCCTGCGAAATGCGCTTTTGGAGTACCCTTAGGGAAGCTATTGAGATTTATAGTGAGTCGGCGAGGCATTGAACTAGATCCATCAAAGATCAAAGCCATCCAGACTTTGCCTCCGCCGAAGAAGAAGAAGAAGGAAGTAATGAGCTTATTAGGAAGGCTGAATTATATTAGGCGGTTCATCGCTCAGTTGACATCAACATGTAAGCCTATTTTCAAGTTGTTAAAGAAGGATGCAGCAGTGAAATGGACCGATGAATGTCAAGAAGCCTTCGATAAAATCAAGGAATATTTGGCAAATCCTCTAGTGTTAGTTCCTCCGGAGCCGGAAAGACCTTTGATCTTATATCTGATAGTGCTTGATAATTCTTTTGCTTGTGTACTGGGACAGCACGATGAGATAGGCAAGAAAGAGCAGGCTATATATTATCTTAGTAAGAAATTCACATCTTACGAGGTAAAATATACTCAGTTAGAAAGAACGTGATGTGCATTGACTTGGGTGGCTCAAAAATTGAAGCACTATTTGTCAGCATATACCACATATTTGATATCACGGTTGGATCCTCTGAAGTATATATTCCCAGAAGCCCATGCCTACAGGAAGACTGGCAAAATGGCAGATTCTGCTCATACAATTTGACATCATTTATGTAACTCGTACGGCGATGAAGGCGCAAGTAGTTGCAGATCACTTAGCAGAGAATCCAGTAGATAATGAGTATGAGCCACTAAAGACATATTTTCCTGATGAGGAGTCAATGAATGTCGAAGAAATAGAAAGAAGTGATAAACCAGGATGGAAGATGTATTTCAACGGAGCCGTCAACAGTAAAGGAGTTGGTATTGGAGCAGTACTTATTTCAGAAACGGGTCAACACTATCCCGTTACCGCTCAGCTTCAATTTTTCTGTACCAATAATATGGCCGAATATGAGGCGTGTATATTGGGACTAAGGATGGCAATAGATATGGGTGTTTAAGAGATTTTGGTCATGGGTGACTCGGATCTTTTGATACATCAAATTCAGGGAGAATGGGAGACAAAAGATTTGAAATTGATACCTTATCGGCATTGTCTACATGAATTGTCCCAAAGATTCCAATCCATAGTGTTCAAACATATCCCAAGAATGCACAATGAAGTTGCGGATGCTCTAGCCACACTATCCTCTATGTTACATCATCCGGACAAAGCCTATATAGATCCACTCCAGATATAGGTGTATGATCAGAATGCTTACTGTTTTGATGTGGAAGGGAGTTGGATAGAGAACCGTGGTACCACGACATCAAGGAATACTTGAAGACAGGGAAATACCCAGAGCAAGCCACTGGAGATCAAAAGAGAGCTGTAAGACGCTTAGCAAATGGTTTCTTCCTTAGTGGAGGAATTATTTATAAAAGAACACCAGACTTGGGCTTGCTGTGATGTGTGGATGCGCAGTAAGCTGATAAGATTATGACTGAGGTGCATGTTGGAGCTTGCGGACCCCATATGAGCGGGTATATCCTAACAAAGAAGATTCTAAGAGCTGGGTACTATTGGCTCAACATGGAGCGGGACTGTATCAGGTATGTGAGGAAATTCCACCAATGCCAAGTACATGGAGATTTAATCCACTCCCTACCTTATGAATTGCATACGATATTTGCACTCTGGCCATTTGTTGCTTGGGGCATGGATGTTATCGGACCAATAGAGCCTGCAGCTTCTAATGGACATAGATTCATTTTGGCCGCGATTGACTACTTTACTAAGTGGGTGGAGGCAAAAACATTCAAGGCGGTGACGAAGAAAGCTGTGGTGGATTTTGTGCATGAAAATATTATATGCCGATTTGGAATTCCCAAAGTCATTATCATAGATAACGGGGCCAATCTGAACAGTCACCTCATGGCGGAAGCGTGCCAGAGATTTAAGATCCTACATCGTAACTCTACACCTTACAGGACAAAGGCAAATGGGGCATTAGAAGCTGCAAACAAGAATATAAAGAAGATCCTTAGGAAAATGGTGGAGGAGTCTAGACAATGGAACGAGAAATTGCCTTTCGCTCGTATGGGTTATCGCACAACAATGCGCACTTCTATCGGCGCCACACCCTACTCACTGGTTTATAGGACAGAGGCTATTATACCCGCGGAAATAGAGATATCATCACTACGAATCATGACTGAAGCTGGGATAGATGACGAGGAATGGGTAAAAGCCCGACTGGAACAATTAAATCTGATTGATGAGAAGAGGTTGGCAGCGGTTTGCCACGGGCAATTGTATCAACAAAGAAAGGCCAGAGCATATAATAAGAAGGTGCGTCCTCGAAGTTTGAAGTCGGACAACTTGTATTGAGGCGTATTGTACCACATTGGGCTGAAGCAAAGGGAAAATTCGCACCAAACTGGCAGGGGCCATTTATGGTATCACGGGTGTTGTCCAATGGGGCATTATATTTGACAAACATTGAAGGGAAATGCGTAGAGACTGCTATCAATTCAGATGCGGTCAAAAGATACTATGTATGATTCCTTTTCAATTAAATAATTGTATTTTGTTGTGATTTTGGAATTGAAATGATGTAGGAATTTTATTCTCTATCCAAACACTTTATCCATTGACATCCCCTTTGAGCCATGTTCAATATATTCTTTCATACCCCTCTCTCGGAATTACTTATGACACAAAAGAAAAGTAGCAAATAAAAAAAAGGAAAGAAAAAGAAAAAAAAAGAAAAAAAAAAGAAGAAAAGAAAAAGCAAATGCAAGCAAAATAAAAAGACAAAGAAATCGGGAAAAAGTCAAAAGAAATTCATGAATTTATGGCGTAGTATGAACTACGTCTGACTTGATCCCGAAAGGGTACATAGGCAGCCTCATTGAGGTTGAGTCACAATAAAGGAAAAATCCAAAAATTCCCCACATATTGAAACTGGGGCAAAAGTTATATTTTATGTTTCCGAGAGTTGTAAATATTTTTAAACCCTCGTAAGTTTTGAGCCTTTTATACCTTTCTTTCTTAACCCATCCAAAAGCCACATTACAGTCCAAAGAAAGACCTTCTAATCAATTTCAAGAAAATAACAAAATGCAATGAGAATAAAGGAAGATCGATACATTGGACAACATCAGTGGTGCATAAAAACAAAAGACAAAAAGGAAAAAATGAAAAATGAAAAAAATGAGAGAGTCTTGTTAGTGAAAACCTTTACCGGCACTGCAAGGCGACTATAAGGTTGAGAGAAATAAAATAAGAGAGTCTTGTTGGTGAAAACCTTTACCGGCACTGCAAGACGACTGTGAGGATGAGAGAGAATAAATGAGAGAGTCTTATTGGTGAAAACCTTTCATGGCACCATAAGGCGATTGCGAGGATCATTTCCGAAAAAGAGAAAAGCAACAAAAATAGGATCAGTTTGGGTTGCAAGAAATTTGGAGCCAGAAATAATGGATTGAATGAACTGGGTCGGAGTTTAAATACATGGCATGGTCAACGGAATCAGCCGACATACCTAGATAAGTTCTATCACTTCTCCAAAACACCTTTTACCCTTTTTCTACATTTCATTGTTTGTTCTTTGAAGGCTAACTACCAGCTTTTGATGATAAAAGTTGAAATAACACTAGAAAAAAAAGAGTTGAGAAGAAATAAAGGAGTTTGGCAAACAGAGCCAAAAGAAAAGAAAACAAAAAGGTGAAAACAAGAAAAATACAAAAAAGAGCTTGCAGAAGTTAGTCAACTGAAAGACCGCACAACGGAAGAAAAGCAAATAGAGGAAAGGCGATAAAAGGCAGGAGCGGCAGATGCCAGTTACCAGCAGTTTATAACTAATAAGATTTTGTTTTTGTGATTTAGACAAGAGCAAATTGTCACTAATCACTTTAAAGTGAATGTGACCAATGCGGAAAGAAAGAAAACACTAAAAAGTGAAGTTCAGCAATAAGTGGAGGAATCCATGGATAAAAATCAATCAATCAGGAAAATACAAAAACAGCGAGGAGGTATCAGCTTTTAAATCCATACCCTAGTTATCAAACTGCGGGGATACTTTTTCTGCATTTGCATTTCATGCATCAGGAGCCCACCTGGATAACAAGGGAATACTTTTCTGCATTCGCATTTCATGCATCAGGCGCCCACCTGGATAACAAGGAAATACTTTTCTGCATTTCGCATTTCATGCATCAGGCGCCCACCTGGATAACAAGGGAATATTTTTCTACGCTCATATTTCATGTATCAGGTGCCCACCTGGATAACAAGGGAATATTTTTCTGCACTCGCATGTCATGCATCAGGCGCCCACCTGGATAACAAGGGAATATTTTTCTGCATTCGCATCTCATGCATCAGGCGCCCACCTGGATAACAAGGGAATATTTTTATGCATCCACATTTCATGCAATACACTTTTACAATTTTAATTTCTGTTCAGGCACCCACTTGGAAAACAAGGGAATACATTTCTGCAATTTTAATTTCTATTCAGGCGCCAACCTGGAAAACAAGGGAATACATTTCTTCAATTTTAATTCCTGTTCAGGCGCCCACCTGGAAAACAAGGGAATACATTTCTACAATTCTTATTTCAATTCTTATTTTATTTTAATTTCTGTTCAGTTTGTGTTAGCTAACATGAGTAACACCGTAACATTGAAGAGCCCATACTGGAGCAGAAGGAAAAGTTTGTGGGTTTTGTTTTGTTTTGAGCAGGTATCAGTTTGAAGGCAAGAAGTACCATCGAAAACCAAAAAAGGAGGGGGAAGCAAGAAAAAGAAAATCAACAAAAAAGAAAGTCAGCCACACAAAAAATCAAGGGAAAAGAAACAAAGAAGAATAAAGAGACAAGAAGTTAGATAGGAGCAATTGTAACTCGTAGAATTATTGCTTAGAATAGCTTCTTTATTTCACATTTACACCCCCCCCCCAGTGTAATAAGGAGTAGGTCAGCAAGTCGTAACAATTTCAATGCAATAGTAAGTCTGGTAGTTTTTAACTGCCAGACCTTCCCGAACTACACTGACCTGATTCCTATTTAGCCCAGGATATGTAGGCAACCTCTAAAGTAGGGTGCGGTCAAAAGGTTTTCAAAAATGCTTCTTACGGAATATGCCAATGGGCAAAAATCTCTCATTACTGCTCACTTGTCTTTGCACTGAAACTCGTCGTGTTCCCGAGCAAAGAGGGGCAGCTGTGAGCATTTTTGCAATAGGCAATAAAATTCCAAAATTAAAAATAAAATAATATTTTTGAGTGTAATTGCATGTCTTGTTTGAAATTAGATACATTTTGTGTGTTTGAATAATTAGAAATTAGAAAATAAAAAAAAAAAGAGATCCATTCTTCTTTTGTCTATCTTCGTATGTTAGCTCTTGTTATTAGACTGAATGTTTAAGATTAGAGTGATTTTAGAGTGGTTTTTATTATTATGTGAGGTTCGTCCCGTATTTCCCTTAATCATTTTTACTTAACCGAATTTCTAGAAGAGTGAGTCCAGGCCTTTATTATTCCCATTGGTATTGGGCCTGGACTTCTAGATCTATACTTAACAGAATATCATATGTGTCCAGGTCTTAATGACCCAGACCAGACTTAGGCTTTTAGTCAATGGCCCAGTGAACTTTCGAATACAGTCCAGGCCCGCGTCGTATATTAGGCCCAGACCAAATTGAAGTAATGATAATGAAAACAGAAACGAAGGACTTATAATAAAGACAAACATCTGGAATTAAGAATGTATTCAAATTGCACTTTATTTATCAAAGGGGAAATCACTATACAAATTAAATCCCAAATCTAGTTATTAGACTGCATGTTTAAGATTGGGGTTTGTTCTTTGAGAAATCTCTTTCATTTGTTCTGATTTTTTCTCATCTTTTATATCTTTCATCACTCGTATGTTTAGATTAGGGGCTTTCTCTGTTTGTCTCTTCATGCCTACTCTGTTTAAGGGTTACTGCAGAACTATCTTGTTTAAGTTTGGTTGTTCTTTGATTTTGGCAAACCATGTTCTCTTCTTTTACCGCTTTATGGGTTTTTACTTATGTGTGTTTATGTCAATGAACATCTTAAGTATGATTTGGGATTTTAGAGTGGTTTTTATTAAGCATAGTGATTTCCCCTTTGATAAATAAAGTGCAATTTGAATACATTCTTAATTCCAGATGTTAGTCTTTATTATAAGTCCTTCGTTTCTGTTTTCATTATCATTACTTCAATTTGGTCTGGGATTAATATACGACGCGGGCCTGGACTATATTCGAAAGTTCACTGGGCCATTGACTAAAAGCCTAAGTCTGGTCTGGGTCATTAAGACCTGGACACATATGATATTCTGTTAAGTATAGATCTAGAAGTCCAAGCCCAATACCAATGGGAATAATAAAGGCCTGGACTCACTCTTCTAGAAATTTGGTTAAGTAAAAATGATTAAGGGAAACACGGGATGAACCTCACATAATAATAAAAACCACTCTAAAATCACTCTAATCTTAAACATGCAGTCTAATAACAAGAGCTAACATACGAAGATAGAAAAAAGAAGAATGGATCTTTTATAACAGAAAAACAAACAGACAAACTAAAAATCTTCAAAGATTAAGAAAAATCCTAGTTCATGCAACTAAATTATCGAAAGCATGCTAAACACACAGCAATAACAAGAAATAGCAGAGAAGGCAAGTAAGAAAACAACAGGGGAGAGAGTACTTAGCTCGAAGGGACTGTCCCATGAGCTTCCTATTTTCCTTTTCTTTTTGTTCTTTTCTTTTCCAGTTTTCTTTTCTTTTTCTTTATTTTGCTTTTCTGATTTTCTTTTCAGACTTCAAGATGAAGTCTTTTTAGTGTTACAATGGTAGAAATGGGTTTGGGGTATCAAGAGGGAGAGGTTTTGTTAAAGGGAGGATTTTTAGGTCGGCCGGAGTTAGGGTTCCGGCGACCTATTTTTGAAGATTCGAGACGGAGGAGGAATATTCGAAAGAAACTAGGTGTGGGGGGTGATAGATCAGGTCACGGGGGTGCTATGGTGTTAAGCTAGGATGGATGCTCATAGGTTTGGTCATCGGCGGTGAACTCCGATGACCGGAGTTTCAAGAAAGGAAGGGTTTCAGAGGTTCTTTGGGTTTTTTGGGTAGAGTTTGAGATGGAGAAGAAGAGAAGAGGAGAAGCAGGGGAAGGGGTGTGGCCGGAGACCGCCATGAGAGGCGTCAATCTCCATGGCCGGCGGCCAATGAAGGAGGTGAAGAAGAAGACGAGGAGAGGGAATGGGGCGGCTAGGGTTTTGTAATGGTGTAATATGGCCGGTCTCAAAGAGACATGGGCCTTATATACTCGGGGACACTGAGGATTTCTTGGCCGTTGGATCATTGATGATCAACGGTCAAGATTTTCCATTGCCAAACGACGACGTCTCAGCTTACATGAGGCTTATGCCTTCCTCCGTTGGATCTGTAGGCCTGGACGGCTGAGATTAGATCTCAGATATTAATTAACTAATTAATATTCACTTAATTTTCCCAGCCGTTGGATTTGTCAAACGGACGGCTGAGATTAGCCTGCTTTAGATCAAAACGGACCGGCACTCTTAGGCCATTGTATTTGGGCCATTAATTCAGAATCAAATTGGCCAAATGTTATTATATTTTGGTATTTTCTTAGTATTTTAATTATTTTATGATAATTTCTCTTTGTATTTTCATTTTTTCCTTTTGTATTATCTAAATTACTTAATTTCCTACCTTTACTAATTTTCTGACATTTTTTGCCAATTTTCTACTATTTTTTCCTTAATTTCCGCTATTAATGCTCTTTTTGTTGATTTTCTTTTTTAAAGTTAATTAATTCAAAATACATGTATTTCTCTTTTTTGTTTTCTAATTTCTAATTATTCAAACACACAAAATGTATCAAATTTCAAACAAGACATTCAATTACACTCAAAAATGTTATTTTATTTTTAATTTTGGAATTTTATTGCCTATTGCAAAAATCACGTGCTCACAGCTGCCCCTCTTTGCTCGGGAACACGAAGAGTTTCAGTGCAAAGACAAGTGAGCAGTAATGAGAGATTTTTGCCCATTGGCATATTTCGTAAGAAGCATTTTTGAAAACCTTTTGACTGCACCCTGCTTTAGAGGTTGCCTACATATCCTGGGCTAAACAGGAATCAGGTCAGTGTAGTTCGGGAAGGTTTGGCAGTTTAAAAACTACCAGACTCACTGTTGCATTGACACTGTTGAGACTTGCTGACTTACTCCTTATTACACCGGGGGGGGGAATGTAAAATGAAGAAGTTATTCTAAGCTATGATCCTACAATTACAATTGCTCCTATCTAACTTCTTGTCTCTTTATTCTTCTTTGACTCTTTTCCCTTGATTTTCTATGTGGCTGACTTTCTTTTTTGTTGATTTTCTTTTTCTTGCTTCCCCCTCTTTTTTTGGTTTTCGATGGTACTTCTTGCCTTCAACTGATACCTGCTCAAATCAAAACAAAACCCACAAACTTTTCCTTCTGCCCCAGTATGGGCTCTTCAATGTTACGGTGTTACTCATGTTAGCTAACACAAACTAAAATTGCAAAAATAAGAATTGCAGAAATGTATTCCCTAGTTTTCCAGGTGGGCGCCTGAACAGAAATTAAAATTGCAGAAATGTATTCCCTTGTTTTCCAGGTGGGCGCCTAAATAGAAATTAAAATTGCAGAAATGTATTCCCTTGTTTTCCAAGTGGGCGCCTGAACAAAAATTAAAATTGCAGAAGTGTATTGCATGAAATGCTGATGCAGAAAAATATTCCCTTGTTATATAGGTGGGCGCCTGATGCATGAGATGCGAATGCAAAAAAATATTCCCTTGTTATCCAGGTGGGCGCTCGATGCATGAAATGCAATGCAGAAAAATATTCCCTTGTTATACAAGTGGGCGCCTGAATAGAAATTAAAAACTTTTGTGTTACCTTGTGACTGAAGGTTATCTTAGTTGAAAAATTCATCAGACTAAGACCTTTAATCTTAGGAGCCTGATGCATGAAATGCGAATGCAGAAAAGTATTCCCTTATTATCCAGGTGGGCGCCTGATGCATGAAATGCGAAATGCAGAAAAGTATTCCCTTGTTATCTAGGTGGGCGCATGATGCATGAAATGCGAATGCAGAAAAGTATTCCCTTGTTATCCAGGTGGGCGCTTGATGCATGAAATGCGAATGCAGAAAAAGTATTCCCTTGTTATCCAGGTGGGTGCCTGATGCATGAAATGCGAATGCAGAAAAAGTATTCCCTTGTTATCCAGGTGGGTGCCTGATGCATGAAATGCGAATGCCAAAAAAGTATTCCCGCAGTTTGATAACTGAGGTATGGATTTAAAAGCTGATACCTCCTCGCTGTTTTTGTATTTTCCTGATTGATTGATTTTTATCCATGGATTCCTACACTTATTGCTGAACTTCTATTTTTAGTGTTTTCTTTTTTTCCACATTGGTCACATTCACTTTAAAGTGATTAGTGACAATTTGCTCCTGTCTAAATCACTAAAATAAAATCTTATTAGTTATAAGCTGTTGGCAACTAGCATCTGCCGCTCCTGCCTTTTATCGCCTTTCCTCTTTTTGCTTTTCTTCCGCTGTGCGGTCTTTCTATTGACTAACTTCTGCAAGCTCTTTTTTGTATTTTTCTTGTTTTCACCTTTTTGTTTTCTTTTCTTTTGACTCTGTTTGCCAAACTCCTTTATTTCTTCTCAACTCTTTCTTTCTTTTTTTTTCTAGTGTTATTTCAACCTCTATCATCAGAAGCTGGTAGTTAGCCTTCAAAGGACAAACAATGAAATGCAAAAAGGGTAAAAGGTGTTTTGGAGAAGTGATAGAACTTATCTGGGTATGTCGGCTGATTTTGTTGACCATGCCATGTATTTAAACTCCGACCGAGTTCATTCAATCCATTATTTATGGCTCCAAATTTCTTGCAACCGAAACAGATCCTATTTTTATTGCTTTTCTCTTTTTCAGAAATGATCCTCGCAATCGCCTTATGGTGCCATGAAAGGTTTTCACTAATAAGACTCTCTCATTTATTCACTCTTGTTTATTATCTCTCATCCTCATAGTCATCTTGTAGTGCCGGTAAAGGTTTTCACCAACAAGACTCTCTTATTTTATTGCTCTCAACCTCACAGTCGCCTTGCAGTGCCGGTAAAGGTTTTCACTGACAAGACTCTCTCATTTTTTTCATTTTTCATTTTTTCCTTTTTGTCTTTTGTTTTTCTGCACCACTGATGTTGTCCAATGTACCGATTTTCCTTTATTCTCATTGCATTTTGTTATTTTCTTGAAATTGATTAGAAGGTCTTTCTTTGGACGGTAACGTGGCTTTTGGATGGGTTAAGAAAGAAAGGTATAAAAGGCTCAAAACTTACGAGGGTTTAAAAATATTTACAACTCTCGAAAACATAAAATATAACTTCTGCCCCAGTTTCAATAAGTGGGGGGATTTTTGGAATTTTCCTTTATTGTGACTGAACCTCAGTGAGGCTGCCTACGTAGTTCAGACTACGCCATAAATTCATGAATTTCTTTTGACTTTCTCCCGATTTCTTTGTCTTTTTCTTTTGCTTGCATTTGCTTTTCCTTTTCTTCTTTTTCTTTCTTTTTTTCTTTTCTTTTTCTTTCCTCTTTTTTTCTCTTTTTTTTTATTTGCTACTTTTCTTTTGTGTCATAAGTAATTCCGAGAGAGGGATATGAAAGAATATATTGAACATGGTTCAAAGGGGATGTCAATGGATAAAGTGTTTGGATAGAGAATAAAATGCCTTCATCATTTCAATTCCAAAATCACAACAAAATACAATTATACAATTGAAAAGGAATCATGCATAGCATCTTTTGATCGCATCTGAATTGATAGCAGTATCCACGCATTTCCCTTCAATGTCTGACAAATATAATGCCCCATTGGACAACACTCGTGACACCATAAATGGCCCCTGCCAGTTAGGCGCGAATTTGCCCTTTACTTGAGCCCAATGTGGTAAGATACGCCTCAATACAAGTTGTCGGACTTCAAACTTCTGAGTACGCACCTTCTTATTATATCCTCAGGCAATTCTTTGTTGATACAATTGCCCGTGCCAAACCGCTGCCAACCTCTTCTCGTCAATCCGATTTAATTATTCCAGTCGGGCTTTTACCCATTCCTCGTCATCTATCCTAGCTTCAGCCATGATTCGTAGTGACAGTATCTCTATTTTCGCGGGTATAATAGCCTCTGTCCCATACACCAGTGAGTAGGGTGTGGCGCCGATAGAAGTGCGCATTGTTGTGCGATAACCCCTAAAAGCGAAAGGCAATTTCTTGTGCCATTGTCTAAACTCCTCCACCATTTTCCTAAGGATCTTCTTTATATTCTTGTTTGCAGCTTCTACTGCCCCATTTGCCTTTGGCCTGTAAGGTGTAGAGTTACGATGCAGGATCTTAAATCTCTGACACGCTTCCGCCATGAGGTGACTGTTCAGATTGGCCCCGTTATCTATGATAATGACTTTGGGAATTCCAAATCGGCATATAATATTTTCATGCACAAAATCCACCACAGCTTTCTTCGTCACCGCCTTGAATGTTTTTTCCTCCACCCACTTAGTAAAGTAGTCAATCGCGACCAAAATGAATCTATGTCCAATAGAAGCTGCAGGCTCTATTGGTCCGATAACATCCATACCCCAAGCAACAAATGGCCAGGGTGTAGACATCGTATGTAATTGATAAGGTGGGGAGTGGATTAAATCTCCATGTACTTGGCATTGGTGGCATTTCCTCACATACCTGATACAGCCCCGCTCCATGGTGAGCCAATGGTACCCGGCTCTTAGAATATTCTTTGTTAGGATATACCCGCTCATCTAGGGTCCACAAGCTCCAGTGTGCACCTCAGTCATAATCTTATCAGCTTGATGCGCATCCACACATCTAAGCAAGCCCAAGTCTGGTGTTCTTTTACATATAATTCCTCCACTGTGGAAGAAACCATTTGCTAAGCATCTTACAACTCTCTTTTGATCTCTAGTGGCTTGCTCTGGGTATTTCCCTGTCTTCAAGTATTCCTTGATATCGTGGTACTATGGTTCTCCATCCAACTCTCCTTCCATAGCAAAATAGTAAGCATTCTGATCATACACCTGTATCTGGAGTGGATCTATATAGGCTTTGTTCGGATGATGTAACATAGAGGATAGTGTGGCCAGAGCATCCGAAACTTCATTGTGCATTCTTGGGATATGTTTGAACTCTATGGATTGGAATCTTTGGGACAATTCATGTAGACAATGCCAATAAGGTATCAATTTCAAATCTCTTGTCTCCCATTCTCCCTGAATTTGATGTATCAAAAGATCCGAGTCACCCATGACCAAAATCTCTTGAACACCCATATCTGTTGCCATCCTTAGTCCCAATATACACGCCTCATATTCGACCATATTGTTGGTACAGAAAAATCGAAGATGAGCGGTAACGGGATAGTGTTGACCCGTTTATGAAATAAGTACTGCTCCAATACCAACTCCTTTACTGTTGACGGCTCCGTCGAAATACATCTTCCATCCTGGTTTATCACTTCGTTCTATTTCTTCGACATTCAGTGCCTCCTCATCCGGAAAATATGTCTTTAGTGGCTCATACTCATCATCCACTGGATTCTCTACCAAGTGATCTGCAACTGCTTGCGCCTTCATCGCCGTACGAGTTACATAAATGATGTCAAATTCTGTGAGCACAATCTGCCATTTAGCAAGTCTTCCTTTAGGCATGGGCTTCTGGAATATATACTTCAGAGGATCCAACCGTGATATCAGATATGTGGTGTATGCTGACAAATAGTGCTTCAATTTCTGAGCCACCCAAGTCAATGCACAGCACGTTCTTTCTAACTGAGTATATTTACCTCGTAAGATGTGAATTTCTTACTAAGGTAATATATAGCCTGCTCTTTCTTGCCTGTCTCATCGTGTTGTCCCAGTACACAACCAAAAGAATTATCAAGCACTGTCAAATATAAGATCAAAGGTCTTCCCGGCTCCGGGGAACTAACACTGGAGATTTGCCAAATATTCCTTGATTTTATCGAAGGCTTCCTGACATTCATCGGTCCATTTCACTGCTTCATCCTTCTTTAACAACTTGAAAATAGGCTCACATGTTGATGTTAACTGAGCGATGAACCGGCTAATATAATTCAGCCTTCCTAATAAGCTCATTACTTCCTTCTTGTTCTTCGGTGGAGGCAAACTCTGGATGGCTTTGATCTTTGACGGATCTAGTTCAATGCCTCGTCAACTCACTATAAATCCCAATAGCTTCCCTGAGGGTACTCTAAAAGCGCATTTCGCAGGATTGAGTTTAAGGTTGTACATTCGGAGTGTTTGGAAAAACATCCTCAAGTCCCTGACATGATCATGTTGCTTTTTGGACTTTATGATGATGTCGTCCACATACACCTCAATTTCTCGATGCATCATATCATGGAACATCGTGGTCATTGCACTCATATAAGTAGCTCTGGCATTCTTTAATCCAAACGGCATCACTCTATAGCAGTATGTTCCCCAAGGTGTAATAAAAGTATCTTTCTCCGCATCTTCCTCGTCCATTAGGATCTAGTAATAACCCGCATAGCAATCTAGAAAAGAGCCAATTTCATGTTTGGCGCAATTATCGATTAGTATGTGGATATTCGGCAATGGGAAATCATCTTTTGGACTTGCCTTGTTGAGGTCTCTGTAATCAACACACACCCTGGTTTTTTCATCTTTCTTTGGAACTGGTACAACATTTGCTAACCAGGTGGGGTACTTAGTAACTCGTATGACCTTTGCCTCAAACTGCTTATTCACCTCTTCCTTTATCTTCACGCTGATGTCCGTTTTGAGTTTTCTCAACTTTTGTTTTACCAGCCGGCATTCAGGATAAATAGGCAACTTGTGTTCCATCAAATCAGTGCTAAGTCCAGGCATGTCATCATAGGACCACGCAAAGATGTCCTTGAATTCATGCAGCAACTTTATTAACTCTTCTCTAATGGAGGCTTCTAAGTGTACACTGATTTTTGTCTCTCGAACATTATCCTCACTTCCCAGATTGATAGATTCTATCTCACTCAAGTTCGGTTTGGATTTTTCCTCATATTGATTCAAGTCTTTACTTATTTCCTCCAGTATTTCCTCATCCTCATATTCTATCTCACTCTCATTCTCAATTTCTTGTATAATAATTCGATTGTCAGAACTGGGCCGGGAATCCTTCATGCATGACATATCATCAGAATCAGCGCATATTGAACTATACAAAAAGAAGAAAAGGATAAATAAATAAAAATACGGCAAAAATGAAGGAAGAAGAAGAAACTGCATTTCATTGATTTTCAAAAAACTGGGTACATTTGCTTTAAACAGGGGTGGGGGTTACAAAATAAAATTGCTTTTTGGGAAATGATGATATATTTCGAAAGCTAACTACAAAGACTCCTTCCTGATTGGGAAAGGAGTGGCTTCACAATTATTGAGTGCAACACTAGACCCCATGAACTAAATGTCTATCTTGCTGGTACCCTCACCCATCTCCACCATGTTTCCGTCCTCAAATAACATTTCAAACCTCGCCAGGAGTTCCGCATCAGGTCTAGTCTCAGCATACCTCGACGCAGCAGATGTCAGATGTCGTTTTGTACCAGGCTTGGCGAAGGTGTCGGACATTTTTGGGACTGGTTTAGGAAGGGTCCAATGTTTCTTTTTGGTTTTTTTGGCTTTTTGGATGTCGACGTGGGTAGGTTTGAAGCCCAAGCCAAAGGTGTCACTGTTTACCGGTAAATGGACTGGCTGAGTTATTCCTTGTAAGGCTATTCCTAGCCCTTTTCCCGGTGTAAATCCATTCTTGAACATCTCTTTGGCTACCATCACAGCGGCAGGAGCCACTGTAGGGATCGGCAAGCTCTCTCCTTATGCTATTTTGTTCACTATCACAGTGTCTGTCACCTGGTACACCCAGGGACCCTTGTCTCCATCTACTTCCTTGAAGGGCATTATGGTATTGCAAGCGTCTTCCTCTCCATGCACTGTAATTTCTTGCTGCTCCCATTCGAACTTTACCATTTGGTGTAAGGATGATGGTACGGCCTTCGCTGCATGGATCCACGACCGACCCAGCAATAGATTATAGGACACAGTGATGTCTAACACCTGAAATTCCATGGTAAAGTCTACCGGCCCAATGGTGACCTCCAAAATGATATCTCCCAGAGTATTTTTGCTTCCTCTGTCAAACCCTCAAACACTCACACTATTCTGCCGGATTCTGTCAGGATTAATTTTCAGCTTTCCGAGAGTTGAAAGTGGACAGATGTTTGCACTCGATCCATTGTCTATTATAACCCGAGTGACCCCTGATTCCTCACTTTTGACGATAATATAGAGTGTCTTGTTATGTTCAGTCCCTTCAACAGGCAATTCATTATCCGAGAATGTTATCTTGTTCGACTCAAAAATCTTGTTGGTAATCTTCTCAAGATGGCAGACTGAGATCTTTTCGGGGACATGTGCTTCATTCAGTATCTTCAACAATGCCTTTCTGTGTTCCTCTGAGTGAATTAACAATTAAAGTAATGAGATTTGTGCAGGCGTCTTTCTCAGCTGTTCTACTATCGAGTAGTCTTGAGCTTTTATCTTCTTAAGAAATTCTTCTGTTTCTTCTTCAAAGACCGGCTTTTTCACATGACTCTCCTTTACCACCTTCATTTTTCTTAACTCTTCCGGGGCAAAGCACCGCCCGGAACGAGTGAGGACGTATGTTTCATTGACCTCCCCTATAACTTCTTTTCCCTTGTACACTACTGTAACCTTGTTGTAGTTCCAAGGTATGGCTTTAGTATCAACTACCGGCATTTGCACCACTGGCTTTATGATCACTAGTTCCATGCATGCCCCTTTTACAATCAATAACGGCTTAACCCCTGGCACCACAATTTTCAACGTCTTAACCACTGGCGGCTTTTTCACTGGTACTTCAGCTGTCGCTTTCTCTTTCTCAACTTCTTTCTCTACTTTGCTGTTGGCTTTTATCATCATAACTGATTGGGACGGCTTCCTGTTGCTCTCTCCTTGTGCTAACTCTATCATGTGTGTCTCAAGATGAGTCGGCAGTGGATTCTGAGTATTGTTTAGAGTCTCTGGCGCCTGTACCTCAATCCTCCTACTGTCAATTAGCTCTTGTATAGCAGTTTTCAAGTGCCAACACTTTTCAGTATCGTGCCCTGGTGCCCTGGAGCAATATTCGCACCTGACTGACTGGTCAATGTTTCTGGGAGGCGGGTTTGGCAGTTTTGGTTCAATCGGATTCAGCATTCCCAATTCTTTGAGACGATGATAGAGGCTGGTGTAAGACTCCCCCGATGTGGTGAATGTTTTCTTCGTTTGGGCTCTGTTTCTCATCCCTGGATCAGGTCAGAAGTTGGGTCTATTTGGGTTCTTGTAGGCTCTGGAAGGAGGGTAGGTGTTCTGTGTATGATAGACATTTTGTGGGACTTGGGCTTGCCATACATGAAAGGGTGATGGGTAAGATTAAGCTTGTGGAATGGGATAATGTGGAGTAGTGGGTGGATAATATGGTGGAGGTGGGTTGTAAGGTGCTGGCGGGTATGGTTGGTATGGGCGAGGTGGGTGATGGTCTATGCTTTGGCTACGAGTCCATGGTTTACTTTCCACAACTGAAACCTCTTCCTTCTTCTTCTTCCCAATAGATCCTCCGTTCCCGGTCTGTATGGCCTGATTCGTGGCCTTGATAGCGGAAAAGCTCATGATTTTGTTGGTTTTCAACCCTTCTTCTACAAAACTTCCCATTTTCACTACTTCATTGAAATTCTTACCAATAGTCGACACTAGATGGCCATAGTAAGTAGGCTCCAAGGCCTGCAGAAAACAATCTACCATTTTAGTCTCTTTCATAGGCGGATCCACTCGCGCCGCTTGTTCTCTCCATCTAAAGCCGTACTCCCGAAAGCTTTCACCAGTCTTCTTTTCTATCTTGGCAAGCGACAGCCTGTCTGGTATTATCTCCAAGTTATACTGGAAGTGGTTGGCAAATGATTCCGCTAGATCATCCCAGATGAACCACCTAGTGTGATCCTGACGTGTATACCACTCCAGCGCGGAACCGCTCAAACTCTGACTAAAGTACGCCATCAAAGGTTCATCTTTCCCTCCTGCACCACACATCTTGCTGCAATATCCCCTGAGATGGGCTACAGGATCCCCATGTCCATCGTACATGTCAAATTTAGGTAGCTTGAACCCAACCGGTAGCTGCACCTCTAGGAACAGACACAAATCATTGTATGCTACACTCACTTGGCCTCCTAGCCCTTGTATGTTACGGAAAGACTGCTCTAAACTCCTCATCTTTCGGGCCATTTCCTCTTGCTCCAAGTTCTTGACGGGCTTTTCTTTAGTTGTTTCGATCAGTGGGGTATAAGATTCATGATGCCTAAACGTCGGCTCCGACGGATAGTAATGGGCATGTTGCACATGGAACACTGGTTCACTTAACGACTTATGCAGAGCAACAGGTGGATGTTCCACATACACTGGGCAACCTGTGGTGGCTGGGGTGGAATCTGTTTGGACAGTGGTGGTGGTGCCTGAGAAATGGAGGCATAGTAGTGGTGGTAATCTGGGTACATGGATGATGAGTTCATGGTAGGTGGCTCGGGATTAGGATTGACGGGAGGGACATATGTTGGGTTAGCTGGATATGCGGGTAAGGGTTGACCCCTAGACCAAGCTTGGTACATTTCTGACATCTGCTGCTTGAGCTTATACATTTCCTCATTCATCCCTACTACATCCACGACCTCCTCTTCTTGCACAGGGTCCATGATAGTCAGTTCAATTTCTTGAGACACAGCCTTTGTCATAGTCTTAGATCGTGTGTTGTAATGATGATTTGCCAGAGAACCAGTTGCCAGCTGAAATTTGATTCCTCATAAATAACAACACTTGTTAATAGTTAGCACTTTAAAGGATAAGATGCAACGATTGAAAAAGTCACAACTTTTGCCTTCGATCGTCATGCATCATCCCGGCATTTATTCCATTTTCAACCAACATAATCCTTTTCTTTTTCTTTTTCTCTTTTCTCTCTCTTTTTTTTTCTTTTTTATTCTTTCTTTCTTTTCTTTTTCTTTTTCTTCTTTTCCTTTCTCTCTTTTTTTCTTTCTTTTCATTTTTCTCTCTTTTTTCATTTTCTTTTCCTCTCTTTTCTATTTCGTTCTTCTTTTCTTTATTGATTTTTGTTCCTATTTATTTGCATATCGTACAAATAATTGATATAAAGCGAAAAGGATTAGCAACAACTTTTGATTTTTCATTGATATTTAGAAACATCGATTTACAAGATGGTTTTGTTTTACTAATACAAAAAGAAATATGAACACAAAATGCATGCCCTATGAATACATTAATGCTCCTAGTGCCTGCGAGATGTCGTTCGGTCTTGCCGCGGGCCTATATGCTAATCCACTTTGGAGCTTATCTAGGTCGGACATGACTTGCTTCACAAAGAATTTCACGGCTGATATAGATGTTGCTCGGGACATGTCTTCACACAGTTGGCACTTTCGGGTGATATATTGAGCAATATGGACGATTCTCTCTCGAACAACCCCTTTCTCTTGAAGTAATCTGCTAATCTGTTTGGCGCGAGCATCTAAGGTATGTTGATTCTCCTTCTGTAGTTGTTGTAACTCGAACTCTAACCGAGCCATAGTCGTGTAACAATGCTCTCTTTCTTCTTCAAATTCTTTGATGATCTTGTTACTTTTGACAGTGGCTGTGATGATTTTCTTTCTCAGACGAGCTACCTCAACCTCATGTTTGTCCCGTAGTTGCTGAACCAACCTAGCTCTTTCCTCGGTGTCTTTGGCCAGTTGCTTCCGAACCCTGACTAACTCATTTGGTGCGTTGTCCATATCGAAGTTGTAGTCATTCACTTTGCGCCAAAGATTTTAAATTAATTTCTCATCTCGGGCTAAGCGAACCGGGGTCTCGGATGCAATTTTCATTTTTGCAACTTGATCCTTCAGAATTTCATTTTCCTTTTTCAGCTGCTTCTTTTCTCCTTCGTCGGATGCTGCCTGTAAACCACTCTCGAACTGGAGATCTCGCAACTGCTTTTCTAGCAAGCTGATTTTGGCCTTATACTCGTTTTCTTTGGCCGCCCAATTTCTCTTTTCCTTAGACTGCTCCGCCAAATCCTAAAAGTGAGGTCTTTTCGATGGTCGATCATGCTCAATACCCCGTCGATACCATGCAGCGTACCCTGACAATACTTCTCTCCGAGCTCTGTTCTCCACAGAAGTTTCTGCTTTCAAATTCTGATACTCATTCCAAATCTGTCGGACATTTGCTTCCTGGAATTGCCCATCCGGACTAATCTCTATTACTTGCAAACTGAGGTCCCCATACCTTGGTATAACTTGACATCTTCCAAGCTGTCGCAGGACCCTGTACGGGGCATAAGGCTAGATGCTTTTCAAACCCATGATCAAGAAGTGTGACCCTTCCGTCGGCATGTAAATCACCTCATCGAGGGGCAACCATCTATATGCCCAATCGATTTGGCTATCGGTCAACGATCGTAGATATGAAATCCAATCCTTAACTCCCTCTGGCAACTTAACTTCTTTTGTTCTCGTATAGAATTCTTCGAGGCACGTTCTTTCGGTCGGCCCATAGCTTGAGAACAAAGGATAGATGTTCTATCAACCAGATTTGCAGAATCAAGTTACATCCCTCAAAGAATTTGCACCCTGCTTTACATGTAGTCAAGGCACGGTAGATGTCTGCTATAATCATTGGAGCCAATGTGAAATTATCTTGTACAATCAATGTGTTGGCTACCCCGGCGACCTTTGTATCAATGTGCCCATCTTTTCTTGGAAATATGATTATCATGAGAAACGCCACTAGGAAAGCGAATCGTCGATGCTCCTCCCATTTAGCTCGGTTGGACTTGCTACAGAGTTTGTTCGTGGGCATTGAAACCCCCGACATGTCCATATGTACTGTAAATGATGTTTAGGGAGCAAAACCCACTAGCCAAATCCTCGTTGTGGATGTTTCGAGCAATTTTCAAAGAGTCCAGGAAACGGTGCACCATTATTGATCTTGGAGCCATCGGGTATTTCTCTTTTAAGGGGACCTCATTTTTCCCTATAAAATAAGCAATTTTCTTGAGAGTGGGAGTGAGTTCAAAGTCCGAAAAATGTAGAACGTTGTGCGCAGGATCCCAGCATGTGACAAGTGCTCGAATTATATCTCCTCGGGGAATTATGTCCATTAAACCCGTAAGATCCTTTAAGTAGAATTTGACCCAATTTTGTCCTTCCAGTCCCATATCGTTCCACCATAGTCATAGCTCCAAAAGGATTCTAGTCATTAGAGTGAAGGGTCCATTCTGTATCGTGCTCATCCTGCACATTTATTATGGTGATATTATTTAGAGAAAGGGAAAAATATTTTTCAAAGCAAATTTTCATTTTTATTTTTGGAAAAGGGGAAACATGACTTTCAAAGTGGCCATTTTTGCCAAAACAGCCTTCCGGCATCCTTTTGGAACATTCGGTTATTTCCAAAAATAGTGATCACCTCGATTATTTGAAACGAAAATATTTTTTAGTCTTTTTCAAAAGGGTGGTTGGACCCGTTCAAGGGTTGCCTATGTATCCCGCCTAATGGAGAGAATCAAACCTGCGTAGTTCGGTCAGATTAATTGACCAATTGTTTTAACAACAAAGCCATTTTTCTCAATTTTCCAGATTTTCCAACAACTCTTTTATCACTAGTTCTCTCTCTTCTTTTTCATTTTTGAATATTCTTTTTCTACTCTCGGGAATTTTTCCGGTCCGCATAACGATCAAAGACAATTAAAATGCAACACATAGTATGCTCGATTTTTAATTATCGGGTCACCTGTCCTAGACGGACTCAACCCTTGTGTTGAGTCCCCTAAGTCAGTTATGATGCAAATAATCGTCCTAAACCTATGTTAAATATCTTATGGTTTCATATGGTGCTAGACCGTGTACCCGAGTGGACAACTCGAATCGAGGTGGGGGCTAGGTACCGGTGACCCGCGGAGTCAATCGGCTTTGTAACTTATCCGGCCTCTGTTTCTTAATTTAGGTGTGACTTAATAGAAAGGGGAGTCTCAACCAGTAAGCACATCCCCGGGGGTGAAGAAGAGAAGGGTTTTCGGCACAATTTATATACAATCCATATAATATCAAAGCCGTAAAACACATAGCATGTTGTTCAAAGAATATAACAAAGTGAAATAATACCAAGGACGGCGATTCTAATGAGTTCGAATTCTTAAACCCTGAAACTGAAGTTCTAGGTTGCTTTTCCCCAGCAGAGTCGCCAGAGCTATCACACCTCCCGTTTTACTACCCCTTTTTTGTACCGATCCATTTGAAAAGATACGTTGGGTATACCTCAATGTTCAAATACCCGAGAAGGATATAATAACAAGGAGGAAGGAGTTTTTCCAAATAAAAGGACAATTTGTCTGGGATTTTTATTTAATTTTCAGAGTCACCACTTGGGAAGATAATGGTATCCCAAGTCACCGGTTAATCCCGAATCCGAGGAAATTGACTCTGTTATTACAGTCTGCGAAACAGAAATCTAGGTAAGGAATTCTGTTAACCCGGGAGAAGGTGTTAGGCACTCCCGGATTCCGTGGTTTCAGCACGGTTGCTCAACCGTCGTTCTCAATTTTATATGACTTGTTACATATTTTAGCAATAGGTATGTGTTTTCGACTTTAATATTTTAAGAATTGCGACGTCGCAAAAATGTATTTCGAGTCACATCGCAACCAATACGCCTGTGACTTTTAATACATTTCGGCTTCACCGGGATTTGGGATTTGAGTCGCACCAAGTGCGCACTCGTGTTTAAAAAAGGTATATATTAAATCGTGCCTAAAAAGCGTCTAACGACTTTTAAATCTTTTGGGAGAAGCTATGGAATTCGCTATTAGCTTTCCCGAATCTATTGTATATATTACTTATTACTAAGGGGGCCCCACTATTTTATTATTATGTGTGGCTCGTCCCGTGTATCTTTTAAAGTTCATACTTATTGTATTATTATGTTTTTCTATCAATGTTTTTCCCTTAATTTTTTTTACTTAACCGAATTTCCAGAGTGAGTCCAGGCCTTTATTATTCCCATTGGTATTGGGCATGGACTTCTAGATCTATACTTAACAGAATATCATATGTGTCTAGGTCATAATGACCCATACCAGACTTGGGCTTTTAGTCAATAGCCCAGTGAACTTTCGAATACAGTCCAGGCCCGCGTCGTATATTAGGCCCAGACCAAATTGAAGTAATGATAATGAAAACAAAAACGAAGGACTTATAACAAAGACAAACATCTGGAATTAAGAATGTATTCAAATTGCACTTTATTTATCAAAGGGGAAATCACTATACAAATTATCAATGTAGCCCTAAATCATAACTGTCTAATGTACATAAGAATCAAATTAGGAGACTGCTTTTACTTTGTTTTCTAGTAATGAATTTGTAATTAGTATCTGAATTTCCTACTAATTAAGAGATTAGTAGATTATAAGACTATATAAAGCGTGATTAATCTAAATGGTTAAACTACTTATATACAACATTCAAATTATTTAAAGCTAAAACGGGTCATTTATAGATGCACAGTTATACTACTGGGTTTACTACGAATCTAACATGTTTGATATTACAAAGTCAGTCTTAATTGAGTTATTACTTCATTTAGTTGTTTCTCTTTTGAACTTACTCAAATCCGGCTATCAATCTCCAAATCATATTACCTACGTGAGTTGATCGAAAATATTTCTAAGAACTTACTGTCATCGATTCACCTTAGAGTTATCTAGCCTTGTTTTACGATTTTTACCTATTTAGCTAAGCGATCTAACTACCACGACTATACTACTACCATTCACTATCTATTACATTATTTTTGTTCAGACTTTCACTTATACATACAAGGCTACACTAATGAATTACAAATCTAGATTAACACTAGTCAACTTATTAGAAAATAGTAAATACATAAGACAATCAGAGAATTAACACTTGAAACTTCATTTCATCACTGATTCTTCAATACATAGCTTTGTACAAGTGTGTACCTAATTCAGCAGAAATAATCGATGAGTTCTAGGGGGAGATGAAAAATAGGCACAACAATAACTTGACACAGCAATGCAACAATGAGGATTTGAGTTCCAAATGAGCAAAATAAGACAGCAACAGCAATAGAAAACCCAGCAAAGATGAGCAGAAATTCCAAATAACTTCGAACAGAAATTTTCACTCGAAAACCAGAAAACTATTAGTTATTTCAGTGTAAAATGTTTTCTGAAAATTCACTTTTCCAAATCCAACTTACTTTACTCTATACCTATATTATTTCTCTCTGAATTTTTCTATTGAAAAACCAGCCCTTAAACTAGTCATGAAAGGGGGTATTTATAGGTGTAGAGAGGTGAATATTTTTGGGGGGAAAAGATAGAGAATAATCCCATTTCCCTCCCCTCCTAATTTACCAAATCTTAATCTTTACACCCTAAATCTGTTACAAGATCTCTTCCAACATGTAATGGAAGGTTCTTTTTTATTCTATTTTGGGGTTTTTACTAAGGTACCCCTAGTTGTTATTATTTTTTACTGATTTACCTTTTCATTGAGACCAATATGCCCTTAATTCTCTGCAAAATTGCAGAAATTAGGAGCACAAATGTCTCCTATATCCCTATAGGCTTTATTAAATCTACCTATTTGCCATTTCAAGTTCCTTATATGCCCTTAAAGGCATTGCTAAATTACCCGACCTACCTAGGTCAAGTTTTCAGAGCTTCAACTCTTATTTAACTAATGGCCAGTCTTTGCATCCATATTTAAGGACTGGCCACATTAGACTTAAGAATTATTTCAATTTTAACCAGTTTTTGTTTCATTTGTTAATTAAGCTAGTTTGTAGGACTAGCCTGCTTATTACCCTATTAAACTATTTAAGAATTGGCTAGTCTCAAGTTTGGACTTGGCTTTTTGCAATTGAAGCCCACTATAGCCACGGTTGGGACCTTTGCAGGTCTGGCCACTACTGATCAGTCTTTCATGTTGGGCCTTTATAAGTCTAGTCTTGAAGACTTAAACCAATTTATTTCACTATTGGCCTATTTAAGTGTTAGCCAATGTGTGAGACCTAACAAAGTAGGTCAATTGCAAAATTGACCACTCTTGGTCACTTATTTAATTTGTAGCCTATTTTTGTGATTTTCAATTTTAGCCTATTCTAAAACACTTAATACATGTCTTCAAAGTTAACCACTTATGAGTCTTAATACTATTAAAGCTATAACCAATTCACCTAGGCATGATAGGTATTAACATTGTTCACATTAACACAAAGCTATTACAAACATAGCCAGTTTCACAAATAATTGCACATATAGCCAATAAAATTAGAGTTGTTTACCAATTAATCAAAATTCACAGTAAAGGGTTGAGTATTGTTGAATCCCAATCAATTAGACTTACAAGCTCACATTTCACAACACAGTGTCAATTAATCATTAAACAGGCTTAGTTAAAACTTCTTTATGCTTAATGAACCACTGAAAATTCCCAAATCATACTTAAGATGTTCATTGACATAAACACACATAAGTAAAAACCCATAAAGCAGTAAAAGAAGAGAACATGGTTTGGCAAAATCAAAGAACAACCAAACTTAAACAAGATAGTTCTGCAGTAACCCTTAAATAGAGTAGGCATGAAGAGACAAATAGAGAAAGCCCCTAATCTAAACATACGAGTGATGAAAGATATAAAAGATGAGAAAAAATTAGAACAAATGAAAGAGATTTCTCAAAGAACAAACCCCAATCTTAAACATGCAGTCTAATAACAAGAGCTAACATACAAAGATAGACAAAAGAAGAATAGATCTTTTAAAACAGAAAAACAAACAGACAAACTAAAAATCTTCAAAGATTAAGAAAAACCCTAGTTGATGCGACTAACTTATCGAAAGCATGCTAAACACACAGCAATAACAAGAAATAGCAGAGAAGGCAAGTAAAGAAAACAACATGGGAGAGGGTACTTAGCTTGCAGGGACTGTCCCCTGAGCTTCCTATTTTCCTTTTGTTTTTCTTCTTTTCTTTTCCAGTTTTCTTTTCTTTTTCTTTATTTTTCTTTTCTGATTTTCTTTTCAGACTTCAAGATGAAGTCTTTTTAGTGTTACAATGGTAGAAATGGGTTTGGGGTATCAAGAGGGAGAGGTTTTGTTAAAGGGAGGATTTTTAGGTCGGCTGGAGTTAGGGTTCCGGTGACCTATTTTTGAATATTCGAGACGGAGAAGGAAGATTCGAAAGAAACTAGGTGTGGGGGGTGATAGATCAGGTCACGAGGGTGCTATGGTGTTAAGCTGGGATGGGTTCTCATAGGTTTGGTCATCGGCGGTGAACTCCGATGACTGGACTTTCAAGAAATGAAGGGTTTCAGAGGTTCTTTGGGTTTTTTGGGTAGAGTTTGAGATGGAGAAGAAGAGAAGAGGAGAAGCAAGGGAAGGAGTGTGGCCGGCGATCGCCATGGGAGGCGACAGTCTCCATGGCCGGTGACCAATGAAGGAGATGAAGAAAAAGACGAGGAGAGGGAAAGGGGCGGCTAGGGTTTTGTAATGGTGTAATATGGCCGGTCTCAAAGAGACATGGGCCTTATATACTCGGGGACACTGAGTAGTTCTTGGCCGTTGGATCATTGATGATCAACGGTCAAGATTTGCCATTGCCAAACGACGACGTCTCAACTCACATGAGGCTTATGCCTTCCTCCGTTAGATCTGTAGGCATGGACGACTGAGATTAGATCTCAGAAATTAATTAACTAATTAATATTCACTTAATTTTCCCAGCCGTTGGATTTGTCAAACGGACGGCTGAGATTAGCCTGCTTTGGATCAAAACGGACCGGCTCTCTTGGGCCAATGTATTTGGGCCATTAATTCAGAATCAAATTGGCAGGGTAAGCTGCATGGTATCGATGGGGTATTGAGCATGATCGATCATCGAAATGACCTCACTTTCAGGATTTGGCGGAGTAGTCTAAGGAAAATAGAAATTGGGCACAAAAGAAAACGAGTATAAGGCCAAAATTAGCTTGCTAGAAAAGCAGTTGCGAGATCTCCAGTTTGAGAGTGGTTTACAGGCAGCATCCGACGAAGGAGAAAAGAAGCAGCTGAAAAAGAAAAACGAAATTCTAAAGACTCAAGTTGCAAAAATGAAAATTGCATCCGAGACCCCGGTTCGCTTAGCCCGAGATGAGAAATTAATTGAAAATCTTCGGCGCAAAGTGAATGACTACAGCTTCGATTTGGACAAAGCAGAAAAGGAGTTAGTCAGGGTTCGGAAGCAACTAGCCAAAGACGCCGAGGAAAGAGCTAGGTTGGTTCAGCAAATACGGGACAAACATGAGGTTGAGGTAGCTCGTCCGAGAAAGAAAATCATCACAGCCACTATCAAAAGTAACAAGATCATCAAAGAATTTGAAGAAGAAAGAGAGTATTGTTAAACGACTATGGCTCGGTTAGAGTTCGAGTTACAACAACTACAGAAGGAGAACCAACACACCTTAGATGATCGCGCCAATAGATTAGCAGATTACTTCAAGAGAAAGGGGTCGTTCGAGAGAGAATCGTCCATATTGCTCAATATATCACCCGAAAGTGCTAACTGTGTGAAGACATGTCCCGAGCAACATTTATATCAGCCGTGAAATTCTTTGTGAAGCAAGTCATGTCCGACCTAGATAAGCTGCAAAGTGGATTAGCATATAGGCCCGCTGCAATACCGAACGACGTCTCGCGGGCACTAGGAGCATTAATGTATTCATAGGGCATGCATTTTGTGTTCGTATTTCGTTTTGCATTAGTAGCACAACATCATCTTGTAAATCGATGTTTTTGAATATCAATGAAAAATCAAAAGTTGTTTTCACTTTATATCAATTGTTTGTACGATAGGAAAATAAATAGGAACGAAAATCAATAAAGAAAAGAAGAAGGAAATAGAAAAGAGAGGGAAAGAAAATGAAAAAAGAGAGAAAAATGAAAAGAAAGAAAAAAAAAGAGAATAGAAAAGAAGAAAAATAAAAAGAAAAGAAAGAGAGAAAAGAAAAAAAAGAAAAAAAAAGAGAGAAAAGAGAAAAAGAAAAAGAAAAGGATTATGTTGGTTCAAAATGGAATAAATGCCGGGATGATGCATGACGATCGAAGGCAAAAGTTGTGATTTTTTCAATCGTTGCATCTTATCTTTTAAAGTGCTAACTATTAACAAGTGTTGTTGTTTATGAGGAATCAGATTTCAGCTGGCAACTGGTACTCTGGAAAATCATCATTACAACACATGATCTAAGCCTATGACAAAGGCTGTGTCTCAAGAAATTGAACCGACTATCATGGACCCTGTGTAAGAAGAGGAGGTCGTGGATGTAGCAGGGATGAAGGAGGAAATGTATAAGCTCAAGCAGCAGATGTCAGAAATGTACCAAGCTTGGTCTAGGGGTCAACCCTTACCCGCATATCCAGCTAACCCAGTATATGTCCCTCCCGTCAATCCTAATCCCGAGCCACCTACCATGAATGCATCATCCACGTACCCAGATTACCACCACTACTATGCCTCCACTTCTCAGGCACCACCACCACTGTCCAAACAGATTCCACCCCAGCCACCACAGGTTGCCCCGGTGTATGTGGCACATCCACCTGTTGCTCTGCATAAGTCGTCAAGTGAACCAGTGTTCCATGTGCAAGATGCCCATTACTATCCGCCGGAGCCGACATTTAGGCAGCATGAATGTTATACCCCACTGATGGAAACAACTAAAGAAAAGCCCGTCAAAAACTTGGAGCAAGAGGAAATGGCCCGAAAGATGAGGAGTTTAGAGCAGTCTTTCCGTAACATACAAAGGCTAGGAGGCCAAGTGAGTATAGTATACAAAGATTTGTGTCTGTTCCCAGAGGTGTAGCTCTCCGTTGGATTCAAGCTACCTAAATTTGACATGTACGATGGACATGGGGATCCTGTAGCCCATCTCATGGGATATTGCAGCAACATGCATGGTGCAGGAGGGAAAGATGAACTTTTGATGGCGTACTTTAGTTAGAGTTTGAGCGGTTCCGCGCTGGAGTGGTATACACGTCAGGATCACACTAGGTGGTTCATCTGGGATGATCTAGCACAATCAATTGCCAACCACTTCTAGTACAACTTGGAGATAATACCAGACTGGCTGTCGCTTACCAAGATGGAAAAGAAGCCCGGTGAAAGCTTTCGGGAGTACGACTTTAGATGGAGAGAACAAGCGGCACGCGTGGATCCGCCTATGAAAGAGACTGAAATGGTAGATTGTTTTCTGCAGGCCTTGGAGCCTACTTACTATGGCCATCTGGTGTCGGCTATTGGTAAGAATTTCAATAAAGTAGTGAAAATGGGGAGTTTTGTAGAAGAAGGGTTGAAACCCAACAAAATCATGAGCTTTTCCGCTATCAAGGCCACGAATCATGCCATACAGACCGGGAACGGAGGATCTATTGGAAAGAAGAAGAAGGAAGAGGTTTCAGTTGTGGAAAGTAAACCATGGACTCGTAGCCAAAGCATATACCATCACCCACCTCGCCCATACCAACCATACCCGCCAGCACCTTACAACCCACCTCTACCATATTATCCACCCACTACTCCACATTATCCCATTCCACAAGCTCAACCTTACCCATCACCCCCTTATGTTTGGCGAGCCCAAGTCCCACAAAACATCTATCATACACAGAAAACCTACCCTCCTTCCAGAGCCTACAAGAACCCAAATAGACCCAACTTCCGACCTAATCCAGAGATGAGAAACAGAGCCCAAACGAAGAAAACATTCACCCTATTAGGGGAGTCTTACACCAGCCTCTATCATCGTCTGAAAGAATTGGGGATGCTGAATCCGATTGAACCAAAACTGCCAAACCCACCTCCCAGAAACATTGACCAGTCAGTGAGATGTGAATATTGCTCCGGGGTACCGGGGCACGATACTGAAAAGTGTTGGCACTTGAAATCTGCTATACAGGAGCTAATTGATAGTAGGAGGATTGAGGTACATGCTCCAGAGACTCCAAACATTACTCAGAATCCACTGCCGACTCATCATGAGACACAAATGATAGAGCTAGCACAATAAGAGAGCAGCAGGAAGCCGTCCCAATCAGTTATGATGATAAAAGACAACATCAAAGTTGAGAAAGAAGTTGAGAAAGAGAAAGCGACAGCTAAAGTACCAGTGAAAAAGCCACCAGTGGTTGAGACGTTGAAAATTATGGTACCAGGGGTTAAGCCGTTGTTGACGATAAAAGGGGCATGCATGGAACCAATGATCATAAAGCCAGTGGTGAAAATGCCGGTGGTTGATACTAAAGCCATACCTTGGAACTACAACAAGGTTACAGTAGTGTACAAGGGAAAAGAAGTTATAGGGGAGGTCAATGAAACACACGGCCTCATTCGTTCCGGGTTGTGCTTTGCCCCAGAAGAGTTAAGAAAAATGAAGGTGGTAAAGGAGAGTCATGTGAAGAAGTCAGTCTCTGAAGAAGAAGCAGAAGAATTTCTGAAGAAGATAAAAGCTCAAGACTACTCGATAGTAGAACAGTTGAGTAAGACGCCTGCACAAATCTCGTTGCTTTCATTGTTAATTCACTCAGAGGAACACATAAAGGCATTGTTGAAGATACTGAATGAAGCACATGTCCCCAAAAAGATCTCAGTCTGCCATCTTGAGAAGATTACCAACAAGATTTTCGAGTCGAACAAGATAACATTCTTGGACAATGAATTGCCTATTGAAGGGACTGAACATAACAAGGCACTCTATCTTACCGTCAAAAGTGAGGAATCAGTGGTCACTCGGGTTTTAATAGACAATGGGTCGAGTGGAAACATTTGTCCACTTTTGACTCTCGAAAAGCTGAAAATTAATCCTGACAAAATCCGGCAAAATAGTGTGAGTGTTCGAGGGTTTGACGGAGGAAGAAAAAATATTCTGGGAGATATCCTTTTGGAGGTCACCATTGGGCCGGTAGACTTTACCATGGAATTTCAGGTGTTAGACGTCACTGTGTCCTATAATCTATTGCTGGGTCGGCCATGGATCCATGCAGCTAAGGCCGTACCATCATCCTTACACCAAATGGTAAAGTTCGAATGGGAGCAACAAGAAATTACAGTGCATGGAGAGGAAAATGCTTGCAATACCATAATGCCCTTCGAGGAAGTAGATGGAGACAAGGGTCCCTGGGTGTACCAAGTGACAGACACTGTGATAGTGAACAAAATAGCAGAAGGAGAGAGCTTGCCGATCCCTACAGTGGCACATGCCGCTGTTATGGTAGCCAAAGAGATGATCAAGAATGGAATTACACTGGGAAAAGGGCTAGGAATAGCCTTACAAGGAATAACTCAACCAGTCCATTTACCGGTAAACAATGACACCTTTGGCTTGGGCTTCAAACCTACCCACGCCGACATCCAGAAAGCCAAAAGAACCAAAAAGAAAAATTGGACCCTTCCTAAACCAGTCCCAAAACTGTCTGACACCTTCGCCAAGCCTAGTACAAAATGACATCTGACATCTACTGCGTCGAGGTATGCTGAGACTAGACCTGATGCGGAACTCCTAGCGAGGTTTGAAATGTTATTTGAGGACGTGAACATGGTGGAGACGGGCGAGGGTACCAGCAAGATAGACATTCAGTTCGTGGGGTCTACTGTTGCACTCAATAATTGGGAAGCCAATCATTTCCCAATCAGGAAGGAGTCTTGGTAGTTAGCTTTCGAAATATATCATCATTTCCCAAAAAGCAATTTTTTTGTAACCCCCACCCCCGTTGAAAGCAAATGTAGCCAGTCTTTTGAAAATCAATGAAATGCGATTTCTTCTTTTTCCTTCATTTTCGCTTTATTTTTATTTATTTTTCCTTTTCTTCTTTTTGTACAGTTCAATATGCGCTGATTCTGATGATATGTCAGCATGAAGGATTCCCGGCTCAGTTCTGACAATCGAATTATTATACAAGAAATTGAGAATGAGAGTGAGATATAATAGAGGATGAGGAAATACTGGGGGAAATAAGTAAAGACTTGAATCAATATGAGGAAAAACCCAAACCGAACTTGAGTGAGACGGAATCTATCAATTAGGGGAGCGAGGATAATATCCGGGAGACAAAAATCAGTGTACATTTAGAAGCCTCCCTAAGGGAAGAGTTAATAAAGTTGCTGCACGAATCAAGGACATCTTTGCCTGGTCCTATGATGACATGCCCGGACTTAGCACCGATTTGGTGGTACACAAGTTGCCTATTTATCCTGAATGTCGGCCGGTAAAACAAAAGTTGAGAAAATTCAAAAAGGACATCAGCGTGAAGATAAAGGAAGAGGTGAATAAGCAGTTTGAGGCCAAGGTCATAAGAGTTACTAAGTACCCCACCTGGTTAGCAAATGTTATGCCAGTTCCAAAAAAAATATGGAAAAACCAGGGTGTGTGTTTATTACAGAGACCTCAACAAGGCAAGTCCAAAGGATGATTTCCCATTGCCGAATATCCACATACTAATCGACAATTGCGCCAAACATGAAATTAGCCCTTTTGGAGATTGCTATGTGGGTTATCACCAGATCCTAATGGACGAGGAAGATGCGGAGAAATCTGCTTTTATTACACCTTGGGGAACATACTGCTATAGAGTGATGTCGTTTGGATTAAAGAATGCCGGAGCTACTTATATGAGGGCAATGACCACGATGTTCCATGATATGATGCATCGAGAAATTGAAGTGTATGTGGACGACATCATCATAAAGTCCAAGAAGCAACATGATTATGTCAGGGACTTGAGGAAGTTTTACTCCGAAGGTACAACCTTAAACTCAATCATGCGAAATGCACTTTTGGAGTACCCTCAGGGAAGCTATTGGGATTTATAGTGAGTCGGCGAGGCATTGAACTAGATCCGTCAAAGATTAAAGCCATTCAGAGTTTGCCTCCGCCGAAGAACAAGAAGGAAGTAATGAGTTTATAAGGAAGGCTGAATTATATTAGCCGGTTCATCTCTCAGTTGACATCAACATGTGAGCCTATTTTCAAGTTGTTAAAGAAGGATACAGCAGTGAAATGGACCGATGAATGTCAGGAAGCCTTCGATAAAATCTAGGAATATTTGGAAAATCCTCCAGCGTTAGTTCCTCCAGAGCCGGGAAGACCTTTGATCTTATATCTAACAGTGCTTGATAATTCTTTTGGTTGTGTACTGGGACAGCACGATGAGACGGGCAAGAAAGAGCAGGCTATATATTATCTTAGTAAGAATTTCACATCTTACGAGGTAAAATATACTCAGTTAGAAAGAACGTGTTGTGCATTGACTTGGGTGGCTCAGAAATTGAAGCACTATTTGTTCCGCACTTCCGAGGCCTTGAAAACCTCATTCTATGTTGCCTCGATTTACGTGCACAATCCGGGCATGTAGCCGGAAAGATTTTGTGATAGAATATGTTAATTCTATGAGATATTTGAAGAAAAATGATATTAATATTGATATAGTTGACTTCGGTCAACATTTTTGGTAAACAGACCCGGACCCAAGATCGGACGGTCCCGAAAGGTCCGTAGGAAAATATGGGACTCGGACATGTGTCCGGAGTCGAATTCTGAGGCCTAGAGCCTAAGTTATGGATTTTTCTGTGAAATTGTTTTTGTTGTAATTATTAAAGGAAAATGAATTAAATGACATTGGTATCGGGCTCGTATTTTGGTTTTGACACCCGGTACAAGTCTTAAATATTATATATGTGCTTTCTGCAAAGTTTGGTGACATTTGGATGTCGTTTGATATGTTTTGGACCTTGAGTTCCAAGTTTGAAAGTTTTGAAAACCAAAAGTATGAAAATCATGAACTTGAGGTTTGATTTGATGGAAACGATGTTATATTGGCAATGTGATCGCACGAACAAGTTTGTAATGTGTTTTTTATGTTGTGTACATGTTTGGTTTGGAGCCCGGGGGGCTCGGGTAAAGATTTGATAGGCCGTTGGTTCCAATTTTGAAATTTTACACAACTAATTTTTCACCCAGCTGGTGTCTTCGCAAATGCGAAGAAAAATGTCGCAATTGCGAAGGGGTCAGGCCAAGGCTGTCTTCGCAAATGCGAAGCCTTGATTGCAATTGCAATGAGTGTCCAGTACTTCTTGGGCTTGGGTTCGGTAATGCGAACATAACCTCGCAAATGCGAGGCCTTCAATAAATCGCCTGGCTTCGCAAATGCGAAGCCCTTGTCGCAAATGCGAAAGCCTCTTTGTCCCATCCAGGTTCGCAAATGCGAAGCCTGTCTCGCAAATGCGAGAGCCACAGACCCCAAACCTTGTAGTGTTCGCAATTGCGAACAAATGTTCGCAATTGCGATATCCGCAGCTGTGCAATTTTATACTTAAACGAATTTTTCAGTTCATTCTTCATTCTTTCAAAATACCACACACTACCCACGAACTCTCAAGGCCAAATTCACTCTAAAGCGATTGTAAGTGACTTTTTACTCAATTATCAAAGGTTTTCATGGTGGAAATTCATGTTTTTGGGTAGAACCTAGGGTTTTCATGAATTGGGTAATTGGACCTCGCATTGAGGTCCGATTTTGAAACAAATCATATATTTGAACTCGTGGGGGAATGGGTAACCGGATTTTGGTCCGAACCCCGAGTTCCGACCACGTGGGGCCAGGGGCATTTTGGGAAATTTTGGGGTAAACTTTGAGAAAACCATTTTTAAGCATTCAAACCAAGTTAATTAGTATTTATTAATATAATGGAATCAATTGTGATTAGATTCGAGCTAGTTGAAAGCGAAAATTCGGGGAAAAGGCTATAATTGAAGAATAAGTTGGACTTCAAGGGTAGAGGTAAGTGTTTGTTCTATCCTAGCTTGAGGGAATAGGATTATGTGCTATGTGCTATGTGATCGAGTGCGGTGTATGGGTTGTGGTGACGAGCATCCATACACTGGCGTCTTGCATGACCGTGAGTCATTGTTAGTACTTGTTATGATACATTTTAAAGATAAATTGTTGAACCCTTGCCGGATTGTGGAATTTTTATTGTTCTCCCTTGCCGGGACTTGTTGTGAAGTGAGATATTGATTGGCCTTGCCGGGACTTTGTTGTGATGATTATTGTGTCCCTTGCCGGGACGGTTCATGATTTATTGTTTTCATTCTCTACCCTTAACTGTGATTGTTATTTGGGTGAGGAAGAGTGATAATGCACGAAGGGTGATTCCGTGTCTTGATTTATTGATTATGCACGAAGGTTAATGTCGTGCCTTGTTATTGATTATGCACGAAGGTTAATGTTGTGCCTTGTTATTGATTATGCATGAAGGATCATGTCGTGCCTTGTTATTGAACCATGCACGAAGGATCATGCCGTGCCATGGATGTGAGGATGAGAGCAAAAGCACGAAGGGTGATGCCGTGCACTTTAATTCCTTATTTGGTGAGGATGAGAGTAAAACCACGAAGGGTGATGCTGTGCAACTATTTGCTATTCCTTGACTTGATATTACCTGTTTTCCATTATACTTTGGTTTCCTTGTTGATTTAATAATTGTTGTTAACTGTTGAGTTCCTCTGTGATATTTCTTGTTGAGTTGTTACTTGATTATTTCTCGTTATCTTGTGGTGTACATATATATAGAACTGCACAAGTTTATGTGGGTATCCGGTCCTAGGCTTGTCACTACTTCGCCGGGATAGGCCAGGCACTTACCAGCACATGGGGTCGGATTGTGCTGATACTGCACTTCTGTGCATTTTTGCACAGGTCCAGGTTTTGATCA
Organism: Nicotiana noctiflora; assembly: GCA_032618575.1. Classification (NCBI taxonomy): domain Eukaryota; kingdom Viridiplantae; phylum Streptophyta; class Magnoliopsida; order Solanales; family Solanaceae; genus Nicotiana; species Nicotiana noctiflora. The sequence goes on along the minus strand of JASVEL010003667.1, from coordinate 309,962 downwards.
GGAGTAGCACCAGTAGAGCCTTGCATGGGAGTTGAGCATATCGAGACCGATGTATCTTGCAGGCGTTTGCAGGCCCGACGTCTCTTCCTCTTATTTATGTTATTAGTTGTAGTCTCTTTGTTCCGAGACAAACATATTATGTTATTTTCTTTCAGACCTTTATGTGTAGTGTTCAGTAGTAGTTCGTGAGTTGGTGACTCCACGTCTTGGGTAGAGGATTTCAGTATTGTTTTACCTTGAAACTGCTTAATTCCATTTTGATAAAGTCTTCCGCACTTATTTAATTAAGGTTATGATTTTGTTGATAAATTGAGTATGAAATATTGCTAAAACAGGATAGTGTGAATATAGTGGCTTGCCTAGCTACCACGAGTAGGCGCTATCACGATTCCGATGTTGGGTAAAAATCTGAGTCGTGACAATACACCACATATCTGATATCACGGTTGGATCCTCTGAAGTATATTTTCCAGAAGCCCATGCCTACAAGAAGACTTGCTAAATGGCAGATCCTACTCACAGAATTTGACATCATTTATGTAACTCGTATGGCGATGAAGGCACAAGCAGTTGCAGATCACTTGGCAGAGAATCCAGTGGATGATGAGTATGAGCCACTAAAGACATATTTTCCGGATGAGGAGGCAATGAATGTCGAAGAAATAGAATGAAGTGATAAACCAGGATGGAAGATGTATTTCGACGGAGCCGTCAACAGTAAAGGAGTTGGTATTGGAGTAGTAATTATTTCAGAAATGGGACAACACTATCCCGTTACCGCTCAGCTTTGATTTTTCTGTACCAACAATATGTACGAATATGAGGCGTGTATATTGGGACTAAGGATGGCAATAGATATGGGTGTTAAAGTGATTTTGGTCATGGATGACTCGGATCTTTTGATACATCAAATTCAGGGAGAATGGGTCATAAGTGATTTGAAATTGATACCTTATCATCATTGTCTACATGAATTGTCCCAAAGATTCCAATCCATAGATTTCAAACGTATCCCAAGAATGCACAATGAAGTTGCAGATGCTCTGGCCACACCATCCTCTATGTTACATCATTCGGATAAAGCCTATATAGATCCACTCCAGATACAGGTGTATGATCAGAATGCTTACTGTTTTGCTGTGGAAGGAGAGTTGGATGGAGAACCGTGGTACCAGGACATCAAGGAATACTTGAAGATAGGGAAATACCTATAGCAAGCCACTGGAGATCAAAAGAGAGCTGTAAGACGCTTAGCAAATGGTTTCTTCCTCAGTGGAGAAATTATATATAAAAGAACACCAGACTTGGGCTTGCTGAGATGTGTGGATGCGCAGCAAGCTGATAAGATTATGACTGAGGTGCACGCTGGAGCTTGCGGACCCCATATGAGCGGGTATATCCTAACAAAGAAGATTCTAAGAGCCGGATACTATTGGCTCACCATGGAGCGTGACTGTATCAGGTATGTGAGGAAATGCCACCAATGCCAAGTACATGGAGATTTAATCCACTCCCTACCTTATGAATTGCATACGATGTCTGCACCCTGGCCATTTGTTACTTGGGTCATGGATGTTATCGGACCAATAGAGCCTGCAGCTTCTAATGGACGTAGATTCATTTTGGTCGCAATTGATTACTTTACTAAGTGGGTGGAGGCAAAAACATTCAAGGCGGTGACGAAGAAAGCTATGGTGGATTTTGTGCATGAAAATATTATATGCCGATTTGGAATTCCCAAAGTCATTATCACAGATAACGGGGCCAATCTGAACAGTCACCTCATGGCGGAAGCGTGCCAGAGATTTAAGATCCTTCATCATAACTCTACACCTTATAGGCCAAAGGCAAATGGGGCAGTAGAAGCTGCAAACAAGAATATAAAGAAGATCCTTAGGAAAATGGTGGAGTCTAGACAATGGCACGAGAAATTGCCTTTCGCTCTTATAGGTTATCGCACAACAATGCGCACTTCTATCGGCGCCACACCCTACTCATTGGTGTATGGGACAGAGGCTGTTATACCCGCGGAAATAGAGATAACGTCACTACGAATCATGGCTGAAGCTGGGATAGATGACGAGGAATGGGTAAAAGCCCGACTGGAACAATTAAATCTGATTGACTAGAAGAGGTTGCCAGCGGTTTGCCACGGGCAATTGTATCAACAAAGAATGGCTAGAGCATATAATAAGAAGTTGCGTCCTCGGAAGTTTGAAGTCGGACAACTTGTATTGAGGCGTATCTTACCACATAGGGCTGAAGCAAAGGGCAAATTCGCGCCAAACTGGCAGGGGCCATTTATGGTATCACGGGTGTTGTCCAATGGGGCATTATATTTGACAGACATTGAAGAGAAATGCGTAGAGACTGCTATCAATTCATATGCAGTCAAAAGATACTATGTATGATTCCTTTTCAATTATATGATTGTATTTTGTTGTGATTTTGGAATTAAAATGATGAAGTCATTTTATTCTCTATCCAAACACTTTATCTATTGACATCCCCTTTCAGCCATGTTCAATATATTGTTTCATACCCCTCTCTCGGAATTACTTATGACACAAAAGAAAAGTAGCAAATAAAAAAAAGAGAAAAAAAGGAATGAAAAAGAAAAAAAAAAGAAAAAGCAAATGAAAGCAAAATAAAAAGACAAAGAAATCGGGAAAAAGTCAAAATAAATTCATTAATTTATGGCGTAGTCTGAACTACGTCTGACTTGATCCCGAAAGGGTACGTAGGCAGCCTCACTGAGGTTTAGTTACAATAAAGAAAAAATCCAAAAATCCCCCACATATTGAAACTGGCGCAGAAGTTATATCTTATATTTCCGAGAGTTGTAAATATTTTTAAACCCTCGTAAGTTTTGAGCCTTTTATACCTTTCTTTCTTAACCCATCCAAAAGCCGCGTTATAGTCCAAAGAAAGACCTTCTAATCAATTTCAAAAAAATAACAAAATGCAATGAGAATAAAGGAAGATCGGTACATTGGACAACATCAGTGGTGCAGAAAGACAAAAGATAAAAAGGAAAAAATGAAAAATGAAAAAAATGAGAGAGTCTTGTCAGTGAAAACCTTTACTGGCACTGAAAGGCGACTGTGAGATTGAGAGAAATAAAATAAGAGAGTCTTGTTGGTGAAAACCTTTACCGGCAAGGCAAGACGACTGTGAGGATGAGAAAGAATAAATGAGAGAGTCTTATTGGTGAAAAACTTTCATGGCACCATAAGGCGATTGCGAGGATCATTTCTGAAAAATAGAAAAGCAACAAAAATAGGATCAGTTTGGGTTGCAAGAAATTTGGAGCCAGATATAATGGATTGAATGAACTGGGTCGGAGTTTAAATACATGGCATGGTCAACTGAATCAGCCGACATACCCAGATAAGTTCTATCACTTCTCTAAAACACCTTTTACCCTTTTTCTGCATTTCATTGTTTGTCCTTTGAAGGCTAACTACCAGCTTCTGATGATACAAGTTGAAATAACACTAGAAAAAAAAAGAAAAAAAAAGAAAGAGCTGATAAGAAATAAAGGAGTTTGGCAAACAGAGCCAAAAGAAAAGAAAACAAAAAGGTGAAAACAAGAAAAATACAAAAATGAGCTTGCAGAAGTTAGTCAACTAAAAGACCGCACAGCGGAAGTAAAGCAAAAAGAGGAAAGGCGATAAAAGGCAGGAGCGGCAGATGCCAGTTGCCAGCAGCTTATAACTAATAAGATTTTGTTTTTGTGATTTAGACAGGAGCAAATTGTCACTAATCACTTTAAAATGAATGTGACCAATGTGGAAAGAAAGAAAACACTAAAAAGAGAAGTTCAGTAATAAGTGGAGGAATCCATGGATAAAAATCAATCAATCAGGAAAATACAAAAACAACAAGGAGGTATTAGCTTTTTAATCCATACCCCAGTTATCAAACTGCGGGAATATTTTTTCTGCATTCGCATTTCATGTATGAGGCGCCCACCTGGATAACAAGGGAATACTTTTTCTGCATTCGCATTTCATGCATCATGCGCCCACTTGGATAATAAGGGAATATTTTTCTGCACTCGCATTTCATGCATCAGGCGCCCACCTGGATAACAAGGGAATATTTTTTCTGCACTCGCATTTCATGTATCAGGCGCCCACCTGGATAACAAGGGAATATTTTTCTGCATTCACATCTCATGCATCAGGCGCCCACCTGGATAACAAGAGAATATTTTTCTGCATCCGCATTTCATGCAATACACTTCTGCAATTTTAATTTCTGTTCAGGAGCCCACCTGGAAAACAAGGGAATACATTTCTGCAATTTTAATTTCTGTTCAGGCGCCCACCTAGAAAACAAAAGAATACATTTCTGCAATTTAATTTCTGTTCAGGCGCCCACCTGGAAAACAAGGGAATACAACAACAACAACAACAACAACAACCCAGTATAATCCCACTTAGTGGGGTCTGGGGAGGGTAGTGTGTACGCAGACCTTACCCCTACCCTGGGGTAGAGAGGTTGTTTCCAAATAGACCCCGGCATCCTTCCCTCCAAGAACTTCCCACCTTGCTCTTGGGGAGACTCGAACTCACAAACTCTCGGTTGGAAGTGGGGGTTGCTTACCATCAGAGCAACCCCTCTTGTCAAAACAAGGGAATACATTTCTGCAATTTTAGTTTGTGTTAGCTAACATGAGTAACACTGTAACATTGAAGAGCCCATACTGGGGTAGAAGGAAAGGTTTATGGGTTTTGTTTTGTTTTGAGCAGGTACCAGTTTGAAGGCAAGAAGTACCATCGAAAACCAAAAAAAGAGGGGGAAGCAAGAAAAATAAAATCAACAAAAAAGAAAGTCAGCCACACAGAAAATCAAGGGAAAAGAGAAAAAGAAGAATAAAGAGACAAGAAGTTAGATAGGAGCAATTGTAACTCGTAGAATTATAGCTTAGAATAGCTTCTTTATTTTACATTTACCCCCCCCCCCCCCCCCGATGTAATAAGCAGTAGGTCAGCAAGTTGTAACAATGTCAATGCAACAGTAAGTCTGGTAGTTTTTAACTGCCGGACCTTCCCGAACTACACTGACCTGGTTCCTATTTAGCCCAGGATATGTAGGCAACCTCTAAAGCAGGGTGCGGTCAAAAGGTTTTCAAAAATGCTTCTTACGGAACATGCCAATGGGCAAAAATCTCTCATTACTGCTCACTTGTCTTTGCACTAAAACTCTTCGTGTTCCCGAGTAAAGAGGGACAACTGTGAGCACGTAATTTTTGCACTAGGCAATAAAATTCCAAAATTAAAAATAAAATAATATTTTTGAGTGTAATTGCATGTCTTGTTTGAAATTAGATACATTTTGAGTGTTTGAATAATTATAAAATAGAAAATCAAAAAAAAAAGGAGAAATACATGTATTTTGAATTAATTAGCTTTAAAACAGAAAATCAACAAAAAGAGCATTAATAGCGGAAATTAAGGGAAAAATAGTAGAAAATTACCAAAAAATGTCAGAAAATTAATAAAGGTAGGAAATTAAATAATTTAGATAATACAAAAAAAAATGAAACTACAAAAAGAAATTATCATAAAATAATTAAAATACTAAGAAAATACCAAAATATAATAACATTGGGCCAATTTGATTATGAATTAATGGCCCAAATACAGTAGCCCAAGAGAGCCGGTCCAATTTCATCCAAAGCAGGCTAATCTCAGCCGTCCGTTTGACAAATCCAACGGCTGGGAAAATTAAGTGAATATTAATTAGTTAATTAATTTTTGAGATCTAATCTCAGACGTCCAGGCCTACAGGTCCAACGGAGGAAGGCATAAGCCTCATGTGAGCTGAGACGTCGTCGTTTGGCAATGGCAAATCTTTACCGTTGATCATCAATGATCCAACGGCCAAGAAATCCTCAGTGTCCCCGAGTATATACGGCCCATGTCTCTTTGAGACCAACCATATTACACCATTACAAAACCCTAGACGCCCCTTTCCCTCTCCTCGTCTTCTTCTTCACCTCCTTCATTGGCTGCCGGCCATGGAGACTCTCGCCTCCCATGGCGGTCTCCGGCCATACCCCTTCCCCTGCTTCTCCTCTTCTCTTCTTCTACATCTCAAACTCTACCCAAAAAGCCTAAAGAACCTCTGAAACCCTTCATTTCTTGAAACTCCAGTCATCGGAGTTCACCGGCGATGACCAAACCTATGAGAACCCATCCCAGCTTAACACCATAGCACCCTCGTGACCTGATCTATCACCCCCCACACCTAGTTTCTTTCGAATCTTCCTCCCCGTCTCGAATCTTCAAAAATAGGTCGCCGGAACCCTAACTCCGGCCGACCTATCCCTTTAACAAAACCTCTCCCTCTTGATACCCAAAACCCATTTCTACCATTGTAACACTAAAAAGACTTCATCTTAAAGTCTGAAAAGAAAATCAGAAAAGAAAAATAAAGAAAAAGAAAAGTAGAAAAAAAAATGAAAATAGGAAGCTCAGGGGACAGTCCCTACGAGTTAAGTGCCCTCTCCCTTGTTGTTTTCTTTACTTGCCTTCTCTGCTATTTCTTGTTATTGCTGTGTGTTTAGCATGCTTTCGATAAGTTAGTCGCATGAACTAGGGTTTTCCTTAATATTTGAAGATTTTTAGTTTGTCTGTTTGTTTTTCTATTTTAAAAGATCTATTCATCTTTTGTCTATTTTCGTATGTTAGCTCTTGTTATTAGACTGCATTTTTAAGATTGGGGTTTGTTCTTTGATAAATATCTTTCATTTGTTCTAATTTTTTCTCATCTTTTATATCTTTCATCACTCGTATGTTTAGATTAGGGGCTTTCTCTGTTTGTCTCTTCATGCCTACTCTGTTTAAGGGTTACTGCAGAACTATTTTGTTTAAGTTTGGTTGTTCTTTGATTTTGACAAACCATGTTCTCTTCTTTTGCTGCTTTATGGGTTTTTACTTATGTGTGTTTCTGTCAATGAACATCTTAAGTATGATTTGGGATTTTTAAGTGGTTCATTAAGCATAAAGAAGTTTTAACTAGGCCTGTTTAATGATTAATTGACACTGTGTTGTGAAATGTGAGCTTGTAAGTCTAATTTATTGGGATTCAACAATACTCAACCCTTTACTCTGAATTTTGATTAATTGGTAAACAACTCTGATTTCATTGGCTATATGTGCAATTATTTGTGAAACTTGCTATGTTTGTAATAGCTTTGTGTTAATGTGAACATTGTTAATACCTATCATGCCTAGGTGAATTGGTTATAGCTGCAATAGTATTAAGACTCATATGCGGTTAACTTTGAAAACATGTATTAAGTGTTTTAGAATAGGCTAAAATTGAAAATCACAAAAATAGGCTACAAATTAAATAAGTGACCAAGAGTGGTCAATTTTGCTATTGACCTACTCTGTTATGTCTCACACATTGGCTAACACTTAAATAGGCCAATAGTGCAATAAATTGGTTTAAGTCTTCAAGACTAGACTTACAAAGGCCCAACATGAAAGACTAATCAGTAGTGGCCAGACCTGCAAAGGTCCCAGCCATGGCTGTAGTGGGCTTCAATTGCAAAAAGCCAAGTCCAAACTTGAGACTGGCCAATTCTTAAATAGTTTAATAGGGTAATATGCATGCTAGTCCTGCAAACTAGCTTAATTAACAGAAAATGAAACAAAAACTGGTTAAAATTGAAATAATTCTTAAGTCTAATGTGGCCAGTCCTTAAATATGGATGCAAAGACTGGCCATTAGTTAAATAAGCGCTGAAGCTCTGAAAACTTGACCTAGGTAGGTCGGGTAATTTAGCAATGCCTTTAAGGGCATATAAGGAACTTGAAATAGCAAATAGGTAGATTTAATAAAGCCTATAGGGATATATGAGACATTTGTGCTCCTGATTTCTGCAATTTTGCAGAGAATTAAGGGCATATTAGTCTCAATGAAAAGGTAAATCAGTAAAAAACCAATAACAAGTAGGGGTACCTTAGTAAAAGCCCCAAAATAGAATAAAAAGAACCTTCCAGCACATGTTGGAAGGGATCTTGTAACAGATTTAGGGTGTAAAGTGTAAGATTTGGTAAATTAGGAGGGGAGGGAAATGAGATTATTCTCTATCTTTCCCCCAAAAAAATTCACCTCTCTACACCTATAAATACCCCCTTTCATGACTAGTTTAAGGGCTGGTTTTTCAATAGAAAAATTCAGAGAGAAATAATATAGGTATAGAGTAAAGTAAGCTGGATTTTGAAAAGAGAATTTTCAGAAAACATTATACACTGAAATAGCTAATAGTCCTCTGGTTTTCGAGTGAAAATTGATGTTCAAAGTTGTTTGGAATTTCTGCTCATCTTTGCTGGGTTTTCTATTGTTGTTGCTGTGTTATTTTGCTCATTTGGAACTCAAATCCTCACTGTTGCATTGCCTGTCAAGTTATTGTTGTGCCTATTTTTCATCTCCCCCTAGAACTCATCGATTATTTCTAATGAATCAGGTACACACTTGTTCAAAGCTATGTATTGAAGAATCAGTGATGAAATGAAGTTTCAAGTGTTAAATCTCTGATTGTCTTCTGTATTTACTATTTTCTAATAAGTTGACTAGTGTTAATCTAGATTTGTAATTCATTAGTGTAGCCTTGTATGTATAAGTGAAAGTCTGAACAAAAACAATGTAATAGATAGTGAATGGTAGTAGTATAGTCGTGGTAGTTAGATTCCTTAGCTAAATAGGTAAAAATCGTAAAACAAGGCTAGATAACTCTAAGGTGAATCGATGACAGTAAGTTCTTAGAAATAATTTCGATCAACTCACGTAGGTAATCTGATTTGGAGATTGATAGCTAGATTTGAGTAAGTTCAAAAGAGAAACAACTAAATGAAGTAATAACTCAATTAAGACTGACTTTGTGATATCAAACATGTTAGATTCGTAGTAAACCCAGTAGTATAACTGTGCATCTGTAAATGACTCGTTTTAGCTTTAAATAATTTGAATGTTGTATATAAGTAGTTTAACCATTTAGATTAATCACGCTTTATATAGTCTAATAATCTACTAATCTCTTAATTAGTAGGAAATTCATATACTAATTACAAATTCATTACTAGAAAACAAAGTAAAAGCAGTCTCCTAATTCGATTCTCATGTACATTAGACAGTTATGATTTAGGGCTACATTGATAATTTGTATAGTGATTTCCCCTTTGATAAATAAAGTGCAATTTGAATACATTCTTTATTCCAGATGTTTGTCTTTGTTATAAGTCCTTCGTTTCTATTTTCATTGTCATTACTTCAATTTGGTCTGGGCCTAATATACGACGCGGGCCTGGACTGTATTCGAAAGTTCACTGGGCCATTGACTAAAAGCCCAAGTCTGGTCTGGGTCATTAAGACCTGGACATATATGATATTCTGTTAAGTATAGATCTAGAAGTCCAGGCCCAATACCAATGGGAATAATAAAGGCCTGGACTCACTCTTCTGGAAATTCGGTTAAGTAAAAATGATTAAGGGAAAAACATTGATAGAAAAACATAGTGATACAATAAGTATTAACTTTAAAAGATACACGGGACGAGCCTCACATAATAATAAAATAGTGGGGCCCCCTTAGTAATAAGTAATATATACAATAGATTCGGGAAAGCAATAGCGAATTCCATAGCTTCTCCCAAAAGATTTAAAAGCCGTTACACGTTATTTAGGAACGATTTAATATATACCTTCCTTCAATACGAGTGCGCACATGGTGCGACTCAAATCCCAAATCCCGGCGAAGCCGAAATGTATTAAAAGTCACAGGCGTACTGGTTGCGGTGTGACTCGAAATACGTTTTTGCGACGTCGCAATTCTTAAAACATTAAAGTTGAAAACACATACCTATTGCTAAAATATATAACAAGTCATATAAAATTGAGAATAACGGTTGTGCAACCGTGCTGAAACCACGGAATCCGGGAGTGCCTAACACCTTCTCCCGGGTTAACAGAATTCCTTACCTAGGTTTCTATTTCGCGGACTGTAATAACAGAGTCAATTTCCTCGGATTCGGGATTAACCGGTGACTTGGGACACCATTATCTTCCCAAGTGGCGACTCTGAAAATTAAATAAAAATCCCGGACCGATTGTCCTTTATTTGGAAAAACTCCTTCCTCCTTGTTATTATATCCTTCTCGGGTATTTGAACATTGAGGTATACCCAACGTATCTTTTCAAATGGATCGGTACAAAAAAAGGGGTAGTAAAAAGGGAGGTGTGACACCCTCAAGAGCAAAATCACTCCAAAGCACTTGTATGTCACTTTTTACTTAATTCTTTCAATTCCTAACATCATTAAACATGCTTTTCAAGAGAAATCAAAGGTTTTCATGGTAGAAATTCTTGTTTTTGGGTAGAACATAGGGTTTTCATGAATTGGGGAATTAGACCTCGAATTGTGGTCCGATTTTGAAACAAATCATATAATTGAACTTGTGAGGGAATGGGTAATCGGATTTTGGTCCGAACCCCGAGTTCCGACCACGTGGGGCCAGGGGCATTTTGGGAAAGCTTGGGGTAAACTTTGAGAAAACCATTTTTAAGCATCCAAACTAAGTTATATAGAATTTATTAATGTAATTGAATCAATTGTGATTAGATTCCAGCAAGTTGAAAGCGGAAATTTGAGGTAAAGCTATAGTTGAAGGACAATTTAGACTTCAAGGCTAGAGGTAAGTGTTTGATCTATCCTAGCTTGAAGGAATAGGATTTATGTGCTATTCGTTATGTGATCGAGTGTGGTGTATGGGCTGTGGTGACGAGCATCCATACACTGGCGTCTAGCATGACCGTGAGTCATTGTTGATACTTATTTTGAGATGTTTTAAAGATGAATTATTGAACCCTTGCCGGGTTGTGGAATTTTACACTGTTTTCCCTAGCCAGGACTTATTGTAAAGTGGATTATTGTTTTCCCTTGCCGGGACCTTGTTGTGATGATTGTTGTGTCCCTTGCCGAGACGGTTCATAATTATTGTTTTCATTCTTTGCCCTTACCTGTGATTGTTATTTGGGTGAGGAAGAGTGGTAATGCACGAAGGGTGATGTCGTGCCTTGTTTTACTAATTTTGCATGAAGGTTAATGTCGTGCCTTATATTATTAATTATGCACGAAGGGTAATGATGTGCCTTGTTATTGATTATGTACGAAGGATCATGCCGTGCCTTGTGATACTGATTATGCACGAAGGAACATTCCGTGCCATTTTTATTTGAACCATGCACGAAGGATCATGCCGTGCCATAGATGTGAGGATGAGAGTAAAAGCACGAAGGGTGATGCCGTGCACTTTTATTTGCTTATTTGGTAAGGATGAGAGTAAAAGAATGAAGGGTGATGTCGTGCAACTATTTGCTATTCCTTATTTTGATATTAACTGTTTCCATCTTGTTTTGATTTTTTTCATTATTGATTTAATAGTTGTTGCAAATTATTGTGTTTCCCCTTCTGTGATACTCCTCGTTGAATTTGTTACTTGATATTCCTTGTTATTTTGTGGTGTACATATATATAGAACTGTAATGGTATACGTGAGTGTCTGCTCCTAGACTTGTCACTACTTCGCCGGGATAGGCCAGGCACTTACCAGCAAATGTGGTCGGATTGTGCTGATACTGCACTTCTGTGCGTTTTTGCACAGGTCCAGGTTTTTAGCAGGAGCAGCAGCAGCAGCAGTAGAGCATTAGTAGGAGTTGAGAATTCCGAGACTGAGGTAGCTTGTATGCGTCCGCAGGCCCGGCGTCTCTTTTGTTTACTTATACTGTTTGTTGTGGTCTCATTGTTCCGAGACAGACAGATTTCTTGTCATTTTCTTTCAGACCATTATGTGCAGTATTCATTAGTAGTTCTTGAATTGGTGACTCCACGTCTTGGGTAGAGGATTTCATTAGTGTTTTACCTTGGTATTATTTATCTCTATTTTTGAAAGTCATTCGCATTTATTAAATTGATTCTTATCTCTCTGGCTATTAAGTATGAGTATAAAATTAATGATACGAACAGGATAACATTGAATATAGTGGCTTGCCTAGCTACCACGAGTAGGCGCCATCACGATCCCGATGTCGGGGGAAAATCCGGGTCGTGACAAGTTGGTATCAGAGCTCTGGGTTACATAGGTCTCACCACTCACGAACAAGCTTAGTAGAGTTTGAGAGGTAGGTACGGAGACGTCTGTACTTGTCCTCCAGAGTCTATTGAGTTAGGAAAGAGTCTCTCATTTGTCCCTTCTTGTCGTGCGATTTGTTCCTCAAATACTGATTGAATTTCTACTCTGTCCTTTCGCAGATGGTGAGGACATGCGCTTCTTCGTCCGCTAATCAGCAGCTTGAGCCCCAGGCAGCTCCCGTGAGGGGCAGGGGCCGAGGCCGTATCGGAGGACGTGGTAGGGGCAGAGCTCAGCCCCCGGCAGCTATTCCAGAGGTGGAGCCTCATGTTGAGATTGGTGAGGAGGTTCCAGTCGTAGAAGCTCCAGTGGGCCCAGGTCAGGTCCCAGGGGAGGCCTTATTTACCCCGGATCTTTGGGAGGCTCTGGTCAGGATAGGGGGTTTTATGGATAGCGTTGCAAGAGCAAGCTTATTACCAGCTGCACCATCCGCTTCTCAGGCTGGAGGAGGGGCCCAGACTCCTGTCGTACGTACTCCGGAGCTAGTAGCTCCCCAGCCTCAGGCAATAGTGGTTCAGCCAGCTGTGGCCACTCAGTCAGGTACCACAACTCAGGCCGGAGATGGAGCGACCATAACTTCTGATTCTCTATAGAGACTTGATCGGTTCTCCAAGCTGTTTACCACTACTTTTAGCGGTGCCACATCAGAGGATCCTCAGGATTTCTTATTCAGTTGCCACGAGATTCTCAAGACTATGGGGATAGTGGAATCCAATGGAGTTGATTTCTACACATTCGGGCTTTCAGGACCCGCCAAGACTTGGTAGAGAGATTACTGTTTGACTCGACCAGCAGGGTCCCCGACTTTATCATGGGATCAGTTTACAGAGTTATTTATGGAGAAGTTTCTCCCTATTACTCAGCGGGATGCACTTTAGAGGCAGTTTGAGCGCCTCCAGCAGGGTACTATGACTGTCACTCAGTATGAGATGAGATTTGTTGATCTGGCACGTCATGCGGTTGTGATACTCCCCACAAAGCGGGAGAGGGTCCGCAGGTTTATAGATGGGCTTAATCAGCCGATTAGACTTCAGATGGCTATGGGAGTTGGGAGTGATATATCTTTTCAAGAGGAAGCTAATGCAGCTCGTAGAGTTAAGATGGCTCTTGCTCGGGGAGGTGGTTATCCTTCAGATAAGAGGCCTCGTCATTCTGGCAGATTTAGTGGTTCTTCTTCTGGAGGGAGGGAATCTTTCGATAGGGTCCAATCTTCCAAGCCTTTTCATTAAGCCCTCCGGGCTTCACAGGTTGGACCAGGTGATCGTGGGTTTCGTGAGCAGTATTCAGATCAGCCTCCCATTAGTGCCTAGCCTCTATAGAGTGTTTGTGGGGGCCATTCAGGTCGTCAGGGCCAGCAGCCCCATCAGCCTAAATGTTGCTACGGTTGTGGTGACCTAGGTCATCTTGTCAGGTTTTGCCCTTGAGCGACGGGAAACACTCAGCAGCGGGGTCCTCGTCCTATGATTCAGGCCCCAGCTAACCTCAGCCTGCCTAGCCAGCCAGAGGCGGGGGTAGAGATCGTAGAGGTGGAGGTCAAGACCATGGAGGTGGAGACCGTCCAGCCAGAGGTAGAGGTCAGCCAGTGGATGACCGTCCCAGAGATGTAGCTCAGAGGGGATGTGCTGATCCCTGATTTTATGCTTTACCAGCCAGGCTAGAGGCAGAGGCATCATATATCGTGATTACAGGTACCATTCTTGTTTGTGACAGAGGTGTTTCAGTATTATATGACCCTGGGTCTACATATTTATATGCGTCTTCCTACTTTGCACCATACTTGGCGTGCCTAGCTATGCCTTGGATATTCCAGTTTATGTGTCTACACCAGTGGGTGACTCCATTGTAGTCGACGGGGTGCATCGTTCGTGCGTAGTTATTTTTGGGGGTCTTGAGACCCGTGTTGATCTATTACTATTAGACATGGTGGAGTTCGATGTCATATTGGGGATGGACTGGTTGTCCCCATACTATGCTATCTTAGACTGTCATGCCAAGACAGTGACCTTGGCCTTGCCAGAATCACCCCGACTAGAGTGGAGAGGGACCCCAGGCCACTCCGTTCGCACTGTTATTTCCTATGTTAAGGCTCGACGCATGGTCGAGAAGGGTGTCTATCTTATTTGGCATATGTTCGTGATTCCAACGTAGAAATTCCTTCTATCGATTCAGTTCCTATTGTACGGGAGTTTCTCGAGGTTTTCCCTTCAGACCTGCCGGGCATGCCACCCGATAGGGATATCGATTTCTGTATTGATCTGGCGCCGGGCACTCAACCCATTTCTATTCCACCCTATCTTATGGCCTCGCTGGAGTTAAATGAGTTAAAAGATCATTTGCAAGACCTTCTAGAGAGGGGCTTTATCAGACCCAGTGTTTCCCCCTGGGGAGCACCCGTGTTATTTGTGAAGAAGAAGGATGGCTCGATGCGGATGTGTATTGACTACCGGCAATTGAACAAAGTGATGATAAAGAACAAGTATCCACTGCCGAGGATTGATGATTTGTTTGACCAGCTCCAAGGAGCGAGGGTGTTCTCAAAAATAGACTTGAGGTCAGGCTACCATCAGCTGAAGATCAGGGCAGCTGACATTCCTAGGACAACCTTTTTGCACTAGATACGGGCATTAATTCTTGGTCATGTCCTTCGGGTTGACCAATACCCAAGCAGCGTTCATGGAGTTGATGAATCGGGTATTCATGCCTTATTTAGATCTGTTCATGATAGTCTTTATAGATGACATCCTGGTATACTCCCGCAGCCAGGAAGAGCACGAGCAGGACCTCAGAGTGGTTCTTCAGACTCTGAAGGATAATCGGTTATATGCCAAATTTTTGAAATGCGAGTTCTGGTTGAGTTTGGTGGCATTTCTAGGTCATATTGTATCAGTGGAAGGTATTCAGGTGGACCCAAAGAAGATTGAGGCAGTCCAGGATTGGCCTCGACCAGCTTCAGTGACTGAGATCCGGAGTTTCTTGGGGTTAGCAGATTACTACCGTCGATTTGTAGAGGGGTTTTCTTCTATTGCAGCCCCGATGACCAGGTTAACCCAGAAGGGTGCCCAGTTCCAGTGGTCAGATGAGTGTGAGGCGAGATTTCAGAATCTCAAGACAGCCTTGACTACATCACCAGTGCTGATACTACCTACGGGTGCAGGGCCTTATACAGTTTACTGTGATGCATCCCGTACAGGGCTTGGAGTGGTATTGATGTAGGATGGTAAGGCTATTGCTTATGATTCGAGACAGTTGAAAATACATGAGAAGAATTATCCAGTTCATGATCTTGAGTTGGCAACAGTGGTTCATGCCTTAAAAATCCGGAGGCATTATCTATATGGTGTGACGTGTGAGGTGTACACGGATCACAAAAGCCTACAGTACTTGTTCAAGAAAAAGGAGTTGAATTTACGACAGCGGAGGTGGTTAGAGTTGCTGAAGGACTATGATGTCACTATCCTATATCACCTAGGTAAGGCCAATGTGGTGGCGGATGCATTGAGTAGAAAGTCTGTCAGCATGGGTAGTCTCGTATTCATTTCGGTCAGTCAGAGACCATTTTCTCTAGATGTGCAGGCCTTAGCCAACCAGTTCATGAGACTAGACATTTCTGAGCCTAGCAGAGTGTTAGCCTACACGCTCGTTCATCTTTATTAGAGCGAATCCGTGAGAGGCAATTTGATGATCCTCATTTGTGTGACTTGAGAGATATTGTATAGCAGGGAGGTGCCACGAAGGTAACTCTAAATGATGACGGAGTATTGAGGTTGCAGGTCGAGTTTGTGTGCCCAATGTTGAGGGGATTCGAGAATTGATCTTAGTGGAGGCCTACAGTTTGCGGTATTCTATTCACCCGGGCACCGCGAAGATGTATCAGGATTTACGGCAGCACTATTGGTGGCGCAGGATGAAGGACATTATTGCGTATGTCGCTCGGTGTCTAAATTGTCAGCAGGTGAAATATGAGCAACAGAGGCCTGGTGGTGTATTCGAAAGAATCGAAATTCCCGAGTGGAAATGAGAGCGGATCACTATGGACTTCATTGCTGGACTTCCCTTGACAACAACAACAACAACAACAACAACCCAGTATAATCCCACTTAGTGGGGTCTGGGGAGGGTAGTGTGTACGCAGACCTTACCCCTACCCTAAGGTAGAGAGGCTGTTTCCAAATAGACCCCCGGCGTCCTTCCCTCCAAGAACTACCCACCTTGCTCTTGGGGAGACTCGAACTCACAACCTCTCGATTGGAAGTGGGGGTTGCTTACCATCAGAGCAACCCCTCTTGTCTCGGAGGAAATTTTATGCTATTTGGGTCATTTTTGATAGGCTGACCAAGTCAGCACACTTCATTCCAGTATCTGTCTCTTTCTCATCGGAGAGGTTAGCAGAGATTTACATTAGGGAGATTGTTCGTCTTCATAGGGTGCCGGTATCTATCATCTCAGATCGGGGTACGTAGTTTACCTCGTGGTTCTGGAAAGCGGTCCAGCAGGAGTTAGGCACCCAGGTTCAGTTGAGTATATCTTTTCATCCTCAGACGGACGGCCAGTCCGAGAGGACTATTCAGATCCTAGAGGACATGCTTCGAGCCTGTGTCATTGATTTTGGAGGCTCGTGGGACCAGTTTCTGCCATTAGCGGAGTTTGCCTACAACAACAACTACCAGTCTAGCATTCAGATGGCCCCATACGAGGCGTTGTATGGTAGGCGATGTCGGTCTCCAGTCGGATGGTTTGAGTCAGGAGAGGCTCAATTGTTGGGTACAGACTTAGTTCGGGAGGCCTTGGATAAGGTCAAGACTGTCCAGGAGAGATTGCGTTCAGCTCAGTCCAGACAAAAGACTTATGCGGATCGTAAGGTTCGAGATGTAGATTTCATGGTTGGTGAGCGGGTATTACTCCGAGTGTCGCCTATGAAGGGTGTGATGAGGTTCGGGAAGAAAGGCAAACTCAGCCCTAGGTATATTGGTCCATTTGAGATTTTGGACCGAGTGGGAGGGGTGGCTTATAGACTAGCTCTGCCACCTAGTTTATTAGTCGTGCATCTAGTTTTTCATGTATCTATGCTTCGGAGGTACCACGGCGATCCCACACATGTGTTAGACTTCAGTACTATCCAATTGGACAATGATTTATCCTACGAGGAGGAGCCGGTGGCCATTCTAGACCGGCAGGTTCGACAGTTGAGGTCGAAGAGTTATCCTTCTGTGCGTGTTCAGTGGAGAGGTCAGCCTCCTGAGGCATCGACCTAGGAGTCCGAGTCTGATATGCGGAGCCGCTACCCACATTTGTTCCCCGACTCAGGTACTTCCTTCTCTTGTCTGTTCGAGGATGAACGGTTGTTTTAGAGGTGGAGGATGTGACGACCCAAAGGGTGATCACCTATTTTCCTCACTTGTTCCGCACATCCGAGGCCTTAAAACATCATTTTATGTTGCCTCGATTTACATGCATGATTCGGGCAAGTAGCCGGAAAGATTTTGTGATAGAATATGTGAATTCTATGAGAAATTTGAAGAAAATGATATTAATAATGATATAGTTGACTTCAATCAATGTTTTTGGTAAACAGACCCGAACCCAAGATCGGACGATCCCGGAAGGTCCGTAGGAAAATATGGGACTCGGACATGTGTCCGGAGTCGAATTCTAAGGCCTAGAGCTTAAGATATAAATTTTTCTATTAAATTGTTTTTGCTGTAATTATTAAAGGAAAATGAATTAAATGACCTTGGTATCGGGCTCGTATTTTGGTTCCGACGCCCGGTACAAGTCTTAAATATTATATATGTGCTTTCTGCAAAGTTTGGTAACATTTGGATGTCGTTTGATGTGTTTTGAACCTTGAGTTCCAAAGTTGAAAGTTTTGAAACTAAAAGAAAGATAATCATGAACTTGAGGCTTGATTTGATGAAAACGGTGTTATATTGGCGATGTGATCGCACGAGCAAGTTTGTAATATGTTTTTGAAGTTGTGTGCATGTTTGGTTTGGAGCTCGGGGGGCTCGGGTAAAGATTTGATAGGTTGTTGGAGCAAATTCTGAAAAATAACACTGGTATCTTCCCAAATGCGAAGATTTTATTGCAAATGCGAAGAAGACTCAGACTAGCCTTGGTTCGCAAATGCTAACCAACCTTCGCAAATGCGAAGATGGTAGACCAAGGCAGTGTTCGCAAATGCGAACAACTGATCGCAAATGCGATGATGTCGAGGAAACTCTTGAGTTCGCAAATGCAAACTTATTGTCGCAATTGCGAAAGCCCTAGTGACCCAGCCCAG
Source organism: Nicotiana noctiflora (assembly GCA_032618575.1). Taxonomy (NCBI): domain Eukaryota; kingdom Viridiplantae; phylum Streptophyta; class Magnoliopsida; order Solanales; family Solanaceae; genus Nicotiana; species Nicotiana noctiflora. Next base: position 291,476 of record JASVEL010003667.1, on the reverse strand, counting down.
TTCGCAAATACGAACCTTTTCTCGCAAATGCGAGATCCACAGACCAAAACCAGATGTGTTCGCAATTGCGAACAAATGTTCGCAATTGCGATATCCGCAGCTGTGCAAATTTATACTTAAACGAATTTTTGACCTCTTTTCTTCATTCTTTCAAAACCCAACACACCACACACGAACCCTCAAGAGAAAAATCACTCCAAAGCACTTGTAAGTCACTTTTTACTTAATTCTTTCAATTCCTAACATCGTTAAACATGTTTTTCATGAGAAATCAAAGGTTTTCATGGTAGAAATTCTTGTTTTTGGGTAGAACATAGGGTTTTCATGAATTGGGGAATTAGACCTCGAATTGAGGTCTGATTTTGACACAAATCATATAATTAAACTCGTGAGGGAATGGGTAACCGGATTTTGGTCCGAACCCCGAGTTCCGACCATGTAGGGCCAGGGGTGTTTTGGGAAATTTTGGGGTAAACTTTGAGAAAACTATTTTTAAGCATCCAAACTAAGTTATATAGTATTTATTAATGTAATGGAATCCATTGTGATTAGATTCGAGCAAGATGAAAGCGGAAATTCGAGGTAATGCTATAGTTGAAGGATAATTTGGACTTCAAAGCTAGAGGTAAGTGTTTGATCTATCCTAGCTTGAGGGAATAGGATTTATGTGTTATTTGCTATGTGATCGAGTGCGGTGTATGGGCTGTGGTGACGAGCATCCATACACTAGTGTCTAGCAAGACCGTGAGTCGTTGTTGATACTTATTGTGAGATGTTTTAAAGATGAATTATTGAACCCTTGCCAGGTTTTGGAATTGTACATTGTTTTCCCTAGTCGGGGCTTATTGTAAAGTGAATTATTATTTTCCTTTGCCGGGACCTTATTGTGATAACTGTTGTGTCCCTTGCCGGGACGGTTCATGATTATTGTTTTCATTCTTTGCCCTTAACTGTGATTGTTATTTGGGTGAGGAAGAGTGGTAACGCACGAAGGGTGATGTCGTGCCTTGTTTACTGATTTTGTACGAAGGTTAATGCCGTGCCTTATATTATTGATTATGCACGAAGGGTAATGACGTGCCTTGTTATTGATTATGCACGAAGGATCATGTCGTGCCTTGTGATATTGATTATGCACGAAGGAACATTCTGTGTCGTTGTTATTTGAACCATGCACGAAGGATTATGTCGAGTAAAAGCACGAAGGGTGATACCGTGCACTTTTATTTGCTTATTTGGTAAGGATGAGAGTAAAAGCACGAAGGGTGATACCGTGCAACTATTTTCTACTCCTTGTTTTGATATTAACTGTTTCCATCATGTTCTAATTTTTTTCATTATTGATTTAATAGTTGTTGCAAATTATTGTGTTTCCGTTTTTGTGATACTCCTCGTTGAATTTGTTACTTGATATTCCTTGTTATCTTGTGGTGTACATATATATAGAACTGCACAGGTATACGTGAGTGTCTGGTCCTAGACTTGTCACTACTTCGCCGGGATAGGCCAGGCACTTACCAGTACATGGGGTCGGATTATGCTGATACTGCACTTCTGTGCGTTTTTACACTGGTCCAGGTTTTGATCAGGAGCAGCAGCAACAGTAGTAGAGCATATTCGTGGGAGTTGAGCATTCCGAGGCCGAGGTAGCTTGCAGGCGTCCGCAGGCCCAACGTCTCTTCCACTTACTTATACTGTTTGTTGTGGTCTCATTGTTCCGAGACAGACAGATTTTTTATCGTTTTCTTTTAGACCATTATGTGTAGTATTCATTAGTAGTTCGTGAGTTGGTGACTCCACGTCATGGGTAGAGGATTTCATTAGTATTTTACCTTATTATTATTTATCTCTATTTTCGAAAGTCTTCCACATTTATTAAATTGATTATTATCTCTCTTGCTATTAAGTATGAGTATAAAATTAATGATACGAATAGGATAACGTTGAATGTAGTGGCTTGCCTAGCTACCACGAGTAGGCATCATCACGATTCCGATGTCGGGGGAAAATCCGGGTCGTGACAACTCGGTATTTGAAGCTCATACCATATCAATAATGTCTGCATGATCTTTGTCAATGATTCAGATCAATAGAATCCAGGTATATTCTTATGATCCATAATGAGGTTGCTGACGCTTGGCTAATCCAACGTCAATGTTACACTATCCGGATAAGGCTTATGTCAACCCTTTGCATATTCAAGTTCGTCATCAGAATGCTTATTGTAATGTGGTTGAAGAGGAACTTGATGGTGAACCTTGGTTCCATGATATCAAGGAGTACATCAAGTTGGGGGTATATCCAGTACAGGCCACAGGTGATCAAAAGAGAACAATTCAACATCTGGCTAGTGGATTTTTTTTAGAAGGGGAATTTTGAACAAGAGAACTCCAGATCTCGGACTTCTGAGGTGCATTGATGCTAAACAAGCTTCGGCCATCATGGCCAGAATGCATTCCAGAGTTTGCAGGCCACGTATGAGCGGGTATGTCTTGGCAAAGAAAATTTTACGGGCAAGTTATTATTGAGTCACCATAGAACGAGATTGCATCAGCTTCATTCGTAAATGTCATCAATGCCAGATGCACGGTGATTTGATTCATTCCCACCATCTAAGTTACACACAATGTGTCACGTCCCAAACTACCCCCTAGACATAACTGATACCTAACTAACACCGCTTGCCAGGCGAACCCCTTTTCTCTAGCATTTAACCATTTACATAAACACCGAGAGAAAACAAAAGTGCAGGCTTAAAGAATTATTAATAATTAAAGAGGTAAGGATATCACTCAATACCTTAGTCAATTGATAGAAAACAAACAATCACTCAAATAATAAAACTGTAGCTCAAATTCCATACTAAGACCATGGAGCATCTAACAGAGTATTATGAGTTTTATTGACGGGTATGCAAACCCCAAGGAAAAAGGGAAAAATATAACTAACACGAAGTAAGCACGTCTGAAACGAAAGCCTCCACGAACAATGGGGTGGCTCACCTCAGCAATAATCCACTCAAACAAACTCGTCAGCACTAGCTCTATCTCACGCAACGGTATCTGCATAAGGATGTAGGTAAGGAGTGAGTTATACGTAAATATAACCCAGTAAGATCCTCGACCTGCCACTTTAAATACCTCTGGAACAAGTATTATAAAATACAAATACACCACAATATGAATAATATAGTAAGTATGGTAATTATACAATAACTCAATATATGTGTATCAACAGTTATTAAGAATTAACCAACAAAGATACCCACTAAAGACTTATTATAATTTCAGTGAAAGAAATTTACCAACACACCACGAGTCAACAATGGCACCACAATGCCAAAAATATGTAACAGAGCATACACAATGCTCGGGTGATATACAAAGGCATACACAATGCCCCAACATCATGGCGCACAGCCGTATCAAACTCAACATTATGGCGCACGGCCGTATCAAACTCAACATCATGGTGTACAGCCGTATCAAACTCAATATCATGACGCACAGCCGTATCAACTATAAAACTCAACCTCATGGTGCACAGCCGTATCGCACTATCAAACAACTTATAAAATAATATTTATTTTCTTTTGTCTAAGACCGCCGGCTCTGTCAAGCACACGCTTCTCCCAACACATAGACCGGGAAAAGAAAATACATTTTTTTAAACGGGTTTTAGAAAAACAAGTACCAAAGCTTAAAGTCTCACTCACCTCGCTAACGGAAAGTTTCCCAACCTTGCAATGTCTAGAACACCAACCAAACGGCCTTCAATGTCCTCATCTATTCAAAATATTTAATAACACGTCCTAGTTAGTCTAAGTAAATAATTTTTCACAACTTTAGGACAAGTCAAAACTAAGGTCACCCTCGGTCTAACTAATAAAATTTTGTACCCAATTAAATTTCAAACGCTGAGCAGTGGAGAAAGCCGAAACAGTGGTTTCAAAAGTCTTCCACAGTACGTATGTCTCATATCTCGAACATACTTGATGTAATTATTTAATTATTACTCCAATCACGACATATTATTTTATACAGTGTGTTTTCTAATTAAAAGTAGTGTAAACAGAAACTATTATTAGCAAATTTTCCACCCCTTACCCAATTTCACTTCTATTAAATTCATGGATCTTTACAAAGCTTTATGCTCCAATCATTCTATGATTTAATGATGACAACTCCTCTAAAATAAATGGAATATGTAGTACTATTAGAAAATTTGATACCTGATTGGTTACTTTCTTTCTTTCTTTACTTTTTCCCAGAAAAGATACCACATACAAATTATAAAAATTAAGTTGTAGCTTTTCACTGATAGCCCTTGCGCTGTCACAGATATGACATACATTCTCCAACAGTTTTTTTTTTCTTTTTTTTTTTGTTCCCTCTCAAGGAACCAAATATACTAGTATTTTAAAATTCTGTATGCCCTACACGTGACTGCAACAAGAGTATGGGCTTGGCCCATTTTTTTTTGTTTTCTTCTTCTTTTGTTTAATAATCTTAAGTGGAGTTACAAAATTAGCCACTGGCCAATTATTTTATACACTGTGTTATGTATATTATAATTTTTCTCCCATTAACTTAATATTTGATCCAATAGCTATAAATAAGATTATTTTTCTAGTCTCACAATTTATAAGTATATATAAGATACTTTCGGGTTATTATATTCTCCCTCACTTAAACAAGCGTTCGTCCTCGAACGAGTTAGAAAGTGTACCTGACATTTCAAACAACTGAAGGTACTTTCTTTGCATATCTGCTTCAAACTCCCACATAGCTTCCTTCGTTGGATAGTTACGCCATAATACTTTCACTGAAGCAACCTTTTTGGACCTTAATTGTCGCACTTGCCTAACAAGAATAGCTATCGAACCTTCTTCATATGTTAAGTTCTCATCAAGCTCCACATCTTCTAGTTGAATCTTATGACTATCATCATGGACATATCTTCTAAGCATAGACACATGAAATACTGGATGAACCGCAGACCACCTTGGAGGTAAGGCAAGTTTATATGTTACTGATCTGATTCGATCTAAAATCTCATACGGACCAATATACCTCTGACTTAGTTTACCTTTGCGCCCAAATCTCATGACTCCTTTCATAGGGGATACCTTCAAAAAGACTTTTTCTCCTTTCATGAACTTCAAATCACGAACTCTCTTATCTACATAGGATTTTTGTCTACTTTGAGGTGTCCGAAGTCATTCTCGTATCAATGCAAATTTCTCCAAAGCTTGCTGTACAGGATCCGAACCCAATAGTTGTGCTTTACTAGGTTCAAATCATCCAACTGGTGAACGACATTTACGACCATATAGAGCTTCAAATGGTGCCATTTGTATACTCGACTGATAGTTGTTATTATATGCAAACTCTTCTAACGGCAACTGTTCGTCCCAGTGACCACCAAAATCAATGGCACAAGCTCTAAGCATGTCCTCCAAGATCTGAATAACCCGCTCGGAATGTCCGTCCGTCTGTGGATAGAAAGTTGTGCTCAACTTAACCTGAGAACCCAAAGACTTTTGAAATGACTTCCAAAATTCAGTAGTAAATTGTGCACCCCGATCCGATATTATGGAAATAGGCACACAATGAAGCCTAACTATCTCACGGAGGTATATATCTGCTAGTTTTTCTGCAGTATCGGTAACTCGAACTGGTATGAAATGTGTGGTGAGTCTGTCCACGATCACCCATACTGAATCATGTTTCCTAAAAGTACGTGGAAACCCAACTACAAAATCCATAGTTATCTTTTCCCACTTCCACTCAGGGATAATCAAATTTTGCATCACACCTCCTGGTTTTTTGTGCTCATATTTTACCTGCTAACAATTTAAGCAACTAGTCACATGTTTCAGAATATCATACTTCATACCTTTCTACCGGTACAATTCACGTAAGTCTTGATATATATTTGGAGCACCTGGATGGATAGAGTAACCGGAGCTATGAGTCTCTTCAAGAATCAACTGAATTATATCACCCACCATGGGGATACACAATCTACCATGCCATCGTAACACACCTTCATTATCAAAAGCAAATGACTTAATACCATCATTCTACAATCGATCTCGGGTTCTAACTAGAAGGGGATCTTCAAATTGACGAGCCTTGACCTATCCAACCAAGGATAATTGTGCTACCAAACTTGCAAGTAATCTGCCCGACAATGTATGATTATTACGCACTCCCCGATTGGCCAGTGCCTAAATATCCATAACCATAGGTCATTCATCAGCAGTAAATCGGGCCAAACTACCCATAGACTTTCTACTCAAAGCGTCTGCCACCATATTCACCTTTCCCGGATGATATAAAATAGTAAGATCATGATCATTAAGTAATTCTAACCACCGTCTCTGCCTCAAATTTAGATATCTTTGCTTGAATATATATTGCAGACTCTTGTGATCAGTATAGATTTCACACAGCTCACCTAATAACAACACGATAGAGATTCAATAATTACTAAAGAAAAACCAAGAAATGTGCGGAAGCTAAAAGAAAATAAATAAACGAATAAAAAACAAAAATTAAAGATAGATTGAATTCAAGAAAGAGTTTCTTGAATTCAAGAAGTCTATTCTTGAAGTTGAATCGTAACAACAACAATTAGCTAACAAAGAACTAATCGCCTTTGGTAGAAATTAATAACAAGAAATAGATACCCTTTAGAATAACAAGAACAACAATAAGCCTAAACTTATCACCTTTCTTGAATACCTAGAAGTGATATAATATTTCGAAAATGGTTTAATTATTACCACCTTAAGTTGAGTTTTGAAGGTTGAAGAATAAATCCAAGAGTAGCCACACAAGAGTGCAAGAAAATTCTCACAAGTTTTATTAATAATAATCTGAATAATCTACCTAAAAACAAAGAAGATACCCCTTTATATAGAGGGTGATCACGAAATTATCCTTAAATATTAGGAAATAAAGTCCTAAACTACTTTGGACAACAAGTCCAACTAAAATAGGAAAAAGTAAAATTCTAGGAAACCAAAACCAAGTCAATCCGGAAAAGTAATTCTACCTAACTTAGTGAAAGGAAACTATTATCCTTAACTAACTAGGAAAGCAATAAATATGTCCTAACAAACTAGGAAAATCCCTTTATGGTTGGTGTTTAATTCAGGTGCCTTTAAGGCTGGTGCTTGGACCCCAATCAACCTATTCTTGGACTTGGACTTGGACAACAAAATGAGTGTAGCACTTAGCTAAATCCTCTACATAATTTTTTAGATCTTGTTCCACCATTAGCGCCTTCTTGATCTCCCATTGAAGCCCAATAATCTTGTCTTACTTCTCCTTAGTTTGAGACCTCGTGAATGGCCTTCTTGGAGCTTCTACAGCTCTATCCTTGTCCATCAAGCTATCATTCCCCTCCTCTTGAAAAGAATTCGTCCTCGAATTGGAACCTACATCGAACAAGGATAAGTCAGCAACATTAAAAATAGTACTTACTTGAAACTCACCTGGAAGGTCCAATTTGTACGCATTATCTCCAATTCGTTCAAGTACTTTAAATGGTCCATCTCCTCTAGGGTGCAGTTTTGTCTTCCTTTTTGAAGGAATTCTCTGCTTCTTCATATGAACCCAAACCAAATCACTAGGCTCAAAGATAACCGATTTTCGACCTTTATTCCTTCGTTTAGGTACTTGCTCATTCCTCATCTCAATTGCAAGTCTTGTATGCTCATGAATAGTCTTTATCAAGTCAATTTTCTTCTTTCCATTAAGACTAACTATCTCATTAGTAGGCAAGGGCAATAAGTCAAGGGGTGTAAAGGGGTTAAAACCATAAACAACTCTAAAAGGAGAATAACCAGTAGATGAATGAATAGTTCGATTGTAAGCAAATTCTACCATAGGCAAATGCTCCTCCAAAGAAGTTAACTTTCCTTTCAGAACATCCCTCAACATATTTCCTAAAATTCTATTTACTACCTCAGTTTGCCCATCAATTTGTGGATGACACGAAGTAGAAAACAACAACTTTGTGCCCAATTTCTCCCAAAGCACACGCCTAAAGTGGCTTAGAAACTTAGCATCCTTATCGCTAACAATAGTTCGAGGTATACCATGCAATTTAACAACTTCTCTAAGAAATAAATCAGCAACATGAGAAGCATCATTAGTCTTTAAACAAGGAATAAAACGAGCCATTTTTGAGAACCTATCTACCACAACAAAGATGTTATCCTTACCATACCTTGTTCTAGGCATTCCTAACACAAAGTCCATAGAAATATCAATCCAAGGCGAAATAGGCACAGTTAATGGAGTGTATAAACCATGTGGCAACACTTTAGATTTAGCTTGTTTGCATTCAAGGCATTGAGCACAAAATTTTTCGACATCTTTTCTCATATTAGGCCAAAAGAAATTTTCAGCAAGGATGTCAAGTATTTTAGGCACACCAAAGTGCCCCATAGCTAATCACATAAGGAAATGTCTCAATGAATTCGACCCATTTGGCATGTCTTCTACTCAATTCCCCTTGGCTTTTCAAGTATCTTAAGGACTCATGGTCAGTTTTTATCACAAACTCCTTTGGCCACAAATAATGCAGCCATGTAGCAAGAGCCCTTACCAAGGCATACAATTCTTTACCATAAGTAGAATAATTCAATGTAGCCCCATTCAGCTTATCACTAAAATAAGCGATTGGTTTCGAATCTTGCATTAAAACAGCCCCAATACCATCACATTCAATTTCAAAAGACTTATTAAAATCGGGTAATTGTAACAAGGGAGCAGAACACAATTTATCCTTTAAATTATTAAATGCAAGCTCTTGTTCTTTACCCCAATTAAAGACCTTATCCTTCTTAATGACTTCAGTTAAAGGTGCAACAATTGAACTAAAATCTCTAACAAATCTCCTATAAAAGCTAGCAAGTCCATGGAAACTTCTAACTTCAGGTAATGCTATTAGGTGTAGGCCAATCTTTAATTGCTTTGATTTTATCTTCATCTACTTCAACACCTCTAGAACTCACAACAAAACCTAGAAAAACTACCTTATCCACACAAAACGTGCACTTGGATAGATTTGCATACAGTTGTTGCTCCCTAAGCACAATACAAACTTGTTTCAAATGTTCGACATGTTCTTCTAAAGATTTAGAAAAGATCAGAATATCATCAAAATAAACGACTACAAATTTTGCATGAAAATCCTTAAAGATATGATTCATCAACCTCATGAATGTACTAGGTGCATTAGTTAACCCGAACGGCATCACTAACCATTCATACAATCCATATTTAGTTTTAAAGGCAGTTTTTTCACTCATCTCCAAGATTCATTCTAATTTGGTGATATCCACTCTTCAAATAAATTTAGAGAATATTTGTGAACCATGCAATTGGTCAAGCATATCATCTAAATGAGGGATATGATGGCGATATTTTACCGTTATTTTATTGATGGCGCGGCAATCCACATATATCCTCCAAGTGTCATCCTTCTTTGGCACCAAAAGCACGGGTACAGAACATGGACTCATACTTTCTCTAACAAATTCCTTATCAAGCAGCTCCTCTACTTGTCTTTGCAATTCCTTTGTTTCTTTCGGATTGCTCCTATAAGCAGGCCTATTAGGAATGTGTGATCCGGTCACAATGTCAATTTGATGCTCTATTCCCCTTAAAGGTGGTAAACCTTTAGAAAGATCCTCAGGGAAAACATCTTCAAAATCCTGCAAAATGTTAGAAATAACACTAGGCAAAGAGGATATTAATGAATCATTATTAAGCAGAACTTCCTTATAAGTGAGCAAAATAATAGGCACCCCCTCCTTTTTCGCAAATAAACACTCTTTGGCTTTTGCAAGGCTCACTTTTTTTCAATCTTAGCCTCTTTCCTCTCACCAATGCTTTCTTTTTATCACTCTTCCCCACCTTTTCTTTCCTCTCATTGCTTGCCCTCTCTCTCCTCAGACCTCACTTCAAATTTACCCTTTTTTTCTTTCCCTTTAGTCTCTTGTTTTGATCCCTCCCCATGTTTCCCCATTGATTATTTCATCTTTTTTTTATCTTCATATACTTGGGAAGGAGTTAAAGGTGCAAGAATGTATTTCTTGCCATTATGCTCAAGAGAGTATCTATTTTTCCTCCCATCATGAAAAGCACTCCTATCATACTGCCATGGGCGCCCTAACAAGATATGACAAGCATGCATGGGTACTATATCGCATAGAACTTCATCAGGATACCTTCCAATCTTAAAAGAGACCATGCATTGTTTATTCACCTTCACCTCTCCACTATCATTAAACCATTGCAACCTATAAGGCCTAGGGTGCTTCGTCCATTCCAGCCCTGTCCTTTCCACCAAATATGCACTCACAACATTAGCACAACTCCCATTATCAATTATCATAGAACAAATTTTATCTTTAATCACACATCGGGTATAGAATATATTTTCCCTTTGTTCTTCATTAGAGTGCCCAGATTAATGTGCATAAGCCTCCAAACCACAAAATTCAACCCACTATCCATGAACTTCATCTCTTCTCCTTCTTCATTCTCGACAAAGTTTTCTTCTTGTTCTTCACCTGGTGCACTATTTTCGCTCTCATATCCCCCATCCTCTTTGATTAGGATGTTTCTTCTACTTGGGCATTCATAAGGCTTGTGCCCTCTCCCTTGACACTTGAGACATTGAATAGAAGAAGTAGAAGTAGAAGTCTTAGGCATAAAAGGCTTACCCTCATCCTTGGATTCCAATTTGCTCTTGCCCATGTCTTCATGTAATTTAGGAGTAGATGTCTCCTCAGATTTTTGCCATTACTTCTTTTGAATAGTAGTTGGTCGGCTTCTCCATGAGCTAGATTGTTGTCTCCTTTTGTTTTGTCTTCCTACCTTTATGGCTAGTTCAACTAACTCCTCTAAAGTTATATATTGTTGCAATTTGACTACATCAGCTATTTCCCTATTTAAACCATTCAAAAACCTAGCCATTGTAGACTTCTCTTCCTCCACACAATTATCTTGGATCATAGCCATTTACATAGCCTTAAATTACTCATCTACAGACAAGGACCCTTGCCTCAATGTTTGAAGACGTTGTTGAAGATCTCTTTGAAAGTGTGATGGAACAAATCTCTTCCTCATTACCCTCTTCATCTCAGCCCACGTAGCAAATGAGTGCTTGTCCTTCTTGCAATCTATCCCTAGAAAGCTTTTTCCACCAGATTGCTGCGTAGTCAAAAAACTCAACAGCATCAAGTTTAACCTTTTTGCCCTCCGAATAGTTGTGGCAGTCAAAGATAGCTTCCATTTTTCTCTCCCAATCAAGGTACAAGTCTGGATCCCTTGTTCCCTTGAAAGATGACATCGTCATTTTTATGCTATTTATATTATCATCTTCAAATCTTTCTCTCCGTCCCCTTCTATACCCGATCAAAATCAATATCATCATTAAAATCATCGATTGGGTTTTCTTGATTTTTAATGGCGGCCGGTATATTTCTCCTAGCTTCGGGTCTTGCATGATTTCCCTTCCCAAGTTCAGCTATTGTAATATTTTGCTCAGCAATGGTGTCCCTCATCTCTTGGAATTGCAAATTCCACCTTTCAAATTGTTGATGCATAACTTTCAAGGTGAAATCAGTCCTTCCTTTAATTTTGGCTTCTTGAAGATTTCTTTGTTCAGCATCACTACCAATATGAGACATCTTGAACAAAGCAATATATATCTCTCTCAAATCAATCTTTGGTCGTTAATCTTTAGATTTATTAATAAACCTTACTAGTCACAACCCTTTAGGGATAAGAATTTTGAGTTAGAAAAAGAAAAGGAAAGTGGAAGACCAAACCAAGAAAGAATAGGAATTGGTTAGTAGAGAAAAAAAGGAAAGAATTTAAGAAACCCAAAACCCACAAGAATAAGGAAGAAGTTTCCTTAATCTTCAAGAACTAGGATCACCTCTTCTTGTTTCCTTTTTTGACTTGGAAATCAAATAGTACAAGAACACTTTTTGTAGGATGAAACTCATTCTTTTTTATGTTTTTTTTAATTAAGAATCTCCCAAGATTATCAAGATTGAAATCTTGATTAGCCTAAGCTCTGATACCACTTGATAACAACACGATAGGGATTCAAGAATTACTAATGAAAAACCAAGAAACGTGCGGAAGCTAAAAGAAAATAAAGAAACGAATAAAAGATAAAATTAAAGATAGATTGAATTCAAGAAAGAGTTTCTTGAATTCAAGAAGTCTATTCTTGAAGTTGAATCCTAACAACAACAAATAGCTAACAAAGAACTAATCGCCTTTGGTAGAAATTAATAACAAGAAATAGATACCCTTTAGAATAACAAGAACAACAATAAGCCTAAACTTATCACCTTTCTTGAATACCTAGAAGTGATCTAAGATTTCGAAAAGGGTTTAATTCTTACCACCTTAAGTTGAGTCTTGAAGGTTGATGAATAAATCCAAGAGTAGCCACACAAGAGTGCAAGAAAATTCTCATAAGTTTTATTAATAATAATCTGAATAATCTACCTAAAAACAAAGAAGATACCCTTTTATATAGAGTGTGATCACGAAATTATCCTTAAATATTAGGAAATAAAGTCCTAAACTACTTTGGACAACAAGTCCAACTAAAATAGGAAAAGATAAAATTCAAGGAAACCAAACCAAGTCAATCTGGTAAAGTAATTCTACCTAACTTAGGGAAAGGAAACTATTATCCTTAACTAACTAGGAAAGCAATAATTATGTCCTAACAAACTAGGAATATCCCTTTATGGCTGGTGTTTAATTCAGGTGCCTTTAAGGCTGGTGCTTGGACCCCAATCAACCTCTTCTTGGACTTGGACTTGGACAACGAAATGAGTATAGCACTTAGCTAAATCCTCTACATAATTTTGGAGATCTTGTTCCACCATTAGCGCCTTCTTGATCTCCCATTGAAGCCCAATAATCTTGTCTTGCTTCTCCTTAGTTTGAGACCTCGTGAATGGCTTTCTTGGAGCTTCTACATCTTTATCCTTGTCCATCAAGCTATCATCACCATAAAGATAGCGACGCCGGATCTTAAGTGCAAATATGATCGCACCCAATTCCAAGTCTTGAGTTGGATAATTCTTTTCAAGGTTCTTTAGCTGTCGAGAAGCATAAGCTACTACCTTGCCATTCTGCATCAGCACACAACCCAAACCAACCCGAGACGCATCATAATAAATAGTACACCCCCCAACACCTGTAGGTAGTGTCAAAATTGGTGTGTAGTCAATGCGGTCTTCAATTTATGAAAACTTTCTTCACACTCATTCGAACACTGAAATGCAGTACCCTTTTGAGTCAATCGAGTTAATAGAGTGGCTATCTTTGAGAAACCCTCAACAAACCTTCTATAATATCTCTATAGGAGTCGTGGGTCGAGGCTAATATCGAACTGCCTCAACCTTCTTTGTATCAACTTGAATCCCATCTCGTGACACCACATGTCCCAAAAAGGAAACTGTATCCAACCAAAACTCACACTTTGATAACTTGGCATAAAACTTTCGCTCTCAAAGTGTCTGTAGCATAACTCTCAAGTGTTGTTCATGTTCTGCCTCACTTCGAGACTAGACCAAAATGTCATCAATAAATACAATCACAAAATGATCTAAGAATGGCTTAAATACCCTATTCATGAGGTCCATAAATGTTGCGGGGGCATTAGTAAGCCTGAAGGATATCACCAAAGATTCAAAATGCACGTACCAGGTCCGAAACGCTGTCTTGGATATAGCATCGACCTTAATTCTCAGTTGATGGTAACCTGATCTCAGGTCGATCTTTGAAAAGTGAGTTGCACCCTGTAGGTGGTCGAATAGATCACTAATACATGGAAGCATATATTTATTCTTGATCGTCACCTTATTCAACTGCCTGTAATCAATATACATTCTCATCATGCCATTTTTCTTTTTAACAAATAACAAAGGTGCACCCCAAGGTGACACGCTGTCACACCTCTTTTTTACCGCACCCGCGAGGGCGCAAAGAGTTTTTCCAATTAAAGGACAATCGAGACGGGATTTATTTAATTATTTCATAGTCGCCACTTGGGAGATTTATGGTGTCCCAAGTCACCGGTTAAATCCCGAATCGAGGAAAAGAATGACTCTATTTAACAGTCCGCGAACCAGAAATCCGGATAAGGAATTCTATTAACCCGGGAGAAGGTATTAGGCATTCCCGAATTCCGTGGTTCTAGCACGGTCGCTCAACTGTCGTGTTTGGCTTATTTATCTGCTTTTACAGTCATGTACTTAGTGCAAATTAATATCCCTTTACCGCTTTTATTATTTATTATGATTTACGAAAGAGAAGGTTGCTTAAAAATATGTTTTCGAATCACGTCACATGAAATGCACCCGGATCCTCGACACATTCTTACTCAACATTTCGGGATTTGGATTTGGGTCGCATGAAATGCACACCCATATTTAAGAAGGTAGAATTAAAATACACGCCTGGAGCGATTACTTATTTACACTTTTGAGAAGGACGTGATATTCGCTAAGAAACGACACATCTCAAAATCTAAGTATTTCATATGTACGTTTATGAGGGCCTTGCGATTTGTGTAACTATTGGGCGAGGCGCATCTCTAATTCAAGTTTAAAGCGAACTACATCCTGCTGTACTTATTTAGGAATTGATTCCAAATTATTTAAAACTTGTTACGAACCACAATACATGAAATGCGCCTGTGGTCCCTGACACGCTTTATTTAATCCTGTTCAAAATTGGGATCGGGTCACATGAAATGCGCCCCCGATTCCTTTAATCTAATTAGTCATCAAGTCGAGTAATAATTCGCTAATTCCTACAATGTGACAAAATCCTACTCAACTATAACTGATTCGAACTCTAAGTTAGTATTTTAAAAGGGCAGTTCATTATTGAGATACAAATCTATTTGAGTGATCCAACTGATTTATATTCTGAAGCTCATTAATCCTTATTTAGGGTATCATTCCTATGGTTATCGTATCGGACAGAACTAGTTGGCAAATGTATATTGACAACTATTGAGAACAATTGATGATTACTGTTCAAACCTATTCCCTGCTTAAAACTTTGAAACACATTGAAACAAAATGCCAACTATATCTTTATACCCAAACGGCATTATGAAACATCCATAACCAATTTACATGCTTCCACTAAAACATTATTGAGATAGACTATAGCCTTCCACTTCTATCTACTATATACAATTATTTGTAATCTAGTACTTAATAGTCCTCATTATACAATTTAAAAAAAATGGATTTTTAAACAACATATTGAAACGGCTAAGAAGAAGTTTGGATGCCTCATTTTACAAAAACATTAAGGAAATGACAGAAAAGAATGAAATCTTCAGTATAACAACTCCAATAGCATTCATTGCATTCCCATGAGCTTGGAATTTACAAGAGTATGTACCTGGAACTGGAATTGATGAGAAAGAGCAAAATCAACAGCAGTAATGCAGCAATAATACAACAACAGCAACACCAGGACCAACAACAACAGAGGAAAAGCAGTAGCCTAAGCACAGCAACAAGCAGCAACCAAACACACCCCCCACAGTGCTTAACACCCAAACCAACACCTAACAGTGGTAACCAACCAACAGTACCAACAGCAGCCCACAGTAGTGGCCAAACAATAGTCCCAACAGCAGACCACAACAAGCAACACAATGATCAACACAGCAGCAAACCAGCAGCATACGACAATCAACACAGCAGTGTCAAATGCACCACACACGGCCACACAAACTCAGCAAACAAACAGCACAACAAGTAGCTTTCTCTCCCAAACAACAACAACAAACAGTAGCCCCCCAAACCAATGGAACAGTGACACAGGATTTATATATATGTGTGTATTTCTGCCTCTTCTTCCTAAGTGTGTAACCCTTTTTAAAGCCAAAAAAAACCAGTCCTTATTCTCTGCAACTCCTGCTCTCTATATAACCAAAGAAGACTCCCTCTAAGCACTAAAAACCAGCAGAAATTCATTCAAAAACCCTGCCCATCCCTCTCTGCCAGCCCATGATATTCTCTGGCAGTCCTGACAATGGTTTTGCCACTATATTGTGTCTGATCATGGGCTTTTAGAATTAATAACAGGAGACAGCTGGTGGTGCACTCTGCTGTACAACAGGTTCCACCAGCAGTCTTAATGCCTTACCCTTTTCAATTACACCATTCAAGCCTATATCAACAAACACTATATCCAAACATCCTTATTAATTCAGAATCCAGCATCAATACCAATCAGCTATAACCAATTCGAATTCCTAATTCGAAACATTACAATTCAACTTCAATTCGACAGTAGTTCAAACATGGAATTGAGTGGTATTAACACTAATGTCCTACTGCTCTAAACAAAATTTATAACTATTCGACGATATTCGTTTAATCGATTATAACACCTAGAATCGATAACACACAATCGACTAGATAAAATTTCGATTCAACAGCATCTCGGACTCCACAGTGTCTCGACAGAGAACAGGGTAATGTAGGAACATGGTTCGACTTTGATAATCGAATCGCATACGCGCACTCAATTACAAATATCATCATACAATCAAACAGAAGCAAATTGGTCGACCAAATAAAGGGGTCTATTGGAGATGAAAAGAGAAAAATAAAAGAAAAACAAAAGGATAGAAATTCCACGATTAACAAATGAAATAAGAAGAAAGAAAAGGAGAAATACCGTGCAAGAAGAATATCCGAACTTGAACGGACCCCGGACCCGTCTTCAACTCGAACTTGGACTTTTGAAGTCGAAAAGAACTTAATCGAAGTATTTTCAACCGAAAATACTCCGATTAAGGTCTATTAGACTCCAAATCTTTACTCAATCGGACGAATTTTAGCACTTGGGTTTTTAGGGTTCTTGACCGGTTCTTTAACCTAATATTCGAGAAAATTGGGAATGATTTGAGAGAAATAGAAGATGGATTCAAAGAGTAGAAGGTGAGGCGGTTGTATGGTATGGTTGTGGACGGCCGGCGATGCCTTGCCGCCGGGTTTCAGGCGAGGTTGTGGTCCGGCGGCTAGGGTTTTGTGAGAGACACATATGAGGGGTCTGTTTGGGCGAATGAAGCGGGGGTAAGGGTTTGGGGTGCTTTTTTTGTTTTGGTATATTAAAAGGTGTGAGTTGATTTTGACCGTTGGATCACAAGAATCCAACGGTTTAGATTAGAAGAGATGGGGGGCGGTTCGGGTAGACCGGGTCAGGTATATGGGTTGGGTAATGAATTAGTTTGGGCTTGGGTAGGGGACCGTTTGGGCTGGACGGATGAGGGGTTTGGGCCAGTTTTTGGACTAAAACATGGCCCAAGTCTGCTCTTCATACTACATTCCATGATGTATTATATGTATATGTGTATATATATATATATATATATATATATATGTGTGTATATATATATATATATACTAACCTATAACACAACTAATTTTTACTACAATTATCCCACATAATTACATATCACTTAAATGTAAACCGTATAATTTTGATATTAAACACTGAAAAAAATGCAACACATAATGTATATATTTTTGTATTTTACTAATTTAAACAAATAAACACGCACACACAAAAATGCAAATGTAAGATAAAAATAACACCAAAATCACAAAAATCATGCCCAACCCGGAACTATTTTATTTTGAATTTTCTGGGAGTACTTCTCAGGTAAGGCAAAAATCACGTGCTCACAGCTGGCCCTCTTTGCGCGTAAACATGAAGAGTTTTCGTGCAAAGATAAGTGAGCGGATACGAGCGATTTTTGCCTGTTCGAGCACTCCGTGTGAAGCATTTCTAAAAAGATCTTGACCGAGCCTTTACTTCAAGAGGCCTCCTACATATCCTGGGCTGAACAGGAATCAGGTCAATGTAGTTCGGGAAGTTTTGGTAGCTGGGACTACCATGACTGCTGCGATCTCGCTGTTACTGCGATTACTGCTATTACCGTTGTTGCCACTGCTTAGCTGACCTCCTTGTTACACCGTACTAAACAACAAAAACAAGGAGCTAGACTAAGTTACAGTACTACAAACTCTTATCTATCCTTTTTGACTTGATCTTGTCATGCTCCTTGCCATCCTGCCGGCTCTGATATTTCCTCGCGTGCTTCTTCTCCTCCGACAATTGTTGTCTCGGCCTATCTTGATGGCCGACCTTCGACCATTGGTTCCTTCTTTGTGGTCTTCGAACCATTCTTCTTCGAAATCCGAATCTATCTTTTCTGATCCTTGTCGCCTTCCTTTCGATTATGAACTTGGATTCACGCTGGGGATTTCGTTATGCTCTACCACTTTCCCCAACCAACTTCAACAATAAATCGCCACTCCATTCTTCGGGCGGGCTCCCTGACTTCAGCTACTACTTCAAAATAAAATCGCCACTCCATTCTCCAGGCGGGCTCCCTGACTTCAATTACAACTTCAAAATTAAATCGCCACTCCATTCTCCAGGCGGGCTCCCTGACTTCAATTACAACTTCAAAATTAAATCGCCACTCCATTCTCCAGGCGGGCTCCCTGACTTCAACTACTACTTCAAAATAAAATCGCCACTCCATTCTCCAGGCGGGCTCCCTGACTTCAACTACTACTTCAAAATAAAATCGCCACTCCATTCTCCAGGAGGCTCCCTGACTTCAACTACTACTTCAAAATAAAATCGCCACTCCATTCTCCGGGCGGGCTCCCTGACTTCAACTACTACTTCAAAATAAAATCGCCACTCCATTCTCCGGGCGGGCTCCCTGACTTCAACTACTACTTCAAAATAAAATCGCCACTCCATTCTCCGGGCGGGCTCCCTGACTTCAACTACTACTTCAAAATAAAATCGCCACTCCATTCTCCAGGCGGGCTCCCTGACTTCAACTATAACTTCAAAATTAAATCGCCACTCCATTCTCCAGGCGGGCTCCCTGACTTCAACTACTACTCACTGATTTCCTCTTATCTTGATTACCTTCCTTTGCCTTTTGTACCATTTCCTTCTTCCTGCATTGCCTCTCGGACCACCTTCTCTTCTGAATTATCCCGTCTTGGAATTTCCTTCCCCCGGGTCGTATTACTTTTCTTCTGGCTGCTGGGGATATTTTTGGAACTGTTTACTTGCCTGCTGGGGATGATGCTGCTGAGGAAGTATTCTTTGTTCCCTTCACCCCTCATTCTCTTCCTTCTTCCCATACCTCCTCTGGGACTCACGCCTTTGCCTCCTCGAGCAAATTACGGAATGTAATACTGCCGGGGGAATCTCGAAGCCATTGTTTTATTTTTCCAACAACTGCTGGGGGTGATACCAAGCTCGAAGATTACCCCATCGTGTTGTCTGGCCTTTCTCACAACCATTCTGCTCGGAGCTGGTATTTCCCGAAATCTTGTGTCGCTTTCTACCCTTATCCACCGAGTCTTTGCTTTCAAGAAAATTTTTGCAACAGGAGAAAATTTTCTGCCCCAGTTTGATAAACTCCTGGACGGTATGCTTTTCTGCCAACGAACCCTCTTTTCCTGCTTTTAAATCAAAGAAAAATTGTTAGTTTCAAAATGCGGTGAGTGGTCGTGCCACTCTTGTTGGGGCCATTTTCTTTTCTCTTTCAGCTGCTTGGCCTCTCTCGAACTTTGAGGGCGACGTTGACGCTTGCCGGGGACGATGCTCTTTCCACGAACGACCTCTCATCTTTCCTTTTATTCCAATCTTTGGTTTGATCCGACTCTTTTTAGCCGGTGATCTGTTGCGTGAAATCATCTTTCGGACGTGCCACATGTGTCCATCATACTCCATAATTCCTGCGAACCTTCCAATCAGCCTGTCGTCCCAATCTTACTGACGTAACGACTTCTGCCTTATTGCCTCGTTCCACGCCTATTTATTTTCATTATATTGCTTTGGGAGACTTGGTAGTAAGCTTTGAAAAATCAATTTTCGAAAATGAAAGAAAAGAAAAGAATACCGACCGCAAATGACAAAAGAAGAGAAAAAACTTTTCTGAACTCAAAAATAGGAAAACTTATCTGAATGTATGACTGATCCAATGGTTATGCCGCGCCTCCGAGATTAAACTACCCAGTCTATTCATGTCAGTCACTTTCTGATGCCGCGTTCTGCTAGAGGTAAACGGATGTCCAAACCTTGTCTCATGCAGACATCTTGTAACTATCTCGTCCTGTCACCTCGCAGTGCCCTTCAAAGGGTTTTCACTAATGAGATTCTCTCATTTCTCTCTATCTCCCGTCGCCTTAAGGTGCCCGTAAAGGTTTTCACCGTAAGACTCTCTCATTTTATTTCTCTCAACTTCCTTCGCCTTAAGGTGCCCGCGAGGGTTTTCACCGTTAAGACTCTCTCATTTATGCTTTCTTTCCTTGCGGCGGGGTATCACCCCTGAGATTCCCTCTAGAGCGTTATCCCCTTTCGGCTTGTGCATCCTGGATTCAATCGAGGGTCGGGATGTCACTCTTGGCTTTCATTCACATGACTTGGCACTTCTCAAATACCGATCGAGAGGTCTTTCTGGTTCTTGATATGGTTTCTGCGCGTGAGGCTGAAGAAAGGGGTTTAGCCTCAACGGTTAGCTTATTACAACTTTCGGAATCCACACTATCTTTCCAACGAAACAATGACTTCTGCCCCCAGTTTTGTTGCTTGGGGAATTTTTGATTTTTATTTTATTATGACCGAGCCGTGTGGCGCCTACGTATCCTTCTTGAGGAATCAGGTCGAACGTAGTTCACTTTTTCTTGTATTACTTCTTTGTTTCTTTTCTATTCTGTTACACATCTTCCTCGATGATTCCGAAAGAGGGTATATGAAAGAATAATTAAGGCTCAAATGGGGAAACAAAGGTTAAAGTGTTTGGGTAGTAGAAAAATTGCCTCTGTCATTTCATTCTCCGAAAAATGCCAAATACACACAAACGAAACCAAACGTTGACAAATGCATTAAAGAATTACACGTAATATCTCTTGACCGCATCAGAATTGATAGCCATATCGGTGCATCTTCCCTCAACATCAGTTAGGCATAGAGCGCCGTTGGATAATACTCTAGTCACCACAAATGGTCCCTGCCAATTTGGAGCGAACTTGCCTTTCGCTTCGGCCTGATGGGGTAGAACTCTCTTCAGCACATGCTGTCCCACTTCAAATCTCCCGGGACGTACCTTCTTGTTATACGCTCTCGCCATTCTCTTTTGATACAATTGGCCGTGACATACTGCTGTCAATCTCTTTTCATCGATCAAGCTCAATTGCTCTAATCGGGTTTTGACCCACTCGTCGTCATCAATCTCGACTTCAGCGACAATTCGGAGGGATGGGATTTCAACTTCTGTTGGTATTACTGCTTCAGTCCCGTACACCAACAAGTAAGGAGTTGCACCTACCGAAGTCCGGACGGTAGTGCGATAACCCAACAGCGCAAATGGTAACTTTTCATGCCACTACCTAGACCCTTCTATCATCTTCCTCAATATCTTCTTTATGTTCTTGTTTGCCGCCTCGACCGCACCATTTGCTTTTGGGCGATACGGTGTGGAATTTCGGTGTGTAATCTTGAACTGTTGACATACCTCTTTCATCAATCCACTGTTAAGATTTGCACCGTTATCTGTAATGATTATCTTTGGAATTCCAAACCTACAGATGATGTGGGAGTGTACGAAGTCCACCACCGCCTTCTTGGTCACTGATTTGAATGTTTTGTCCTCCACCCACTTGGTAAAATAATCAATCGTTACCATAATGAACCTATGACCATTGGAAGCTGCAGGCTCAATAGGTCCAATAACATCCATACCCCATGCAACAAACGGCCATGGTGCCGACATTGTATGCAATTCAGTTGGTGGAGAATGAATCAAATCTCCGTGTATCTGACACTGATGGCATCTTCGCACGAAACTTATACAATCCCGCTCCATAGTGAGCCAATAATATCCCGCTCGAAGAATCTTCTTTGCCAATACGTATCCGCTCATGTGTGGTCCGCAAACTCCCGAGTGTATATCCGTCATAACTGTTGTGGCTTGACTTGCATCTATACATCTCAACAATCCCAAGTCTGGGGTTCTTTTGTACAGCACCCCTCCACTAAGGAAAAATCCGTTCGCCAACCGCCGAATAGCTCGCTTTTGATCTCCAGTTGCTTGCTCCGGGTATACTCCTAACCTGAGGTATTCCTTGACATCATGAAACCACGGCTCACCATCCACCTCTTCCTCTATCACATTACAATAAGCATGTTGATTCCGAACCTGGATATGTAACGGATCGACACGAACCTTGTCCGGGTGATGTAGCATCGATGCTAAAGTAGCCAACGCGTCGGCAACCTCATTATGCATCCTTGGGATGTGCCCGAATTCTACCGATCGAAAGCGTTTGGTCAAATCATGCAAACACTGACGATATGGGATAAGCTTTAGATCTCTGGTTTCCCATTCTCCCTGAATCTGATGTACCAGAAGGTCCGAGTCCCCCAAGACCAAGACGTCCTGTACATCCATGTCTACCGCTAATCGCAACCCCAAAATACATGCCTCGTACTCAGCCATATTATTGGTACAATGAAAACGCAGTTGAGCAGTAACAGGGTAATGATGTCCTGTTTCAGAGATGAGCACAGCCCCTACTCCGACTGCTTTTGCGTTCGCCGCTCCGTCGAAGAAAAGCTTCCACCCGGGATCATCGGTTAATTCCAACCCATCAATTTGCAGTACTTCTTCGTCTGGAAAATACGTCCTCAGAGGTTCGTATCCGTCATCAACGGGATTTTCAGCTAAGTGATCGGCCAGGGCTTGAGCTTTCATAGCCGTCCTTGTCACGTATATGATGTCGAACTCCGTAAGTAATATTTGCCATTTTGCTAACCTCCCCGTAGGCATAGGTTTCTGGAAAATATACTTCAACGGATCCAAACGCGAAATGAGGTAAGTGGTGTAAGAAGACAAATAGTGTTTCGGCTTTTGGGCTACCCAAGTCAGGGCGCAACATGTCTTTTCTAGATGAGTGTACTTGACCTCGTGGACTGTAAATTTCTTACTGAGGTAGTAAATGGCCCGTTCCTTCCTGCCGGTAAGATCATGCTGCCCCAGTACGCAGCCAAACGAATTCTCCAAGACCGTCAGATAAAGAATCAGGGGTCTACCTGGCTCAGGCGGAACTAGTACGTGTGGATTTGACAGATACCCTTTGATTCGGTCAAACGCTTCCTGACATTCTGCCGTCCATTCTATCGCAGCGTCTTTCTTCAATAGGCGGAATATGGGTTCACGGGTTGCCGTAAGCTGGGCAATAAACCTACTGATGTAATTCAACCTTCCCAACAGACTCATTACCTCTGTTTTATTTTTCGGCGGGGGTAACTCCCGAATGGACTTGATTTTGGATGGGTCTAACTCAATGCCCCGTCGGCTGACGATGAATCCTAGCAATTTTCCTGACGGAACTCCGAATGCGCATTTGGCGGGATTGAGCTTGATGTCGTATCTTCGAAGTCTTTGAAAGAACTTCCTGAGGTCAGCAACATGGTCTTCTTGACGTCTGGATTTTACGATCACATCATCCACGTACACTTCAATTTCCTTGTGTATCATGTCATGGAATACCATAGTCATCGCCCTCATGTAGGTTGCCCCTGCATTCTTCAAACCGAACGGCATCACTCGGTAGCAATAAGTTCCCCATGGTGTGATAAAAGCCGTCTTTTCTGCGTCCTCTTCATCCATCAAAATCTGATGATATCCCGCATAACAGTCCACAAAGGATCCGATTTCGCGTCCGGTGCAATTATCAATCAGGATATGGATATTGGGAAGCGGGAAATTATCCTTAGGACTCGCCTTGTTGAGGTTGCGATAGTCCACACATACTCTGATCTTTCCGTCTTTCTTTGGCACCGGTACTACATTAGCCAACCATTCAGGGTATCGGGTCGAACAAGGATAATTCAGCAAAATTAAAAGTAATACTTACTTAAAACTCACCTGGAAGGTCCAATTTGTAAGCATTATTGTCACGCCCCAAATCGGGGAACATGACCGGCGCCCGACCAGGTTGCCCCAATCAAGCGGACCTGGGTGCCTTTCATTCCCACGCGTTACCCCTGTGATGACTGCTTCTCATTAACCAAATATATTACTAATCATAATTGATTTCACATTAAACAAATAACACGATACGAGTGATTCATTAACAAGATTTCAATTTTTACAACGCCCGACTTAACATAATGTATACATAATACTGGAGTCCCACAGTTTACATGTCTACAGAGCCTCTAGGATACAAAAGGGGAATACAATACTTGCCGGTAACAAGGCTCCGGCTATACCTTACAAAACCAAAATGAAATCTAAACAAAAGTGGCATGAACCACACAGGGCCCCAAGGAAGAAAGGGGCTCACCAAAACGGGCAGTGGAAGGAGAAGGATACTACTGCCGATGAGCTGAAGTGCCTGCTACTGATCCACCTACAATCATAACACGAATGTAGCGCCCCGGCAAAAGGGACGTCAGTACACTTGAATTGTACTGGTATGTATGGACAAACTTTGTCCCAAGTAAACTCAAGCCATTAAATTACATCAACAATTAATTAAGCCAACCAACCATGTTTCCACATTTTTCTTATTTCAAATAATTCTCAACACAAAGCACTTTCTACAATCAACCAATTTAACAATAACCAATCAATCACGTAAAGCACAAGTAGTCAAACAAAGGGCAATCAGTGCCCCACAGGTTGCAAACTCTCCTGCTGTCTCCTTTCACAATTTCACATTATTGATTTATGTATCAATTTTCAATGGCGATTTCGATCGCTTTCCATCCTTATTGCCCCTGACCACCCTTATTACCTCGGCCACCCTTATCACCCCAACCCAAACCTTATTTCACCACGTTGCGGCGCGCAACACGACCCCGCCTTACAGTTGAAAACACAACAATTTCAAACAGCAGATAAGGTACTACACACAATTTTCAACAAGTTCAAATAAGCAACTTACACATTGGTTCATGTTCTCAATTTCTTCTCAATTCAATATCACAACCATGTTACAATATTTCCACAATTCAAGTGTTTCATCTCTTTCCACAATAAACCAATTCTCAAGTTGTTTCATTTGTTTTCCACAAGGTGCCATATAGGCCATCATAGTCATTATTCACAATTCTTTTGCCAAATTAAACTCTCATTTTACATCACTCATAGCTCAACAACAAACTTTGAATATCCAACAACAACATCAAGAATTTCACACAATTTGTCAATTTAACACGAAACAAACAACTTCACACACATAGGCGATTTCACAAGAATCAAAATTAGCCATACATACCTGTGATGATGTTTTTCCTCCTACTTTATGCTTACCCAAGATATCCTACTCTTGCCAACCTTGTTCTTGAAGACTCTTACTTCTACCCACTTCGTTTTACTAGAAATCAAGTTCAATAATCATGCATGAGTGTAAAAATTCTATTTTCAAAAGCTATTATATGCAAACCTCTCTTTACCCAATTAAAACTGAAAATCAAAGAAAATAGTTAGGGTTTTTACCTTGAAAATATTGGGGAAGTTGAATCCTTGCCCTAGGATCCCTTGGAATTAAATGGTTGGAACAATCTTGAAGATGAAGAACTTCTCTCTCTAAAAACCCTCTCTTCTCTCTCTAATTTTGGTGAGATAATATGATAAAATGAAGAAGAAAGGTGTTATATTAAAGAAGAGATCGGGTCAAAATGTTACAAAAATCTGGGCCGGGGTCAATTATGCGGTCACTATGCGACCGCAGAATCAACATGCGGTCCGCATAGTGGCCGCAGAATGGCTCAAAAATTACGCAGGTTCTGTTAAGACATGCGGTCACTATGCGGACCGCATGTTGATTCTGCGGTCGCAAAAGTGCACCGCAGATTGACATGCGATCGCATATCGACCGCACATCTGACACGGATTTGGGCAACTCTCTGGAACGATTTGCGGTCAGAATGCGGTCCGCATGTCAGGTTTGCGGTCGCATTCTTGACCGCACATTTGACACTTTTTCGGAAAAATTATTTCTCTACATTTTTGAAACTTAAATCATTACCAAGGGTCCGAACCGCGGCGAGCAAGCTCGCCGCGAAGAATTCTACGCATTCCTAACACATTATTCGGACCATGACACCACAGATACTAGGTTTTATGCACAAAAATTTTACGGGGCCTTACAAAAGGTTACTTGAAAGATCTTACGGGGTTATTGGACATAATCCCCCAAGGCGACGTGATTAGAGCATGCAAAAATGTCTTTAAACTCCATGAGTGTTTTGATCAACTCTTCCCTCAGGTTGGGCTCAATATGGACACTTATTCGGGTTTCTTTGACGTCATCCGCATTCCCCAGATTAACGGCCTCAGTATCATTTAAATTTGGTTTGGGTTTTTCCTCGAAGTGACTTATTTCTTCTACGGCTTCATCATCGCCGTACTCTGACTCACTCTCGTCACTTCTTATTTCATGCGTTATTATTTCCAAACCCGATTGACTTTCTAGACTGGGTTGATTAATCTTTAAGCACGCCATATCATTAAGATCAGTTGAAAGAAGGCTGGTTCAGAAAAGTAAAAAGAAGGAAAAAATAAACAAAATTAGACACGAAGGGAACCAAATTTCATTAATGGGAACTGTACAAGGGAAAACAAACTGCAAACTTAAATCAAAAATGAACTAAAAACAACTGGATTTTACTCCGGGGACAACCCCCAACACAAAATTTCGAAAGAAAACAATCCAAGACAAACTACCAAGACTCCTTCCGGACAGGGAGAGGAGTAGCCTTCCAGTTATTCAGTTTTGCCTTTGGTCCCACAAATTGTATCTCGGCATGACTGGATCCTTCACCATCTTCGAGCATACATACATCTGTGAATAGGTCCTCGAACTTCCTGAAGAACTCTTCGTCTGGCCTGATCGTAGGACCGGGAATCTTTGTCGTTGGATGTCCTCTTGCTCCGGACCTTACGAAAGATTGGGAAAGGCGTGGAACAGGATTCGGGAGCACCCATGTCTTCTGCTTACTCCTCTTGGCTCGCCAGATGTCCTCTGAGGCTGGCTGGAATCCCAAGCCGAAGGTTCCCAAGTTTTCGACCACCGATACCGGTTGTATGATTCCTTGCGGAGATGCACCTAGACCTTTACCGGGTATGAAACCATGTCGCAACATTTCATGAGCCACCATGACATCTGCAGTAGTTATTCTGTCATCGGGGATGCATTCCCCTTCTGGAACTCGGTTGGCGGATACCACCTCGCAGACCTGGTACACCCACGGCCCAACATCTTCTTCCGTTTCAACAAAGGGGACGATGGTGCCTGGTTGTAGATCATTCTCTCCGTGGACGACGATCTCCTGTTGGTCCCATTCGAACTTGACGAGTTGGTGTAAGCTGGATGGAATTGCTCTTGCGGCATGTATCCATGGTCGTCCTATCAGGAGGTTATATGACACCACCATGTCCAGCACCTGGAATTCCATGGTGAACTCCACTGGCCCAATTGTCAAGATTAGCACTATGTCACCAACCGACGCTTTGCCTCCTCCGTCAAACCCTCGAACACATATGCTGTTCTTGCGTATCCTGCCGATGTCTACTTTCAATTTGTCCAGTGTAGAGAGAGGACAAATGTTAGCACTGGACCCATTATCGACAAGGACTTTGGTAACCACCGCCTCTTCGCACTTTACTGTAAGATATAAAGCCTTGTTGTGCTCGGTGCCTTCCTCGGGCAATTCATCATCGGTGAAGGTGATCCGATTCGCTTCGAAGATCCTATTGGTGATCTTCTCCAAATGACTCACCGAGATTTTATCCGGTACATGTGCCTCATTCAGGACTTTCATCAAAGCTTGCCGATGTTCTTCAGAATGTATCAGCAAGGATAGCAATGATATTTGCGCCGAAGTCTTCTTCAACTGCTCTAAGACAGAATAGTCATGCAGCTTCATCTTTTTCAGGAATTCTTCTGCCTCTTCATCAGTTACCGGCTTTTTCAATGTTGCCGGAGTGATCTTCCTCAATTCCGCAGGGGCAAAACATCTCCCCGAGCGGGTCAACCCTTGCGCTTCGCAAACTTCCTCTTTCACTTCCTTTCCTTTGTAGGTCGTTGTAATCCGAGCATAATTCCATGGAACAGTCCGGCTATCAGTTATTGGCAACTGTATTGCTGGCTGGATGATGAAAGGATCCATTCGAACGCCTGCTACTGTCAAGATGGGCTTGATTGTTGCCCCTGGTACAACTATCTTTGCTTCCCTCGGCCTCACCGGTACTCCGCTCACACTTCCCTTTCCTGCTTCCGACCCTCCTGGTATGTCCTTCTTGCAACTGGGTGACTCATCAGGGCTTGGCCCTTTTCTCGTTCCTACCCCACTAGACTTAATCATCATTACAGTCTGAGAGGCTTTCTCCTTTCCTTCCTCTGCCCGTACCAACTCGATCATATTGGTCTCATGATGAGTTGGAAGCGGGTTTTGGTTGATGTTGGGCTCTGTTGGAGTCCGGACCTCAATCCTGCGAGTGTCAATGAGCTCCTGGATGGCCGTCTTTAGCCTCCAACACTTTTCTGTATCGTGTCCCGGACATCCCGAGCAGTAGGCGCAATTTACTGAATGGTCCAGGTTCTTCGGAAGAGGGTTTGGTAGCTTAGCTTCAACCGGATTTAGCAACCCTACTTGCTTCAACCGGTGGAACAGACTGGTGTAAGACTCTCCCAAGGGAGTGAAATTCTTCGGCCTTGGCGCCCTGTCGCCCCTGAATGCCTGGTTTGGACGAAAACTCGCGCCCGAGGGGTTTCTGTAAGCTCTTGGGGGTGGATGATTGTTCGGCGGGTTTGGTGCACGCCACGGTGCATGGACGGGAGGTGCAGAATAGGACTGTGCGTGGTGGACAGTAAATGGGGATCAGGTGCGGGGTAGTAATGTTGCGGGTGGTTGTATGGATTGTGGGAGTAATTTTGGTGGTGAGGTCGGGGCGGGCTATATTGGGGTGCAGGGCCTCTATTTCTGAACCATGCCCCGGACTCGACTGCCGCGACTTCCTCTTTCCTCTTTTTCCCCAGTACTCCTCCAGTACCACTTTGGATAGCCTGAGTGGTGGCCTTCAATGCCGAGTAGCTCATGATCTTGTTGGCTTTCAAGCCTTCCTCGATCATAGCCCCCATTTTTATCACCTCGGTGAATGATTTGCCCACGGACGTTACCAGATGTCCGAAATAGGTTGGCTCTAGTGTCTGCAAGAAATAATCCACCATCTCGCTCTCTCTCATCGGCGGATCTACCCTGGCTGCCTATTCCCTCCAGCGGAAACCAAATTCCCTGAAACTCTCAGCGGGTTTCTTCTCTAATTTTAGCAATGACAAGCGGTCGGGGATTATTTCAAGATTGTACTGGAACTGCCCGATAAAAGCTTGAGCCAAGTCATCCCACGTAAACCATCTGCTGGGGTCCTGTCTAGTGTACCACTCCAGCGCAGATCCTCCCAGGACTCTGACCGAAGTAAGCTATCAGAATCTCGTCCCGTCCTCCGGCTCCTCTCATTTTACTACAGAACCCTCGGAGGTGGGCTACAGGGTCACCGTGCCCCTCGTATAGGTCAAACTTGGGCATTTTGAACCCGGCCGGTAATTGGACGTCGGGGAACGGGCACAGATCCTTGTACGCGACACTGACCTGATTACCCAAACCGTGCATGTTCCTGAAGGACTGCTCCAGGCTTTTAACTTTTCTGATAACTTCCTCATGTTCTGAACTTTGGAAGTACTTTTCCGGTTCTGCCGGATTATCCCAGTGAGGGGTATGTGATTGTGGTTCAGGGGCCCTAAAAGTAGGCTCTGGAGGATAGTAAGAGTTGTCGTGGATCTGAACATGCGGCTCGCCGGCCGGCCTTTGCGGAGGAGCCGGTGGAGGTGCCACAAAAACAGGGGTGGCTGGAGGAGGATTTGGTTTGGCTGGTGGAATGTGGGTGGCATATGGGTTTTCCCCCTGAAAGTATGGATAGATCGGGGCGCTTGTCGAAGGATCGATGGGCGGATGTTCCGGAGCTGAGGCGAGAGTAGGGCGGTTTGGTGAGGACTGTTCCCTGGCCCAGGCCAGGTGCATCTCTGTTATCTGCCGTTTTAACCGGTCTACCTCTTCTTTCATGATTTGTAACTCTGATTTTTCTTCCTCGAGACTCTTGCCAGAACTAGACATGCTTACTGTAATCGGTCCTTTGGATCTAGTACGGTAATGATGGCTGGCCAGTATATTCTG
This sequence comes from Nicotiana noctiflora, assembly GCA_032618575.1. NCBI lineage: Eukaryota > Viridiplantae > Streptophyta > Magnoliopsida > Solanales > Solanaceae > Nicotiana > Nicotiana noctiflora. The sequence goes on along the minus strand of JASVEL010003667.1, from coordinate 261,102 downwards.
TCAAACCAACTGCTAAACTTTTCCGGAAATGCAACAAACTTGTTAGTTTACCGAGTTTGACAGATATGTTATAGCACGTTGGATGCAATGCACCTAACCAAATAACCCTTTCTATATGTACTCTTAACATGCGTCATTCCGGCCCTTTTTTCTTTTTCTTTTTCTCTTTTTTTTTCTCTTTTTTCAATTATCTTTGAAAGCCTTATTGTTATATTAACCTTCGTATCCTTTTCTTTCTTTTTTAGTGGTGGTCGAATCTTATGTGGATTGCCTACGTATCACGTCCCCGCGTGAATCAGACCGAGCGTAGTTCTGGTAACAAGATTGTGGCAAAATTCAGTAACTTTTATATCAAATAAAACCGTGCAGTTACAAAACACGTCTTACAACAATCAGCAAAAACAAAAGAAATGCTTGACTTGGGAAAGTAAAGATAAAAATGCCGACTAGCTTGACCCTACATTTCAAAAATACATTTTCAATCAAAAATCTAATGCTCTAAAATTCCTGGGGGCCCGCGAGGCATCATTCGGCCTTGCCGCGGGCCTTGGTGTGAGGTCCTCGTGCAGTCCCCTTAATTCTCTCATGATCTGATGCACATAGCCCATAATTGAAGCAAAAAGGTCGGTGCGGGGCATTTGTTCACAAGCTAAGCACTTCATGGTGACATAGTGCCCGATTTCTCCAATTCTGTCCTTGATCATGTCCCTTTCTCTGAGTAGCCGCTCTATCTGCTGGTTTTTCGCCCCCAATCTTCGAGCATTGTCGGTGACTTGGTCTAGGAGCCTATCCACTTGTCCTTGCAGTCGGGTCATCAAATTGTGGCAACGGTCGAGGTCCGCTCGGGCATCTCGGGCTTGCTTGAAAACCCGCTCCCTGAGGACAACATTTGCTTCCCTTAGGCTAGTGACGATCTCGGTGTAATCTTCTTCCACCCGTTTTAGGTGAAGTGCATGTTGATGTGCCTCCTTTCTCCAGCTAGCATGGATCCTCGTTGTCCGGGCTTTCGACTCGTCCAATTCTCTTTGGATATCGGTGACTTGGCTTCTCAAACCCTTTATCAATTTTTCGTCCGCCCGACTCCTCAACTGTCTGTCAGCATCCCTTTTCATTTGCTGGATTTGAGCTCTCAAGAAGTCATTTTCTTGTGCCAACTTCTTTTTGTCTCCTTCGTCGGTGGCGGCTTGCATGTTCTTCTCGAACTGAAGGTCCCGGACCTGCTGTTCTATCCTACCAATCTTCGTCCTGTACCCCTCCTCCTTTGCTAGCCAATTCCATTGTTCCTGTGAATCTTCCGTGAACTGTTGGACATGGGCTCTTTTAGAACATTTCCGACGAATCCGAAATCTTTTCCCGAACCACACATTGTACTTTGGGTCCACCTCTCCCTTAGCTAGTTCCCGGACCATGGTTTTAGGCTCAAGGAACCTACATTCATGCCACAGCTTTCTAATCTTCTCTTCGGGGAATACGACTCCGGGGCTCAACTCAATGGCGTACTTCCTCAGGTCTTGATCGGTAGGAATAACCTGAAACCTTCCTAGTTGACGTAATACACGATGAGGAACATATGGTTGGACACTGCGGATCCCCATCAGAAGGATATAACACTCCTCGGCTGCCATATATATTACTTCAGTATCGGGTAACCACCCGAACGCCCATTCAATCCGATCGGCTTCTATTGAGCTCAGTCGTGCAAGCCATGCCTCGACGCCTTCAGGGAATACAGCACCCATCATTCGTTCTTCGAAACCCCTGATACAGTTTTTTCCGGTCAACCCATGGTTCATGTATTGTGTTCGGTGATGGAGGTGTTCTTGCATCCATAATTGGAGTAACAGATTGCATCCTTGGAAGAAATTGCCCCCTTCTCGGCATACGGTCAAGGCTCGATAGATTTCGGACAAAACCAAAGGGACCACCGTGCTGGTAGCCTTTTTGATTGCAACATCGGCTATTCCTACCAGACTTATCTCTATTTTCTTATCTTCGCGTGGACAAATCACAATCCCCAAGAATGTCGTTATGAATGCTAGAATTCGTCTGGCCTCCCACTTGGTTCTATTCCCTGCGTGAGTTAGTCCAAGGTTTGACTCTTCAAAACCCCGAGGAGTGCCGTACCGTTGGTATAAGAATTGGAGATTGCAACACCCTTTCAGCAGATCATCATTTTTCACCTTCCGACTAATGCTCAGCAAATCCAGAAACCCATGTGGAGATACTGGTCTTGGTGAGAGCAGGTATTGCCCTCTTAATTTCCCATTTAGTCCTGCATAGCCCGCAATTTCCTCTAACGTGGGCGTCAGTTCAAAGTCAAGAAAACGGAACACATTGCGGGTCGGATCCCAGAAAGATACCAGTGCATTGATGATGTCTTTCCTTGGCTCGATATTCAACAGATCAACCAAACCTCCCAAAATTCTCCCCACTACCTTTTTGCTACTGTCTTCCAAATCGTTCCACCATATACGGAGCTGTTGAGGGACCTCGCTAAAGATTGAAAATGATTTATTCTGATTCGTGCTCATCCTGCACATTTATTAAGGTGATTTGAAATAAGAAAAACAACTTTGTTTTGCTAAAAATAGAAAATCAGAGTTTTCAATCACGGCCTTTCAACGTCTCGGGGACGAAGGCTTTTAAGGCTGTGGGGTAAATTGATCGAAATCGAAATTGACCCAAAGGTGGCCGTTTATACGAAATTAGCCTTCCGGCGTCCCTTTCGGGAACATTCGGCTATTTTTGAAAACAGCGTCACCGATTTATTTAGTACAAAAGTTAGTTTTGATATTTTGGCCATTTTTCGAAAGGTGAAGTTGGACCTGATGGAGGTTGCCTACGTATCTCACATCCAATGAGAATCAAACCCACGTAGTTCGGTTGTAATGAAACAAACTACATTATTTATTCATTCATTTTACTAAAGGAAAACAAGTAAACTATTTTTTATCTATCTCAAGAATAAAACACACTTTTTTTTTTTTTTTTTTTTTTTTTTTTCTAAAGCCGGTCAGCATGCAAGTCTATAACGGATAAATGCGTAAGACAAACAGTATGCAGCAGGATAGTCTTTTCATTTCAGGTCACCTGTCCTAGACGGACCCAACCCCTGTGTTGAGTCCCCTAAGCCAAATGCAACATGATGCAAATAAACGTTCCTACTAGGGATCCGTCATGAAGCTTTGTTATTCTAGGTTCAAAAACCTGGGTTTATCTGTTCTAGACTTGGCTTACCCGAGCGGACAACTCGAGCCGAGGAGGAGGCAGCAACCCGGGAATACAGAAGCTTCACCGGTTTTGCAACTTATCCAAACCTCGTTCTAAAATGGGAATTAGACACTATAGAGAAAAGAAGTCACACGAAGTGCACCCTTCTTCATGATTTAGAAGACTCGGAGAGGAGATTGGTTCCGGCACAATTTATATGTACAGTTCACAAAATATCAAAGCAGTAAAAACAATATTTAACACATTAATACAAACATGCAATAAAATCAGATAATAAATAAGCCAAATACGACAATTATTCCGAGCTCGAATTCTAAAGATGTCCCCAGCAGAGTCGCCAGAGCTGTCACACCTCTTTTTTACCGCACCCGCGAGGGCGCAAAGAGTTTTTCCAATTAAAGGACAATCGAGACGGGATTTATTTAATTATTTCAGAGTCGCCACTTGGGAGATTTATGGTGTCCCAAGTCACCGGTTAAATCCCGAATCAAGGAAAAGAATGACTCTATTTAACAGTCCGCGAACCAGAAATCCGGATAAGGAATTCTATTAACCCGGGAGAAGGTATTAGGCATTCCCGAATTCTGTGGTTCTAGCACGGCCGCTCAACTGTCGTGTTTGGCTTATTTATCTGCTTTTTACAGTCATGTACTTAGTGCAAATTAATATCCCTTTACCGCTTTTATTATTTATTATGATTTACGAAAGAGAAGGTTGCTTAAAAATATGTTTTCGAATCACGTCACATGAAATGCACCCGGATCCTCGACACATTCTTACTCAACATTTCGGGATTTGGATTTGGGTCGCATGAAATGCACACCCATATTTAAGAAGGTAGAATTAAAATACACGCCTGGAGCGATTACTTATTTACACTTTTGAGAAGGACGTGATATTCGCTAAGAAACGACACATCTCAAAATCTAAGTATTTCATATGTACGTTTATGAGGGCCTTGCGATTTGTGTAACTATTGGGCGAGGCGCATCTCTAATTCAAGTTTAAAGCGAACTACATCCTGCTGTACTTATTTAGGAATTGATTCCAAATTATTTAAAACTTGTTACGAACCACACTACATGAAATGCGCCTGTGGTCCCTGACACGCTTTATTTAATCCTGTTCAAAATTGGGATCGGGTCACATGAAATGCGCCCCCGATTCCTTTAATCTAATTAGTCATCAAGTCGAGTAATAATTCGCTAATTCCTACAATGTGACAAAATCCTACTCAACTATAACTGATTCGAACTCTAAGTTAGTATTTTAAAAGGGCAGTTCATTATTGAGATACAAATCTATTTGAGTGATCCAACTGATTTATATTCTGAAGCTCATTAATCCTTATTTAGGGTATCATTCCTATGGTTATCGTATCGGACAGAACTAGTTGGCAAATGTATATTGACAACTATTGACAACAATTGATGATTACTGTTCAAACCTATTCCCTGCTTAAAACTTTGAAACACATTGAAACAAAATGCCAACTATATCTTTATACCCAAACGGCATTATGAAACATCCATAACCAATTTACATGCTTCCACTAAAACATTATTGAGATAGACTATAGCCTTCCACTTCTATCTACTATATACAATTATTTGTAATCTAGTACTTAATAGTCCTCATTATACAATTTAAAAAAAATGGATTTTTAAACAACATATTGAAACGGCTAAGAAGAAGTTTGGATGCCTCATTTTACAAAAACATTAAGGAAATGACAGAAAAGAATGAAATCTTCAGTATAACAACTCCAATAGCATTCATTGCATTCCCATGAGCTTGGAATTTACAAGAGTATGTACCTGGAATTGGAATTGATGAGAAAGAGCAAAATCAGCAGCAGTAATGCAGCAATAATTCAACAACAGCAACACCAGGACCAACAACAACAGAGGAAAAGCAGTAGCCTAAGCACAGCAACAAGCAGCAAAGGTAACCAGTCCCCACAGTACTTAACACCCAAACTAACACCTAACAGTAGTGGCCAAACAATAGTCCCAACAGCAGACCACAACAAGCAACACAATGATCTACACAGCAGCAAACCAGCAGCATACAACAATCAACACAGCAGCAACCCAGTAATTAACCCAGCAGCATACAACAATCAACACAGCAGTGTCAAATGCACCACACACGGCCACACAAACTCAGCAAACAAACAGCACAGCAAGTAGCTTTCTCTCCCAAACAACAACAACAAACAGTAGCCCCCAAACCAATGGAACAGTGACACAGGATTTATATATATGTGTGTATTTCTGCCTCTTCTTCCTAAGTGTGTAACCCTTTTTAAAGCCAAAAAAAACCAGTCCTTATTTTCTGCAACCCCTGCTCTCTATATAACCAAAGCAGACTCCCTCTAAGCACTAAAAACCAGCAGAAATTCATTCAAAAACCCTGCCCATCCCTCTCTGCCAGCCCATGATATTCTCTGGCAGTCCTGACAATGGTTTTGCCACTATATTGTGTCTGATCATGGGCTTTTAGAATTAATAACAGGAGACAGCTGGTGGTGCACTCTGCTGTACAGCAGGTTCCACCAGCAGTCTTAATGCCTTACCCTTTTCAATTACACCATTCAAGCCTATATCAACAAACACTATATCCAAACATCCTTATTAATTCGGAATCCAGCATCAATACCAATCAGCTATAACCAATTCGAATTCCTAATTCGAAACATTACAATTCAACTTCAATTCGACAGTAGTTCAAACATGGAATTGATTGGTATTAACACTAATGTCCTACTGCTCTAAACAAAATTTATAACTATTCGACGATATTCGTTTAATCGATTATAACACCTAGAATCGATAACACACAATCGACTAGATAAAATTTCGATTCAACGGCATCTCGGACTCTACAGTGTCTCGGCAGAGAACAGGGTAATGTAGGAACATGGTTCGACTTTGATAATCGAATCGCATACGCGCACTCAATTACAAATATCATCATACAATCAAACAGAAGCAAATTGGTCGACAAAATAAAGGGGTCTATTGGAGATGAAAACAGAAAAATAAAAGAAAAACAAAAGGATAGAAATTCCACGATTAACAAATGAAATAAGAAGAAATAAAAGGATAAATACCGTGCAAGAAGAATATCCGAACTTGAACGGACCTCGGACCCGTCTTCAACTCGAACTTGGACTTTTGAAGTTGAAAAGAACTTAATCGAAGTATTTTCAACCGAAAATACTCCGATTAAGGTCTATTAGACTCCAAATCTTTACTCAATCGGATGAATTTTAGCACTTGGGTTTTTAGGGTTCTTGACCGGTTCTTTAACCTAATATTCGAGAAAATTGGGAATGATTTGAGAGAAATAGAAGATGGATTCAAAGAGTAGAAGGTGAGGCGGTTGTATGGTGTGGTTGTGGACGGCCGACGATGCCTTGCCGCCGGGTTTCAGGCGAGGTTGTGGTCCGGCGGCTAGGGTTTTGTGAGAGACACATATGAGGGGTCCGTTTGGGCGAATGAAGCGGGGGGTAAGGGTTTGGGGTGCTTTTTTTTTGTTTTGGTATATTAAAAGGTGTGAGTTGATTTTGACCGTTGGATCACAAGAATCCAACGGTTTAGATTAGAAGAGATGGGGGGCGGTTCGGGTAGACCGGGTCAGGTATATGGGTTGGGTAATGAATTAGTTTGGGCTTGGGTAGGGGACCGTTTGGGCTGGACGGATGAGGGGTTTGGGCCAGTTTTTGGACTAAAACATGGCCCAAGTCTGCTCTTCATACTACATTCCATGATGTATTATATGTATATATGTATATATATATATATATATATATATATATATATATATATATATATATATATATATATATATACTAACATATAACACAACTAATTTTTACTACAATTATCCCACATAATTACATATCACTTAAATGTAAACCGTATAATTTTGATATTAAACACTGAAAAAAAATGCAACACATAATGTATATATTTTTGTATTTTACTAATTTAAACAAATAAACACGCACACACAAAAATGCAAATGTAAGATAAAAATAACACCAAAATCACAAAAATCATGCCCAACCCGGAACTATTTTATTTTGAATTTTTCTGGGAGTACTTCTCAGGTAAGGCAAAAATCACGTGCTCACACACGCTAGGCCTGATTAATCCCTTATCAAGTAGCTCTCGAAGTTGAACCTTTAATTCTCTCAATTGTGCTGGAGCCATACGGTATGTAGGAATAGAAATAGGTTGAGTTTCTTGTACCAAATCAATACTGAACTCAATATCTCTCGTTGGAGGCATCCCAGGTAAGTCTTCTGGAAACATATCAGTGAATTCCCGAACCACTGGTACACTATCAATAGTAACATCCTCCAAGCGTGTATCTTGAATAGTAGCAATAAAACCCAAACACCCATTATTAATCATTCAACGGGCTTTTACATGGGATATTATCTTTCCCTGAATTGGAGGAGTTATGCCTTTCCACACTAAATATGGTTCTCCCAGAAAATCAAAAAGTATCAACTTGGAATGACAATCAACTGAAGCATAACATGACTCTAACCAATCCATACCCATTATCACATCAAAGTCAGACATAGACAACACTAGTAGATCAACTACGGTGTTTCTACCTTGAATAGATATCACACAGTCTCTATAGACTCTATCCACAGATATAGTCTCCCCCACTGGGGTCACCACAATATAAGGCACATTAAGAGACTCAAATCCCCGCTCTAAGTATATGGAAAAAGATGGAGATACATATGAATACATAGAACCAGAATCAATAAGAGCGTAAGCTCCATAAGAACCGATAGTGATAATACATGTGACGACTGCATTAGATGTCTCGTCACCTGTCTGGCCATAGCAAAGAATCTCGGCGACCCACCCGCTTCCTAAGCAGGGTGTACCCTGTCGACCCTATCCACGAGCAACCTGCGGAGCGACTCTAGCTGGCTGAGTCTGAGTTACCTGTAAACGTTCTTGGTGGTTGTCGAGTAGCATGGCTAGTAGCAGAATATCCTTTAGAACAATACTTAGCAATATGTCCTTTTTTACCACAAGTAAAACAAGCCCCGTTTGTACTAGAATAATGACCATTATGATTTCTACCACAATTCGAACACCTCGGATGTTGACCTAACTAATATGAGCCATTATCCTTCCTCTGTATCTGTTGCTGCCCCTATTTAGCTAGATAAGTGTGAGCACGTGATTTTTGCACCGAGCAAACAATTCCAAAATTAAAATAAATATATTTTTGAGTGCAATTACTTGCTTTGCTTGGAATTAGCTATACTTTTGAGTTTGAATAAGTAGAAATTAGAAGAAAATCAAAAAAATAGGTTGAGTAATTAATTTGTTAGTTAGCAAAATAGTTTAAATAGGAGAAAATAAAGAAAAAAAGCAGAAAAATTGCAAAAAATACTAGAAAATTAGAGTAATTAGTAAATTAGGATTTATGATTTTTCATAAAAGAAAAAGAAAAAAAAAGTATAAAAGAAAAATACATAAAAATAGATTAATATCGGAAAATACAAAATTGGTAGTGTATTAAGCTTGGGCCAATTTGAATTGGATTTGGAGGCCCAAGCACTTAAGCCCAAACAGACCCGGTCCAATGGTTTTGAGCAGAGGTGATCTCAGCCGTTCGTCTCCTCAAATCAACGGCTGAGAATAATAGTTGAATTATAAGGGGATTAATTAATGCTGAGATTTGATCTCAGCCGTTCATTCAAGGTGATCTAACGGCTAAAGACCTTAGTCTCATAAGCAATCAAACGGCGCCGTTTTAGTAACGTGAGTGTGAGCCGTTGATCTCCATCAATTGGACGGCTCAGATTATCTCGGATGCCTTGGCTATATAAGGCTTTGGTCTGAATTCTCGCCCATTTTTTACGAACCCTAGAGACCAGCCGCCCCTCTCTTCATCTTCATCACCATCGCCTTCATACAAAGAACCCTAGCCGGCCATGGCGGCCACCACTCCCACGGTGGTCGCCGGCTTCCCTTTACCCCACTTCTCATCTTCTCCTTCTTCTTCATTTCATAATACACCCAAAACCCCAGAAAAATACCCTGTTCTTCGAAGTCCCGGTCACCGGAATCTACGCCGGTGACCACTAAAGTATGAAGATCCACCTAAAACCAATGCCAATCTCTTCCTCTCCACTTGATCTATTACCCTACCCCACTGGTTCCCCTCGAATCAGCCCCAATCGCCTCGAATATCCCAAAAAGGGTCGTCGGAACCCTAACTCCGGCGACCCCCAAACCTCAAATCACCCAAAGGTCTCGTCTTTTACCATCCTCTAACACCCCTTATAACTCAGAATCCCAAAAGGCTCCCCCTTTGAGCCTAAAAGAAAGACCAGAGGAAAAACAGAAGAAAAAAAAAGAGTTCTGAAAAAGAATAAAGAAAAAAGGAAACAAGAAGAAAGGCTAGGGAATCAGAGAGTGAAAAGAGAGTGAAAAGAGAGAAATAGGAAGCTCGGGGGACCGGCCCCGCTAAGCTAAGTCCCCGACCCTTATGTGCTTTCTCTATGCTTTATTCGTTTTCTTTGCTTCTCTGTGCTTTATTCGTTTTCTTTGCTTGTTTGTTCATGTATTCGATTTCTTTGCTTGTCTGTTCATGTTCTCTTGTCTTTCATCTTATGTTTCTGTCTGTCTTTTCTATTCTGTAGATTCTCTATATCTTATGTTTCATCTGTTAGTTTAGGTTTTTAACTTGCTCATCTTTCGTATCTTGTTCCTGTTTGTCTGTTCATCCTCTCTTGTTTCATATCTTCCATCCTGTGTATTCTTGTATGTTTTTCTGTTTCTTTTTAGATCCTGAAATCGTATTAGGGTTTCTTAACTCGCTCATTTTTATATATTTGTTCTTCTGTTCGTTGGTTTCAAATTATGTTCTGTTTCTGATAAGTCAAAGTGTTACCTTGATTCTCTTCTCTTCATCATCTTGTGAACCATATGGTCTTTGATCTGTTTGGCTCTTATAGTATAGCTTTTCTTCTACTGTCATGCATGCTTAGTTTTGATATTAGCTTAACTCTTGTTTTCTTTTCATCTTTTAAGTTGATGTCCTGACTGTTCTTCCATGCGTATTCTTCACTCTTGGTTTTAGCTAGAGTTCTCTTATTTGTTTAGCTTGCAACATTGTTTCTGTTTGCTCAAAGCCTAAGTCACTTCTGACTCTTTTCTTGTCTTCACTTTTACTAAATCATATAGTTTTGGATTTGTTCTGATTGCTCTCGTGGCTTTAGCTTGAAAGATATATGATAGAACTAGGTTTCCTTTCCATCTCATTTTTCCTCATAATGTTCTGTTGCTTTGTTTGTTTCAAGTCATGTTATGTTTCTGATTGAGTCAAAAGAGTTACCTTGATTCCATTATAGTCCTTGATTTGTTTAGCTTTCATAGTCTAGTTAACTTTTTTTTTTCTACTGTCATGCATGCTTAACTCTTATTTTCTTTTCATCTTTTTAAGCTGATGTCCTGACTGTTCTTCTTTGTGTGTCCCTCACTCTTGGTTATAGCTAGAGTTCTCTTGTTTAGCTTGCAACATTTCATCTGTGAAATTAGATATCTCTTGTGCTTCCCTTCATGATCAGTTTAGTTGTTTTACCCTAATTAGAGTCTCTCCTACTAGTTCAAATGTCCATACTGTTCTATCTTCTTTACATGAATTAGTTTGGTCCTAAGGCCAGTAGTTGGTTCTCATGAATGATATAAGTCATGCTTCATTTCTTCTGGACTGTTTTGTGAGAATTTAGTGTCCATATGCCCATGAATCTTGAGTATGTTAGAGTCTTTCAGTGAGTCATTTAACATAAGTTGTTTCTAATTAGTTCTGTTCAATGATTAATTGATATCTTTGCTATATGAACCTGAGCAATGTGAGTTGATTAGTTGAGATTCAACATTATCAAATCCCTTTTCTGAATTTTAATTAGTTGATAAACACTGTTAGGTTTCATATGGTTATGGGTGCAATTACATTTTGAAATGGCTAAAACTGCAATAGTTCCATGTTAGTTGAACACTGTTAATGCTTTCATGCTTAGGTGAATTGGCTATAGCTGCTAGTGCTAGGTCTCATTAATTAGTTAGTTTTAAATAGGAATTAGCTGAAAATGATCATAATTAGGCTATAAGTTAAATAATTGGCCTAAGAATGGTCAACCTTGCAAGGGGTTGACCAATTCTATAAGCCCTAACACACAGCTCACTGTTAAAAGTGGCTGGTTGTGCAAATGGCTATGTCTGCAAATGCAGACTAGCCCAGGCTCTCTTTAGAGCCCTGAGCATGAAATGGCCAAACCTGCAAATGGTTTTGGGCCCAAATGTTCAATAATTGGCCTTAATAGCCAAAGCCAAGTCTCAACTTGAGACTGGCTAAGTTTTAAATAGTTTAATCATAATAATAAAGCAGGCTATGCCTACAATTAGCTTAAATTGAAATAATTTGGTCTTAATTGACTGGAATTAGATTAAAAGTGGCTAAAACTGAAATAGTTTCTTAAAATAAATCTGGCCAGCCCTTAAATACTAATGCCAGGGCTGGCTATTAGTTAAATAGGTGCAAAACAAGCTAAAATTGACCTAGGTAGGCTAGTAAATCAGCAGTGCCCTTAGGGGCATAATTGGGTATTAAAAGGTAAAATAGTAACTAGTTAGAACTTAAAAGGGTAATGGAGTCATTCATGCTCCTGATTTCTGCAATTTTGCAGAGATTTAGGGGTATAATGGTCTCCTAAAAATGGGAAATCTGTAAAAATCTCAAACCCCTAAGGTCATACTAGTAAAAGGCCCTAAAAGGAATCTTTTAGAACCTTCCAGCACATGCTGGAAGGGTTTTTCATAACTGAAATGGGGTTTAAGTGTAGAATTGGTAATTTTAGGAGGGGGAAGTGGGATTAATCCCATACTTCCTCCCCAAGTTTTCAGCCCTAAAAAATATCTATATATACCTCTAAGAATGGGGCTGAAAGGGGGTTCCAACATTGAGTAATCTGAAAATACATTTAAGCTGAAATTCATTGAATACAAAAGCTTGAGAGATAGAATTAGCAATGAAATAGCAATAGAATAGTAGTGTTATTCTGATATTTTGGATCGAGTGACTGGTTTAGTTTCTTCTGGTTCTGGGATTTTTGCTCTAATCATCTGGAATTCTGTTTGCTGCTGTTGTGTTGCCGTGTTGATCTAGCTCTCATTTCACTGTTGCATTGCTGATTGAGTCATTGCTGTCTGCTTCTATCCCTTAGAACTCATTGGTTTTCTTGGCTTTGATTCAGGTATATTACTCTCACACTTGAAGCTGTAATGCTGGTTTATTGAAATAGAAATGGAGCTTCAGATTCTGATTATGCCGTCGAGTAGTATAGTTTAATTTCATTTTTTAATTTGTAGTAAAGTATGTAGTAGCTGAAGAACAAAACCAAACAGAAACAATGTAATAGTTAGTATATTAGAAGTAGTGTAGTAGTAGAATAGTTATAAGTAGTGTAACACTTAGTTAATTAGGTAAAAATCTCTAAAATGAAGCCAAAAGACCATCACATAAGTTAATAAGCTCACCTAGTTAATCTGTTTTGTAAATCGTAAGTTTGAATAAGGCTAAAAGGGAAACAAACAATTGAGTAATGAAGCTGGTTTCGATAACATCAAATAGATTTGGCTCTTATTAAAAACAGTAGTTAATCATTCGGTTAATCAGTCTCTGGATATTAATAAGCACAAGAGAGAAAAAGAAGTAGTGATTCGTTTGAAACTAGATTGGTAACATCGATCAAACCCAAAATTGTAGTACAGCAGTATGTATATAGGTAGCTGTTTAGCTTTTAGATAATATGGTTATTGTCAATAAGCAATTGGGTTGTTTAAGCACTGTATCACATAGATGAAATATCTCTTTGATTGAATAATTCTAATATTGATTTAAGCCATCAACAGAAAACAAAGAAATAGGTTTAGTCCATTCACTTATTCATTAAGTAGTTATGACATTGGATTAATAATGATATGCTTGTACAGCTATTCCACTCTTTTGATCAATAAAATGGTAGTTAAATTTTATTTCTACGTGTCTGATTTACTTTGAGTTCCTTATTTTGTCCTTTATTATTGTTTCATTCGATTTAAATCTCTATATGAAGCCGATTGGGCCAACGAGCAAGAATCTTAAAACTGCCTGGGCATCAGAAGACTTGGGCAGTTCGAACGTATATGAAGAGAAGACCAGGCCTTTTAAATAACAGATTTCAACGGGCCTGGATTATTATAGTGTTAGTAATACGATTAAGGAAAGAACAAGTGTAGAAAACGTAGTTAAATACAAGTATTGAACCCTTTAATGAAAATTGGGACGAGCCTCGCCCGAATAACACCGGGGCCCCCATTTAGTAATGATATAAACACAAATAGACCCGGGAAAGCTAATAGCCAATTCCATAGCTTCTCCCAAAAGATTTAAAAGCCGATAGACGTTACTTTAGGGCACGATTTTAATATACTTTCCTATGAACGAGTGTGCACTTGGTGCGACTCAAATCCAAATCTCGGTAAAGCTGAAATACACCAAAAGTCATAGGCGTACCGGTTGCGGTATGACTCGAGGCGTGTTTTCGCGATACCGCAAATTCCTAAAAAATGATATTTAACGTAAAAGCACATTATGTTGTTAAAACCTATAATTGAGTCAAACAAAAGTCAAGAACGACAGTGGAGCGACCGTGCTAAAACCACGGAATCCGGGAGTGCCTAACACCTTCTCCCGGGTTAACAGAGTTCCTTATCCGGATCTCTGCTTCGCATACATTTATAAGAGTCAAAATTCCTCGGATTCGGGATTAACCGGTGACTTGGGACACCATTGTCATTCCCAAGTGGCGACTCCGATTAATCTCTAATAAAATCCCGAACCGATTGTCCTTAAATTGGAAAAACTCCTTCCCTTACGTTATTTTATCCGTCTCGGGTAATTGAGCGTCGGGGTATACCCTACAAGTGTATTTATACGCTTTTAAGTATATGGGGTAGTAAAAAGGGAGGTGTGACAGCTCTGGCGACTCTGCTGGGGAACCAACCCTGAATTTCGGTTTCAGGGTTTAAGAACTCGAGCTCCTTAGAACTGCCGTTTGCATTTTTGTTTGACTTCATTATGTGATTTGAATAACATGCTATGTGCTTTATCGCTTTGATATTATGTGAACTGTATATAAAATTATGCCGAAAACCCTTCTCTCTTCTCCCCCGGGGATGTGCTTACTGGTTGAGACTCCCCTTTCTGTTAAAGTCACCTTAAATTAAGAAAACAGAGGCCGGATAAGTTACAAAGCCGATTGACTTCGCGGGTCACCGGTACGTAGCCCCCTCCTCGATTCGAGTTGTCCGCTCGGGTACACGGTCTAGCAATCCATGAAACCGTAAGATTTTGAACATAGGTCTAGGACGATTATTTGCATCATGTCTGACTTAGGGGACTCAACACAGGGGTTGGGTCCGTCTAGGACAGGTGACCCGGTATTGAAAAGACCGAGCATGCTATGTGTTGCATTTTATTGTCCTTGATCGTTATGCGGACCGGCGAAAATCCCGAGATTGGAAAAATTGTTGAAAAAGGAAAAAAAAGAGAGGAAAATATTGATTTATAGGTACATGGAAAATTTGATAATTTGAAAAAAATAGGTGGAACATTTTTTGAAATAATTGGTCAAATAATCTGACCGAACTACGCAGGTTTGATTCTCGCCATTAGGTGGGATACGTAGGCAACCCTTAAACGGGTCCAACCACACTTTTAGAAAAAGACCAAAAAGATTTTCTTTTCAAATAATCGAGGTGATTGCTATTTTTGGAAATTGCCGAATGTTCCGAAAGGACGACGGAAGGCCGTTTTTGCAAAAATGGCCACTTCGAAAATCATTTTTCTTTTCTTTCATTCAAAAATTGAAAACTTGCATTGAAAAAGATTTTTCCTTTTCTAAATAAAATCACCTTAATAAATGTGCAGGACGAGCACGATGATGAATGAACAATTTTCCCTAAATAAAATCCCTTTGGAGCTGAGATTATGGTGGCAGGACATGGGATCCGATGGTCAAGACTGGGTCAAAAGGTACTTGAAAGGCCTTACGGGGTTACTCGAAATAGTTCCTCGAGGTGATGTGGTTAGAGCGTTGGTCACGTTTTGGGATTCGGCACACAACGTATTTCATTTCCCGGATTTTGAACTTACCCCAACTTTGGAGGAGATTGCCTTTTACATTGGGAAGACCGAGGTTCCGCTGAAAGGAAAATACCCGGTATCTCCGAGGACGATGACAGTGCATCGCTTCCTCGACTCTTTGAAAAATTGCCCGGAATGTTCATAATGAAGATCTGGCCGACGGGTTTTGTTCTTTAAGCTTCATTTACAATAGGTTTGGACACGTTGGAGGTTTCAATGATCTTACCAACAAATTATGCTGTAAGTCCAACCGAGCGAAATGGGAAGAACACCGGAGGTTCGCATTTTTGGTGGCATTTCTTGGAGTTGTTGTATTCCCGAGGAAAGATGGACATATCAATATAAAAGTTGTCGGAGTAGCTACCACACTGATAGTACAAGAAAACTGTACTCCTGGCCCCGATGATTGTTGCGGATATCTATCGTGCTCTGACTGCGTGCAAAGCGGGGGCTAGCTTCTTCGAAGGGTGTAACTTGATCTTGCAAATTTGGCTAATTGAGCATCTATGCCACCATCCTTCGTACTCGAGCTATGGTTCGGCCGATCGGACATGTTTGGAAGAGTTCAATGCGAGGACAAAAGAAGTAAAATTGCCTGAAGGAGTCCAAGGTTGGATTGTGTATCTTCGATCACTAACTGACGGTCAAATTGATTGGACGTATGACTGGTTACCTCTCGACGAGGTGATATACATGCCAACGGAGGGATCGCCGTTTTTGATCATGGGTTTGAAGAGTATACAACCCTATGCCCCATACAGAGCCCTGCGACAGTTGGGTCGGTGTCAGATTATTCCGAGAGATGGGGATCTCAGCGTGCAAGCTGTGGAGATTGGTCCAGACGGGCAATTCCCGGAAGCAAAAATCCGGCAAATCTGGAACGAGTGCCAAAATTTGAAGATTGATACTTGTGTACCGAATAGAGCAAAGGGGGAGATATCACCTGGGTACTCCACATGGTACCGACGAGGGGTTGAACACGAACGTCTTTCAAAGAGACCTCACTTGCAAGACCTGATAGAGCAATCCGAGGAAAATCTGAAATGGGCGGCCAAGGAAAAGGAATACAAGGCCAAAATCAGTCTGTTGGAGGATAAACTGAGAAATCTTCATTTCGAAAGTGGCTTGCAAGCAACATCCGATGAAGTAGAAAAGAAACAGCTGAAAAAAGAAAATGATATGTTGAAGGCCCAAATAGCTCAAATGAAAATTGCGTCCGAGACCCCAGTTCGTTCAGCCCGAGATGAAAAGTTAATTGAAATTCTCCGGCGGAAAATAAATGACTATAGCTTTGATTTGGACGTAGCTGAAAAAGAGTTAGTCAAGGCTCGAAAGCAAATGGGCAGAGACGCCGATGAAAGAGCTAAGCTGGTTCGGCAGCTACAAGACAAGCACGATGTTGAAGTAGCTCAGCTTAGAAAGAAAATAATCTCAGCCACAGTCAAGAGTAACAAGATTATCAAAGATCTTGAAGAAGAAAGAGAACATTGCTACACGACTATGGCTAGATTGGAATTAAAGCTGCAACAGGTGCAAAAGGACAACCAACACACCTTGGATGCTCGCACGCAACAAATAAGCCGACTATTGCAAGAAAAAGGGGTCATCAGAGAAAAGATTGTTCGCATCGCCCAATACATCACCAGGAAGACTCAGCTTTGTGAAGATATGTCTCGGGGGACTTTTGTATCTGCAGTGAAGTTTTTTGTACAACAAGTCATGGCCGACCTGGATAGGCTTCAAAGGGGTTTAGCATATAGGCCCGCGGCAAGGCCGAACGATGCCTCGCGGGCACTAGGTGCATTAATGTACTCTTAGGTCATGCATCATCTTTTATTTTTCTTTTTAAAAAAAAACATCACTTTGTAATCAATGTTTTGAGTTATCAATGAGAAAACAAGTGTTGTTACCAATTCTTTTACTTTATGTCATTTCTTTGTATCCGCTAGGCAAATAAATAGGAACGTAATTATGAAAACGACAAGAAAAAAAAAAGAGAGAAAGAAAAAGCAAAAAAAAAAAAAAAAAAAAAAAAGAGAGAAAAGAAAAGAAAAGAAGAAAAGAAAGAAAGAAAACAAAAGAGCGGAAAAAGAAAAGATGATTGAAGTGAGCAGCGGCCGGGATGATGCATAACGATTCGAGGAAATGTATTTGTTTTTAAAGTCGTTGCATCTTATTTATGCGCTAACAACTAACGAGTGTTGATGTTTGTGAGTCCAGATTTTCTAGGCAACTGGCATACTGGCTACCCACCCATACAACACCAGGTCCAAAAAGATGACAAAGGCTGTATCCCAGGAGATCGAGGCGACCATTGTAGACCCTGCTCACGAAGAAGAGATCGTGGATGTGGCAGGGATGAAAGAAGAAATGTACAAGTTAAGACAACAGATGGCTGAAATGTACCAGGCTTGGTCAAGAGGTCAACCACTACCAGCCTACCCTGCTAACCCTGCATATGTCCCTCCAGCCAATCCTAACCCCGAGCCACCAACAATGAACTCATCCTCCACCTACCCCGACTACCCTCAATACTATGCTTCCACGTCCCAGATACCACCACCTCTAACCAAGCAAGCACCACCTCAGGTACCACAAGTTGCTCCTGTATATGTGGCACCTCCGCCCACTGTTATCCACAAATCCTCTAGTGAACCAATGTTTCATATCCAGGATCCTCACTACTACCCTCCGAAGCCTACTTTCAGACAACACGAGTCTCACGCTCCGATGATGGAAGCAAGTGCCGGGCAGGAAGAGATGGCTCGGAAAGTAAAAAGTCTTGAGAATGCTTTCCGCAATATGCAAGGACTGGGAGGGCAAGTAAGTGTAGCCTACAAAGACCTGTGTTTGTTCCCTGAGGTGCAGCTTCCTGCAGGATTTAAGTTGCCAAAGTTCGACATGTACAACGGACACGGGGATCCGGTAGCTCATCTAAGAGGGTACTGTAGCAAGATGAGAGGCGCGGGAGGTAGAGATGAATTATTGATGGCGTACTTCAGCCAAAGTTTGAGTGGATCGGCTCTGGAATGGTATACCCGACAGGACCATACAAGATGGTTCGTTTGGGATGACTTAGCGCAAGCTTTCGCTAGTCACTTTCAGTACAATTTGGAGATCATACCCGACAGGTTATCCCTTACCAAGCTGGAGAAAAAGCCAGGAGAGAGCTTTAGAGAATACGGTTTTAGATGGAGGGAACAGGCCGCTAGAGTGGATCCGCCAATGAAAGAGGGAGAGATGGTGGATTGTTTTCTGCAAGCTTTGGATCCAACATACTACGGCCATCTAGTGTCAGGCAATTGGAAAAAGTTTCAACGAAGTTATGAAAATGGGAAGTTTTGTAGAAGAGGGTTTGAAGACAAACAAAATTATGAGTTTTTCGGCTATCAAAGCCACCAATCAAGCTATACAGAGTGGAAGCGGAGGAGTGATGGGAAAGAAGAAGAAAGAAGAAGTATCAACCATTGAAAGTAGGTCATGGAGTCGCAACCCACATTATAACCCACCAAGACCCTATCGCTAACACCCACCAAGCCCGTCAACTCCATATAATCCACCACCACCATCTTACCCACCAAACCCCTACAACACACCAAGCCCATATAACCCATCACCACCACCATACCCACCAACTATCCCACATTACCACCACCCACAAGCACAAGCTTACCCACCACCACCACCCCATGTGTGGAGAGCTCAAGCTCCACACAATGTGTACCACACCCATAACACATACCCAACCCCTAAACCTTACCGAAACCAGAATAGACCCAGGCCGGACGCTGATTGGAGAAACAAAGCAAGAAAAACATTCACTCCTCTCGGAGAATCATATACCAGTCTTTACCACAGGTTGAAAGAATTGGGGATGTTGAGACCAATTGCACCAAAAGTTCCAAACCCACCCCCGAAAAATCTTGATTCTTCTGTCAGATGTGAATACTGTTCGGGAACATTGGGCCACGATACTGAGAAGTGTTGGTAATTAAAGAATGCCATTCAAGATCTTATCGATGAGAGGAGAATTGAAGTGCAGGCTCCCGAAGCCCCAAACATTACCCAGAATCCATTGTCGAATCACCACGAAACGAATATGATAGAATTGGTGCAGGGTGATGGCAATCAAAAACCATCTCAGGCCGTCATGATGATAAAGTCGAGTGACAAGTTAGAGAAGGAAATTGTGAAGGAGGAAGCAATTGTTGAGAAACCAAAGCCAGTAGTGGTGGGAGGTTTAAAGGTGGTAGTTCCAGGTGCAAAGACGATCGTGACTGTGAAAGGAGCAAGTGCAGAGCCAGTAATCATAAAACCAGTAGTGCAAATGCCAGTGGTGAATACGAAGACTGTACCTTGGAACTATAACAAGGTAACAGTAGTTTACAAGGGAAAAGAGATTTCTGGTGAAATTAACGAAACGCATGGACTCACTCGATCTGGAAGGTGTTTTGCTCCAGAGGAACTGAGAAAGATGAAGACGGTGAGAGAAAGTCAATTGAAGAAGCCAGTGTCGGAGGAGGAAGCAAAAGAATTTCTTAAGAAAATGAAGTCACAAGAGTACTCAGTGGTTGAGCAGTTAAGAAAGACCCCGGCCCAAATTTCTTTGCTATCTTTGTCGATACATTCAGAAGAGCACCGGAAGGCTCTTATGAAGATTCTAAATGAGGCTCATGTTCCGGAGAAGATTTCAGTGTGTCACTTGGAGAAGATTACCAGCAAAATTTTCGAGTCTAATAGAATCACCTTCTCTGATAAGGAGCTGCCGGTGGAGGGAACTGAACACAATAAAGCATTGTACCTCACAGTAAAGAGTGAAGAGTCAGTCGTGACCAGGGTATTGATTGACAATGGATCGAGCGCGAACATTTGCCCGCTGTCAACTTTAGGGAAGCTGAACATTAGCCCGGACAGAATCCGGAGAAACAGTATCAATGTGAGAGGGTTTGACGGCGGAGGTAAGAACACGCTGGGAGATATCATTTTGGAAGTGACCATCGGTCCCGTTGATTTTACAATGGAGTTCCAGGTACTCGACATTGGCGTGTCGTATAACTTGTTGTTAGGTCGACCCTGGATTCATGCGGCCAAGGCAGTGCCATCTTCTCTACACCAGATGGTCATGTTTGAGTGGGAACAGCAAGAGATTGTCGTACACGGGGAGGAAAATGCTTGTAATGTGGTAGCACCATTTGACGGTACTGATGGGGATAGGGGTCCTTGGGTCTACCAGGTGACGGATGCTGTTGTAGTGAACAAAATTGTTGAAGGAGAAAAGTTACCAACCCCTATGATGGCACCAACTGCTGTGATGGTGGCCAGAGAAATGCTGAAAAACGGATTCACACCGGGGAGGGGATTAGGCAAAACCCTGCAGGGAGTCACTCAACCAGTTCATCTTCCGGAGAATAAAGGTACATTCGGCTTAGGGTTCAAACCCACCTTTGCCGATATCCAAAGAGCCTCTAAAGCCAAGAAAAACTGGACCTTGCCCAAACCCATACCCAAATTATCCGACATCTTCATCTGGCCTGGTACAAAATATCAACCATCCGCTGCAGCAAAGTGCATTGAGACTCAACTCGATGAAGGAATGCTTGGTTTTGAGAAATTGTTTTGGGAGGTGAATACGATTGAAGCAGGGGAAGGCACGAGCAACATGGACGTGCAATTTGTGGGGCCCAGAGTCACATTGAACAATTGGGAAGCTACTCCTTTCCCTATCAGGAAGGAGTCTTGGTAGTTAGCTCAAAATTTCATCATTGCTTCCCCGAAAGTTGTTATTTTCCCCTCCCCATTCCCCTCATGAAAAAATCACCATGTATCCCGAACATTGTTCGTTTCTTTTATTAATGAAATGCAGCTTTTCCTTTTTCTTCACTTTTGCCTTATTTTTCTTTATTTTTCCTTTTGTACAGTTTTGCATGTGTTGATTCCAATGCCATGTCACGCGTGAAGGATTCTAGACCCAGTTCTGACAATCACGTTACTATACAAGAAATCGAGGAAGATAGTGAAATAGAATGTGAGGACGAGGAAGCCCTGGAGGAAATAAGTAAGGACATGAAACAATACGAGGAAAAACCCAAACCGAATCTGAGTGATACGGAATCTGTAAATTTGGGGAGCGAAGATGATGTCCGAGAAACAAAGATTAGTGTGCATTTGGAGGCACCCCTCGGGGATGAATTGATAAGGTTGTTACATGAATTTAAGGACATCTTTGCCTGGTCCTATGATGACATGCCCGGGCTTAGCACAGATTTGGTGGTACACAAGTTGCCTATCTACCCTGAATGCCGGCTAGTAAAACAAAAGCTGAGGAAATTCAAAACGGACATTAGCGTGAAGATAAAAGAAGAGGTGAATAAGCAGTTTGAGGCAAAGGTCATAAGAGTTACCAAATACCCCACCTGGTTGGCAAATGTTGTACCGGTCCCGAAGAAAGACGGCAAAACCAGAGTGTGTGTAGACTATAGAGACCTCAACAAAGCCAGTCCGAAGGATGACTTCCCATTGCCAAACATTCACATATTGATCGACAATTGCGCCAAGCATGAGATCGGTTCGTTTGTGGATTGTTATGCAGGTTATCACCAGATCCTGATGGACGAAGAAGATGCTGAGAAAACTGCCTTCATTACACCTTGGGGAACGTACTGTTACAGAGTAATGCCGTTTGGATTGAAAAATGCCGGGGCAACTTACATGAGGGCAATGACCACAATGTTTCATGATATGATGCATCGAGAAATTGAAGTATATGTGGACGATGTCATCATAAAGTCCGGAAAACAACCTGATCATGTGAAAGATTTGAGGAAGTTTTTCCAAAGACTCCGGAGGTACAATCTAAAGCTCAATCCGGCGAAGTGTGCTTTTGGAGTACCTTCGGGGAAACTACTGGGGTTTATTGTGAGTCGGCGAGGTATTGAACTGGATCCATCAAAGATCAAGGCTATTCAAAGTCTACCTCCGCCGAAGAACAAGAAGGAGGTCATGAGCTTATTAGGAAGGTTGAATTACATTAGTCGGTTCATTTCTCAATTGACATCAACATGCGAGCCGATCTTCAAGTTGTTGAAGAAAGATGCAGCAGCGAAATGGACCGACGAGTGTCATGAAGCCTTTGACAAGATCAAGGAATATTTGGCCAATCCTCCGGTGTTAGTTCCTCCAGAACCAGGGCGACCTCTAATTTTGTATCTGACAGTGCTGGATAACTCTTTCGGTTGTGTACTGGGTCAACATGATGAGACAGGCAAGAAAGAGCAAGCCATCTACTACCTCAGCAAAAAGTTTACATCCTACGAGGTGAAGTATACCCAACTGGAGAGAACTTGTTGTGCATTGATTTGGGTGGCTCAGAAGCTAAAGCATTATTTGTCAGCATACACTACGTACTTGATATCACGATTGGATCCTCTCAAGTATATATTTCAGAAGCCTATGCCTACGGGAAGACTGGCCAAATGGCAGATTCTGCTCATAGAATTCGACATTGTCTATGTAACTCGTACGGCAATGAAGGCACAAGCTATTGCGGACCACTTAGCCGAGAATCCGGTGGATGATGAATATGAACCATTGAAAACATACTTTCCGGATGAGGAGGCAATGCTTGTCGAGGAGGTGGAGCAAGAGGAGAGGCCAGGATGGAAAATGTACTTTGACGGAGCTGTCAACAGCAGGGGCGTTGGTATCGGAGCGGTACTCATTTCAAGTACGGGTCAACACTATCCCGTCACAGCTCAGCTCCGATTTTTCTGTACCAACAACATGGCCGAATATGAGGCGTGCATCTTGGGATTAAGGATGGAAATTGACATGGGTATTCAAGAGATTTTGGTCATGGGTGACTCGGATCTCTTAGTACACCAAATTCAAGGGGAATGGGAGACCCGAGATTTGAAATTGATACCATATCGGTATTGTTTGCACGAGTTGTCTCAAAGATTCCAGTCTATAGAATTCAAGCACATCCCGAGAATGCACAATGAGATCGCAGATGCTTTGGCCACATTGTCCTCTATGTTGCATCATCCGGACAAGACATACATAGATCCGCTCCAGATCCAAGTCCGAGATCAGAATGCTTATTGCTTCGTTGTGGAAGAAGAGTCGGATGGAGAGCCGTGGTATCATGATATCAGAGAATACTTGAAAGCTGGCAAATACCCGGAGCAAGCCACCGGAGACCAGAAGAGAGCCATCAGGCGTCTGGCCAATGGATTTTTCTTCAGTGGAGGAGTGGTATACAAAAGAACACCAGATCTGGGTTTATTGCGGTGTGTAGATGCACAACAAGCAGATGAAATCATGATTGAAGTACATGCTGGAGTATGCGGACCCCACATGAGTGGATATGTTTTAGCAAAGAAGATCTTGAGAGCTGGGTACTACTGGCTCACGATGGAGCGCGATTGTATCAGGTATGTAAAGAAATGCCATCAATGCCAGGTACATGGGGATCTGATCCACTCCCCGCCTTACGAGTTGCACACAATGTCAGCACCTTGGCCCTTGTTGCTTGGGGCATGGATGTCATCGGCCCAATAGATCCAGCCGCTTCTAATGGGCACAGGTTCATCCTGGTTGCAATTGATTATTTCACCAAGTGGGTCGAAGCTAAGACATTCAAGGCGGTGACGAAGAAAGCGGTGGTGGATTTTGTGCACGAAAATATTATATGCCGATTTGGAATCCCCAAGGTGATTATCACGGACAATGGAGCCAATTTAAACAGTCATCTCATGGCGGAAGTTTGTGAAAGGTTTAAGATCACGCACCGCAATTCCACAACTTACAGGCCAAAGGCGAATGGTGCAGTAGAGGCGGCAAATAAGAATATCAAGAAGATTCTCCGGAAAATGGTGGAGGGATCCAAGCAATGGCATGAAAAGTTACCTTTTGCTCTCATGGGTTACCGCACGACGGTACGTACTTCTATCGGAACCACACCTTATACCCTGGTGTATGGAACAGAGGCTGTTATACCCGCAGAAATAGAAATACCGTCATTGCGAATTATAGCCGAATCTGAGATAGATGACGATGAATGGGTAAAGGCCCGGCTAGAACAGTTGAATTTGATCGATGAGAAGAGATTGGCCGCAGTCTGCCATGGACAGTTGTATCAGCGGAGAATGGCCAGAGCATATAATAAGAAGGTACGACCTCGAAAGTTTGAAGTCGGACAACTGGTATTGAGGCGTATCTTACCACATTGGGCCGAGGCAAAAGGCAAGTTTGCGCCGAATTGGCAGGGACCATTCGTGGTATCACGGGTGTTGTCCAATGGAGCATTATATTTAACAGATGTTGAAGGAAAGTGCGTAGAGACCGCTATCAATTCAGATGCGGTCAAAAGATACTATGTATGATTCCTTTTCAATTGTATGTTTTGTATTTTGTTATGATTTTGGAATTGAAATGACGAAGGCGTTTTATTCTCTATCCAAACACTTTATCCATTGATAACCCCTTTGAGCCTTAATGAATGAATTCTTTCATATCCTTCTCTCGGAATCGCTCTAGTGCAATAAGATCGAAATTGCCAGAATGAAAAATGAAATGATGGAAAAATGAAAAAATAATGAAAAAATGAAAATGAAAAAAATGAAATGAAAAAAATGAATGAAAAAAAAAAGAAAAAGACGAAAAAATCGGGAAAAAGTCAAAAAGAAATCCATCTAACTTGTGAAGTTGGATGAACTACGTCCGACTTGATCCCGAAAGGGTACGTAGGCAGCCTCTCTGAGGTTCAGTCACAATAAAGAAAAAATCCAAAAATTCCCCACATATTGAAACTGGGGCAGAAGTTATGTTTAATAATTCCGAGAGTTGTAAATATTTTTAACCCTCGTTGAAATTTTGAGCCTTTATATCTTTCTTTCTTAACCCGTCCAAAAGCCACGTTACAGTCCAAAGAAAGACCTTCTGATCAATTTTGAAATGATAACAAATACAACGAAGGAGGAGCGAAGCATCGGATAATACCCGTGGTACAGAAAACGAAATACAAAAAGGAAAAATGGAAAAATAAAAAATGAGAGAGTCTCATCAGTGAAAACCTTAGCCGGCACTGTGAGACGATTGTGAGGTTGAGAGAAATAAAATGAGAGAGTCTCATCAGTGAAAACCTTAATCGGCACTGTGAGATGATTGTGAGGTTAAGAGAATAAACGAGAGAGTCTTATTGGTGAAAACCTTTCGAGGCACCGTAAGGCGATCGTGAGGACTATCAAAAGAGAAAAGGCAACAAAAAAGAGTATTGGTTTGGGTCAAAGGCAATTCAGAGTCAGAATAATGATTGGAACGAACTGGGTCAGAGTTTAAATACATGGCATGGTCAGCGGAATCAGCCAGCAAATACCCAGATAAGTTCTGTCATCTCTCCAAAATACCCTTACCTTTCTTTCATTTTTTCTGCATTTCATTGTTTACCCTTTTGAGAGCTAACTACCAGCTCCCGATAACGGAAGTTGAAACAACATTGGATCCGAAAGGATAGAAGATTGGGGAGGAGAATAAAGAAGCTTGGCAAACATGGCCAAAGAAAAAGAAAACAAAACAAAAATGGAGAAATGAGAAAAATACAAAAGAGTCTGCAAGGGACAAGAAGTCGGAAGTCATGCAACACGAGAAAGCAAAAACAAAGAAGTGGGGACGGCAGATGCCAGTTGCCAGCAGTTTATATCTAATAAATTTTGTTTCATGCAGAAACAAATTGTCACTAATCACTTTAAAGTGAATGTGACCAATGTGGAAAATTTAAAATACCAAAAAGAGAAAGTCCGCCGAATAAGTGGAGAAATTCACAGGCAAGAGATAAGTTGGTAAAAAGAAAATACCAAAAAGATGAAGGTAACATCTTTTAAAATCCACTCCCCAGTCCTCAGGCTACGGGAATACTTTTCTGCATCGCATTGCACGTTTAAATTCTGCGTTAGGCGCCCACCTTCAAATACGGAATACTTTCCGCATCGCATTTGCACGTTTAAATTCCGTTAGGCGCACACCTTCAAATACGGGAATACTTTTCTGCATTCGTATTGCACGTTTAATTTCCGTTAGGTGCCCACCTTCTAATACGGGAATACTTTTCTCGCATCGCATTGCACGTTTAATTTCGTTAGGCGCCCACCTTCAAATACGGGAATATTTTCTCTGCATCGCATTGCACGTTTAATTTCGTTAGGCGCCCACCTTCAAATACGGAATATTTTTCGCATCGCATCGCACGTTTAATTTCTCGTAGGTGCCCACCTTCAAATACGGGAATACTTTTCTCGCATCGCATTTGCACGTTTAAATTCTCGTTAGGCGCCCACCTTCAAATACGGAATATTTTCTGGCATCGCATCGTACGTTTAATTTCCGTTAGGTGCCCACCTTCAAATACGGGAATACTTTTCTCCATCGCATTGCACGTTTAAATTCCGTTAGGCGCCCACCTTCAAATACGGGAATACTTTCTCCATCGCATTGCACGTTTAAATTTCGTTAGGTGCCCACCTTCAAATACGGGAATACTTTTCTGCATCGCATTGCACGTTTAATTTCCGTTAGGTGCCCACCTTCTAATACGGGAATACTTTTCTCCATCGCATTGCACGTTTAATTTTCGTTAGGCGCCCACCTTCAAATACGGGAATATTTTCTCGATCGCATTCCACGTTTAATTTCCGTTAGGCGCCCACCTTCAAATACGGGAATATTTTCTCGCATCGCATTGCACGTTTAATTTCCGTTAGGTGCCCACCTTCAAATACGGGAATACTTTTCTCCATCGCATTGCACGTTTAAATTCCGTTAGGCGCCCACCTTCAAATACGGGAATACTTTCTGCATCGCATTTGCACGTTTAAATTCTCGTTAGGCGCCCACCTTCAAATACGGGAATATTTTTGCACATCATGGTTTATATAGTCAAAAGCCCACACTGGGCAGAAAAAGAAAAAAGAGGTAGTTTGTTGTTTTGTTTTAAGCAGGTTCAGTTCGAGATCAAGAAAAACAAGAAAATCAACAAAAAAGAGAGTCATCAAGAAAAACAAGAAAATCAACAAAACAGAGAGTCAACAAGAAAAACAAGAAAATCAACAAAAAGAGAGTCATCAAGAAAAACAAGAAAATCAACAAAAAAGAGAGTCAACAAGAAAAACAAGAAAATCAACAAAAAAGAGAGTCAGCATCAAAGAAAATCAACAAAAAAGGAAGATTCTGCATCACCGGAAAGGGAAGAAGAGCAAAAGCTAGATTAAGAACAATTGTAATTGTAGGATCATAGCTTAGAATAGCTTCTTCATTTTACATTTTCCCCCCGGTGTAATAAGGAGTAAGTCAGCAGGTCTCAACAGTGTCAATGCAACAGTGAGTCTGGTAGTTTTTAAAACTGCCAGACCTTCCCGAACTACACTGACCTGATTCCTGTTTAGCCCAGGATATGTAGGCAACCTCTAAAGCAGGGTGCGGTCAAAAGGTTTTCAAAAATGCTTTCACGGAATGTGCCGATGTGCAAAAATCTCTCATTACTGCTCACTTGTCTTTGCACTGAAACTCTTCGTGTTCCCGAGCAAAGAGGGGCAGCTGTGAGCACGTGATTTTTGCACCGAGCAAACAATTCCAAAATTAAAATAAATATATTTTTGAGTGCAATTACTTGCTTTGCTTGGAATTAGCTATACTTTTGAGTTTGAATAAGTAGAAATTAGAAGAAAATCAAAAAAATAGGTTGAGTAATTAATTTGTTAGTTAGCAAAATAGTTTAAATAGGAGAAAATAAAGAAAAATAGCAGAAAAATTGCAAAAAATACTAGAAAATTAGAGTAATTAGTAAATTAGGATTTATGATTTTTCATAAAAGAAAAAGAAAAAAAAAGTATAAAAGAAAAATACATAAAAATAGATTAATATCGGAAAATACAAAATTGGTAGTGTATTAAGCTTGGGCCAATTTGAATTGGATTTGGAGGCCCAAGCACTTAAGCCCAAACAGACCCGGTCCAATGGTTTTGAGCAGAGGTGATCTCAGCCGTTCGTCTCCTCAAATCAACGGCTGAGAATAATAGTTGAATTATAAGGGGATTAATTAATGCTGAGATTTGATCTTAGCCGTTCATTCAAGGTGATCTAACGGCTAAAGACCTTAGTCTCATAAGCAATCAAACGGCGCCGTTTTAGTAACGTGAGTGTGAGCCGTTGATCTCCATCAATTGGACGGCTCAGATTATCTCGGATGCCTTGGCTATATAAGGCTTTGGTCTGAATTCTCGCCCATTTTTTATGAACCCTAGAGACCAGCCGCCCCTCTCTTCATCTTCATCACCATCGCCTTCATACAAAGAACCCTAGCCGGCCATGGCGGCCACCACTCCCACGGTGGTCGCCGGCTTCCCTTTACCCCACTTCTCATCTTCTCCTTCTTCTTCATTTCATAATACACCCAAAACCCCAGAAAAATACCCTGTTCTTCGAAGTCCCGGTCACCGGAATCTACGCCGGTGACCACTAAAGTATGAAGATCCACCTAAAACCAATGCCAATCTCTTCCTCTCCACTTGATCTATTACCCTACCCCACTGGTTCCCCTCGAATCAGCCCCAATCGCCTCGAATATCCCAAAAAGGGTCGTCGGAACCCTAACTCCGGCGACCCCCAAACCTCAAATCACCCAAAGGTCTCGTCTTTTACCATCCTCTAACACCCCTTATAACTTAGAATCCCAAAAGGCTCCCCCTTTGAGCCTAAAAGAAAGACCAGAGGAAAAACAGAAGAAAAAAAAAAGAGTTCTGAAAAAGAATAAAGAAAAAAGGAAACAAGAAGAAAGGCTAGGGAATCAGAGAGTGAAAAGAGAGTGAAAAGAGAGAAATAGGAAGCTCGGGGGACCGGCCCCGCTAAGCTAAGTCCCCGACCCTTATGTGCTTTCTCTATGCTTTATTCGTTTTCTTTGCTTCTCTGTGCTTTATTCGTTTTCTTTGCTTGTTTGTTCATGTATTCGATTTCTTTGCTTGTCTGTTCATGTTCTCTTGTCTTTCATCTTATGTTTCTGTCTGTCTTTTCTATTCTGTAGATTCTCTATATCTTATGTTTCATCTGTTAGTTTAGGTTTTTAACTTGCTCATCTTTCGTATCTTGTTCCTGTTTGTCTGTTCATCCTCTCTTGTTTCATATCTTCCATCCTGTGTATTCTTGTATGTTTTTCTGTTTCTTTTTAGATCCTGAAATCGTATTAGGGTTTCTTAACTCGCTCATTTTTATATATTTGTTCTTCTGTTCGTTGGTTTCAAATTATGTTCTGTTTCTGATAAGTCAAAGTGTTACCTTGATTCTCTTCTCTTCATCATCTTGTGAACAATATGGTCTTTGATCTGTTTGGCTCTTATAGTATAGCTTTTCTTCTACTGTTATGCATGCTTAGTTTTGATATTAGCTTAACTCTTATTTTCTTTTCATCTTTTAAGTTGATGTCCTGACTGTTCTTCCATGCGTATTCTTCACTCTTGGTTTTAGCTAGAGTTCTCTTATTTGTTTAGCTTGCAACATTGTTTCTGTTTGCTCAAAGCCTAAGTCACTTCTGACTCTTTTCTTGTCTTCACTTTTACTAAATCATATAGTTTTGGATTTGTTCTGATTGCTCTTGTGGCTTTAGCTTGAAAGATATATGATAGAACTAGGTTTCCTTTCCATCTCATTTTTCCTCATAATGTTCTGTTGCTTTGTTTGTTTCAAGTCATGTTATGTTTCTGATTGAGTCAAAAGAGTTACCTTGATTCCATTATAGTCCTTGATTTGTTTAGCTTTCATAGTCTAGTTAACTTTTCTTCTACTGTCACTGTCATGCATGCTTAACTCTTATTTTCTTTTCATCTTTTTAAGCTGATGCCTGACTGTTCTTCTTTGTGTGTCCCTCACTCTTGGTTATAGCTAGAGTTCTCTTGTTTAGCTTGCAACATTTCATCTGTGAAATTAGATATCTCTTGTGCTTCCCTTCATGATCAGTTTAGTTGTTTTACCCTAATTAGAGTCTCTCCTACTAGTTCAAATGTCCATACTGTTCTATCTTCTTTACATGAATTAGTTTGGTCCTAAGGCCAGTAGTTGGTTCTCATGAATGATATAAGTCATGCTTCATTTCTTCTGGACTGTTTTGTGAGAATTTAGTGTCCATATGCCCATGAATCTTGAGTATGTTAGAGTCTTTCAGTGAGTCATTTAACATAAGTTGTTTCTAATTAGTTCTGTTCAATGATTAATTGATATCTTTGCTATATGAACCTGAGCAATGTGAATTGATTAGTTGAGATTCAACATTATCAAATCCCTTTTCTAAATTTTAATTAGTTGGTAAACACTGTTAGGTTTCATATGGTTATGGGTGCAATTACATTTTGAAATGGCTAAAACTGCAATAGTTCCATGTTAGTTGAACACTGTTAATGCTTTCATGCTTAGGTGAATTGGCTATAACTGCTAGTGCTAGGTCTCATTAATTAGTTAGTTTTAAATAGGAATTAGCTGAAAATGATCATAATTAGGCTATAAGTTAAATAATTGGCCTAAGAATGGTCAACCTTGCAAGGGGTTTGACCAATTCTATAAGCCCTAACACACAGCTCACTGTTAAAAGTGGCTGGTTGTGCAAAAGGGGCTATGTCTGCAAATGCAGACTAGCCAGGCTCTCTTTAGAGCCCTGAGCATGAAATGGCCAAACCTGCAAATGGTTTTGGGCCCAAATGTTCAGTAATTGGCCTTAATAGCCAAAGCCAAGTCTCAACTTGAGACTGGCTAAGTTTTAAATAGTTTAATCATAATAATAAAGCAGGCTATGCCTGCAATTAGCTTAAATTGAAATAATTTGGTCTTAATTGACTGGAATTAGATTAAAAGTGGCTAAAACTGAAATAGTTTCTTAAAATAAATCTGGCCAGCCCTTAAATACTAATGCCAGGGCTGGCTATTAGTTAAATAGGTGCAAAACAAGCTAAAATTGACCTAGGTAGGCTAGTAAATCAGCAGTGCCCTTAGGGGCATAATTGGGTATTAAAAAGGTAAAATAGTAACTAGTTAGAACTTAAAAGGGTAATGGAGTCATTCATGCTCCTGATTTCTGCAATTTTGCAGAGATTTAGGGGTATAATGGTCTCCTAAAAATGGGAAATCTGTAAAAATCTCAAACCCCTAAGGTCATACTAGTAAAAGGCCCTAAAAGGAATCTTTTAGAACCTTCCAGCACATGCTGGAAGGGTTTTTCATAACTGAAATGGGGCTTAAGTGTAGAATTGATAATTTTAGGAGGGGAAGAAGTGGGATTAATCCCATACTTCCTCCCCAAGTCTTCAGCCCTAAAAATAACTATAAATATCTCTTAAAAAGGGGCTGAATGGGGGTTCCAATTTGGGCAATCTGAAATTCATTTCCAACATTTGAGCAATCTGAAATTCATACTTAGGCTAATTATTGAGAAGAAATACTAGGAAAAACATAGCAATTTAGCAGCAATCATTTCTGGAAATTCCGGGTGTGAGAGCTTGTGGTTTTAATCTAGTTTTTCTGGGTTTTTGTTCGATTATCTGCTGGGTTTCTCTCGTATTGCTGTTGATGTGCTGTTGTGTTGCTGTGTTGATCTAGCTCTCATTTCACTGTTGCATTGCTGATTGAGTCATTGCTGTCTGCTTCTATCCCTTAGAACTCATTGGTTTTCTTGGCTTTGATTCAGGTATATTACTCTCACACTTGAAGCTGTAATGCTGGTTTATTGAAATAGAAATGGAGCTTCAGATTCTGATTATGCCGTCGAGTAGTATAGTTTAATTTCATTTTTTAATTTGTAGTAAAGTATGTAGTAGCTGAAGAACAAAACCAAACAGAAACAATGTAATAGTTAGTATATTAGAAGTAGTGTAGTAGTAGAATAGTTATAAGTAGTGTAACACTTAGTTAATTAGGTAAAAGTCTCTAAAATGAAGCCAAAAGACCATCACATAAGTTAATAAGCTCACCTAGTTAATCTGTTTTGTAAATCGTAAGTTCGAATAAGGCTAAAAGGGAAACAAACAATTGAGTAATGAAGCTGGTTTCGATAACATCAAATAGATTTGGCTCTTATTAAAAACAGTAGTTAATCATTCGGTTAATCAGTCTCTGGATATTAATAAGCACAAGAGAGAAAAAGAAGTAGTGATTCGTTTGAAACTAGATTGGTAACATCGATCAAACCCAAAATTGTAGTACAGCAGTATGTATATAGGTAGCTGTTTAGCTTTTAGATAATATGGTTATTGTCAATAAGCAATTGGGTTGTTTAAGCACTGTATCACATAGATGAAATATCTCTTTGATTGAATAATTCTAATATTGATTTAAGCCATCAACAGAAAACAAAGAAATAGGTTTAGTCCATTCACTTATTCATTAAGTAGTTATGACATTGGATTAATAATGATATGCTTGTACAGCTATTCCACTCTTTTGATCAATAAAATGGTAGTTAAATTTTATTTCTACGTGTCTGATTTACTTTGAGTTCCTTATTTTGTCCTTTATTATTGTTTCATTCGATTTAAATCTCTATATGAAGCCGATTGGGCCAACGAGCAAGAATCTTAAAACTGCCTGGGCATCAGAAGACTTGGGCAGTTCGAACGTATATGAAGAGAAGACCAGGCCTTTTAAATAACAGATTTCAACGGGCCTGGATTATTATAGTGTTAGTAATACGATTAAGGAAAGAACAAGTGTAGAAAACGTAGTTAAATACAAGTATTGAACCATTTAATGAAAATTGGGACGAGCCTCGCCCGAATAACACCGGGGCCCCCATTTAGTAATGATATAATACAAATAGACCCGGGAAAGCTAATAGCCAATTCCATAGCTTCTCCCAAAAGATTTAAAAGCCGATAGACGTTACTTTAGGGCACGATTTTAATATACTTTCCTATGAACGAGTGTGCACTTGGTGCGACTCAAATCCAAATCTCGGTAAAGCTGAAATACATCAAAAGTCATAGGCGTACTGGTTGCGGTATGACTCGAGGCGTGTTTTCGCGATACCGCAAATTCCTAAAAATGATATTTAACGTAAAAGCACATTATGTTGTTAAAATTTATAATTGAGTCAAACAAAAGTCAAGAACGACAGTGGAGCGACCGTGCTAAAACCACGGAATCCGGGAGTGCCTAACACCTTCTCCCGGGTTAACAGAGTTCCTTATCCGGACCTCTGCTTCGCAGACATTTTTAAGAGTCAAAATTCCTCGAATTCGGGATTAACCGGTGACTTGGGACACCATTGCCATTCCCAAGTGGCGACTCTGATTAATCTCTAATAAAATCCCGAACCGATTGTCCTTAAATTGGAAAAACTCCTTCCCTTACGTTATTTTATCCGTCTCGGGTAATTGAGCGCCGGGGTATACCCTACAAGTGTATTTATACGCTTTTAAGTATATGGGGTAGTAAAAAGGGAGGTGTGACAATAAGTATCCTAGAAGACTGCACCACTGACTCTGACTGAGTAGGTCTGGATTGGCCATGATTAAAACCACTCTTGCTCCCAGATGGAGCTCCACTAAACCTGCCGACGCTACAAGCCCTTTTACTTTCTCGCTCGGTCCTGTCCTTCTCATGATAAGACTCATAACGAAGAGCAGTGTCAACTACATCTTCGTACGAACCACCTTGAATATCCCTAACCATAGGACCCCGATAACAATGCTCGAGCCCATCCACGAACCTCCTCACCTTCTCATGCTCATCTTCAACTGGAAAAAGTGCATAACTCGCTAACTCAGTGAACTTAGCCTTATACTCCGTAACTATCAAACTGCCCTGACACAGTTGCTTGAACTAACGTCTCATGTCATCTCGCTTGCTTAGTGGAACGACGTTATCCATAAACATAGCTGAAAACTCTAACCAAGTTATAGGTGGTAAACCTGCTCGTTTACCTCTCTAAACTGAGTTCCACCATACTCTATAGATCCTGAAAATAGAAAAGTAGAAAATTCCACCCCTCGAGTCTCTTTCAGCCCCAAAGTAGATAGCATCTTCTCACAACGTTGAATGAAATTTTGAGGCTCAATAGAAGCCTGTGTAGCATCGAACTCTGGTGGCTTAAGATTTATGAAATTCCTAAGATCCTTAGACTGCCCTGTATTTGCAACTGGCTGAATGACCTATTGAGGGGCTATCTGAGGAGATGCAACATTCAACTGAACCTGCTTGCGCCTGCGAAGTAGTCTGGGGAGCTGGAAGTCCATCCTGAGTAGGCACTAACACCTCCAACACATTCAACAACCTCATCACTGCATCTGCAGGTGTCACGCCTCCTTTTTTACTTTTAAATAAGTATACCTCGTTATTTACTAATACACCCCAGGAAAGAATATAATAATAACAACAGGGAAGGAGTTTTTCCACTTAAAGGACAATCGGAACGAGATTTATTTATTAGATTTCAGAGTCGCCACTTGGGAAAATAATGGTGTCCTAAGTCACCAGTTTAATCCCGAATCGAGGAAATTATGACTTTGTTTTATAGTCTGCGAAACTAGAAATCCAGATAAGGAATTTTGTTAACCCGGGAGAAGGTGTTAGGCACTCCCGGATTCCGTGGTTCTAGCACGGTCGTTCAATTGCCATATTTGTAATATTTGATTTCCTTATATGACTTAGTGTCAAATAATATTGATGTTCCGCTTTGGTTAATTTTAGGATTTCACGACGTTGCGAAAACGCATTTCGAATAACACCGCAACCAGTACGCATGTGACCTTGATGCATTTCAGCTTCGCTGGGATTTTGATTTGAGTCACATATGTGCACTCATATTAGGAATGTATATTTATTATAAACCGTGCCCTAAGGTGTCTACGTCTTGTTAATTTTGGGAGAGACTGTGGAATTTGCTAAACGGTCATTCCAATTTCTAACATTTTTTAAGAAATTATGGAGGGCCCCGCAACTATGCCTTTGTGATTTAGCGCATTAAGGTCTTTTCCTAAGTATACTGTATTTTCTATTTCTGTTTTTTCCTTAGGTATAAATGTTTTAGATTTTGTGTCATTTTTCATATTCCTTTATTGGGATTCAGGCCCCTTTTATACGCTATTGGGCCTAAAATCCAGGCCTCCTCACATTATTACATCCAGGTGCAACTGGATAACTAAGTTCCGGCTAGCATTTTCGTTTCTCTCCCAAGGCATTAATACCATGGCAATTAGATCAGGGCCTGTATTCACAGTGAGGCCCAGGTTACTTATGTCTAAAGAGGAATTGAAGCAGACCAACATTTAAACAACAATACTACGAACAAATACTTAACAATTAACTATTTCAAATAATGGAAAATTACATTTGCTCCTTACTATTTTCAGTATTGTCAATTAACTAAAAATGTCAACACTAGTTTAATCAACTTGTTACTTATTTAACTACTAAACTAACAGAGTATGAATCTGTGAATTATCTATTGGTTGAGACATTATTTACAGAGTTATTATTGCTCTCATTAAACTAGAGACAGTGTTTTAAGCTTTAACTAGACATGCTTGAATTACCACCGTTGTTACAACCACATTCAGGTCATCATATCACAACAACTTAATACGAGTTCTGTAGCTAAACCAATTTCAACAGTGATATAACAGTAATCACGATTCAAAATCCTACTACTCACGCTTTTTCGAATTAATTGATGCTGATTCAGAACTTGGTTAACGAAAATATCTAAGTATTAGTATTACATGTCCAATTTCAGAATAGTTATGAATCTAAGTGTATTAACTGTGTTTTAGCTGGTTTTAGTTTTAGGTGATAATTCCTTACTTAGCTCTTTTATCCTGCTGTTTATCGAGTCAAAACATATTTCTAGTCTACTAATTATTACAACCCAATCCTAGATGAATTACAAGAATCTAAGTACCTCCAAACTACATAATGGAATACATATACTTGAAAATTCATATAACACAATTTTATATCATTTTTTCTCCAATCAGCAGCTCATTACAACTTCAGGTCAATAGTAGTGTACCTGGTTCAAAACAGATCGATGAGTCTAGAGTTTGGAGAAGAAGAATAGTGAGCAACCAATAACAATGATACAATAACAGTAATGAGACGATTCAATCATAGCAAACAGCTACCAGACTCCAAATATGGAACCCAACAAATCAACCCAAGTAAAATCAGAGAATCCGGCAAAGTCGAGATGAATTAATGAAGAATCGACGCACAGAAATCCCAGAACAGCACTCAAGTTAATTAGCTTTCGTCAATGTGTGTTACCCTTAGTTGTATATTTCAGAACTTTAGAACTCTTTTCGATTTCAAAATCTTGACTAATCTCTGAATTCTCCAAAATTCAGCCCCTTTTCAGGCTTATTAGAGGCCTATTTATAGAGTTATTTTGGGGAAAATTTCAAATAAGTTAATTCTATTTCCCTCCCCTTATTCTTTTCAATTAGTTACAGTATAGTCTATTAGAATTGTATGGAACTACCCTAGAACCCCTGCTAGAAGGTTCTATGTAGTTCTATTGGGTTCTTTTAGGCATGTTTTACCTAATTACCCTCACTTGATAAGGTTTATTTCATTATTGCCTTTTAGTTCTGCCCAGTTTGCCCTTTATTTTCTAAGTAATTGCAGAAATACCAAGTACTAAAGTCATTTTTATCCTTATAGGCTCTGTTTAATCTACAGAAATGCCATTTGCCCTTTCCCTTTTACCCCTTTTATTTATTCATTATTACCCGACCTGCCTTGGGTATGGCAGAACTAGGGTAACATTTGTTTAACCAATAGTCACTAATTAGAAATGTTTTAAGACTTAACAAGTTTAGACCACACCCCTTTTCATTATTAGCCACCACTTATCAGAATATAACTATTTATCAGAATATGACCACTATTTAAAACATAGCTACTTATCAAAAGCATAGCCACTTAATAAAAAATAGACACTTAATCAACACTCAGACTTGACTCACAAGCGTAGCCACAAGACCTTTATACTCATGACCCAAATAACATAAGTACTCAAAAGTTCAGAATGAACTTACATACGAATCAAGTTACAAATATAGTCAGATTCATATTATTTTGCACATATAGCCTTAATCACGAATTAATTTTCAATTAATCAGAACTTAGAGGAGGAATTTGATAATGGTTGAATTCCAACTAACCAAAACTCAATCGAGACAGAATATAAAGAACAAACACATAAAACAGACTAATTAGCACATGATTCATGCGTAGTTAATATCAAAAACCCTAATAACACTTAGAATTTTTTAGGCATGTGTAAGATTCAAGGCTCGCATGAACAGGCAGAGATAGATTTGTATTTTTATACATGCATAAGAAACAGGCTCAGATAAACACGGAAGACATGTAAAGAAACATTTTTCAAAACACATAGCAACCAAGAATAGAAACAGAGGTGGGGAACTAAGCTTTTTCGGGCTTTTTCTTTCCCTTTTTTCCTTTTCTTTCTTTTCTTCTTTCTTTCTTCTTTCTTTCTTCTTCGTTCTTTTCATTTTTCTAGATTTTTAGAACTTTGAAGATGTTTGGTCTTCTGAGTATTGGATCTTTCCAAATGGGGGCTTTGGGTTCGATTTAGGTATATATGAAGGGTGGTCTGGAGACCTGGTGTAGTGTTTTGGGGGTGGGGTTAATTTTGGTACTCGTCGGAGTAGGGTTCCGGCGAGTGTTTTTATGATATTCAGCATGTTTGAGGGTGATTCGAGGGAAACCACCCAGATAGGGTGATAGATCACCTCAAGACAGTTTAAGGGTGTTAATATGGGACCTTGGTTCATACTTTGTGAGGTCGCCGGCTAGGGTTCCGGCGACCGGAGTTTCAAGAATAGGGAGGACAATAGTTTTAGTCGAGGTTTTATGGTGGATTGAAGGTTTTTTAGGTGGTGGAGGGGTGTTTGAAGTTTGTCTGAGCCGGAGACGACGACTGAGGCATGGTTTTCTGGTGGTCTCCATAAGACTGGAGGAGGAAGAAGGTGAGTCTCAGGCGACTAGGGTTTCTTAGAGATATGTATATGTGTGTATAATGGAGGACACAATGTGAGATGGGAGTATATATATTAGTCGAGTATCGTTAATTCCTGACCGTTGGATTAGTTAAGATCAACGGCCAGGATCTTGTAGCCTCGAGATGGTGTCGTTTGTTTTAATGAAGGATCTCCTTAGGTCCGTTTGGATTATAACATTGGACGATTGAGATTGATTTATCTAAGCTATATCGTTTAGCTTTAATGAGACATTGCTCTCATCCGTTTCATCAGCTATATTGGACGGCTAGGATTAACTCTATATGCGACGTCATTTGGTTTATAAAAGAACCGCCTCATCTGGTCCATTCGATTCAAATCATCAACGGC
Organism: Nicotiana noctiflora; assembly: GCA_032618575.1. Classification (NCBI taxonomy): domain Eukaryota; kingdom Viridiplantae; phylum Streptophyta; class Magnoliopsida; order Solanales; family Solanaceae; genus Nicotiana; species Nicotiana noctiflora. The sequence goes on along the minus strand of JASVEL010003667.1, from coordinate 222,232 downwards.
TTGGATTTATTTGGTTGGTACGACGTCGTTTGATTATAAGCCTGGGAAGACCAGGCTTATTTCGTTTGGGCCTGGTCTGTATTTTAGGCTTGGTATATGTATTCCCTTGTATATTTAGCCCAAATTCATATTGTATATTGTATTTTGACTTGTATTTTATTTATTTCTTGTATTTTCTTTTTGTATTTTGTATTTTTCTTTTTGTATTTATTTCAACTGCTATATTTCCTTTATTTTCTATTCTCTTGATTTTTCCCTTAATTTTCTGATATTTTTGCCATTTTACTTTTATTTTCCGGTATTTTTGCATTTTACTTGATTTTTCTGAATTTTAACATTTTATGATATTTCCCAATTGATTTCTTTTGTAATTTTCATTTTAATTTTATTTTCAAACAAAAACACCGGTATTTCAACTAAATCACACAATTGCAAACAAAAAATCATTTTTGTATTATTTTATATATATATATATATATATATATATATATATATATATATATATATATATATATATATATATATATATATATATATTAGAACTTAATTGCTTAGGGAAAAAATTACGTACTCACAGCTGCCCCTCTTTGCTCGGGAACGCGAAGAGTTTCAGTGCAAAGATAAGTGAGCAGTAATGAGAGAGTTTTGCCCATTTGCATAATCCGTAAGAAGCATTTGAAAAACTTTTGACCTCACCCTGATTCAGAGGTTGCCTACATATCCTGGGCTAAACATGAATCATGTCAGTGTAGTTCGGGAAGGTCTGGTAGTTTGAAACTACAAGGGAATTGCTATTGTTGCTGACTGACTCCTTATTACACCGGGATAAAAATAAAATAAAGAAGCTATTCTAAGCTATGGTCTATGAATTACAAGAAAATCCTATCTATGTCTTGTCTTCTTGTATTGTCTCGCTCTTCCATATTGCATGTTGCTCTTTATTTGCCTCTTTAATTTTTTGTGAATTTTTGCTCATGACTTGCTTCCAACATACTTCTTTCATCTATTTGTATGACTTCAAAATGTGCTTCTTGCTTCCAGGTCGATACCTTTTTATTGCAAAAACAAAGAAAACTTTTTTCCTCTGCTCCAATATGGGGCTTTCAATGTATTATGGTGTTACTCTATTAGAAAAACTTTTAAAAATACATAAAATATTCCCTCGTTATATAGGTGGGCGCCTGAACAGAAATTAAAATGCTGAAAAGTATTCCCTCGTTATACAGGTGGGCGCCTGAACATAAATTAAAATGCTGAGAAGTATTCCCTCATTATACATGTGGGCGCTTGAACAGAAATTAAAATGCTGAAAAATATTCCCTCGTTATCCACACTTTTACACCGTATCTACAACTTATCTATAATTTCTGAAAATATATCTTCTTCTTCTTCTTCTTCTTCTTCTTCTTCTTCTTCTTCTTCTTCTTCTTCTTCTTCTTCTTCTTCTTCTTCTTCTTCTTCTTCTTCTTCTTCTTCTTCTTCTTCTTCTTCTTCTTCTTCTTCTTCTTCTTCTTCTTCTTCTTCTTCTTCTTCTTCTTCTTCTTCTTCTTCTTCTTCTTCTTCTTCTTCTTCTTCTTCTTCTTCTTCTTCTTCTTCTTCTTCTTCTTCTTCTTCTTCTTCTTCTTCTTCTTCTTCTTCTTCTTCTTCTTCTTCTTCTTCTTTCAATTGACTGTGTTAACCAGTTACCTTCAACCACTGCCCAAAAAAAAAGGTCAAAGAATTTCGAACTCTCTGCCATTATTATTTTCAGTCTTCTTCTTCTTCTTCTTCTTCTTCTTCTTCTTCTTCTTCTTCTTCTTCTTCTTCTTCTTCTTCTTTTCTTCTTCTTCTTCTTCGACGACTAGTTGCAATGTGAAATTCTGTCAAAACTAATTCTAATCTTCACCAAAACCCCTCAAAATTGAGATATAAACTCCTAAACATATTCCGAATTATTTACAACATCACCCAATCCAAACAAATAATGATTTTTGAAAATTCAAATTTGAATCAAAGCTTTCAAGCTTTTTAACGGCTATCAATGGTGGAAAATATATAGAAGAGCAAATTTTTTCAACTTTGAGATCTCTTTCCATTTCAAATTTCATATTTACTGTTGAAAAAATCACGCACAGATTTGGTGCCTTCATTTTAGCGCGTTTTAATGGTAAAATCTACCTATTTTTGGATTGGTATATAACTTGTAGTAAAAATATGAACAACACGTGTAAATAATAAATTATTAATATTTTTGATAATAAGGTTTGATATATGACATAGATACGTAAAAATCCCTATTTATAACTGGACTAAAAGGTCTCAAGCGGCCCAATAGCAATTCAATTCGTTAAAATTTTATGGTATAGCCAGTTTTCACACTGGTCAATGAAAAATAGTCATTGTTTACGAAGTCAATGAAAAATAGCCACTATTTTACTGCAACAGGGACCTGTCCTATATAATATATGGGAGTTCTAGTGCATTTGTGTACGAACTCCAGTATATTATGCTGGACCGGTATACTTTGCTAACTCCTGTAAATTTGCGGGAGACGGGAGCACTAGTGCTCTAAACTCTAGTATATTATACTGGACAATTATACTACTAGAACTCCCGTAAAATTTGCGGGAGTTCCAACATAATTATGCTTGAACTCCAGTAAAATTTGCGGGAGTTCCAGCATAGTTATCTTGGAACTCCCGTAAAATTTACGGGAGTTCAAACATATTTATGCTGCAACTCTAGTAAAATTTGTGGGATATTTTTCCAGATTTTGAATAGTATTTTCGTTCAGATTAAAGTGGCTAAATTGCGATAACTTTTGAAATTTGGCTATTTTTCAACGACCAGTGGTAAATCTAGCTATTTTTGAATTTTTTCCATTCAATTCGCCTACCCCAAGCCCAATCTCCCTACCCAAACCCGGTCCAGACTCAAAACGACATATTGTCACACCTAATCTCAGCCCTTCATCCGATCTAATCCAACTGTTCCAAGTTCCCTACCCCTTTCCCTTATATTTGTCGGAGGCACCCTCCCCCCCTTTCCCCCAAACCCCTCAGACTCTCTCACGTTTCCCTTCATCTCATCTAAGATTAACCCTAGCCGCCCCAAATTCCCACACCCACTGGCCGGCAGCGGCTTCCCCAAATCCACCCAAATCCACATCATGTAATCACCCATTCTTCCTCATCTTCTATCTCGGCTTAGTTTCTCCCAAAACACTCTGGAAATCACTGAGTTTTATATCTAAAAGATGGCCAGATTGTTCATCTCTTGGTCTTTTATTTCCTCGGCGCCTGAGAATAAGGGGTTTGTTTGTACGTATGCTTTGTTTTCTTGGCATCTTGGACTCTCATGAGTCTTTTCTTCCAAGAAAATTCGGTCAAAATTTCATTCAAGGCCGGATTCCTTGGAGGAAAAGACCCTTGGGTGGTCGATTGGCATGGAGTAGGGCATCATAGGGCTTCTCGCGCTTTCCGCTCATAAACAGGAGAAAAACCTCGCCATTCTTTTTCCAATTTTCTTGCTTAAATCTGCTCAATTCTAATTATTACAGACCCTATTAGCTGTTAAGATTGCTTGTTTTCTGTTGAAATTGTTCATCGTTAGATTCTAGTCGTTTCTTTATTAAGTTGTTAGTTATCAATTTGGGCTAATTCAAGCATGCTTAGATTAATTATATAAATCGTTTTGGTATCCCATTAATTAGTTGTTCTGCTGAATTTGAAATTACTTGGTAAGTTGTTTGCCTAAATAATTAATTAGTTGATACTTTAGTTTTAGATTGTGATTGTTAGTAATTGATAGTTTAGCTTAAGTCAACTCTAGTTTTAACTCTGCTAAATAGAAAAGGGAAGTATATTTGGAATAGAAGCACAAATTGGTATCAATGGGAATTTAAGAGGGTGAAGGGGTAGTAGTATAAACTTCAAGGGATTAATTGAGAACAAAATTTGGGAAATCTCAATAGTTACTTGAGACCAGACTTAAAGAGGGAAAACATATGAAAATATGTGGAATGGACAGTTGTCCAACAGCTCTCCATATTCAGTTATGAAAGATGTTTTTTTCTTTCTAAAATTCAGGATTGGCTCATTGGCTGTAGAGAATGATTCCTTTATCCTTAGGATCATTGACAGTTTTTATTCCCTGTATAGAGGGTCTTTTTTTATCACAGACATGGATTTTTACACATAAAAATACCCAAAAAGTTCAGAATTCCTTTTTCATTCTTCTCACGGATATATTGCAGTTTTCAGAAGCAGTGTTGCGCTTAAAGCGCGCTTAAGCCCTGAAGCGAGGCTCATAAAATGTGCCTCGCTTTGTGTGCGCTTTAGTGTCGCATCAAGGCTATAAGGCATACTTTTCCTTGCCAGTAATCATGAAAAGGCAACATTAAACAATTGATATTTCACTTTCTCGTAAATTTTTTCCAATTTCTTTGTCCATATATTTGTTATTTATGCTTTTAATTATTACTGTTGGACTACAGATACATATTTTTACTTTTTTTCCAATTGCGCCTTTTTTCATTAAAGCCCACGCGTTATTTGCGCTTTGTGCTTAAAGTCTCAGTCCCAAATCATGTAATTACCAGTGTGGATGCCATGACAAAAATAAACCTGCTTCAGTTTGTCTTTATATGAATTTTCTCGGATATCTCCTTATATCTAGTTATAGATTAGAGTTGAATTTGAAATGTTTGATGTAGTTGACAGCTAAAGCATGCTGTAAACTCAAAATGAGAAGATGAATATGATATTTGATTTCGTGACTTTCATAGATTACTTAAGGTTGAAGTTGTTATTAATGTAATGGATATATGACATGTTGAGTTTTGGTTCTTTGCTACTAGATCTATGTGCTAAATCTGGTTTGACACATTAAAGAGTTTTTTTAGGTAAATAAATAATCTGTATGATGTGCTTTTTCTTGTCTTCTTTAGTTTCTGTACATGGATGAATATTTCAGAGACTTCCAGTTAAAACGTTGGGCGAAAGGATGAATCTGTGTGCTTGTTTGAAGGTTTATTGTCACTATTAGAATCCAAGATTTACATTCTTTGAAACGTGCAAATTATAAGTGTTCTGATACCTGTGAATTTTCATGATTTTCTCATTTATTTTTGCTACTGCATGTGTCGCCCTCCTCAATTCACATTGAAAGAACATTTCGTAATGTGAGAATTTAGAGATCCACATGTAATAAGTATGTTGTTAGGCTCTTAATCTGTTCCGTTGAGCGTTATTATGTGAAATTTTCCAAAATTTGCTTCCTGCTTTTAGCCATCTCCTCTTCGCTCTCTGCTCTCCTCTTCTCTTTCTGAACCCTAAGCAGCCATTGTCGGCAACTGAAAATTAGACGACAGCAGCAGGTAAACTCCCTTCTCTCTCTTCTCTCCTCTCCCCCTCCCTCTCCCTTCTGAACCCTAAGCAGAGGAAAGAAGAGCAGCCATTGCCGGTGTTTGCTCCACTCTCTGACCTGCTCTCTTCTCACTCTCTACCCCACCCCCCTCTCCTTTCTCCCTCCTGCCCTCCGTCAGTCGCATCTCAACAGGTAAAAGGCAGCTTCTCTGACCCCTCTTTTCTTCCCCTCGGTCTTGTCTGCCCGCCACTCCCCCCTCTTTTCCCCTTTCCCCCTCTCTTTTTCTCTCTTTCTCTATCTCTTATTCCCTCGGTATCCCCTACTACCCGGGCAGGCAGCCCCCCTTTACCTCTCCCCGTATTTTTTGTGGTTGGTTTTTGTGTGTGTGATCTACAAGTGTTAATCGCGGCGGACAAGGCGAGCTTGCGATAACTGGAAGAGTAGAGGGATTCGATCTCCGTCCGGGAAGTGCAAGAGCTGAAAGTATACAACTTCAGGAGCATCAAAACCAACTAGCAGGTTATTATTTTCTTCGGGAATTGGTACCTCCAGATCCCTTATTTACATTGTACTCATACTGCATTTCCTAGCTACCTCTCTGTGTTGTTCTCTCGGGCGCTATATAGTTTACTCTTTTCCTCGTATATTTCTAAATTTCGGGCGTGCATTTCTGGTATTCGTAGGCGGTAAGAGGATAGTGGCCATGATTGGGGATGGTAGTATAAGGTCATGTCCTCGGGGGGTAGGGGTGGGGGTGGGAATGGTTTTGGGGGCGGCTCGAGAGGCATGGGTAGTAAGGGGTTAGCGGACGTTTTGCGTTTAAGAATAGGGTCGTGGAACGTAGGCACCCTGACTGGTAAGTCCTTGGAGCTGGCAAAAATTCTTCAGAAGAGGAGAGTCAACATAGCTTGTTTGCAGGAGACTAGGTGGAAAGGGTCGAAGGCAAATAATGTAGACGGAGCTAAGCTATGGTACTCTGGGTCCGTAAAGGGTAAGAATGGAGTAGGTATCTTAGTGGATAGTGACCTTCGGGAGTCCGTGGTCGAGGTTAGGCGAGTGAATGATAGGTTGAATGTCTATCAAGTTGGTTATAGGTGGGTGCGTCCTCAATGTCATCAGCGCTTACGCGCCTCAAGCAGGATTAGAGGAGGAGGTTAAGAGGCGCTTTTGGGAAGGCTTGGACGAGCTGGCTAGTAGTATCCCTCTATCTGAGAAGTTAGTTATTGGAGGAGATTTTAATGGCCACATTGGTGCCGATGCTGGGGTTATAGTGAGGTGCATGGGGCTATGGGCTGGGGGTCAGAAACGGAGGAGGCTCTTCTCTGCTCGATTTCGCCAGGGCTTACGATCTTTGGATTCCGAACTTGGCTTTTCAGAAAAGGGAGGAACACGTGGCTACTTTCAAAAGTTCGGTAGCAAGGGTTCAGATAGATTACCTCCTCATCAGACGGAACGATAGAGAGTTGTGCAAGGACTGTAAGGTCATCCCGGGAGAGTGCGTCTCGACTCTCCATAGACTCCTAGTGATGGATGTTGGTATATGGGTGAAGAGGAAGAGGAGGGGCGCCCGGGGCCGGCCGATGATTAGGTGGGGAGCCTTGACTAAGGAGAATGCCCTGGAATTGGAAAGGAGGTTAGTTGATAGAGGTGCCTGGAGAAGTTCTGGGGAAGCGGATGTTATGTGGACTGTGATCGTTGATCTAGTCAGGGAGGCAGCGCGAGATGTGCTCGGAGTTGCCAAGAGATACTCAGGCAGGCATCAAGGTGACTGGTGGTGGAGCGAGGCTGTCCAAGGTAAAGTGGAGGCGAAGAAGGCGATATTTACTCGGATTGCGGAGAGCTCGAGCGAGGAGGAAAGGAGAGTGAACACGGACCGCTATAAGGAGGCGAGGAGGGAGGCGAAGTTGGCGGTTTCAGAAGCGAAGAATGCAGCGTTTAAGCGCATGTACGATGAATTAGAAGAGAAAGGAGGGGACGGGAAGTTGTTTAGGTAGGCTAATGTGAGGGAGAAGAATGCGCGGGACCTGGACTGAGTTAGGTGCATAAAAGACGAGGATAGTAGAGTTCTGATGGGGGAGGCTCAGGTCAGGCAGAGGTGGCAAGCATACTTTCGAGACCTGCTCAACAAGGAAGGTGACCAAGACATAGAGTTAGGGGAGCTAAGGGACTCAGAACGCCATAGGGATCTGGGGTTCTGCAGGCGCATTAGGGTAGAGGAGGTCGTGAAGGCTTTGCGTAGGATGAGTAGGGGTCGAGCGACCGAACCAGACGAAATTCCGGTGGAGTTTTGGAAATACATAGGTAGGGCAGGAGTGGAGTGGCTGACCAGGTTGTTCAATGCAATCTTCAGGTCCAAGAAGATGCCAGAGGAGTGGAGGTGGAGCAAAGTTGTGCTTGTGTATAAGATCAAAGGTGACATCCAGTGTTGCAATAACTATAGAGGCATCAAATTACTAAGCCACACCATGAAAGTATGAGAGCGGGTGGTTGAGGTGAGGGTGAGGGCGATGACGTCAATCTCGGTGAACCAGTTTGGTTTCATGCCGGGCCGCTCCACCACATAAGCTATCCACCTTGTTAGGAGATTGGTGGAAAAGTATAAGGATAAGAAGAAGGACTTGCACATAGTGTTTATCGACTTGGAGAAGGCGTACGACAAGGTTCCAAGAGAGGTGTTATGGAGGTGCCTGGAGGCGAAGAGCGTGCCGGAGGCCTACATTAGGATAATCAAGGATATGTATGATGGCGCTAAGGCGAGGGTTATGACGGTGGGTGGTGACACAAATCACTTCCCGGTGGAAATGGGGCTTCACCAAGGATCGACGCTCAGCCCCCTCCTATTTGCTTTGGTGATGGATGCTCTAACTCGGCATATCCAAGGAGACATGCCGTGGTGTATGCTATTCGCTGATGATATTGTCCTAATAGACGAGTCGAGGGTCGGTGTTAACGAGAGGTTTGAAGTTTGGAGACAGTCCCTCCAGTCGAAGGGTTTCAGACTAAGCATGTCTAAGACTGAATACTTAGAGTGCAAGTTTAGCGCCGAGCCGAGCGAAGAAGGAGCTGGTAGGGACGTGAAGCTTGGTTCTCATGTCATCGCCAAGAAGGACAGTTTCAGATATCTTGGGTCGGTGATCCAGGGTGACGGAGAGATCGACGGGGATGTCACTCACCGAATAGGGGCTGGGTGGTCGAAATGGAGGCTTGCGTCGGGAGTCTTGTGTGACAAGAAAGTGCCACAGTATCTCAAGGGGAAGTTTTATAGAGCTGTGGTTTGACCAGCAATGCTGTACGGGGCAGAGTGCTGGCCAGTGAAGAACTCCCATATCTAGAGAATGAAGGTAGCAGAGATGAGGATGCTCAGCTGGATGTGTGGGCACACTAGGTTGGATAGGGTCAAGAATGAAGTTATGCGGGAAATGGTAGGGGTAGCCCCAATGGATGAGAAGCTGCGAGAAGCGAGACTCAGGTGGTTCGGGCATGTGCGGTGGAGAAGCCTCGATGCACCGGTGAGGAGTTGCGAGCGCAACTGTCAGTAGTTGGCGCGAGTCGTGGCAGAGGGAGGCCCAAGAGGTATTGGGAGGAGGTAATTAGGCGGGACATGACTACTATGCGGATTTTCAAGGACATGGCTATTGATAGAAAGTGTGGAGGTCTAGTATCAAAGTTGTAGGTTAGGGGCTTCTATTATCTCGCGGGTTAGGGATGGGTCGAGGGGAGAGGGTTCCCGATAGGTTAATACCTTGGTGAGTACTCCTAGAATTACTACCGTCTTTTGTTCATGTTGTTGCTTTGTTTACTTTGCCCTTTTATTCGTCAGTTTTTTGAGGTTTATTCTAAAGTCACTAATGCATTTTCTTTTTGTTTTGTTTTGTTTTGTTTTTTTTCCTTTTCTCGATCTTTCGCCGAGGGTCGATTGGAAACAACTTCTCTGCCCTGAAAAACCTATGTTCTTACAAAAAACATGAATTTCTACCATGAAAACATTTGATTTCTATTGAAAAACATGTTTAATGTTGTTAGGAATTGAAAGAATTAAGTAAAAAGTGACTTGCAATTGCTTTGGAGTGAATTTGGCCTTGAGAGCTCGTGTGTGGTGTGTGGGTTTTTGAAAAAGTGAAGAATGAACTGAAAAATTCGTTTAAGTATAAAATTGCACAGCTGCGGATATCGCAATTGCGAACTTTTGTTCGCAATTGCGAACGCTACAGAATTGGAGACTGTCATGGTCGCATTTGCGACATAATGTTCGCATTTGCGACATAATGTTCGCATTTGCGAACAAGGCTGGATCAAGGGGCCTTCGCATTTGCGAAGCCAGACTTAACACTGAAGGCCTTGCATTTGCGAGGTAGACTTCGCATTTGCGAAGCAATGCTCAACGCTGCCAACTTCGCATTTGCGAAGTATGGTTCGCATTTGCGAACCAAGGCCAGTCTGGGACTTCTTGCAATTGCGAGAAAATCTTCGCATTTGCGAAGCCAACGACTGGGTGAAAACCAGCAGTGTAAAAATTCAGAATATGAACCAACGGCCTACCAAGTCTTTACCCGAGCCCCCTGGGCTCCCAACCAAACATGTACACAACATCAAAAACACATTATAAACTTGCTCGCGCAATCACATCGCCAATATAACATCGTTTGAATAGGTCCAAAACATTTCAAACGACATCCAAATGTCACCAAACTTTGCAGAAAGCACATATATAATATTTAAGACTTGTACCGGGCATCAGAACCAAAATACGAGCCTGATACCATGGTCATTTAATTTATTTTCCTTTAATAATTACAGCAAAAACAATTTCACATAAAAATTCATAACTTGGGCTCTATGCCTCAGAATTTGACTCCGGACGCATGTCCAAGTCTCATATTTTCCTACGGACCTTTCGGGACCGTCTGATTTCGGGTCCGGGTCCGTTTACCAAAAATATTGACCGAAGTCAACTATATCAATATTAATATTATTTTTCTTCAAATTTCTCATAGAATTCACATATTCTATCACAAAATCTTTTCGGCTGCACGCCCGGATCGTGCACGTAAATCAAAGAAACATAGAATGAGGTTTTCAAGGCCTCGGAAGTGCGGAACAAGCGAGGAAAACAAGTGATGACCCCATTGGGTCGTCACAGTTGTGGAGCTGGAGACAATGGTTTCGTGTTGCTGGTTCGTGAGATTGCAGAAATGGCGTCTGTTTGTGACGACGACGACGAAGGTTTCTTGGAGGAGAAGGGATGTTTTCTGGAGATGGATGTTGAGGGAGACGGGTTTTTGTGCTTTTGGTCCTTGGAGGAAGACGGCTCTACAGTGTCCTCATTTTTCTGTCCGTTCTTCTTTTTTTTAGAACCTCCCCGCTACAGTAGTCTTCATGTCTTTTATCTCCGAAAATGTTCCCCCATCTCTCACTGTCTATTGTATTTTTTGTTTCGTTTTTTGCCTTTGGTTTTTCTTGCCTTTTTCGTTTTTTAAATTCCTCCCATTCCACAATGTTTTTTTTTGCCAATGAAAATAGTAGTCTATTATTTCATTTACGTTTTTTTGCTGATTGTCATGAAAAATTGTTGTATATTCTCCCATCCCTCCCCTTATTGTAGTGTCGTGTGTGATATATATTCTCTTGTATTTCAAAAAATATCAAGACCAAAATGATGGGTCTCACGTGGGGTTGGGTACCCAAGAGTGATGGGTCATCCTCGTGTTCTGTCCGTGTCCCCTATGTGTGTCCCCTACGTGTGGTAGGCTCCGATTATTATGTGCTATGTCCGAAAATTATAAAACCGGGTAGTTTAAACTCGAATATTATTCTTCGCCCGAAACCGAGAGTGAGAATACGGTGTTATTTAATTAATCATACGTAAGCAAAATAACTATAAGCCTCACAATTAAATCAAAATTATTTTTATATTTTTTTTTCAAGATTAAAGTAATCCCAAAATGTTAATGAAACTATTTATTTATTTATTTTCATAATTTCATTTTTATATGAAAAATAAAATATAGAGCACTATTTTTTGTATTTTTCAAGTTAAAATGACTACAAACCATTAATAAAACTATTTTTGTAATTTTTATTTTTTTAATAAAGATAAAAATATAAAGTATTATTTTTTGTATTTTTCCAGTTTAAAATGACTTCAAAACATTAATAAAACTATATTTTTGTTATTTTTCATTTAAAAGTAAAAATAAAGTGAAAGAGTCAAAATTAGCTAAGAGCTAAAATATAAAAAGTCTCGAGGAGGGTCAAAAATCATGCGTCTACAGCTGCCCCTCTTTGACTGCAAACACAAAGAGTTTTCAGATAAAGAACGACTAGACAAGTGTTTTGACCCGACCCTTATTCAGAGAGACTAAAACTAAGAGGAAGGGAAGAGGATGTGACCGAGCCCTGATATCTGAGCTGCCTACATATCCTTGGCTATAAAGGAATCAGGCCACGTGTAGTTCGAAAGTGAGTGAGGAAGGGGTATACCGAGGTGGAGAGCCAGTTGAGGTGCCGTTCCGCCGAGGTTTCGTTCCATCGAGGTTCCGGTCCGTGGTCCTGCTATTACATCAAAAATCAAACATGAAAAAGACTAACTAAGCATGTCAGCTCCTAGTTACAAGATTCCTATATATGAGTCTTCTGAAGCTTGATCTTAAGTATTGGTTGGTGCTTCATGTAGACTCTAAATTTGAACCTTGATACTTGCTAGTTGTAGGTGCTAGTTCAATCTTCTTCGGCCTTCTGGATCAGGACTAGACTTGCAGTTCTTGTGTCATTGACCATGTCTTGGACAACATTCATCAGCTTATGCATTTTGGATTGCCTTCTTGCGCCTTTTTTTCTTTTTGTTTATTGTGACTAAACTTCTGTTGGTCACCTCGGACTGTGGCTTCTGCTACTTCTAACTGGGAGTTATGCTGGGGACTTTTGTTGTAACCCTTCGCTCTCCTGACGGGCTATTGACTTCTTGAATTAAAAGGTACGTCTTTCCGCTCTCCTGGCGGGCTCCTGACTTCAACAACATCTTTTGAAAATAAATCGCCATTCCTCTCTTCGGGCGGGCTCCTGACTTCAACAACATCTTTTGAAAATAAATCGCCATTCCTCTCTTCAGGCGGGCTCCTGACTTCAACATCAACTTAGAAATTAGATTGCCACTCCTCTCTTCATGCGGGCTCCTGACTTCAAAAACATTTTTTGAAAATAAATCGCCACTTCTCTCTTCAGGCGGGCTCCTGACTTCAACAACATCTTTTGAAAATAAATCACCATTCCTCTCTTCAGGCGGGCTCCTGACTTCAACATCATCTTTTGAAAATAAATCGTCATTCCTCTCTTCCGACGGGATCCTGACTTCAACATCAACTTAGAAAATTAAACGCCATTCCTCTCTTCAGGCAGGCACCTGACTTCAACAATATTTTTTGAAATAAATCGACATTCCTCTCTTCAGGCGGGCTCCTGACTTCAACAACATCTTTTGAAAATAACTCGCCATTCCTCTCTTCAGGCGGGCTCCTGACTTCAACATCAAAACGCCACTCCATTCTTCAGGCGGGCACCTGACTTCAACAATATTTTTTGAAAATTAAAACGCCACTCCATTCTTCAAGCGGGCACCTGACTTCAACAATATTTTTTTGAAAATTAAAATGCCACTCCATTCTTCAGGCGAGCACCTGACTTCAACAATATTTTTGAAAATTAAAACGCCACTCCATTCTTCAGGCAGGCACCTGACTTCAACAATATTTTTTTGAAAATTAAAACGCCACTCCATTCTTCAGGCGGGCACCTGACTTCAACAATATTTTTGAAAATTAAAACGTCACTCCATTCTTCAGGCGGCCACCTGACTTCAACAATATTTGTGAAAATTAAAACGCCACTCCATTCTTCAGGCGGGCACCTGACTCCAACAATATTTTTGAAAATTAAAGCGCCACTCCATTCTTCAGGCGGGCTCCTGACTTCAACATCAACTCACTAACTCCATCCCATCCATGTCGCCTTCCTTTGCTTCCCGCACCACTTTCTTCTTCCTGCATCGCTTCTTGGGCCATCCTTTCTTCTGAATTACATTGTTTCGGAATTGCTTTTCTCCTGGGTCGTGTTATTTTTCCCTTGACTGCTGGGGATATCTTTGGAATTGTTTACTTACCTTCTGGGGATAATGCTGTTAGGGAAATCTTCTTTATTTCCTCCTTTTCTACTTCCTTCAAAACCTTTATTCTCTCCCAAGATCGCTGGGGATTGAAATGTCATCAGCTGGGGATTACACTGTCGGGGGATCCCTTTTCCTTTTTCCTCTTTCCAAAACTCCTTCGGGACTCGCGCTTTGCTCCCTTGAAAAAATTGTAGGATATAATACTGCCGGGGAAATCTCAAAATCAATGTTTCATTTTTTCGAGAACTGCTGGGGATGATACCAGCCTCTTACCTTTCTGAATGCAAGCTTCCTCGTTTTGTCCTGTCTGCTGGGGGTATAATTTCCTCTATCACAACTTGCTGTTTTCTTTCTTTCAAAACTGTTGGGGATAACCAGGTTCAAAGATCTCACGTTATCTGGCTTCTTTCCCCAACCAGGTATTTGGTTTCGAGAAAATTTTCGCAACGGGAGAAAATTTTCTCCCCCAGTTTGAGAATCTTCTTCGTGGCATGCTTTTCTGCCAACAACCCCTCTTCTTCCTGTTTCAAATCAAAGAAAAATTGGTTAGTTTTAAAATGTGGTGGCTGGTTGTGGTGCTCCTGCTGGGGATGGTTCTCCTCTTCTTTCCTCGCTCTGCGTTTCATTGTCAGACCCTGCTGGGGATGTTATCATTTGATGATATCCATGGTGGGGATAGTTTTCTCCTTTCTTGCTTCCCCGCCTTCCTTGACGACTCTTTATTCGCGAGCATTTCCATGTGGTTTTCCACTGGTATCCTGACCACCCGAATTCCTATGAAAGTGACCCTGCGTGAAGACCTTGCATGTTTTACTGGTGAACCATTTTCTTTGTTCACCCTTGTCACTGGAAATACCTTTCTGCTGAGGATATCTCCCATTCTTTTGTGGCATATCTAAGGAATGGGCATTTCCCGGCCTTTGAGTCTCATTAACCTTGGCCTTGAGGTCATTAACCTTCCTTGAGATATCCTCATTGACACCAATCCATCCCTTTGTCATTTTCCTATTACTGGGGAATATCCCTCTGGACATTGTCCTTGCGCCTGATCCCTCCTGACTTATACCACTTGGGTGTACCAATCAAAATCCCGTCTTGCATAATTGGAAAGCTGATGGAAAATTTTGCAGTCATTTCTTGCAAACAGACTCTATTGGGGAATTTTCGATAAAAAGGAGAAAGATAAAAGGAAACAGAATAAAAGACAAAAAAGAATATGACTCTCTAAAAGGAAAAATTATAAAGTAAACCTATCAAACATGGATACCAAATCTAATGGACATGACATGCACATATAGCCTATCTTCCGTCGTTAAACCGCCTTTTGTAATCTTCGCCTGGGGCTTTCCCATCTGATTACCAATCTTCGTTCGACTTGTAGTGCCCGAGGGGTTTTCACTATCAAGCCTCTCTCATTTCGGTTTTTCTCTCAGCTTTCATCGCCTTATGGTGCTTGTGAAGGTTTTCATCGCTAAGACTCTCTCATTCGTATTTCTCTTCAGCTAGGGATTGGGGGTGTTACTGCTAAGATTCTCTCATATTTCTTCTGCTGCAGATCAGAGTCTTTTCTGATGGGAATCAGAGTGTTATGTTCTGATAAGACTTCTCTCATTTGCCTGACTTGGCCTCTTTCGAAGATTGGTCAAAAGGTCTTTCTTTGGACCGTAATGTGGATTTGGATAGGGCTAGAAAGAAATGGTATTAAAGGCTCGAAACAAAACAATATGGGTCCAAAATTACAACCTTCGGAGTCTACATCTTCCTTTATAAACACAACTTTTATTGCCCCAGTTTCTTGCTTGGGGATTTTTTGATTTTGATTTACACTATGACCGAGTTGTGAAGCGCCTACGTATCCTCTTTGAGGAATCAGGTCAAACGTAGTTCCCAATTCCTCATTTTTTTAGTTTTCCTTTTCATCATTTTTTTCATTTTTTTTTCTTTTCTCTTTCGTTCCTTTTTGGTTGTTTTTGTTTTTCTCTTTTTCTTTCTTTATCTTCCCATTTGTGTTTCTAATTTTGGTACTGATTCCGAAGGAGGGGTATGAATGAAATCAAAATAAGGCTCGAAGGGTTAACGAAGGATAAAGTGTTTGGGTAGCGGAACAAAATGCCTTCGTCATTCCAATCTTCAAAACACGTCAAGTGCAAACAACATGATTAGCATTTGCTATATCTTTAAAGCACGGTAGGGCAATACTCTCATTTTATTACCATGAACGACCACCCCATGTGGATTTGGCAAGCTCGCCTTTAACTATTTCCTTTTTACTTGCCCCAGTTTCACATCACTAAGGCTCCAAATAATCTCAGATCATTTTTATTTCCTTTAAACGCCCTGATCGTCTTCCAATTGCTCATGATTAATTTTTCAGATTGATCCACAGTTAAGTGTGCGCATGTCATGTCACTATAATCGGTGTTTGAACAAAAGACAAATCTAAAGGATAAAAGAAACTAAACAAATAAGATGACTAGAGCTAACAAAAGACCGAAAGTTTCATTAGGCTAACGGCGGAATGGTTCGACAACAAAACAAGCAAAACAAACCAAAGTACAACCCTGAAACAAAACTGGACAAGACCAAAGCAAACCGCTAGGACAAAAATGGAAGGACGAGAGGGTTTGACCACAAGACAAAGTCCGAATTACAACCCTGAAAATAATTCGGACAACAGAAATGACAACAAAAATGAACTACCAAAGCTCCATCTAGCTGACCAAAAGATGGAGTGTCTTCCCAATTACCAAGCACGGCGTTTTAGCCACTAAGTTCTGGATCAATATTGCCGAGGCCGCTACCTGCTTCCACATTTTTGGCTTCAGTCAATACATTTCCAAGAGGATTCATCTGCTCCTTGTCATCGTTCTTGACCACAATCAAACACCCTTTTTGAATCATTCTGTCACGCCCCAAATCGGGGAACATGACCGGCGCCTGACCGGGTTGCCCCAATCAAGCGGACCTGGGTGCCTTTCATTCCCACGCGTTACCCCTGTGTTGATTTTTTTCCCATTAACCAACTATCTTACTAACCATGAATGATTTCACATTAAACAAATAAAACCATACGAGTGATTCATTAACAAGTTTTCAATTTTTACAACGCCCGACATAACACAATACATATACGTAAGACTGGAGTCCCACAGTTTACATGTCTACAGAGCCTCTAGGATACAAAAAGGGGGATACAATACTTGCCGGTAACAAGGCTCCGGCTATACCTTACAAAACCAAAATGAAATCTAAACAAAAGTGGCATGAACCACACAGGGCCCCGAGGAAGAAAGGGCTCACCAAAACGGGCAGTGGAAGGAGAAGGATACTACTGCCGATGAGCTGAAGTGCCTGCTATCGATCCACCTACAATCATAACACGAATGTAGCGTCCCCGGCAAAAGGGACGTCAGTACACTTGAATTGTACTGGCATGTATGGACAAACTTTGTCCCAAGTAAACTCAAGCCATTGAATTACATCAACAATTAATTAAGCCAGCTAACCATGTTTCCACATTTTCCCCATTTCAAATAATTCTCAACACAAAGCACTTTCTACAATCAACCAATTTAACAATAACCAATCAATCACGTAAAGCACAAGTAGTCAAACAAAGGGGCAATCAGTGCCCCACAGGTTGCAAACTCTCCTGCTGTCTCCTTTCACAATTTCACATTATTGATTTTTGTATCAATTTTCAATAGCGATTTCGATCGCTTTCCATCCTTATTGCCCCCGACCACCCTTATTACCTCGGCCACCCTTATCACCCCAACCCACACCTTATTTCCTCACGTTGCGGCGCGCAACACGACCCCGTCTTACAGTTTAAAACACAACAATTTCAAACAGCAGATAAGGTACTACACACAATTTCAACAAGTTCAAATAAGCAACTTGCACATTGTTTCATGTTCTCAATTATTTATCAATTCAATATCTCAACCATGTTACAATATTTCCACAATTCAAGTGTTTCATCTCTTTCCACAATAAACCAATTCTCAAGATTTGTTTTCCACAAGGTGCCATATAGGCCATCATAAGCATTATTCACAATTCTTTTGCCAAATTAAACTCTCATTTTACATCACTCATAGCTCAACAACAAACTTTGAATATCCAACAACAACATCAAGAATTTCACACAATTTGTCAATTTAACACGAAACAAACAAACTTCACACATATAGGCGATTTCACAAGAATCAAAATTAGCCATACATACCCGGTGATGATTTTTCTTCCTACTTTATGCTTACCCAAGATATCCTACTCTTGCCAACCTTGTTCTTGAAGACTCTTACTTCTACTCACTTCTTTTTACTAGAAATCAAGTTCAATAATCATGCATGAGTGTAAAAATTCTATTTTCAAAAGCTATTATATGCAAACCTCTCTTTACCCAATTTAAAACTGAAAATCAATGAAAATAGTTAGGGTTTTTACATTGAAAAGATTGGGGAAGTTGAATCCTTGCCCTAGGATCCCTTGGAATTAAGATGATTGGAACAATCTTTGAAGATGAAAGATTTCTCTCTCTAAAAACCCTATCTTCTCTCTCTAATTTTGGTAAAATTGATATGATAAAATGAAGAAGAAAGGTGTTATATTAAAGAAGAGATCGGGTTAAAATATCACAAAAATCTGGACCGGGGCAAATCTGCGGTGCACTTTGCGACCGCAGAATCAACATGCGGTCCGCATAGTGACTGCAGAATGGCCTCAAAAATTACTCCAGCTCTGTTACGGAATGCGACCATTATGCGGTCCGCATTCCTGATCCGCGGTCGCAAAGTGGACCGCAGATTCACTATGCGATCGCAATTTCGACCGCATTATTGACACAATTTTGGGCAACTCTCTGGAACGTTTTGCGGCAAGAATGCGGTCCGCATGTTAGGTTTGCGGTCGCATTCTTGACCGCATATTTGACACTTTTCGGAAAAATTAATTCTCTACATTTTTGAAACTCAAATCACTACCAAGGGTCCGAACGCATTCCTAACACATTATTCGGACCATGACACCATAGCTACTAGGTTTTATGCATAAATATTTTACGGGGCCTTACACATTCTTTCTACTTCCTTTCTCAAAGTACGACAACTCTCAATGTCGTGCCCTCTAACATTTGAGTGGTATGCGCATCGTGCAGTAAGATCGAAGCTTCTTGCAAGAGGATCTGGAGTATATCCGGGGAGCGGTTTAATCAGGCCAACATGATTTAACCGTTCAAATAGACTTGCATAAGATTCTCCGATAGGGGTGAGAGCCTTTTCTCGTTTCAACAACCTCTCCTCCCTAAATGCCTTATTTGGCCTGAAACCTGACCCACGGGGTTTCCGATATGTTCGTGGGGGTTGGTAGGCTTTTTTCGGAGCTGGGTACCTGGAAGGTGAAGTACGGTTTTGGGTGTCCCGGGGAGAGTAATGGTGTTGGGGACGGGAGTAGTGTTGGGAAAACATAGCTGGGGGACGAGTAATTGAGCTACTCGAATGGTTGGAAAAGCTGTGATAGGCGGGTATATATGGAGAGTGTGGGGGATCATCTGGCATCGTGTTCAGTGTACGGGTAAGGACAGAGTCCAGGAATCTAGGTGGTGGCGGGGGTGGTGCTTTTCCATCCATCCATGCCCGATACATGTCAGCCACATGTTGTCTCAATATTTTGACTTCTTCTACTAACCCGTGGTTCCGTTCAACCAGCTGTTGTCGGGTATCGGTATCAACCCACTCAGTCTTGCGATTCTCTGCCATTGTCCTCTAACTTTGTGTTACAGGGAAGAGTTATTTAGAACCACAACCAACCACCTTTCTGTAAATGGACACAACAAAACAAAGTCATCATGTTAGCGTTAGGGCATTTGACAGACAGGTGAACGCACATTAGGGATGCAATGAACCTAGGTAGTTAAACCTTTCTATCATGCATTTGCTTCGGTTTCATGTGTCATTCCAGCTTCTCGTATCTGTGCTTCCCCAACTTTCCTTTGTTTTCTAAATTATTTTGTTTTGTTTTGTGTATTTTTTTAGTGGTGGTCGAATCTTATATAGATTGCCTACGTATCATGTCCCCGCATGAATCAGACCATGCGTAGTTCGGATCAATGAATAAAATACATTTTTTTAATTTTTCAATTTTTTAAAGATAAAACAAACTTGATTACAAAGTTTTAAAAACTGACCATATTAACAAATTTTGCCATACTTGAAAATCAGATATCTTATGTTCTAATCAAATGAAAAATGAATTTAAAAAAAACGAACTGGCATATTTCTTCCCTTTTTGCAAATTTCATCCAGATGGCTATTTCTGCAAACGTGGCCCCTTCTCAATTTCACTTAAATTTTGAGGCCGGAAAAGATTATTTTATGACGCTTTACAGACTTATCCTTTCTTCTACGAAAATAGCCTTTCGACAACTGAAGGATACTCTAAGGCTATCTCGGCGAGAACGGTTTAAAACACTACCGAAGCTGGCTTGCCTTATTCTGACCAAAAATGCAAACGACATTCATTTGATCACTGACACTTTTCTTGTTTTTTTTTTCAAATAATAATACAAAAAACTCTTTTTTTTTTGAAAACACGGCCTTTTAACACTTTGGGGACGAAGATTTTAAGGTTGTGTGGGTCAATCGATCAAAATCTAAACAATTGATCCAAAGGTGGCTGTTTATACAAAAATAGCCTTCCGGTGTCCCTTTCGGGAACATTCGGCTGTTTTGAAAATGGCATCACCGACTTATTTACGACGAAATATTAATTTCAATATTTTTTAGCTATTTTTGCAAAAGGGAAGGTTGGACCTGATAAAAGTTGCCTACGTATCTCACATCCAGTGAGAATCAAACCAGAGTAGTTCAGTCAGATTGTTTTCAGACCGTCCTCTTTCAAAAGTGATTTATTTGGCTATTTTTTGATAATTTTCTCGATTTTTCGGTAAAGTTTTGGTATTATTTGTTTTGAAAACCAATTGCTTGTTTCTCTATTTTCTTTCCCCCGATATTAAAAGCTGGTCAACATGCGAGTTTAAAACATGCGAATGTATAACACATACAGGATGCAGCAGGGTGGTCTTTTCAGATCAGGCTGCCTGTCCTAGACGGACCCAACCCCTATGTTGAGTCCCCAAAGTCAAATGCAACGTGATGCAAATAAGCGTTTCTTACTAAGGATCCGGCATAAAGTTATGTTATTCTAAGCTCAAAACCTCGGTATGTGATCTAGACTATGTACCCGAGCGGACAACTCGGGCTGAGGAAGGAGCTCCTTTCCGGGAAACAAAAGGCCAGCCGGCTTAGAAACTTTCCGAGCCTCTTTATTATTTCGGGGTATGACACTAACAGAATAGGGAGTCTTAACCAGTAAGCACATCCCCGAAGGTGAGAAGAGAAAGGTTTCGGCACAGTTTAAATATATACAGTTCAAAAAATATCAAAGCGATAAAAAATATCATTTTGTACATTTAAACCCAAGATAATAATAAACCAAATACAACAATTATTCAAAGCTCGAGTTCTAAAACCTTGATCCAGTGGTTCTGGGTTCATCATCTTGTTGGAAAAGGTGTCTAGACTGGCTTTAATCGAGCGGACAACTCGAGCCGAGGAGTGTCAGTGCACCGGTAGCATAGCTTTCCGGCTTAATTGACCATACTCCCCGCCTAAACATGTGTGACTAAAAATCCTTCACCGGGTGCCAAGCACCACAACTATCTTGAGAAAATGGGCTATGTCCAGCAAATGCCCGATATTATTTTTAAAGAGACTCAGAAGAGTAAAATGGGTATCGGCAAAATTTATATACAATTCACAAAATATTAAAGCGGTAAAAGCAACATTTAGCACATTAAATACAAACATTTAATAAAATCAGATAGTAAATAAGCCAAATATAACAATTATTCAAAGCTCGAATTCTTAAACCCTGAACCGAAGTTCTGGGTTAGCATCATCCCCAGCAGAGTCGCCAGAGCTGTCACACCTCCTTTTGGCGCTACCGCACCCCGCGAAGGGCGTGGTGGAAGGGAGTTTTTCCAATTAAAGGAAAATCGAAATGCAATTTATTTATTAAGAGATTCAGAATTGCCACTTGGGAGATTTATGGTGTCCGAAGTCACCGGTTTGAATCCCGAATCGAGGAAAGGTTTGACTCTATTTAACAGTCCGCGAACCAGAAATCCGGATAAGGAATTCTGTTAACCCGGGAGTAGGTGTTAGGCATTTCCGAGTTCCGTGGTTCTAGTACGGTCGCTCAACTGTCATATTTGACTTATTTATCTGATTTTATAACATGCTTCAACTTATGTGCAAATTTTAACTTTCAACCGCTTCTGATTATTATTATTATTATAAGAATTATTTTAACAAAGAATTGCAACGTTGTGAAAACGTATCTTGAACCACGTCACATCAATGTTCCCGTGGTTATTGACACATTTCGATTCATTGAGATTTGGATTTGGGTCACATAAATGTGCACCCGAGTTTAGAAAGATAACATTATTAAATACGCGCCTAAAGCAACTACGCGTTTGCACTTTGCAAGGGCCATCAAATTATCTAAATGGTATGCCTCGAATTCTAATAGAAATTCTTATTTAGAATATATTTGACCAGTGTATCATAATCCAAGCATTTACTAAATGAATAGCTGAAAACAGCTACTATGTAAATTAATGTGCAAGGCATAAGCGCCAGATGAAGAAATGGCTTGAAAGCTAAAACAGTAACCATTAAAGTACCCTCACTAGCTAACAAAAGGTTGTGACTATTGTGGTTTAAATTTCTTGTAGTTTCGTGATGTATTCATAACAAGGGCTTGGCCAAATACCCATCTAAACACAAATTAAACTATTCAACATACTAATAACAACCAACAAAAATGAAATAAGCTGAACAAATACTACTAAGACAACCCCAAAGCCAAAGCAATAAAATATTCACTCCAACTATTAACCAAACAAGGCTACGGCAAATTACATGATTATAAAATCATGATATTAAGTAAAGAACATTAAGAGAAGGGAGGAATGGAACTTTATAATTGCAATGTCATTTTTTGAACCAACGAACAGCAATAAAAACTCCAAGCCAAAGATATGGCTGACGAACTCAACAGTTCGGACCTCGACGACCTTGAGCGGAACCTCGGATAACGACCACGGACAACTATAAAGCTCGTCGGAGAGCTGGAGAATATGATGAACTAGAGTGTGTGTGTTGTCATGACCCGGATTTTCCCCCAACATCGGCATCGTGATGGCGCCTACTTGTGGTAGCTAGGCAAGCCACTTTATTCACACTATCCTGTTTTTAGCAATATTTCATATTCAATTTATCAACCAAAACCATAACCTTAATTAAATAAATGCGAAAGACTTTATAAAAATAGAGACAAGCAGTTTCAAGGTAAGACAATACTGAAATCCTCTACCCAAGACGTGGAGTCACCAACTCACGAACTACTACTGAATACTACACATAAAGGTCTGAAAGAAATATAACATAATCTGTTTGTCTCGGAACAAAGAGACTACAGCTAGTAACATAAGTAAAAAAAAGAGACGCCGGGCCTGCGGACGCCTACAAGCTACCTCGGTCTCAATATGCTCAACTCCTACGCAAAAGATCTAATGCTGCTGCTCCTGATCGAAACCTGGACCTGTGCAAAAATGCACAAAAGTGCAGTATCAGCACAATCCGACCCCATGTGCTGGTAAGTTCCTGGCCTATCCCGGCGAAGTAGTGACAAGCCTAGGACCAGACACCCACATAAACCTGTGCAGTTCTATATATATGTACACCACAAAATAACGAGAAATAATCTAGTAACAACTCAACAAGGAATATCACAGAAGAACTCAACAGTTAACAACAGTTATTAAATCAATAAGAAAAACAAAGTATAATGGGAAACAAGTAATATCAAGTCAAGGAATAGCAAATAGTTGCACGGCATCACCCTTCGTGCTTTTACTATCATCCTCACCAAATAAGCAAATAAAGTGCACGGCATCACCCTTCGTGTTTTTACTCTCATCCTCACATCCATGGTACGACATGATCCTTCATACATGGTTCAATAACAAGGCACGGCATGATCCTTCGTGCATAATCAATAACATGGCACGACATTAACCTTCGTGCAAAATCAATAAAGCAAGGCACGACATTAACCTTCGTGCATAATCAATAAATCCTGGCACGGCATCACCCTTCGTGCATTATCACTCTTCCTCACCCAAATAACAATCACAGTTAAGGGCAGAGAATGAAAACAATAAATCATAAACCGTCCCGACAAGGTACACAATAACCATCACAACAACGTCCCGGCAAGGGAAATCGATATCTCACTCCACAACAAGTCCCGACAAGGGAGAACAATAACAATTCTACAACCCGGCAAGAGTTCAAAAATTTATCTTTAAATATGTCTCACAACAAGAAGTAATATCGACTCACGATCATGCAAGACGCCAGTGTATGGATGCTCGTCACCACAGCCCATACACCGCACTCGATCACATAGCACATAGCACATAATCCTATTCCCTCAAACTAGGATAGAACAAACACTTACCTCTAGCCTTGAAGTCCAAATTACTCTTCAATTATAGCTTTTTCCCCGAATTTCCGCTTTCAACTAGCTCGAATCTAATCACAATTGATTCCATTATATTAATAAATACTAATTAACTTGGTTTGAATGCTTAAAATGGTTTTCTCAAAGTTTACCCCAAAATTTCCCAAAACGGCCCTGGCCCACGTGGTCGGAACTCGGGGTTCGGACCAAAATCCGGTTACCCATTTCCCCACGAGTTCAAATATATGATTTGTTTCAAAATCGGACCTCAATTCGAGGTCCAATTGCCCAATTCATGAAAAACCTAGGTTCTACCCAAAAACATGAATTTCTACCATGAAAACCTTTGATTTCTATTGAAAAACATGTTTAATGTTGTTAGAAATTGAAAGAATTAAGTAAAAAGTGACTTACAATTGCTTTGGAGTGGATTTGGCCTTCAGAGCTCGTGTGTAGTGTGTGGGTTTTTGAAAAAGTGAAGAATGAACTGAAAAATTCGTTTAAGAATAAAATTGCACAGTTGCGGATATCGCAATTGCGAACGTTTGTTCGCAATTGCGAAAGCTACAGAATTGGAGACTGTCATGGTCGCATTTGCGACATAATGTTCGCATTTGCGAACAAGGCTGGATCAAGAGGCCTTCGCATTTGCGACAAATGCTTCGCATTTGCGAAGCCAGGCTTAACACTGAAGGCCTCGCATTTGCGAGGTAGACTTCGCATTTGCGAAGCAATACTCAACCCTGCCAACTTCGTATTTGCGAAGTATGGTTCGCATTTGCGAACCAAGGCCAGTCTGGGACTTCTCGCAATTGCGAGAAAATCTTCGCATTTGCGAAGCCAACAGCTGGGTGAAAAACCAGCAGTGTAAAAATTCAGAATTTGAACCAACGGCCTACCAAATCTTTACCCGAGCCCCTTGGGCTCCCAACCAAACATGTACACAACATCAAAAACACATTACAAACTTGCTCGCGCGATCACATCGCCAATATAACATCGTTTTAATCAAATCAAGCCTAAAGTTCATGATTTTCATACTTTTGATTTTCAAAACTTTTAAACTTGGAACTCAAGGTCCAAAACATTTCAACGACATCCAAATGTCACCAAACTTTGCAGAAAGCACATATATATTATTTAAGACTCGTACCGGGCATTGGAACCAAAATACGAGCCCGATACCATGGTCATTTAATTCATTTTCCTTTAATAATTACAGCAAAAACAATTGCACAGAAACATTCATAACTTGGGCTCTAGGCCTCAGAATTCGACTCCGGACGCATGTCCAAGTCCCATATTTTCCTACGGACCTTTCGGGACCGTCCGATCTCGGGTTCGGGTCAGTTTACCAAAATATTGACCGAAATCAACTATATCAATATTAATGTCATTTTTCTTCAAATTTCTCATAGAATTCACATATTCTATCACAAAATCTTTCCGGCTACATGCCCGGATCATGCACGTAAATCGAGGCAATATAGAATGAGGTTTTCAAGGCCTCAGAAGTGCGGAACAAGCGAGGAAAATAAGTGATAACCCCATTGGGTCGCCACATCCTCCACCTCTATAACAACCATTCGTCCTCGAACATACAAGAGAAGGAAGTACCTGAGTGGGAGAACAAATGTGGGTAGCAGCTCTGCATATCAGACTCGGACTCCCAGATCGATGCCTCAGGAGGCTGACCTCTCCACTGAACACGCACAGAAGGATAACTCTTCGACCTCAGCTGTCGGACCAGCCGGTCTAGAATGGCCACCGGCTCCTTCTTGTAGGATAGATCATTGTCCAATTGGACAATACTGAAGTCTAACACATGTGTGGGGTCGCCGTGGTATCTCCGAAGCATGGACACATGAAAAACTGGATGCACAACAGATAAGCTAGGCGGCAGAACTAGTCTGTAAGCCACCCCTCCCACTCGGTCTAGAATCTCAAATGGGCCAATATACCTAGGGCTGAGCTTGCCCTTCTTCTCGAACCTCATCACGCCCTTCATAGGCGACACTCGGAGCAATACTCGCTCACCAACCATGAAATCTACATCTCGAACCTTACGATCCGCATAAGTCTTCTGTCTGGACTGAGCTGAACGCAATCTCTCCTGGATAGTCTTGACCTTATCCAAGGCCTCCTGAACTAAGTCTGTGCCCAACAACCGAGCCTCTCCCAGCTCAAACCATCCGATTGGAGATCGACATCGTCTACCATACAATGCCTCATAGGGGGCCATTTGGATGCTGGACTGGTAGTTGTTATTGTAGGCGAACTCTGCTAATGGCAGAAACTGGTCCCACGAGCCTCCGAAATCAATGACACAGGCTCGAAGTATGTCCTCTAGAATCTAAATAGTCCTCTCGGACTGACCATCCGTCTGAGGATGAAAAGTTGTACTCAGCTGAACCTGGGTGCCTAACTCCTGCTGGACCGCTCTCCCGAACCGCGAGGTAAACTGGGTACACTGATTAGAGATAATAGATACCAGCACCCCATGAAGTTGAACAATCTCTCTGATGTAAATCTCTGCTAACCTCTTCGATGAGTAGGAGACAGATACTAGAATGAAGTGTGCTAACTTGGTCAGCCTATCAACAATGACCCAAATAGCATCAAATTTCCTCCGAGTCAAGGGAAGTCCAAGTAATAAAGTCCATAGTGATCCGTTCCCTTTTCCACTCGAAAATTTCGATTCTCTGGAATACACCACCAGGCCTCTGGTGGTCATATTTCACCTACTAACAATTTAGACACCGAGCGACATACGCAACGATATCTTTCTTCATCCTGCGCCACTAATAGTGCTTCCGTAAGTCCTGGTACATCTTCGCGGCGCCCGGGTGAATAGAATACCGCGAACTGTGGGCCTCCGCTAAGATCAACTCTCGAATCCCTTCAACATTGGGTACACAAACTCGACCCTGCAATCTCAATACCCCGTCATCATCTAGATTTACCTTCGTGGTACCTCCCCGCTGTACTGTATCTCTCAAGTCACGCAAATGAGGATCATCAAATTGCCTCTCACGGATCCGCTCTAATAGAGATGAACGAGCGACCGTGCAGGCCAACACCCTGCTAGGCTCAAAAATGTCTAATCTCACGAACTAGTTGGCTAAGGTCTGGACATCTAGAGCAAATGGTCTCTCACTGACCGGAATGAATGCAAGACTACCCATGCTGGCAGACTTTCTACTCAATGCATCGGCCACCATGGCCTTACCTGGGTGATATAGGATAGTAACATCATAGTCTTTCAAAAACTCTAACCACCTCCGCTGTTTGTGATCAGTGTACACCTCACACGTCACACCATATAGATAGTGCCTCCAGATCTTTAAGGCATGAACCACTGCTGCTAACTCAAGATCATGAACCGGATAATTCTTCTCATGTATTTTTAACTGCCTCGAAGCATAAGCGATAACCTTACCATCCTGCATCAATACCGCTCCAAGCCCTGTACGAGATGCGTCACAGTAAATTGTATAAGGCCTTGCACCCGTAGGTAATATCAACACTGGTGCCGTAGTCAAGGCTGTCTTGAGCTTCTGAAAGCTCACCTCACATTCATCAGACCACTGGAACTGGACACCCTTCTGGGTCAACCTGGTCATCGGGGCTGCAATAGAAGAAAACCCCTCTACAAATCGACGGTAGTAACCTGCTAACCCCAAGAAACTCCGGATCTCAGTCACTGAAGCTGGTCGAGGCCAATTCTGGACTGCCTCAATCTTCTTTGGGTCCACCTGAATACCTTCCACTGATACAATGTGACCCAGAAATGCTACCGAACTCAACCAGAACTCACATTTCGAAAATTTGGCATATAGCCGATTATCCTTCAGAGTCTGAAGAACCACTCTGAGGTGTTGCTCGTGCTTTTCTTGGCTGCGGGAGTATACCAGGATGTCATCTATGAAGACTATCACGAACAGATCTAAGTAAGGCCTGAATACCCGATTCATCAACTCCATGAATGCTGCTGGGGCATTGGTCAACCCGAAGGACACGACCAAGAACTCATAATGCCCATATCTAGAGCGAAAGGCTGTCTTAGGAATGTCAGCCGCCCTGATCTTCAGCTGATGGTAGCCTAACCTCAAGTCTATCTTTGAGAACACCCTCGCTCCCTGGAGCTGGTCAAACAAATCATCAATCCTCGGCAGTGGATACTTATTCTTTATTGTCACTTTGTTCAATTGCCGTTAATCAATACACATCCGCATCGAGCCATCTTTCTTATTACACAAATAACACAGGTGCACCCCAAGGAGAAACACTAGGCCTGATAAAGCCCTTTTCTAGAAGATCTTGCAACCGGTCTTTTAACTCCTTTAACTCTTGTGGGGCCATACAATAGGGTGGAATAGAGATGGGCTGAGTGCCCGGTGCCATATAGATATAGAAATCAATATCCCTATCGAGTGGCATGCCCTGCATGTCTGAAGGGAAAACCTCAGGAAACTCTTGTACAATAGGGACTGACTCAATAGAAGGAACCTCTGCGCTGGAATCACGAACATAAGCCGGATAAGCTAGACACCCCTTCTCGACCATGCGTCGAGCCTAAACATAGGAAATAACAGTGCGAACGGAGTGGCTTGAGGTACCCTTCCACTATAGTCGGGGTGATTCTGGCAAGGCCAATATCACAGTCTTGGCATGACAATCTAGAATAGCATAGTATGGGGACAACCAGTCCATCCCCAATATGACATCAAAGTCTACCATGTCCAAAAGCAACAGATCAACACGGGTCTCAAGACCCCCAAAGATAACTACGCACGAACGATGCACCCGATCGACAACAATGGAGTCGCCCACTGGTGTAGACACATAAACTGGAATATCCAGAGCACAACTAGATACGTCCAAGTACGGTGCAAATTAGGAAGACACATATGAATATGTAGACCCAGGGTCAAATAATACTGAAGCACCTCTGCCACAAACAAGAATGGTACCTGTAATCACGGCATCTGATACCTCCGCCTCTAGCCTGGCTGGTAAAGCATAGAATCGGGGATCATCACCTCCCCTCTGAGCTACATCTCTAGGACGGTCATCAACTGGCTGACCTCTACCTCTGGCTAGATGGTCTCTACCTCTACGGTCTCGACCTCCACCTCTATGATCTCTACCCCCGCCTCTGGCTGGCTGGGCAGGCTGAGTGTCAGCTGGGGCCTAAATCATGGACGAGGGCCCCGCTGCCGAGTGTTGCCCGTCACTCGAGGGCAGATCCTGACAAGATGATCTGGGCCACCACAACCGTAGCAACTCTTAGGCTGATGGGGCCGCTGGCCCTGACAACCTGAATGGCCTCCACGAACACTCTGAAGAGGCTGGGAACTAATAAGATACTGATCTGAATACTGCTCACAAAACCCACGATCGCCCGGTCCACCTTGTAAAGCCTGAAGGGCGGAATGGAAAGGCCTGGAAGACTGGCCCCTATCAAAAGATTCCCTGCCACCAGAAGAAGAACCACTAAACCTGCCTGAATGACGAGGCCTCTTTTCTAAAGAATAACCACCTCCCCGAGCAAGATCCATCTCAACTCTACGTGCTGTATTAGCTGCCTCCTGAAATGATATCTCACTCCCCACTCCCATAGCCATCTGGAGTCTAATTGGCTGATTAAGCCCATCTATGAACCTGCGGACCCTCTCCCACTTTGTGGGAAGTATCACCACTGCATGACGTGCCAAATCAACAAATCTTGTCTCGTACTGAGTGACAGTCATAGTGCCCTGCTGGAGGCGCTCAAACTGCCTCCGAAGTGCATCCCGCTGAGTAACATGGAGAAACTTCTCCAGAAATAACTCTGCAAACTGATCCCATGATAAAGCCGGGGACCCTACCGGTCGAGTCAAACAATAATCTCTCCACCAAGTCTTGGCGGATCCTGCAAGTCTGAATGTACAGAATTCAACTCCATTGGACTCCACGATCCCCATAGTCTTGAGAATCTCATGGCAACCGAATAAGAAATCCCGAGGATCCTCCGATGTGGCACCGCTGAAGGTAGTGGTTAACATCTTGGAGAACCGATCAAGTCTCCAAAAAGAATCAGAAGTCATGGCGGCTCCATCTCCGATCTGAGCTATGGTACCCCACAACTGGCTGAACCACTGGTGCCTCAGGCTGAGGAGCTACTGGCTCCGGAGTACGAGCAATAGGAGTTCGGGCCCCTCCTCCAGCCTGAGAAGCGACTGGTGCAACTGACACTGTCCATAAATCCCGCTATTTTGATCAAAGCCTTCCGGAGACCCGAGGTAAATAAAGCCTCTCCTGGGACCTGAGCTGGGCCCACTGGAGCTGCTGGGACTGGAACCTCCTAGCCAGTCTCAATATGAGGCTCCACCTCTAGAATAGCTGCCGGGGGCTGAGCTCTGCCCCTACCACGGACCCCGATACGGCCTCGGCCCCTGCCCCTCACGGGAGCTGCCTGGGGCTCAGGCTGCAGGTCAGCGGACGAAGAAACACGTGTCCTTACCATCTGTGAAAGGACAGAGTAGAAGTTCAATCCGTATTTGAGGAACAAATCGCACGACAAGAAGGAACAAATGAGAAACTCTTTCCTAACTCAATAGACTCTGGAGGACAAGTACAGACGTCTCCGTACCTACCTCTTAAAATCTATTAAGCTTGTCCGTGAGTGGTGAGACCTATGTAACCTAGAGCTCGATACCAACTTGTCACGACCCGGATTTTCCCCAACATCGGGATCGTGATGGCGCCTACTCGTGGTAGCTAGGCAAGCCACTTTATTCACACTATCCTATTTTTAGCTATATTTCATATTCAATTTATCAACCAAAACCGTACCTTAATTAAATAAATGCGGAAGACTTTATGAAAATAGAGACAAGCAGTTTCACGGTAAAACAATACTGAAATCCTCTACCCAATACGTGGAGTCACCAACTCACGAACTACTACTGAATACTACACATAAAGGTCTGAAAAAAATATAACATAATCTGTTTGTCTCGGAACAAAGAGACTACAACTAGTAACATAAGTAAACGAAAGAGACACCGGGCCTGCGGACGCCTGCAAGCTACCTCAGTCTCAATATGCTCAACTCCTACGCAAAAGATCTACTGTTTCTGCTCCTGATAGAAACCTGGACCTGTGCAAAAATGCACAAAAGTGCAGTATCAGCACAATCCCACCCCATGTGCTGGTAAGTGCCTGGCCTATCCCGGCGAAGTAGTGACAAGCCTAGGACCAGACACCCACATAAACCTGTGCAGTTCTATATATATGTACACCACAAGATAACGAGAAATAATCAAGTAACGACTCAACAAGGAATATCACAGAAGAACTCAACAGTTAACAACAATTATTAAATCAATAAGGAAAACAAAGTATAATGGGAAACAGGTAATATCAAGTCAAGGAATAGCAAATAGTTGCACGGCATCACCTTTCGTGCTCTTACTCTCATCCTCACCAAATAAGCAAATAAAGTGCACGGCATCACCGTTCGTGCTTTTACTCTCATCCTCACATCCATGGTACGGCATGATCCTTTGTACATGGTTCAATAACAAGGCACGACATGATCCTTCGTGCATAATCAATAATATGGCACGGCATTAACCTTCGTGCAAAATCAATAAAGAAAGGCACGACATTAACCTTCGTGCATAATTAATAAATCATGGCAGGGCATCACCCTTCGTGTATTATCACTCTTCCTCACCCAAATAACAATCACAGTTAAGGGTAGAGAATGAAAATAATAAATCATGAACCGTCCCGGCAAGGGACACAATAATCATCACAACAAAGTCCCGGCAAGGGCAATCAATATCTCACTCCACAACAAGTCCCGGCAAGGGAGAACAATAACAATTCTACAACTCGGAAGGGTTCAACAATTTAACTTTAAATATGTCTCATAACAAGTTTTAACAATGACTCACGGTCATGCAAGACGCTAGTGTATGGATGCTCGTCACCACAGCCCATACACCGCACTCGATCACATAAGCACATAGCACATAATCCTATTCCCTCAAGCTAGGATAGAACAAACACTTACCTCTAGCCTTGAAGTCCAAATTACTCTTCAATTATAGCTTTTTCCCCAAATTTCGGCTTTCAACTAGCTCGAATCTAATCACAATTGATTCTATTATATTAGTAAATACTAATTAACTTGGTTTGAATGCTTAAAAATAGTTTTCCCAAAGTTTACCCCAAAATTTCCCAAAACGCCCCTGGCCCACGTGGTCGGAACTCGGGGTTCAGACCAAAATCCGGATACCCATTCCCCCACGAGTTCAAATATATGATTTGTTTCAAAATCGGACCTCAATTCGAGGTCCAATTGCCCAATTCATTAAAAACCTACGTTCTACCCAAAAACATGAATTTCTACTATGAAAACCTTTGATTTCTATTGAAAAACATGTTTAATATTGTTAGGAATTGAAAGAATTAAGTAAAAACTGACTTACAATTGCTTTAGAGTGAATTTGGCCTTGAGAGCTCGTGTGTAGTGTGTGGGTTTTTGAAAAATTCGTTTATGTATAAAATTGCACAGCTGCGGATATCGCAATTGCGAACTTTTGTTCGCAATTGCGAACACTACAGAATTGGAGACTGTCATGGTCGCATTTGCGACATAATGTTCGCATTTGCGAACCAGGCTAGATCAAGGGGCCTTCGCATTTGCGACAAATGCTTCGCATTTGCGAAGCAGTGCTCAACCCTGCCAACTTTGCATTTGCGAAGTATGGTTCGCATTTGCGAACCAAGGCCAGTCTAGGACTTCTCGCAATTGCGAGAAAATCTTCGCATTTGCGAAGCCAACAGCTGGGTGAAAAACCAGCAGTGTAAAAATTCAGAATATGAACCAACGGCCTACCAAATCTTTACCCGAGCCCCCCGGGCTCCCAACCAAACATGTACACAACATCAAAAACACATTACAAACTTGCTCGCGCGATCCAATCGCCAATATAACATCGTTTTAATCAAATCAAGCCTCAAGTTCATGATTTTCATACTTTTGGTTTTCAAAACTTTCAAACTTGGAACTCAAGGTTCAAAACATTTCAAACGACATCCAAATGTCACCAAACTTTGCAGAAAGCACATATATAATATTTAAGACTTGTACCGGGCATCGGAACTAAAATACGAGCCCGATACCATGGTCATTTAATTTATTTTCCTTTAATAATTACAGCAAAAACAATTTTAACAGAAAAATTCATAACTTGGGCTCTTGGCCTCAGAATTCGACTCCGGATGCATGTCCAAGTCCCATATTTTCCTACGGACCTTCCGGGACCGTCTGATCTCGGGTCCGGGTCCGTTTACCGAAAATATTGACCGAAGTCAACTATATAAATATTAATATCATTTTCTTCAAATTTCTCATAGAATTCACATATTCTTTTCGGTTACACGCCCGGATCGTGCACGTAAATCAAGGAAACATAGAATGAGATTTTCAAGGCCTCGGAAGTGCGGAACAATCGAGGAAAATAAGTGACGACCCCATTGGGTCGTCACAGTTGTGGAGCTGGAGACAATGGTTTCGTGTTGCTGGTTCGTGAGATTGCAGAAATGGCGTCTGTTTGTGACGACGACGACGAAGGTTTCTTGGACGAGAAGGGATGTTTTCTGGAGTTGGATGTTGAGGGAGATGGGTTTTTGCGTTTTTGGTCCGTGGAGGAAGACGTCTCTATAGTGTCCTCATTTTTCTGTCCGTTCTCCTTTTTTTAAGAACCTCCCTGCTATAGTAGTCTTCATGTCTTTTATCTCCGAAAATGTTCCCCCATCTCTCACTGTCTATTGTATCTTTTGTATCGTGTTTTGCCTTTGGTTTTTCTTGCCTTTTTCGTTTTTTAAATTCCTCCCATTCCATAATGTTTTTTTTGGCCAATGAAAATAGTAGTCTATTCTTTCATTTACGTTTTTTTGCTGATTGTCATGAAAAATTGTAGTATATGTTTTCCTTTATGTTTTTGTTTTGTCTTTTTCCCTTTGTCCTTTTCTTCTTTTTATTTTTTAATTATTCTCCCATCCCCCCCCCCTAGTGTAGTGTCGTGTGTGATATATATTCTCTTGTATTTCAAAAAATATCAAGACTAAAATGATGGGTCTCACGTGGGGTTGGGTACCCAAGAGTGATGGGTCTTCCTCGTGTTCTGTCCGTGCCCCCATGTGTGTCCCCTACGTGTGGTGGGCTCGGATTATTATGGGTTAGGTCCGAAAATTATAAAACCGGGTAGTTTAAACTCGAATATTATTCTTCGCCCGGAACCGAGAATGAGAACACGGTGTTATTTAATTAATCACACCTAAGCAAAATAACTATAAGCCTCACAATTAAAACAAAACTATTTTTTATATTTTTTTTTCAAGATTAAAGTAACCCAAAATGTTAATGAAACTATTTATTAATTAATTTTTATAATTTCATTTTTATATGAAAAATAAAAATATAGAGTACTATTTTTTATATTTTTCTACAAAACATTAATAAAACTATTTTTGTAATTTTCATTTTTTTAATAAAGATAAAAATATAAAGTATTATTTTTTGTATTTTTCCAGTTTAAAATGACTTCAAAACATTAATAAAACTATATTTTTGTTATTTTTCATTTGAAGGTAAAAATAAAGTGAAAGAGTCAAAATTAGCTAAGATAGCTATATTAGGACTAAACTAAATATTTTACTCTAAAATATAAAAAATCTCGAGGATGGTCAAAAATCACGCGTCTACACCTGCTACTTCACTTAACACTTAAAATAAATTCTCTCGTTCTCCAGGTGGGCGCCTACTACTTGACTTAATACTTGAAATGAATTTCCTCGTTCTTCAGGTGGGCGTCTATCACTACAACAAAACAAACAAAACAAAGTAAACTTTTCTTCCCCAATTTGGACCAGGAACATTCGTGAGTGTTAGTGGAATCCCATTATCAAGGAGGATCCTGAAAACTTAAAATTAAATCACATTATCCAGGAGGGTCCTGAAAACTTAAAACTAAATCACTATATCCAAGAGGAACCTGAAACCTTAAAAATAATTCCATTATCGAGAAGGGTCCTGAAAACATAAAATTAAATCCCATTATCCAGGAGGGTCTTGAAAACATAAAACTAAATCCCATTATCTTGGAGGGTCCTGAAACCTTAAAACTAAATCCAATTATCCAGAAGGGTCCTGAAAACTTAAAACTAAATCTTATTATCCAGGAGGGTCCTGAAAGCTTAAAACTAAATGTCATTATCCAGGAGGGTCCTGAAAACTTAAAAATAAATCTTATTATCTAGGAGGGTCCTAGAACCTTAAAACTAAATCTCATTATCCAGGAGGGTCCTAAAAAATTAAAAATAAATTCAATTATCAAGGAGAGGTCTGAAAGCTTAAAACTAAATCCCATTTATCTAGGAGGATCCTAAAAACATAAAACTAAATCTCATTATTCAGGAGCGTCCTGAAAACTTAAAATTAAATCTCATTATCTAGGAGGCTCCCGAAAGCTTAAAACTAAATTTCGTTATCTAGGAGGGTCCCAAAAGCTTAAATCTAACTTCCATTATCTAGGAGGGTCCTGAAAACTTAAAACTAACTCCCATTATCCAGGAAGTTCTTGAAAACTTAAAACTAAATCCTATTATCCAAAAGGGTCCTCAAAACTTGAAATTAAATTCCATTATCTAAGAGGGTCTGAAAGCTTGAAACTGAATCCCAATATCCATGAGGGTCCTGGAAGCTTAATACTAAATTCCATTATCCAGGAAGGTCCTGAAAATTTAATACTAAATCCCACAGTTCTTTTCATTTTTGAGTTTTGGTGTATTAAGGAGTACAACAAACAGTAGCAGCAACAATGACATTGAAATCACAGTTTCTCGGTAATCCCGGCTACTAAAACATCCAGAACTACACTAACCTAATTCCTTTATAGCCAAAGATATGTAGGGAACCACGTAAGCAAGGTTCGGTCATTTTCTTTTCAAAACACTTTCCATGGAGTATCCAAATGGACAAAAAACACTCATAATTGCTCGCTTGTGCCCGAAAATACTTCGTATTTTTGTGACGACCCAAAAGGTCATCATCTATTTTCTCATCTAGTCCGTGATTTTGAGGTCTTGAAAGCCTCATTTTTACTTTTCTCAATTTACGTGCGCAGTCCGAGCGCTTAGCTGAAATTTTTTTATGTTGAAATATGTGAATTCTGTAAAAACATTGAAGTACTTTTATATTAATATGATTAAAGTTGACTTTGGTCAATATTTTTGGTAATGGACCCGGCCCCAATATTGGACGGTACCGGAAGGTCCGTAGAAAAATATGGGATTCAGGCATATTTCCGGAGTCGAATTCCGAGGTCTAGAGCCCGAGGAAATAATTTTTCTATGAAATTGTTTTTCTAAAATTATTAAGAAAAATAGAAATGAAAATTGATTAAAAGACTGTGGTATCGGGCTCGTATTTTGATTCTGATGCCCGGTACAAGTCTTAAATATGTGTTAAGCATTTTTGTAAAGTTTGGTCAAAATCGGACGTCGTTTGACGTGTTTCGGACCTAAATATCTAAAGTTGGAAGTTTATGAGATTTGAAACGAAAATGATGATTTTGAGGTTTGATTCCTCGTTTATGATGTTATTTTGGTAATTTGATCACATGGTTAAGTTTTTAGGAGGTTATTTAGTTAGTGTGTATGTTTGGTTAGGAGCCCCGAGGGCTCGGGAGTGTTTTGAGAGGTGTTTCGGGATGTTTTGACTTAGGAAAACATAGCAGAAAATTCTGCAATTTTTTCTCAGTGATTCCCTCATATGTGATCGCACTCTTCAGACTACGATCGTGTTCCTTTGGCTCTTTAGTCTTCGCGTTCGTGTACTTGATCACGCGATCGCACTGCCTTAGCATTTTCTTCAATGCGTCTGCACTAGTAGGTTTGCGTTTGCATAGACCAAGCTTTGGACCCCCCACTATTCCCCTACGCGATTGCATTACAAACCACGCGGTCGCGCTGACCATCCTGTGTAACCCTTCGCAATCGCATCCCTATTTCTGTGATCGCGTAGAGCAAATTCACCCAGTTATTTTAAATCCTAAAAACAGAACCAGTGACGGGAAAAATATAACACTTCACAAACTCTTCCTTCTCCAAAGTCCTAAGGCGAATTCTTGAGCACCTCTTCATCAAAACTTCTCGGGTAAGCAATGTTTAACTTGTTTTCTTAAATTTCCATCATGAGTTACTGAAATCCTAGCCCTAAATTATGAAATCAAAGTAGAAATTAAGGATTTTGGGTAGAGTTAGGTTTTTGAGAATTTTGGGTGATTCAACCTTAATTTGGGGTCGAATCTTAAAATAAATTATATATTTGGACTCGTGGGGATATGTATAATTGGGTTTTGGTCCGAGGCTCGAGTTTAGACCATGTGGGTCCAATGTCTAATTTTGGTATTTTTTAAATAATGCTAAAAAAATTCATATCTAGGCTATGAGATGTTGCCATTGAGTCTTTATTGATATTATTGAATTAGTTATGTCTAGATATCACTGTATTGGAGGTGAAACCGTGAGATAAAGCAATAGTTGAGGATTAAGTGGATTTCAAAGCTTTGAGGTAAGTGTTTGGTTTAACCCTAGATTGAGGGAATACGAGTTGAATCTTATTGCTAATTGTCATGTGATCGAGTACAATGTATGGGCATAGTGACGAGTATCTATACATTGGTGTCTAGCATGACCGTGAGATCTTATAATGTGATTATCATGACTTAGCTGTGAATTCCGTGTTTATTGGAGGATTTCTAAACGTTGTGAATAACATGTGAATGGTAAAATAATTATTTAATTCTTGGGAGCATTGGCTCGAATTGTGATACGAATATTGAAGGTATGTGAGACTTGATTATTTAGAGCGTTGGCTCAAAATAGAAGAGTGAATTTTAAGATAAGAAAAAAGTATGAAAGAGAAAGCGTTGTTAATTATTTCCTTACCTGGACGTTTGGTTGAACTTGTTAGATTCTATCCCTTGCCGGGATATTTGTCAAATATTTGCTTATTTTTATGCCTCTTAATTGTGATTGTTGTTTGGGGAATCAGACTGTTAAATGATATCGAGGAGCAAGTTATACGCCACAATAATTACATTGAGGATCGGGTTGCACGCCGCAACAATAAGATGTGAGGATCGGGTTGTGCACCATAACAATGATTCATGATAAATTATATGGGTGGGGTTGCATGCCGCAACAGTGATAATTATGAAGCGGGTTGCACGCCGCAACAATTGTTGATATCAAGTGTTTATAATGAGTTTTGATACCTTGTTTTCGGTGAATCTAACTGATTTAATCTGTTACTCCGAATTACTGTTAATATTGTATCTCCCTATAGCATGTTTTCCTTCCCATGTTGTTAAGCGTTGGTATTTCGTCCCCATTGTGTATTTATAAATGCACAGGTTTATGTGGTCTCCAATCTAGCCTCGTCACTATTTCCAGGAGTTAGGCTAGACACTTACCAGCACATGGGGTCGGTTGTGCTGATGCTACATTCCTGTGTATTTTTGCACAGGTCCAGGTTTTGAGGAGCAGCAACATCGTTAGTTTGGGAGCAGGCTTTTATTCTTACGAGACCGAGGTAGCCTTGCAGGCGTCAGCAGGCCCGACGTCTCTCCTTTATGTTCTCTTTTAGACTGTTGCCTCATTGTTTTCAAGACAGACAACTTATATATTTCTTTCAAACCATTATTTTTAGTACATCTTTAGTAGTTCGTGAGTAATGTGACACCAAATCTTGGGTAGAGGCTATTATTGACTATTTCGCGTTTTGATTCGTATTTATAAATCAGACTTCCGCTATTGTTCTTATTAAATTTCGTGTGCTATATTTATGCTATTAGCTGTTAAAAAAATTATGTAGTAACGGAAATGTAATTGAATAGGCTTGCCTAGCTACCACGAGTAGGCGCCATCACGATCCCGATGGTGGAAAATCTGGGTCGTGACAATTTTCGAGCAAAGAGGAACAGTCGTGAGAGCGTGATTTTTGCCCTAAGAATAGTACTCCTACAAATGTGCAAAATAGATTTTTTCCTAATTTTATAGAATTTTTTAGGAATTGTTTTTTTGTTAATTGTTGTTTGCATTTAGTTTCATGTTTAATTAATTATCTAATATTATAAATAGTAAGTATGTGAATTTAACAAATTAGAAATAAGCTAATATTTAACTAGGATTTTTTAAAATTATTAGTATGTAAAAATTCAAAAGAAAAAGAGAGAAAAAAGAAAGGGAATTAAAGAAATAAGGTCTTATTTATAACTGGGCTAAAAGGTTTCAAGCGGCCCAATAGCAATTCAATTGAGAAAACTATCCTCTATAGCCCCTCAAAATTTTAATAGCCCATGTTTTGACCAACTTTCAAAAAATGGCCATTCGGCCTAAACATATTGCATATACTAGCCGAACAAAATGAGTATGACAACACAAGTGCTTGTAGCTCAGTGGGTAGAGCGCCTATTTCCTAAGCAAATGGTCGCAGGTTCGACCCTACCTAGCGCAATGGAGAATTTTTTTTGTGCAATGTATAAATATTGTATCCTAAGTTCGATAGTGTATCATTGGTGTACATTGAGCCTATCTCAACTGCGCTTGTGTATCTAAAGTGTATATATTTGTGTATCCCAAATATAACTTGTATCGTGAATGTATAATCTGTCTAAAAATGTATAAAAATTGTGTATAATGTGTTTTTCTAATATTTTGGAATGTATTTTTGTATAGTGACAGTCATTTTGTATATATTTTGTATAGTAATATCTATTTTGTATATTTTTTGTATTGTGACAATCTATTTTGTATATTTTTTGTATACAAAATATACAAAAAATATTTTTTATACAAAAAATATACGAAGAGCCGTGCAGTCGGTTGAAGAGACATCTGAAGCGATAGGCTGCTCTGCTCTGATTAAAGAAGGATTTCTCGCCATTGCAACTGCTACTATACCTTGATATATAATCATTATCTGTAGCAATAAATTTTTTTATATACTCTACTAATTATAGTAAAGGCACACCTTTTGGGGTTGGGAGGTTTCTGATGAGGATAAAGAAAAAGTGTGATTAATAAAGCTTTTTCAAATGGTGATCAATGGGAGCGTTGAGAGTTGGAAAAAATGAAATGAGGGGTTTGCTTAATTGTGTAATTACTGAATAAATTTTGGATTGATTAATAATTAATAGGCCTATGCTTTTTAATTCTAATCATTTATTGTGTCTTTTTTTTTCCTCCTTTCAGACAACGAAAAGTCATTTCACAACAACATGTTAGGATCAATGATTAAAAAGTTATCTATCAGATGGGATCTCTTTTGGACTTGTTGTCATTACTCAAAGCTGGTTTTGATTTAGGGATTGTAACATACGAATTATTTATTACTTTATGATATTAATTATTATCTCTTCGAGAGCTCTTTAAATTCGTCAAAGCTTATAAATTGTTCTGTTTTGTTAGAATTAGAGGTATGCATCTTGGAACAGTGGCTTCTATGCATCTTGGAACAGTTCTTTTGTATATATTTTCGTTTCCGTTGAATCGTATAAGTTGCAACCTTTTCAATTGCTAGCATTTATTATGTTTTTGAGGCTATTACTTGTAAGTAGTTATTTTATGGCTATCAGCTGATATAAGTTTGACACTAGTGGCTACAAATGAATTTTTCTCTTCAATTCGCCTACCCCAAGCCCAATCTCCCTACCCAAACCCGGTCCAGACCCAAAACGACATCGTTATTGTCACACTTAATCTCAGCCCTTCATCTCAGCCGCCCCAAATTCCCACACCCACTGGCCGGCAGCGGCTTCCCCAAATCCACCCAAATCCACATCATGTAATCACCCATTCTTCCTCATCTTCTATCTCGGCTTAGTTTCTCCCAAAAACTCTAGAAATCTCCGAATTTTATATCTAAAAGATGGCCAGATTGTTCATCTCTTGGTCTTTTGTTTCCTCGGCGCCTGAGAATAAGGGGTTTGTTTGTACGTATGCTTTGTTTTCTTGGCATCTTTGACTCTCATGAGTCTTTTCTTCCAAGAAAATTCGGTCAAAATTTCATTAAAGGCCAGATTCCTTGGAGGAAAAGACCCTTGGGTGGTCGATTGGCATGGAGTAGGGCATCATAGGGCTTCTCGCGTCTATCCGCTCATAAACAGGAGAAAAACCTCGCCATTCTTTTTCCAATTTTCTTGCTTAAATCTGCTCAATTCTAATTATTACAGACCCTATTAGCTGTTAAGATTGCTTGTTTTCTGTTGAAATTGTTCATCGTTAGATTCTAGTCGTTTCTTTATTAAGTTGTTAGTTATCAATTTGGGCTAATTCAAGCATGCTTAGATTAATTATATAAATCGTTTTGGTATCCCATTAATTAGTTGTTCTGCTGAATTTGAAATTACTTGGTAAGTTGTTTGCCTAAATAATTAATTAGTTGATACTGTAGTTTTAGATTGTGATTGTTAGCAATTGATAGTTTAGCTTAAGTCAACTCTAGTTTTAACTCTGTTAAATAGAAAAGGGAA
Source organism: Nicotiana noctiflora (assembly GCA_032618575.1). NCBI lineage: Eukaryota > Viridiplantae > Streptophyta > Magnoliopsida > Solanales > Solanaceae > Nicotiana > Nicotiana noctiflora. Next base: position 180,532 of record JASVEL010003667.1, on the reverse strand, counting down.
GTATATTTGGAATAGAAGCACAAATTGGTATCAATGGGAAGTTAAGAGAGTGAAGGAGTAGTAATATAAACTTCAAGGGGTTAATTGAGAACAAAATTTGGGAAATCTCAATAGTTACTTGGGAAGTTCCTATAAGAGGTTTAAAAAATGGAAATCTCAATAGTTACTTGGGAAGTTCCTATAATAGGTTTAAAAAATGGAATAAGGGTCAAGTTTTGGGGTTAAAAAGGGTTAAGACCAGACTTAAAGAGGGAAAACATATGAAAATATGTGGAATGGACACTTGTCCAACAACTCTCCATATTCAGTTATGAAAGATGCTTTTTTCTTTCTAAAATTCAGGGTTGGCTGTAGAGAATGATTCCCTTATCCTTAGGAGCATTCACAGATTTTATTCCCTATATATAGGGCCTTTTTTTTTCTCACAGACATGGATTTTTACACATAAAAATACCCAAAAAGTTCAGAATTCCTTTTTCATTCTTCTCACGGATATATTGCAGTTTTCAGAAGCAGTGTAAGCGAGGCTCATAACATGTTGAGCCTCGCTTTGTGTGCGCTTTAGTGTCGCATCAAGGCTATAAGGCATACTTTTCCTTGCCATTAATCCTGAAAAGGCAACATTAAACAATTGATATTTCATTTTCTCGTAAATTTTTCCAATTTCTTTATCCATATATTTGTTATTTGTGCTTTTAGTTATTACTGTTGGACTACATATACATATTTTTACTTTTTCTCCAGTTGCGCCTTTTTTCATTAAAGCCCACGCTTTATTTGTGCTTTGTGCTTAAAGTCTCATGTAATTACCGGTGTGGATGCCATGACAAAAATAAACCTGCTTCAGTTTGTCTTTATATGAATTTTCTCAGATATCTCCTTATATCGAGTTATAGATTAGAGTTGAATTTGAAATGTTTGATGTAATTGACAGCTAAAGCATGCTGTAAACTCAAAATGAGAAGATGAATATGATATTTGATTTCGTGACTTTCATAGATTACTTAAGGTTGAAGTTGTTATTAATGTAATGGATATATGACATGTTGAGTTTTGGTTCTTTGCTACTAGATCTATGTGCTAAATCTGGTTTGACACATTAAAGAGTTTTTTTAGGTAAATAAATAATCTGTATGATGTGCTTTTTCTTGTCTTCTTTAGTTTCTGTACATGGATGAATATTTCAGAGACTTCCAGTTAAAACGTTGGGCGAAAGGATGAATCTGTGTGCTTGTTTGAAGGTTTATTGTCACTATTAGAATCCAAGATTTACACTATTTGAAACATGCAAATTATAAGTGTTCTGATACCTGTGAATTTTCATGATTTTCTCATTTATTTTTGCTACTGCATGTGTCGCCCTCCTTAATTCACATTGAAAGAACTTTTCGTAATGTGAGAATTTAGAGATTCACATGTAATAGGTATGTTGTTAGGCTCTTAATATGTTCTGTTGAGCATTATTATGTGAAAATTTCCAAAATTTGCTTCCTGCTTTTAGCCATCTCCTCTTCGCTCTCTCCTCTTCGCTCTCTCCTCTCCTCTTCTCTTTTTGAACCCTAAGCAGCCACTGTCGACAACTGAAAATCAGACGGCTGCAGCAAGTAAACCCCCTTCTCTCTCTTTTCTCTTCTCTCCTCCCCCCTCCCTCTGCCTTCTGAACCCTAAGCAGAGGAAAGAAGAGCAGCCATTGCTGGTGTCTGCTCCTCTCTTTGACTTGCTCTCTTCTCACTCTCTACCCTACCCCCTCTCCTCTCTCCCTCCTGCCCTTCGTAAGTCGCATCTTAACAGGTAAAAGGCAGCTTCTCTGACCCCTCTTTTCTTCCCCTCGGACTTGTATGCCCGCCACTCCCCCCTCTTCTCCCCCCTCCCCTTCTCTTTTTCTCTCTTTCTCTATCTCTTATTCCCCCGATATCCCTCCCACTACTCGCGCAGGCAGCTCCCATCCACCTCCCCCGTATTTTGTGTGGTTGGTTTTTGTGTGTGTGATCTACAGTTGTTAATCGCGGCAGGCGAGGCAAGCTTGCGATAGCTGGAAGAGTAGAGGGATTCGATCTCCGTCCGGGAAGTGCAAGAGCTAAAAGTATACAACTTCAGGAGCATCAAAACCAACTACAAGGTTATTATTTTCTCCAAGAATTGGTACCTTTCGATCCCTTATTTACATTGTACTCATACTGCATTTTCTAGCTACCTCTCTGTGTTGTTCTCTCGGGCGCTATATAGTTTACTCTTCTCCTCGTATATTTCTAAATTTCGGGCATGCATTTCTGGTATTTGTAGGCGGTAAGAGGGATAGTGGCCGCGGTTGGAGATGGTAGTATAAGGTCATGTCCTGGGAGGGGGGTAGGGGGTGGAGGTGGGGGTGGGAGTGGGCAGGGGTGCACAAAATGATTTTGGGGGCGGCTTGAGAGGCAAGGGTAGTAAGGGGTTAGCGGACGTTTTGTTTAAGAATAAGGCCGTGGAACGTAGGCACCCTGACTGGTAAGTCCTTGGAGCTGGCAAAAATCCTTCAGAAGAGGATGGTCAACATAGCTTGTTTGCAGGAGACTAGATGGAAAAGGTCGAAGGCGAAGAATTTAGGCGGAGCTAAGCTATGGTAATCTGGGTCCGGGAAGGGTAAGAATGGAGTAGGTATCTTAGTGGATAGGGACCTTCGGGAGTCCATGGTCGAGGTTATGCGAGTGAATGATAAGTTAATGTCTATCAAGTTGGTTATAGGTGGGTGCGTCCTCAATGTCATCAGCGCTTACGCGCCTCAAGCAGGATTAGAGGAGGAGGTTAAGAGGCGCTTTGGGAAGGCTTGGACGAGTTGGTTAGTAGTATCCCTCTATCTGAGAAGTTAGTTATTGGAGGGGATTTTAATGGCCATATTGGTGCCGATGCTGGGGGGTTATCGTGAGGTGCATGTGGGCTATGAGCTTGGGGTCAGAAACAGAGGAGGCTCTTCTCTACTTGATTTCGCCAGGGCTTGCGATCTTTGGATTGCGAACTCGGCTTTTCAGAAAAGGGAGGAACACTTGGGTACTTTCAAAAGTTCGGTAGCGAAGGACTCAGATAGACTACCTCCTCATCAGACGGATAGAGGGCTGTGCAAGGATTGTAAGGTCATTCCGGGAGAGTGCCTCTCGACTCTCCATAGACTCCTAGTGCTGGATGTTAGTATATGGGTGAAGAGGACGAGGAGGGGCGCCCGGGGTCGGCCGAGGATTAGGTGGGGAACCTTGACTAAGGAGAATGCACTGGAGTTAGAAAAGAGGTTAGTTGATGGAGGTGCCTAGAGAAGTTCTGGGGAAGCGGATGCTACCGCTGAACTGGTTAGGGAGGCAGCGCAAGATGTGCTCGAAGTTGCCAAGGGATACTTAGGCAGGCATCAAGGTGACTGGTGGTGGAGCGAGACTGTCCAAGGTAAAGTGGAGGCGAAGAAGGCGACATTTGCTCGGATTGCGGAGAGCACGAGCGAGAAGGAAAGGAGAGTGAACATGGACCGCTATAAGGAGGCGATGAGGGAGGCGAAGTTGGCGGTCACAGAAGCAAAGAATGCAGCGTTTGAGCGCATGTACGAGGAATTAGAAGAGAAAGGAGGGGACGGAAAGTTGTTTGGTTAGCTAAAGTGAGGGAGAAGAATGCGCGGGACCTGGACCGAGTTAGGTGCATCAAAGACGAGGATGGTAGAGTTCGAATGGGGGGAGGCCCGGGTCAAGCAGATGTGGCAAGCATACTTTAGAGACCTGCTCAACGAGGAAGGTGACCAAGACATAGAGTTAGGGGAACTGAGGGACTCAGAGTGCCATACGGATCTGGGGTTCTGCAGGCGCATTAGGGTAGAAGAGGTCGTGGAGGCTTTGCGTAGGATGAGTAGGGGTCGAGCGACCGGACTAGACGAATTTCCGGTGGAGTTTTGGAAATACATGGCTAGGGCAGGAGTGGAGTGGCTGACCAGGTTGTTCAATGCAATCTTCAGGTCCAAGAAGATGCGAGAGGAGTGGAGGTGAAGCACAGTTGTGCCTATGTATAAGAACAAAGGTGACATCCAGTGTTGCAATAACTATAGAGGCATCAAATTACTAAGCCACACCATGAAAGTATGGGAGCGGGCGGTTGAGGCGAGGGTAAGGGCGATGACGTCAATCTCGGTGAACCAGTTTGGTTTCATGCCGGGCCGCTCCACCACAGAAGCTATCCACCTTGTCAGGAGATTAGTGGAAGAGTATAGGGATAAGAAGAGGGACTTGCACATGGTGTTTATCGACTTGGAGAAGGCGTACGACAATGTTTCAAGAGAGGTGTTATGGAGGTGCCTGGATGCGAAGAGCGTGTCGGAGGCCTACATTAGGATGATCAAGAATATGTATGATGGCGCTAAGGCGAGGGTTAGGACGGTGGGTGGCGACACAGACCACTTCCCGGTGGAAATGGGGCTTCACCAAGGATCGGCGCTCAGCCCCCTCCTATTTGCTTTGGTGATGGATGCTCTAACTCGGCATATCCAAGGAGACGTGCCATGATGTATGCTATTCGCTGACGATATTTTCCTAATAGACGAGTCGAGGGTCGGTGTTAACGAGAGGTTGGAAGTTTGGAGACAGTCCCTCGAGTCGAAGGGTTTCAGACTAAGCAGGTCTAAGACTGAATACTTGGAGTGCAAGTTTAGCTCCGAGCCGAGCGAAGAAGGAGTTGGTAGGGACGTGAAGCTTGGTTCTCAGGTCATCGCCAAGAAGGACAGTTTCAGATATCTTGGATCGGTGATCCAGGGTGACGGAGAGATCGACGGGATGTCACTCATCGAATAGGGGTTGGGTGGTCGAAATGGAGGCTTGCGTCGGGAGTCTTGTGTGACAAGAAAGTGCCACAGTATCTCAAGGGGAAGTTTTATAGAGCTGTGGTTGACCAGCAATGCTGTACGGGGCGGAGTGCTGGCCAGTGAAGAACTCCCATATCCAGAGAATGAAGGTAGCAGAGATGAGGATGCTCAGCTGGATGTGTGGGCACACCAGGTTGGATAGGGTCAAGAATGAAGTTATTTGGGAAATGGTATGGGTAACCCCAATGGATGAGAAGCTGCGAGAAGCGAGACTCAGGTGGTTCGGGCATGTGCGAAGGAGAAGCCCCGATGCACCGGTGAGGAGTTGCGAGCGGCTGTCGATAGTTGGCGCGAGTCGTGGCAGAGGGAGGCCCAAGAGGTTATTGGGAGGAGGTGATTAGGCGGGACATGACTATTATGCGGATTTCCGAGGACATGGCTCTTGATAGGAAAGTCTGGAGGTTTAATATAAAGGTTGTAGGTTAGGGGCTTCTATTACTTCGCGGGATAGGGATGGGTCGAGAGGGGAGGGTTCCCGATAGGTTAATACCTATGTGAGTACTCCTAGAATTACTACTGTCTTTTGTTCATGTTGTTGCTTTGTTTACTTTGCCCTTTTATTCATCAGTTTTTTGGGGTTTATTCTGGAGTCACTAATGCCTTTCCTTTTTGTTTTGTTTTGTTTTTTTTCCTTTTCTCGATCTTTCGCCGAGGGTCGATTGGAAACAGTCTCTCTGCCCTGTCGGGTAGGGGTAAGGCTTGCGTACATATTACCCTCCCCAGACTCCACCCTGTGGGACTATACTGGGTAGTTGTTGTTGTTGTTGTTGTTGCTTTTAGCCATCTCATTTAGCATTCCCATGTGTTTAGTATTGTTCTTAGTTGATTTTGAAAATTGAATGCAATCTATGTTTATTACATAAATCCTAAGATGTATCACATTGAAAGGCAAACTGAAGCCTCATTTGTATTTTTTTTAAGATTAAGACGTTTGAATCTGAATATAATTAGAATATCAAGATATATATTAAGATTAATATATCCTAATCTGAATACACATCTTAATATAGTAAGATGTGTATTAAGATTTGAATAGAAATAATTAAGACGGTTTGATTTTTATCATCTGATTGTACAAAATTTATCGTTATTTGAAATTAATAAGCATAAAACTCTTATGAATTAACTAATCTAATATTATATCAATAAAATATATAGTTTTTTAAAATATGATAGTTGGTGGTGATGACTAATGGGTGAATACTGATTAGAGGCGGTGGTTGGTGGTAGTTTTGGTTGATGATGGTGGTTCATGCTAGTAGCTAGTAGTGATTGGTAGTGGTGACGATTATAATTGAGGATGGTGGTGGTGGTTGGTGATAGTTAATAATAGCGGGTGACGGTAGTAGGTGTGACTGAGGAAGGTGATGGGTAGGTAATGGTAGGTTATAATAATTGGCAGTGCCGCATGTTGTTGTTGATGGTGATGTGGTGGTCAGTTGTGGTAGTTAAGTTGTATGAATGTTGATTATGGGGGAGATTGATGGTAGTTGGAGTGATGGGAATAGTGGATAATGGTGACAACTATGATTGAGGATGATGGTAGCGTGGTGGTGGTGGGGATGATGACGACATGGTGGTGGTTGATAATGATAGGCAACATCGGTAGTTAATAATGAATATGTGATAGGATTTTAATGAAATTAAGTCTCTATTATAGATCTTAATCATTCAGACCTATTAAGAATCATCAAGTGGTTATGAAAAAAAAATACACTTAATGATTAAAATTTAAATAATTAAGATTTAGTTTTTAAAAATAAACACATTTAATGTATGAGAATTAGATAATTAAAATTCAGACCTCTATTATGTACAAACAAATAAGGCCTAAGAAGTAAAGGAACAAGACATCTTTTAGTGGCTCTTTATGATAGTTTTACTCAGCTTTCTTATTTGGTTGTTAGTTTAATTTTTCTCTGGTTTTATCCTTTTATGATTTGGAATTTTTAGTTTGTTGGATGTGTTGTTCGCTAGCTAATACGAAATTTTCTTTTGTTGAACGATTGGGTCACGGGTATGGAAAAAAAAACCAAAGCCCGTTAGTGATTATTTATTCATGCTTTAAAAATTGGTTCGGTCAAATGCATGAAAGCATACGAGCATGAAATCTCTTTTAGTAAAAGTACTCCATTATCACAGGCCTTTCGTGTGTAATCTCAAAGTAATCCCGTAAAATAATTTATAAACCTCGTAGCTTGCAATATGTACGATTGATAAATAAATTCTCGTGACTATGGGTACGATTTCCATAGCATAGTTGCGATACATAAATCCAAATTTGAGCGTGCATTATATGTGACCCGGCCATAACTTCAACTAATAATAAAATAAATACATTGTAAATCGCGAGTGCATTTTATATGATGCGGTTTGCAATGTGTACCAACACAACAAGTGTATGACAATCGTGATTTTTCCCAGAAAATAATTCTATAAACATTAAAAGCGGTTAGAAAGTTAAAAATGTACGTAAGTTTAAAATGTGTATTGAATTAGATAATTAGGCCAATTATTAATAGTTGAGCGATCGTACTAAAATCATGCAACCGATAATGCTTAACACCTTCTCATGGGTTAACAAAATTCTTCTTTCGAATTTTTGTGTTTTGAGTACTGTAAAACAGAGTCAAACTTCCTCGATTCAGGATTTAAACCGATAATTTGGGACACCAGATATTAATTATCCAAAGTGGCGACTCTGAATAAAATAAATAATCTCATTTCGATTATTGTCACTTAAATTGGAAATGTTCTATATTCCTGCAGGAAAAGGGAGGTGTGACAACTGTAAATAGAAATGTACCTTATTTAGGGTTCCCCTATTATATAAAGGGGACCCCAACCATTTGTAAGAATGATCTGATCATCGAAAAAGAATACGCTATTTTACTTTTCTGCCTCATTGTTTATCAGCATTGTCTTTTCTCTATCTCTACCGTTCTTACTTTATTATTTTTGGTTCATCTCGAGGTCACACTAAGCTCGAGGTCGATACTGCTAATTAACACTGGTATGATTCGCCTATTTCTTTCATTTCTACTTCATACATTTTGATTATTAATTGATATTGAACTCAATCACATATCTTTAAAGCCACAAATTAAATTTAATGATTACTCGTATTTTTGAGATAAACAATTAATACACAAAAAAAGTTACGGTTGCCTCGTGTTGATTTTATTTGAGCACTTTGTGCATATATATATATAGTTGCCTTCCAATATTGTTATTTATACATTAAAGTTTTTAAAAGTTCGAGTGTCTTTTAAAGTAGAAAACTTATATCATCATTTAAATATGAAACAATTGTAAAGATATACGTCAGTCTCACATTGATAATTAGGAAGGAATTCATAGTATGCTTGAGTTACTTTACTCTTTTTTACAACGAACAAACCTTGCATTAATCAAAAAACAGTCAATGAGACAAAATCAGTTGAAGCCTATGTGACAATCCAAAAAGAAAAGTTGTCAAATCAAGTGACTTCACTAAGCAGAGTTAAAGAAAATTTGGCTAAATTACGACTACAAGTATTAAACCATCTACTTAAATATTTAAAAGATACATCGCTAAAATGTTGCCGAAGTGTCCAAATATCTTCACAAAGACGGTTAACCTCCCATAAAGGCCCCCTGCTTTTATTAAGCATTTGAACCATTGTTAAGGAATCAGATAAGACATATATATTCTTCCATCCATACTTCACTGCCAATTGAATTGATGTTCGTATTGCCCACGCTTCAGCTATTATGACTTTTCCAACAAATGGAATTGGACTACCATAGGCATAAAGCACGTCACCATTAGCCTATAAGGCTACCATTCTAATACTCGCTTTGCGAGTCTTTAGATCCAGACCTGCATCCACATAAAGCAAAACTTTTTCTGAAGAATGATTTAGTATTTGTGGATTAGTTGAAGCATCGCTCATATTGTTAACATGTTCTTTTGCAACTATAAATTCATTAAACTCAAATAATGCTTTAAATAAGACCTCATTTTGATTCCAGATCACTGAATTAAAAATATATTCACTCCTAGCCTTCAAAATCATCCAAAAGATAGATACTGTTAGTTGCAATAAGGTATTAGTTTCCGAAAATCTTTTAGTGTCTAACACTAATTTATACCACCATGTAGCAAAATCAGAGATCAGATGCAAATTCGGCCAACGAATCGGACTCAGTTTCCAGACATGAATTGATCTAGGACATTTAAAGAACATGTGCTCTAACGTTTCAGGTTCCATCCCACAAATAAGATATATGGCATCCATAGAGTGTATTCTTTTTTTTTTTAATATTTTTTTTAACAGGCAATGTATTTAAGACACACCTCCTTAAGAAAAGATTGAGTTTGTTTTTAATATTTAAAGATCATAAATGGTTCCAAAAGGATTTTGGGAATACAAGAGAAATAGTTTCCGTACGATTAGCCAAACTTCTACAATTTATGGGTAGCAATTTTGCCAAATAATATCCAGACTTCACTTCATATTTACCTGAATTAGTAAAATGCCAAATCAGTCGATCATTTTCCCTTATGGAAGAAAGTGAAATAGTTAAAATAGATTCGATATCATCTTCACTAAATAACATATTCAAAATCTGCATATTCCATGTGTTAGTACTGTCATCAATAAGGTCTGAGACTTTCATATTTATCGCAGTACCACTCATCATACTTAAAAGGTAAAAGGAGCTATCTCGTGGCAACCATGTATCTCTCCAAACTCTTACAGATTACCATTTGAAACATTCCATCTAACACCCACTACTAGAAATTGGATCTATGGCAACGCTTTTTAATGCTACGGTTTTGTAACCGTTGCTATAGGTGGTCTATTGTTACGGTTTTAACCGTCACTAATAATTGTCGGAACTACCGGAACACTTAGTAACAGAACCGTTGCCATAGTCTAAAAACCGTTCCTATAGAGGTATATATGGCAACGCTTTATATAACCGTAACAATAAATCAATCTACAATAATGATTATCTCTATTGTTACGGTTATTAATTCCCTCTTATTTTTTCACCCAAAATTTTAGTACCCGCTAAAATGGAAGGGCCCACCATCTAATATTTTTTTTTAGCTTTATACCTAATAAAATATAAAATACACTAAACCCCTAAAAATACCTAATAAATCAAAGGCGGGTCAAAGACCTCCATCTCCTCCAAAATTACTCCTCCCAAAATCTGCAAAAAAGACCTCCAGTTACTCCGAAAATCACATTCAAAACAGATCAAAATCCGCAAAAATCAGTCAAAGAAGACCTCAAAATTCCAAAATAATTTCTAGACTAGAGTAGTACCATTTTTGGCATCGGCGATTCATTTTTGTGAAGTAAAGAGAAATGAGTGGTGGAGGAGAAGGGGAAGGTTCTACATTGGAATTCACACCTACTTGGGTGGTGGCCGCCGTCTGCACTGTCATCGTTGCCATCTCTCTTGCCGCTGAACGCTTCCTCCATTTTCTTGGAAAAGTCACTCTTTTTTTCTTTTTTCTTTTTTCTTTTTCTCCTGTTTCCATCTCTCCTGCCACTGAATTTCCTTTGTTTTGCTATGCAGTAACTGAAGAAGAAGAATCAAAAGCCTTTATATGAAGCCCTACAGAAAGTTAAAGAAGGCTCCTACCTCTTAACTGTAGAGTTGGACGTGTAGAAAGGATACATAGAAAGAGCAAAGAGTACTTCCCAACACATATAGCTGAATACATAAGAGTTTAATAGGCTCTGAATGACTCTTAATGTTATATGAACATTATAACACCCAATCAACATAGTAATTTTCATTTAGAAGATACTTAACTTTTTATTGAGCTTGTAGTATGTTAATCTATGTATCATTGCATCTATCTTCTCAAGGAACCAGTAAAATGAAATGGATACAAATTTTGCTTATGTTAGGGATTCTATGACCAGTTTTATAGTGAACTAGATGCTTTAGCAACAAATCCCTCTTTAGTTGTCCCCTCCAAGAAAACGTAATTTTCCTGACAAAGGAAAACAATTTACCCAAAACCGGGTTATTTAAATTTTGCGATGGTTAAGCTAGTAGAAATGATGGTCTTTTGTATTCTTAGTTGACAACAACAACAACAATAATATATCCAATTAAATCCCATAAGTGGGGTCAGGTGTTTATAGATTATCTTTATTCAATATTTTCTCTAGTGATGCATAATTTCTCTGCTAATAATAGTATTTGATACAACTGGTAATGAACCAGCAATGTCGCCAATGCCAATGGGTACGCCAGAGGGTTCAGTATTGCTTGTAGATTCAGTTTATCCTTTAGATGGTGAACTGTAAGCTCTTATGAGTTATCCCTGTACTTCATTTTGGCCTTGAGCCAAAGCTGTGTGTCCGGTCAAATCAATCTCATATATACTTGTTGTTTTACTATGTTAGGCAAGTTAAAAGATCATTTATTCCATCAAATAGCCTGGTATTGATTCTTTTGAAGAACTTGCACATTTTGCGATCAAAGCACTTGTAGATGTACAATAATTCACCTGCTTGTGTCATACCTATTTCTATAGTTTCTTGTAGAGAGTGTTATTGCATAATTTCTATCACCTGGTGTGGCAATGTCCAACGTTTTCATACTTTTGTGCAGGTATTTTCGGATTTGGAACGTTCCGTCTGTAGAATGGTTCATCGACAGGTTTGTTCCTTTCTGTCTTATCCTTTTGGTGAGAATAAGAAAAACTGATATGATATAGCTTTTTCTTTTTATGATAATGCGAGATGCATTTAGTTGTATCAAGAAGAGCGGGTTGTCTAGTGGTCAATGGGGAGTTGAGATTTATGATTTTAATGAAAAGAGTGTTGCATTTGGCTGTATCTCTCTCTTTCAAACTATGATATATGTTTAATAATTAACACCATCACTTGCTGTAAAATTATGTTCATCCATCACATGTCCATTCATGTATATGCACTCATGTGACTATATGTGCTACTTGGCTAACACGGTTTTATCGCTTGACTGATCAAATATTTGTATGGACATGTGACTGAGATTTATGAATACTCGAAGGTGCTGGGAATTCTCAATTTATTCTCCTTCCTTTTTAACCATATAAACTTCTGTATCCACACATGTTAGCTGAAGTTGGGAGGATATCGGACGCATTAAAGTATGTATCCTAGTTTTATGTTCAACAGAGTTCCTTGAAATCCTTTCAACCGGTTGCTTAGTATTTTTAATTTTAGGTACTGTCAACCATAGTCGAAATCACTTAAAACTGGCCGAACCCCTGAGACTGAAAGATTGAGACAGTTAGTGTCATCTCTTGTTGAATAAATGATATACTGATAGTTTTCGCTTTCCAGTTGAATAAACGATATACTGTATTTTTACAAATCTTTCCTTCATTATTAAGTATGTATACTGATAGCACTTACGCTGCAGGAATTGCACTTGAGAACCTGGCTGGTATCATTTCATTAGCTTCTTCGGAGATTGATCAATCTTTGGTGAGTCCTATTTGTCCTCTGTCATCCTTGAGGATTTTAATTCATACTACAGTCATTGTAAGACGGATTTTGTTTTGCTATTCATGTTGGATTGTGCTTGCATTTCATGGAGATCCCATCAGATTATTGCATTTACCTCTTGATGGTTATGCCTTCAAAATGGCTATATTGGATTCTTTTTGTTGATAATTTCCTATATCGGTTTATTTTACAAGTACAAGTTTGGTGCATTGCAAGTACACTGGCCATTCTTTGACACTCCTAATGCATAGATGTCTATTTCTTCCGTTCCAAATAAGCAAAAAAAAGGCCATAGTGGTGTTGTCCTCCAAGTTACTTTTTTTTATTGGGGGGCCAATTATTAGAACTTCCTACTTAAACCATGGTCCATAGTTGTGATGTAAGAGTACCATGTAATAAGAGGTGATCTTTCTCCTCTCTGGGCTCGTTAGACAAGCAGGACTAAGTCACAATTATTCGTCTAATCCTTCAAAGATGGTCTGCCTTTAATATTACACACGTACTGCACATGTTGCTGGCCAATACACATGCAAGTAGAACTGATGTAACAAGTAATATTTAAGGAAGTAGAGTATCGTTCCAATGAAGAATTGGCACTAAAGGTTGTTAAGTACCAAGACTGATACAATCTTATTGTGTAGACTACATTATTAACTGATGTCTATTAATGATAATGCTACGTAAATTAGTGGATCAAGGCATAGAATTATGATTTTCCTGAACATTTCATTAATCTATTTTTGATCGAGAACACTTCATTAATCTATTGCATCTCCTACACTTGATTTTAAAGGACTTGGTTATTAACCCTGGTCATTAATTTACTTGCATGTATCTTCCTTGTCTACAATCCTATCTCCCTCAACCTATTCTACATGTTCTTATGCAAATGATGTTGATTAAGATGCTCTGTTTTCATGTTCAAATTTTTGATTTACATAATGTGAGTTGGCATGTCTTATTCTTAACACAAATCAAACACCCTTATTATCTAGTTCTCATGATTCTCTGCTATTCAATCTTTAAGTTTAATTTTAATCTCCCCTTTCCAAGTTCATTGTAAGATCTAATTGCAGGCCAATCATCAGTTAAATAAATAGGTACAAGATTGAATAACTAACCCATATTTATTGAATATAAAGCTAGAAACAAAAAGAAAAACAGCAATAACACTAACAACTATGTGCCAGTGAGTGCGGGATGCCTTGTGCATCGAGCGACCTTTTTTGCACAATATAATTTTCCGATAAAGGGGGTTCAGGTTGAACCTTCTTGATACTACCTAGTTCCCCACTGGATATCCTGATAATGTTGTGTTTACTTTCTCTAGTTTAAATATAGCATCTGGTGAAGGATTTCTAAAGAACGGAAAGGACCCTTATCTCACTGTTGTGTCGGCCGGTCATGTCCTACATGTCTTCATCAATGGAAAACTATCAGGTATTGCAAACTGCACTCTATTTGGAAATATAGCAAAGTGATTTTCCAAACAAACTACAGCTTTTTAAGTCTGTTCTTATCTCCTTTTGATCTCTATATATTCTTCACTTGTGGTAGGAACTGTTTATGGGACATTTGACAATCCAAAACTTACATATAGTGACAATGTAAAATTAAGAGCTGGTATTAACAAGATTTCACTGCTCAGTGTTTCTGTTGGTCTCCCGGTTAGTTTTCTATTTCCTGTTTCTCTGGCCTTTCAATGGCGCCTACTCATGGTAGCTAGGCAAGCCACTGTATTCATACTATCCTGTTTTTTTTACACAATATTAATTAAATAAATGCGGAATACTTTATCGAAATGGAAATAACAATTCACAAGATGAAAACCATACTGAAATCCTCTACCCAAGACGTGGAGTCACCAACTCACAAACTACTATGGAATACTACACATAAAAGTCTGAAGGAAATATAACATAATTCTGTTTGTCTCGGAACAATGAGACTACGGCTATTAACATAAATAAAGAAGAGACGTCGGGCCTGCGGACGTCTGCAAGCTACCTCGGTCTCAAATGAAATCAACTCCCACGCAATCTATTTACTGCTGCTGCTGCTCCTGATCGTAACCTGGACCTGTGCAAAAACGCACAGAAGTGTAGCATCAGCACAACCGACCCCATGTGCTGGTAAGTGCCTGGCCTATCCCGGCGAAGTAGTGACAAGCCTAGGACCAGACACCTACATAAACCTGTGCAATTCAATATATATGTGTGTACCACAAAATAACAAGAAATAATCAAGTATTAACACAATAAGCAATATCTTAAAGAATTCAACAAGTAACCACAGTTAATAATTTCGCAAGGAAAATCAAAGTGTAATGTAAACACAAGTAATATCAATTCAAGGAATAGCAAACAGTTGCACGGCATCATCCTTCGTGCTTTTACTCTCGTCCTCACCAAATAAACAAATAGAGTACACGACATCACCATTCGTGCTTTATCACTCTTCCTCACCCAAATAACAATCAAATAAGTTCACAAGGAAAAACAAGGTGTAATGGAAACACAAGTAATATCAAGTCAAGAAATGGCAAATAGTTGCACGGCATCAACCAAATAAAATATAATGGAAAAACAAGTAATATTAATTCAAGAAATAGCAAGCAATTGCACGGCATCGCCCTTCGTGCTTTTACTCTCATCCTCACCAGATAGACAAATAAAGTACACGGCATCACCCTTCGTGCTTTTACTCTCATCCTCACATCCATAGTACGGCATGATCCTTCGTACATGGTTCAATAACAGAGGGCACGGCATGATCCTTCGTGCATAATCAATAAATAAACATGGCACGACATTAACCTTCGTGCATAAATAAATAAAACATGGCACGGCATCACCCTTCGTGCATTATCACTCTTCCTCACCCAAATAACAATCACAGTTAAGGGTAAAGAAAGAAACAATAATTCATAATCCGTCCCATCAAGGGCAATCAATAATAATCTTCACAACAAGTCCCAACCAGGGAGAACAATAACAATTCATCTGTAATATATCTCAAAATAATTATTTTCCAACGACTCACGGTCATACTAGACGCCAATGTATGGATGCTCGTCACCACAGCCCATACACCGCACTCGATCACATAACACATAGCACATAATCCTATTCCCTCAAGCTAGGATAGAACAAACACTTACCTCGAATGCTTATGAACAATTCAATCCGTGGAAATGTCTTTTCTTTCAATTTGGTTCCAATCCAACCGTATCTATACACAATTGATTTAATATCATCAATTCTACTCAACAAACTAATTCTTAATACCAAATAACACTTTTACAACATTCTGCCATGAATAGTAAATTTCAACCCCGGGCCCACATGGTCGGAATTCGGGGTTAGGACCAAAATCCGGTTACCCATCCCTCCACGAGTTCATGTATATAATTTGTTTCAAAATCGGACCTCAATTCGAGGTCCAATTCCCCAATTTATGAAAAACCCTATTTTCTAATAAAAACAAGAATTCTACCATGAAAATCATTGATTTTTAATGAAAAACATGTTTAATGATGTTAGGAATTGAAAGAATTAAGTAAAAAGTGACTTACAATCGTTTTGATGAAGAAGAAATCCTTGAAGAATCGTAAATGGGTGTTTTGTATTTGTAAAATGTGAAGAAATGACTGAAATTCGTGTTTTTCAGGTCTCTCTGTTCGCATTTGCGAACATGGGTTCGCAATTGCGAACCCGACCAATTTCTGGAGTTTGAAAATTAAGCCAAGGGGGGAAGTTCGCATTTGCGAACATTTGTTCGCATTTGCGAACTAATGTTCGCATTTGCGAACACATGCTGTATAAGGCAGTGTTCGCATTTGCGAACAATGGTTCGCATTTGCGAACCAAGGCAATGTTGGGGAATGTTCGCATTTGCGAACTTTTGTTCGCATTTGCGAACATAGGCTGGCACTGGGGACCTTCGCAAATGCGAACAATTGTTCGCATTTGCGAGCAAGGCTGGGCCAAAGGGGGCTTCGCATTTGCGATGATTGTTCGCATTTGCGAGCTTGTCCCCTTCGCAATTGCGAGATATACTTCGCAATTGCGAAGCCAACAACTGGGTGAAAAAAAAACCAGCAGTTCAAAAATTCAGAATTTCATCCAACGGCCTATCAAATCTTTACCCGAGCCACCCGGGCTCCAAACCAAACATGTACACAACCTCAAAAACACATTATGGACTTGTTCGTGCGATCATATCGCCAATATCACTTCGTTTTAATCAAATCGAGCCTCAAACTCATGATTTTCATACTTTTGATTTTCAAAACTTCTTAACTTGGAACTCAAGGTCCAAAACATCTCGAACGACATCCAAATGTCACCAAACTTTACAGAAATCACATATATAATATTTAAGACTTGTACCAGGCGTCGGAACCAAAATACGAGCCCGATACCAAGGTCTATTAATTTATTTCCTTTAATAATTGCATCAAAAACAATTTCACATAAAAATTCATAACTTGGGCTCTAGGCCTCAGAAATTCGACTCCGGACACATGTCCAAGTCCCATATTTTCCTACGGACCTCTCGGGACCATCCAATCTCGGATCCGGATCCGTTTACCAAAAATGTTGACCGAAGTCAACCATATCAATATTAATATCATTTTTATCCAAATTTCTCATAGAATTCATATTTTCTATCACAAAATCTTTCCGGCTACATGCTCGGATCATGCACGTAAATCGAGGCAACATAGAATGAGGTTTTCAAGGCCTCGAAGCTCGAAATTATTAATAAAATAAGTGATGACCCTTTGGGTCGTCACAATCTCCACCTCTAAAACAACCGTTCGTCCTCGAACGGACAAAAGAAAGAAGTACCTGAGTCGGGAAACAAGTGTGGGTAACGGCTCCGCATATCAGACTCGGACTCCCAGGTCGATGCCTCAGGAGGCTGACCTCTCCACTGAACACGCACAGAAGGATAACTCTTCGACCTCAGCTGTCGAACCTGCCGGTCTAGAATAGCCACCGGCTCCTCCTCGTAGGATAGATCATTGTCCAATTGGACAGTACTGAAGTCTAACACATATGTGGGATCGCCGTGGTATCTCCGAAGCATAGATACGTGAAAAACTGGATGCACGGCTGATAAGCTAGGCGGCAAAGCTAATCTGTAAGCCACCCCTCCCACTCTGTCTAGAATCTCAAATGGACCAATATACCTAGGGCCGAGCTTGCCCTTCTTCCCAAACCTCATCACGCCCTTCATAGGCGACACCCGAGCAATACTCGTTCACCAACCATGAAATCTACATCTCGAACTTTACGATCCGCATAAGTCTTTTGCCTAGACTGAGCTGAACGCAATCTCTCCCGAATAGTCTTGACCTTATCCAAGGCCTCTTGAACTAAGTCTGTTCCTAACAACCGAGCCTCTCCCGGTTCAAACCATCCAACTGGTGATCGACATCGCCTACCATACAACGCCTCATACGGGGCCATCTGGATGCTAGATTGGTAACTGTTATTGTAGGCGAACTCTGCTAATGGCAGAAACTGGTCCCACGAGCCTCCGAAATCAATAACACAGGCTCGAAGCATGTCCTCAAGAATCTGAATAGTCCTCTCTGACTGGCCATCCGTCTGAGGATGAAATGCTGTACTCAACTGAACCTGGGTGCCTAACTCCTGCTGAACCGCTCTCCAGAACCGCGAGGTAAACTGCGTACCCCGATCAGAGATAATAGATACCGGCACCCCATGGAGACGAACAATCTCCCTAATGTAAACCTCCGCTAACCTCTCCGACGAGTAGGAGACAGATACTGGAATAAAGTGTGCCGACTTGGTCAACCTATCAACAATGACCCAAATAGCATCAAATTTCCTCCGAGTCAAAGGAAGTCCAGTAACGAAGTCCATAGTGATCCGCTCCCATTTCCACTCGGGAATTTCAATCCTCTGGAATACACCACCAGGTCTCTGGTGCTCATATTTCACCTGCCGACAATTTAGACACCGAGCGACATACGCAACGATATCTTTCTTCATTCTGCGCCACCAATAGTGTTGCCGTAAGTCCTGGTACATCTTCGCGGCGCCTAGGTGAATAGAATACCGCGAACTGTGGGCCTCTGCTAAGATCAACTCTCGAATTCCTTCGACATTGGGCACACAAACTCGACCCTGCAATTTCAATACCCCATCATCATCTAGATTTACTTGTGTGGCACCTCCCCGCTGTACCGTATCTCTCAACTCACACAAATGAGGATCATCAAATTGCCTCTCACGGATACGCTCTAATAAAGAAGAATGAGCGACCGTGCAGGCTAACACCCTGCTAGGCTCAGAAATGTCTAATCTCACGAACCGGTTGGCTAAGGCCTGGACATCTAGAGCTAATGGTCTCTGATTGACCGGAATATATGCAAGACTACCCATGCCGGCATACTTTCTACTCAATGCATCGGCCACCACATTGGCCTTACCTGGGTGATATAATATAGTAACATCATAGTCTTTTAGCAACTCTAACCATCTCCGCTGTCGTAGATTCAACTCCTTTTGTTTGAACAAGTACTGTAGGCTTTTATGATCAGTGTACACCTCACATGTCACACCATATAGATAATGCCTCCATATCTTTAAGGCATGAACCACTGCTGCTAACTCAAGATCATGAACCGGATAATTCTTCTCATGTATCTTTAACTGCCTCAAAGCATAAGCGATAACCTTACCATCCTGCATCAATACCGCTCCAAGCCCTGTACGAGATGCGTCACAATAAACTGTATAAGGCCCTGTACCTGTAGGTAGTACCAACACCGGTGCGGTGGTCAAGGCTGTCTTGAGCTTCTGAAAGCTCGCCTCACACTCCTCTGACCACTGGAACTGGACACCCTTCTGGGTCAACCTGGTCATCGGGGCTGCAATAGAAGAAAACCCTCTACAAAACGACGGTAGTAACCTGCTAATCCCAAGAAACTCCGGATCTCAGTCACTGAAGCTGGTCGAGGCCAATTCTGGACTGCCTCAATCTTCTTTGGGTCTACCTGAATACCCTCCACAGATACAATGTGACCCAGAAATGCTACCGAACTCAGCCAGAACTCACATTTTGAAAATTTGGCATATAGCCGATTATCCTTCAGAGTCTGAAGAACCACTCTGAGGTGCTGCTCGTGCTCTTCCTGGCCGCGGGAGTATACCAGGATGTCATCTATGAAGACTATCACGAACAGATCTAAGTAAGGCCTGAATACCCGATTCATCAACTCCATGAATGCTGCTGGGGCATTGGACAACCCGAAGGACATGACCAAGAACTCATAATGCCCATATCTAGAGCGAAAGGTCGTCTTAGGAATGTCAGCCGCCCTGATCTTCAGCTGATGGTAGCCTGACCTCAAGTCTATCTTAGAAAATACCCTCGCTCCCTGGAGCTGGTCAAACAAATCATCAATCCTCGGCAGTGGATATTTATTTTTAATAGTCACCTTGTTTAACTGCCGGTAATCAATACACATCCGCATCGAGCCATCCTTCTTCTTTACAAATAATACAGGTGCTCCCTAGGGGGAAACACTGGGCCTGATAAAACCCTTCTCAAGAAGGTCCTGCAACTGATCTTTCAACTCTTTTAACTTCGGCGGGGCCATACGATAGGGTGGAATAGAGATGGGCTGAGTGCCCGGTGCCAAATCAATACAGAAGTCAATATCCCTGTCGGGTGGCATGCCCGGCAGGTCTGAAGGAAAAACCTCAGGAAACTCCCGTGCAATAGGAACTGACTCAATGGAAGGAACTTCTGCGCTGGAATCACGAACATAAGCCAAATAAGCTAGACACCCCTTCTCGACCATACGTCGAGCCTTAACATAAGAAATAACAGTGCGAACGGAGTGGCTTGAGGTACCCTTCCACTCTAATCGGGGTGATTCTGGCAAGGCTAAGGTGATAGTCTTAGCATGACAATCAAGAATAGCATGGTATGGGGACAACCAGTCCATCCCCAATATGACATCAAAATCTACCATATCCAAGAGCAACCGATCAACACGGGTCTCAAGACCCCCAAATATAACTACGCACGAACGATGCACCCGATCGACTACAATAGAGTCACCCACTGGTGTAGCCACATAAACTGGAATATCCAGAGCATAGCTGGGCACGACCAAATACGGTGCGAAGTAGGAAGACACATAGGAATATGTAGATCCAGGGTCAAATAATACTGAAGCACCTCTGCCACACACAAGAATAGTACCTGTAATCACGACATCTGATGCCTCTGCCTCTGGCCTGGCTGGTAAAGCATAGAAACGGGGATCTGCACCTCCCCTCTGAGCTGCGTCTCTAGGACGACCATCAACTGGCTGACCTCTACCTCTGGCCGGACGGTCTCTACCTCTACGGTCTCGACCTCCACCTCTAAAATCTCTACCCCCGCCTCTGGCTGGCTGGGCAGGCTGAGGGTCAGCTGGGGCCTGAATCATAGGACGAGGACCTCGCCGCTGAGAGTTGCCCGCTGCTATAGGGCAATTCCCGATAAAATGACCTGGGTCACCACAACCGTAGCAACTCTTAGACTGATAGGGCTGCTGGCCCTGACGACCCGAATGGCCTCCACGAACACTCTGAAGAGGCTGAGCATTAATAGGAGGCTGGTCTGAATAATGCCCACGAAAACCGCGATCACCTGGTCCACCCTGTGAAGCCTGAAGGGCGGAATGAAAAGGCCTGGAGGACTGGCCTCTATCAAAGGATTCTCTGCTACCAGAGGAAGAAGCACCAAACCTACCCGAATGACGAGGCCTCTTATCCGAAGAATAACCGCCTCCTCTAGCGAGAGCCATCTCAACTCTGCGTGCTGCATTGGCTGCCTTCTGAAATGATATGTCACTCCCCACGCCCATAGCCATCTGGAGTCTAATCGGCTGATTAAGCCCATCTATAAATCTTCGGACCCTCTCCCGCTCCGTGGGAAGTATCACCACTGCATGACGAGCCAAGTCAATAAATCTCATCTCATACTGTGTAACTGTCATAGTGCCCTGATGGAGGCGCTCAATCTGCCTCCGAAGTAAATCCCTCTGAGTAGCAGGGAGAAACTTCTCCATAAATAGTTCCGCAAACTGGTCCCATGACAGAGCTGGGGACCCTGCTGATCGAGTCAGGCAATAATCTCTCCACCAAGTCTTGGCAGATCCTGCAAGTCTGAAGGTACAGAAATCAACTCCGTTTGTCTCCACGATCCCCATAGTCTTGAGAATCTCATGGCAACTAAATAAAAAGTCCTGAGGATCCTCTGATGCGGCTCCACTGAATGTAGTGGTAAATAGCTTGGAGAACCGATCAAGCCTCCATAACGAATCAGAAGTCATGGCCGCTCCATCACCGGCATGAGCTGTGGTACCTGACTGAGTGGCCACAGCTGGCTGAACCACTGGTGCCTGAGGCTGAGGAGCTACTGGCTCCGAAGTACGAGCAACAGGAGTCTGGGCCCCTCCTCCAGCCTGAGAAGCGGTTGGTGCAAATGGTAATAAGCCTGCTCTGGCAATGCTATCCATAAATCCTGCTATCCTGACCAAAGACTCCCGAAGATCTGGGGTAAATAAAGCCTCTCCTGGGACCTGAGCTGGGCCCACTGGAGCTACTGGGACTGGAACCTTCTCGCCAGTCTCAATATGAGGCTCCACCTCTGGAATAGCTGCCGAGGGCTGAGCTCTACCCCTACCACGGCCTCCGATACGGCCTTGGCCCCTTCCCCTCACGGGAGCTGCTGGTCAGCGGATGAAGAAGCGCGTGTCCTCACCATCTGCGAAAGGACAGAATATAAATTCAATCAGTAATTGAGGAACAAGTCGCACGACAAGAAAGAACAAATGAGAGACTTTTTCCTAACTCAATAGACTCTGGAGGACAAGTACGGACGTCTCCGTACCTACCTCTCAAACTCTACTAAGCTTGTTCGTGAGTGGTGAGACCTATGTAACCTAGAGCTCTGATACCAACTGTCACGACCCGGATTTTTCCCCCAACATCGGGATCGTGATGGCGCCTACTCGTGGTAGCTAGGCAAGCCACTGTATTCATACTATCCTGTTTTTAACACAATATTAATTAAATAAATGCGGAATACTTTATCGAAATGGAAATAACAATTCACAAGATAAAAACCATACTGAAATCCTCTACCCAAGACGTGGAGTCACCAACTCACAAACTACTATGGAATACTACACATAAAAGTCTGAAGGAAATATAACATAATTCTGTTTGTCTCGGAACAATGAGACTACAGCTATTAACATAAATAAAGAAGGAGACGCCGGGCCTGCGGACGTCTGCAAGCTACCTCGGTCTCAAATGTGATCAACTCCCACACAATCTATTTAATGCTGCTGCTGCTCCTGATCGTAACCTGGACCTGTGCAAAAACGCACAGAAGTGTAGCATCAGCACAACCGACCCCATGTGCTGGTAAGTGCCTGGCCTATCCCGGCGAAGTAGTGACAAGCCTAGGACCATACACTCACATAAACCTGTGCAATTCAATATATATGTGTGTACCACAAAATAACAAGAAATAATCAAGTATTAACACAATAAGCAATATCTTAAAGAATTCAACAAGTAACCACAGTTAATAATTTCGCAAGGAAAATCAAAGTGTAATGTAAACACAAGTAATATCAATTCAAGGAATAGCAAACAGTTGCACGGCATCACCCTTCGTGCTTTTACTCTCGTCCTCACCAAATAAACAAATAGAGTACACGACATCACCCTTCGTGCTTTATCACTCTTCCTCACCCAAATAACAATCAAATAAGTTCACAAGGAAAAACAAGGTGTAATGGAAACACAAGTAATATCAAGTCAAGAAATGGCAAATAGTTGCACGGCATCAACCAAATAAAATATAATGGAAAAAAAAGTAATATTAATTCAAGAAATAGCAAGCAATTGCACGGCATCACCCTTCGTGCTTTTACTCTCATCCTCACCAGATAGACAAATAAAGTACACGGCATCACCCTTCGTGCTTTTACTCTCATCCTCACATCCATAGTACGGCATGATCCTTCGTACATGGTTCAATAACAGAGCACGGCATGATCCTTCGTGCATAATCAATAAATAAACATGGCACGGCATTAACCTTCGTGCATAAATAAATAAAACATGGCACGGCATCACCCTTCGTGCATTATCACTCTTCCTCACCCAAATAACAATCACAGTTAAGGGTAAAGAAAGAAAAAGTAATTCATAATCCGTCCCATCAAGGGCAATCAATAATAATCTTCACAACAAGTCCCAACCAGGGAGAACAATAACAATTCATCTGTAATATATCTCAAAATAATTATTTTCCAACGACTCACGGTCATACTAGACGCCAGTGTATGGATGCTCGTCACCACGACCCATACACCGCACTCGATCACATAACACATAGCACATAATCCTATTCCCTCAAGCTAGGATAGAACAAACACTTACCTCGAATGCTTATGAACAATTCAATCCGTGGAAATGTCTTTTCTTTCAATTTGGTTCCAATCCAACCGTATCTATACACAATTGATTTAATATCATCAATTCTACTCAACAAACTAATTCTTAATACCAAATAACACTTTTACAACATTCTGCGCCATGAATAGTAAATTTCAACCCCGGGCCCACATGGTCGGAATTCGGGGTTAGGACCAAAATCCGGTTACCCATCCCCCCACGAGTTCATGTATATAATTTGTTTCAAAATCGGACCTCAATTCGAGGTCCAATTCCCCAATTTATGAAAAACCCTATTTTCTAATAAAAACAAGAATTCTACCATGAAAATCATTGATTTTTAATGAAAAACATGTTTAATGATGTTAGGAATTGAAAGAATTAAGTAAAAAGTGACTTACAATCGTTTTGATGAAGAAGAAATCCTTGAAGAATCGTAAATGGGTGTTTTGTTTTTGTAAAATGTGAAGAAATGACTGAAATTCGTGTTTTTCAGGTCTCTGTGTTCGCATTTGCGAACATGGGTTCGCAATTGCGAACCCCGACCAATTTCTGGAGTTTGAAAATTAAGCTAAGGCTGGGAAGTTCGCATTTGCGAACATTTGTTCGCATTTGCGAACAGTTCGCATTTGCGAACTAATGTTCGCATTTGCGAACACATGCTGTAAAGGCAGTGTTCGCATTTGCGAACAATGGTTCGCATTTGCGAACCAAGGCAGTGTTGGGGAATGTTCGCATTTGCGAACTTTTGTTCGCATTTGCGAACATAGGCTGGCACTGGGGACCTTCGCAAATGCGAACAATTGTTCGCATTTGCGAACAAGGCTGGGCCAAAAGGGGCTTCGCATTTGCGATGATTGTTCGCATTTGCGAGCCTGTCCCCTTCGCAATTGCGAGATATACTTCGCAATTGCGAAGCCAACAGCTGGGTGAAAAACCAGCAGTTCAAAAATTCAGAATTTCATCCAACGGCCTATCAAATCTTTACCCGAGCCCCGGCTCCAAACCAAACATGTACACAACCTCAAAAACACATTATGGACTTGTTCGTGCGATCATATCGCCAATATCACTTCGTTTTAATCAAATCGAGCCTCAAACTCATGATTTTCATACTTTTGATTTTCAAAACTTCTTAACTTGGAACTCAAGGTCCAAAACATCTCAAACGACATCCAAATGTCACCAAACTTTACGGAAATCACATATATAATATTTAAGACTTGTACCGGGCGTCGGAACCAAAATACGAGCCCGATACCAAGGTCTATTAATTTATTTCCTTTAATAATTGCATCAAAAACAATTTCACATAAAAATTCATAACTTGGGCTCTAGGCCTCAGAATTCGACTCCGGACACATGTCCAAGTCCCATATTTTCCTACGGACCTCTCGGGACCATCCAATCTCGGGTCCGGATCCGTTTACCAAAAATTTTGACCGAAGTCAACCATATCAATATTAATATCATTTTTATCCAAATTTCTCATAGAATTCATATTTTCTATCACAAAATCTTTCCGGCTACATGCTCGGATCGTGCACGTAAATCCAGGCAACATAGAATGAGGTTTTCAAGGCCTCAGAAGCTCGAAATTATTAATAAAATAAGTGATGACTCTTTGGGTCGTCACACCCGGTTAGTTTTCTATTTCCTGTTTCTCTGGCCCTTCAATTCGCAATGGTAACTTGAATCGTACACTTCCATTACTACTGATTCTATATTCAAGAAACAAACAGAAGAATCATGCTATACCCCTGGATCCCATTCAGCTCTACCATCGGAACATAAATTCATTGGATCATCCAAAATAGATTTTCATCAGTAATTGCAACCATCATTGTATCTGATGTTCAGGTTCAATTCTTGAATCTTCAACAGACGATTCACTCGATCCCAATGAAGTATTTTGCGCCATAGAAACACTCGTCGAGTAATTAGCCAATTCGGAATTCTGTACACAATAATCAGGGAAGTTAAGTATCGCATTATGACCATATAGAACCTTAGCAGCCTCATCATAATAGCAGCTTCAACAGCTGTAGAAAAAGTACCAAGCCAAAGTCTCTTTCCATTACGTTCTAAGAAGAGAAATGTTTGGGTTGTAGTGAATTTTGTTCTTGGAAGTTTTATTCTGTTGAGTGTGATGATACTTGCTAAATGATCCTAATTTTGATACGGGGTACAATTGTTAATCCAGCTTGTTAATTTCCAAAACAATTTCATGATAGAACTCTTGGTAATGATATTTTCAATGATGATGGGGTGATTTACTTGTTTTTCTTTCAAGCTATGGCTTAGTTTATCCTCTTGAAGAGTAATGACTTTATTTATCCTCTTTTGTAGGTGGAGTAAATCAAGAAATTTAAGAAGATGATGAAAATGAAGAGCTAGACCGTACTTTTGATGAAATTTGAATTGCTATAGATGAATGTTCTATAGGAATCTTTTGTTATCAACATTGTTAAAGAACTCTATTGAAATGTATTAAACTTGTGCATTTAGGGTAGAACATTTGTTTTATGGATACTATTTGCTTGATGGATAATTTATATTATTAAAAGTTTCACTTTATGATTTATTTAAATTTTAGTTTTATTATAATTTATTTTATATACATAAATATTTATTTATAATAGGGACTATATTATTTTTTTCAATTGAACCGTTGCAATAGGACACAAACCGTTGCGATAGGTCATACAAACCGTTCCATTATAACATATAAACTGGTCGTGCACAAAAATAAAACCGTTGCAATAGGGGAAAAGGAACTGTTGTTATATCCATAAATAACCGTAACAATAGCTTACAAAAGTACTGCATCAAATAATATGGTAACGGTTAAGAACCGTTCTATATACACTATAGTAACGGTTTTAAACCGTTCCAATTGGAAAATATATCCGTTCCAACAGACAAAGGGAAAACCGTTGCGATAGCTATATCTATAACCACGGAGAGTGCAAACCGTTACAAGAACCGTTCCCATAGACCTATTGCCACGCGTGCTGATGGAACGGTCTGTAAACCGTTCCCGTATCTATATGGCAACGGTTAAACAGTCTATGGGAACAGTTTCCCAACCGTTACCATAGGCCAATTTTTCAGTAGTGACCTCTACTTAATAGATCTCACCCCATAAAATACTTTTTCATACCCAATATGTATATCTATTGGTCGGTGCCTGTAAGAAAGATTTTTTAGGAAAATATTTACTTTTAAGCACTTGAGAAACTAATAAATCTGGTTTTGTCAGGATTCGCCATGCTACTTGGGCTAAAAGAGCCATATTAAAAGCTTTGAGATCCTGAAAGCCTAACCCCCTTTAAATTTTGGTTCACATAGTATTTCGCACTTTTCAAATGCATATTTCTTTTATCATCATTCGTACCCCATCAAAAGTTTGAAAATAAGCTAGTGATTTCCTTACATAACCCATCAGCTATTTGGAAACAAGACATAACATATGAGGGAATACCAACTAAAACAGACTTTAATAAAACTTCCTTCCCTGCTTGACTTAAAACTTTCCGTTCCACACCTTTATTTTAGATAAAATTCTATCATTTATAAAAGCCAATATTTTTTTTGATCGTCCCACAATAACAAGCAATCATAAATACCTTACCTTTTCACACATTTGTATATTATTCAAAGAAGAGCATACTATAAATTTTTGCTCTTCCATATTATTCTTACTAAAAAGATTGCAGATTTCACAAAATTAATAATTTATCCGTAGCAACTGGCATATATGTCAAATTTTTTAATTATTGTAGCAGCATTATTCATATAAGCTCTATAAAATATAAAAGAGTCATCTGCAAAAAATAAATGGGAAACAAAAGGACTACTTCTCCGTAATTTGAACCCTTTTAACTTTCTTTGTTCTTCAGCCGAGTGTAGTAGAGCAGATAATCCTTCAGCACATATCAAGAATAAGTAAGGTGATAGAGGATCACCCTGCCTTAATCCTCTAGATGGCTTTACACAACCCTTAACCTCTCCATTAAGGTTAAAAGGAAAAGAAGCAGTCATAACACAAGTCATAACTCATTTTACAAAAATCAACATCATTTGCTGGATATAATGCCACTCCACACGATCATATGCCTTAGACATATCCAATTTTAAAGCCATTAACTTATCCTTGCCTTTTCGTTTGTTTTTCAACATCCCCATAAATTCACGTGCTAATACAACATTATCCACACGTTATATTTTTCCAACAAAAGCAGCTTGATTCATAAAGATAAGTAAAGGCATCAACGGTTTCATACGTTTTACCAAAATTGATGTAATGATCTTATAACGTAGAGCATAGGTTAATAGGCCTAAAGTGATTTACGTTAGTTGGTATTTTTATTTTTGGTACCAACGTTATCAAAGTTTAATTTCAAACGAGTAAAAGTTGACATTTCTTAAAAAAATAACCTTACGGCCAAACAAACATCATGAGAAATTAACGGCCAAAATTGCTGGAAAAATAGTAGAGTCATTCCATCGACACCATGGGACTTATTAGGATACATAGAGAAACCAGCCTCTTCTATTTCCTCATTAGTTACTTTACTAATCAGGCCCAAATTCATATTTTCATCAATAAAAGTTGAAGGAGACTTAAGAATATGAGAGAAGGAGGAAGGATTAGAAGTGGTAAAGAGTTCCCTATAGAATTTCTCAATTTTCTCTACCATACAGTTTTTGTCACAAATTCACTCTCCTGATCCATTTTCAATTCCTTTAATTAGATTCCTACTTCTTCTTTGATGAGTAGACATATGAAAATAAGAAGTATTTTTATCTCCTTCATTTAACCATTGAACTATACACTTTTGCTTCCAATTAATTTCTTCCTCCTTATAAGCTTTACCTAACTCAGTTTTCAGCTTTGATATGATAGTTAGATGAGATCCTTTTGGATTAATTTTTGCAAACTTAAATTTTTTTTTTCCAGTTGCTTAATCTTTATCATAGAGTTTTTTGCACCCTTTTTTCTCCATAAGGTTAAAGAATTTCGATATTTTCTTATCTTTGGACACACTTTAGACTGATAATCCCCAAAAGGATTAGTTACCCAAGATTGCATAATTAATTCATGGGCTTCATAATTTCCAATCTACCTTTTATCAAAATAAAATCTTTTTTTCCAGCGATCATTTAGTCCGTTTGTGGAATAAAGAATTAATTCGTGATCTGAAGCATCATTTTGAAGATGAAGCACCGTAGCCTAATCATATTTTAATTTTCAATCAGGAGATACCAAAACTCTATCTAATCGTTCTTGAATAAGTCTCTCATTTATTTTTTAAGAAGACCAAATCCATGGTTTCCCTCTATAACCCAGGCCTACCTCTCCTAGCATATAAATAAAGTTATTAAAATCCTTATAAGTTCAAGGAGCCCGCGTATGTCCCCCAAATTTTTCAAAATTATCAATAATATCATTAAAATCCCCTAGCAACATCCAATGGTTTCCTTAAGATATTGATCTAGTAATAAGTTCAGCACATTGTTTCTTTCTAGTTTCTCTATCCGTGCTAGCATATACGAAAATACAACAAAAACTAATCTTCTTTTCATTATCATAAATATAGAACTCAATAAAATATGATGAAGAGTAAATGTAACTTATCTGAATGTCTTCATCCAAGAGTAAGGCAAGTACACCGGAGAGTCCAAAAGGGTCCAGGATACAGGGATGTTGCATCCCAACTTTGTGTTGAAGCCACTGAAGTCGTGATTGTTGGTTCTTAGTCTCACATAGAAGAACACAAGCCAGGGAGTGAAGATATATTTTCTCCATCAAACACGGAACTGTCAAGGATCCCCCCAACCCTCGACAATTCCACGCCAACAGCTTCATTTTAGCAAGGGAGACTATTCTAGGCCGGCCTCCCGCACCACCTCTTTCTTTTGATGTTTTGCAATAATTAGTGGTGTAACTTGTAGACGCATGATTTTTACCCTTCTCGAAATTTTTTATATTTTAGCGTAAAATATTTAGTTTAGGCCTAATATAACTATCTGAGCTAATTTTGACTCTTTTACTTTATTTTATTACAAGAAAAATAAAAATTGCAAAAAAAAATATATTTTAGTTTATGTATTTTTCATAAATTTTAAAAATAGTACCTTATTTTTAATATAATTTCGAAAATACAAAAATAATTTCAAGTTTAGTTAATTAGGATTAGCTTTGACATTTCTTTCAAATAATAAAAATATATTAAAAAACAATATTGCATCTGCATGTAGGATTTTATTTTACATTTTTAGATTAATTAAGTTATTATTTTAAAAAATAATCATAAAAATAGTCATGTTGCATTTTACTCTTGTGATGACTCGACCCGTCGTCTCAGGTGTAACCGCCCCGTGTTTCCCACATTGTGTTGCCTTATGTTTCATTATCAGTTTTGTGTGCGTTAGAATTAAATTGGAGTAATTTTGTTAAGAAATGAGAAACTTAGTCTCTTTTAAGAAGACTTAAGTTGGAAAAGTCAACCGGATGTTGACTTATGAGTTAGAGTACTCGGAATCAAATTTTGATGATTCGGTTAGCTCCGGATGATGAAATGTGGCTTAGGAGCGCAATCAAAAGTAATTTTGGAGGTCCGGTGAAGAAATTAACATATTTTGGCGAAGTTAGTATTTTGACGAATTCCGGTTGATAGGTGATATTTTGTTCCGGGAGTCGAAATGGAATTCTGAGAGTTGTAGTAGCTTCGTTAGGTGATTTTGGACTTGTCCGCAAAATTTCAGGTCATTTGGACGTCATTTGGTTGGGTTTCGGATTGAATGTGAATTTTGAAAGTTAAAGTTAAACATAAGCTTGAATTTGTTGAAAACGGGCGATTTTGATGTTAACGATAGAGTTTTGATGATTGGAACAAGTTTGAATATGGTAATAGGATGTGTTGGTACTTTTGATTGAGGTCCCGGGGGCCTCGGGTGAGTTTCGGGGTGGTTTCGGACCATTTCTAAGCCATTTTTAACTGCTGGTTTTTGGCTACAGCAGTGCTCTATGCGATCGCGGGGATTTGATCGCGATCGCGGTGAGTAAAATCTGAGAAAAACCTTAATGAATTGCGATCGCGTAAAGCTCTTTGCGATCGCGAAGAAGGAATTTCTGTCGCGCAAGTCCTACTTTGGAAGCTCATATCTTTTTATCTACAAGGAATTGTGTCACGACCCCAAACCCCGGTCGTGATGGCGCCCAACACATTGCTAGGCAAGCTCGACCATCTTATCCAATTAAACCAGCCAAGTATAATTAATACTGATTAATCGGCGTGATTAGCCTCTTTTCATAACAAATCAAGAAGTGTAGAACTGAAATACAAGAACACAGTCCCAACCAAATCGTGGTGTCACAAGTCTGAGCCTCTACAAATGAGATCTACTACAAAATCAAGTCTAACCGGAATGGAGACAACAAAATGATAAAAAGAAAGAGGTCAGGTACTGCGGACGTTGGCATCTACCTCGAAGTCTCCACAGAATGGGGTTAATAAAGCAGTTGCGATAGCTCAACTGCCCTCCTAAACATGTATATCTGCACAAAAAGTACAGGCGAGTAGGGTGAGTATATTTCAACTCGGTGAGTAACAATAATAAACAATAAC
Source organism: Nicotiana noctiflora (assembly GCA_032618575.1). Lineage (NCBI taxonomy): Eukaryota > Viridiplantae > Streptophyta > Magnoliopsida > Solanales > Solanaceae > Nicotiana > Nicotiana noctiflora. Next base: position 149,016 of record JASVEL010003667.1, on the reverse strand, counting down.
TGAAAATAAGAACTCATGTACTATCACTAAACAGTTCTAAGGCAACCCCCACAGGTTAGTCATCACTATAATGAGTACTCCGATCTCCAGTCCACATCTATCTCATCTAGGTCCCACACCGACCACATCCTCGCTCGTACCACTACCGGTATACGACCATCTCAATATATGGAGACATATACTTCGTCTATAACATATAAATATTTCGATATATATATGAATATGAATAAGTATAATGCGCGGCGCGCGGCCCGCTCCAATACATATACCGGCGGCCGCGCGCAGCCCACTCCATTTAACGTCGACGGCGCTCAGCCGGGGGTGTATACAGACTTCGGAAGGGCTCCCCGGGCCCAAGCACTATAATACTGCGGCGTGCCGCACGATCCACACAAATATTACTGGCGGCGTGCGGTCCGATCCAATATATATATATATATATATATATATATATATATATATATATATATATATATATCTATACTGCTGCGGCGTGCAGGCCCGATCCCATGATATACACCAGCGCTCACTGAGAATGTGTGCGGACTCGGACTCCGAAGGGGCTCCTACAGCCCAAGCGCAATAATACTGCGGCGTGCAGTCCGTTCCACATGTATATCACTGCGGCGTGCGATCGCGTGTACAAGGCCGCGATCGCGTAGAGTAAAATGTCTATGTAAAAATTGCAGAAAATCTGCCAGTTTCCTAAGTCCAAAAACACCCCGAACCACCTCCGAAAACTCCCGAGCCCTCGGGGCTCCAAACCAAATATGCACATTGACTCTAAAACATCACACGAACTCGCTCAAGAGATCAAATCGCCGAAATAACATCAAAATCATCAATTTTCATCAAATCAAGGCCTAAGTTTCCAAAAACTTCCGAAAATACACTTTCGATCAAAAACCCGACCAAACGATGTCCGAATGACTTGAAAATTTGCATACATATCCAAAATCACCTAACGAAGCTACTGCAACTATCGGAATTCCATTCCGACTCCCGGATCAAAATATCTCCCATCGATCGGATTCCGCCAAAATTCTAACTTCGCCAAAATAAGCTAACTTCTTCACCGGACCTCCAAAATTACTTCCAATTGCGCTTCTAAGTCTTAAATCATCCCCCGAAACTAACCGAATCATCGGAATTCAGTTCCGAGCCCTCTAACTCATAAGTCAACATTGGGTTGACTTTTCCAACTTAAGCTTTCCTTAAAGAGATTAATTGTCCCTTTTCCTACCAAAATCGATCCGAATTGACTCAAAGTTTGCACACAAGTCACATTCGACATTACGGACTTGTACCAACTTTCGGAATCACATTCTGACCCCGATATCAAAATTTTCACTTACGGTCGAATTTTCTCATAAACCTTCAAATTCCTATATTTAGCCAAATGACTTCAAAATGACCCCCAGACATCCGAATTCACTTTCGATCGCTTTCCCAACTTCAAAATCACCATACGGATCTATTACCAGACTCGGAATCCCAAATGGACATTTATAACTCTAAAATACCTTCCAACCCAAATTTATGAAATTTTTCTAAAATACTAACTTCTGCCATATACGCCGAAATGCTCACGGGTTATCAAAAACCAAATCCGGACATACGCCCTAGTTCAAAATCATCATACGAGCATGCTGGAACTTTTAGATCCCAATTCCGAGGTCATTTACTCAAAATTCCAATCCTAGTTCATTTCTTCAACTTTAAGCTTTCAAAATGAGAATTTCCATTTAGATTTGACTCCAAACTTCCTCAATTTTAATTCTGACCATACACACAAGTCAATATACCTGAGATGAAGTTGTTCATGGCCTCAATCTGCTGAATGACGCGTCGGGACTCAAAACGATCGGTCGTGTCGTTACAATCTCCCCCACTTAAACATACGTTCGTCCTCGAACGTGCTGAGAACTACAATGATGTAGTCTCAAATAACTTGTTTAACACATCATGCACCTTCCCGTGCTACCACTACTTAGTTGAGCACATTAGCTATATAATTTTGTAGATATAATTCTTTATTCAAGCGAATAAGCCATTAGGCCAAATTCCAACACCCTGAATTTCCTGCCAAGTCCGTTTCCATCATTCGACCACCATATCAATCTCCACACGTTGTACCCAAACATTAATGCATAACTTTGTTGAATTTACACTTCGCATAACTTTACTCATATGACCACAATAACATTCTTTATTACTACAGTTGCCTACAATACCCAAATACCGATGGAAACCTCTTATTAGTTGAAGTCTTATTCCAACACTTTCATATACTGCCAACGATAAATAAAACACGGCTAAACCGTAACAATTCCTCAGATCCACCATTTATGAAGCCATTTCTCTTTTGACTGATATTACAACGGATTTTGGAGCCAAACCTCGATATTACCTTTATATCTAGCTGAAATCATGTATGTTCGCACTCACTAATGACTCCAACAATCATTTCGATTATAACACACCACAGTGGTAATATGACACCTCCTCATCGGCCTAAGCCACGACGAGAAAAACACAGGCTCCAATAAGAAATGATCTGAACACACTCGAATCATGACAAAAGACTCACATAAAGAGCTATAATTCAAATTCTTCAATACCATCACAACACATAACTGAGATCTCGTCTCACATCATAGAATTAGAGTACCCGAATCCTCCTCGAAAGGTCATAACATCACGTGGCCTTGCCACAACTCATGATTCTATCCAAACACTATTACTCATGGAACACCTCAAGTCGCAATGCTCAAAACGGTCAGCCACACACATATTTAGGTCTGAACTCAAACAATCAATCACACACGCGGTGATACATTTAGTATATGCTATCGAATCTTGTATGGGCACAACCGATGTGCTATTCCCCGAGCGATATCCAATACGGACTATTCCTCAGAAGAGAGGAAGTATTGTATACAAGGTAAGATATAGGAAACTATATTTTCCACATCACACTGTTGCGGCACGCAACCCGTTCCAATAGCATACCTGTGGCGGCGTGCCACCCGATCGAGATACCATACATGTGGCGGCGTGCCACCCGATCCAGATACTATACATGTGGCGGCGTGCCACCCGATCCACGCATAAATCTAGCAAAAAAGAATGCACATCGACTCAAGTTGCTCATTGCAACAAACATGTATATATGGCATCGAGCTCGGTCACATGAAACTCATCCGACAAAGTTCCTCAATACCGGAACTGAATCAATGGTAGATACCTCTACACTAGCCATGTAGGCCCAACTGACAAAGCAATACCTACCAGCCGTCCGCTGGCCCTAGGGTACATCCACCCTGCTGGAGCATGATCTGATGCGCTCTGCCATGCAGTTTGCGACATGTTTCCGACATAGTCCATATCACATTAGTCTGGACAACCTGGCTTATGACAACCAGTCAGCAATCGTATATCATTATTTAAATAAATCATATCAAGTAACGAGATAGCCACTAGAGCTTCCAATTTCCGATAATCGCTACACTGTGCCGATACACACGATATACCACCGCTGCGTAGGCGGGTTACGAGAACTTCTAGTCTCCAACACATACATAACACAGGAATCACTATGCCTGATTCCGTACTTCACCGTGCGATTACATACGCACCTCAAGCGTCCATTCATACCACGAATGCCATTCATAAATTTCACTATGTCATCAACGACTCAATTATTACAGTCGATCCAACGGGAGTATACCACCATACCGCTAGATATTATCAGTTTATTTTACCTGGCCCTTTTGACCATAGACTCTGCCGAAATACTAGTATAGCAGTACCATTCTCCTAAATCACCAGGAAGATTGATTCTCAGATTATCTGCAGCTGCCCACGCCGCTTGAGGATTTTAATGACTCCCCATATAATATGAATTGATCTCAAAACCTTGAACATGCCGTTATCAACTTTCCATAACACATCGCATATACTATACCACACTAAGACAACAGGGAAAATTCATATCCCTTTCCCTACGCCGCAAACATCAGCGCACTCAACTAGTCAAGGACTTTCATGATCCTATATAGAAAAAACTCATTACACATTTCGAGCTTTACATACCAACAGGAAATACACTCATTTTCAAACCACGGTAAAAAAAACATCACAAACCCTTTCTCCCAATTACATTGCATAAGTTAAATTGCCAGGACAGGAGTCCTTATACCCATACCGAGTTACACAACCGCCAATACTCAAAAGCTTTATTGCACAATATCGGCGAGACTCATTACTTCAAACATATACCAGGAATTAATCGTATTCCTTATCATACCGTTTCGGTTTATTAACAAGTTGATCCATTTACCCAATTTCCTTTCCGATTCATCTTTAATTTAATACTTCAGTCTTTACTGTAGCTCGACAATGCCTCAACCTTTTTTACCACACAAAACTCGTACACAAGACCACAGGGTCTAAGGCTCACGGGCCGCTGAATATTCTCTCAAATGTTTCCCAGAAGTACCACATTCTACCACACTTTATTTTGAAGAACTTCCTACGATTTTGAATTTGTTATCATCACTTCCCAATACGGATACATAGAATCCCATCATTCACATGATATAACACAAGCCTTGATCTTTTCTAACGAAACCGCCATCTTTAGCCACATACACAATCTTAAGGCACCTGACTGTTACAAGCAAAATCTTGAACACTGCAAAACCATTCTCGGGCATCATTCACCCTTATTCAGCTGTAATTCAACTGTCCTATTGAGTAGAACCACTCGTGTTTTGTTAGAACTCTGACATCGCAGAACATGATTACTTATAGGTATAATTCGCTATCTTTCTTTTCTATACACCGAACATTCTTTACCAACAGTAGTTCAAAACATCCTAGTATTTGTTCACATCTACGAAGCGCCATAACCTTGTCAGAATTTTCCCAACATTCTTAAAAACAGTGCCCACATAGCACACAACCGTGCAATTAGTTATTTAATAGCAACCTCCCCAACTTGGCTCGGAGCCATACATCAAAGCACTTTTAGCCGCTCATAGCATCCTTTACTCAAATGATGCCACAATGTTATGGTGAGATTAAACTCAAGTCATTTACAAGCTTGACAAAGACTCGTATCATCGGAGACCTTAACCCTTCTGTAATTCTTGCATTTATACACACACCACCAATAAGCCCACTCTCTTTATGTGACAAAAATCTTTGTAAGTCCCAAATTTTCCAAAAAATTGGCAGAGTTTCCTTTGTAATTTGGCCTAACCACGTGCCAGAGAATCACCAAACCATTCTAACAATACATCCATAACTCAACAAGACATCGCAATGTATATCAACAACATTAATCTCAACACTATACAAGTTATATTATCAAAATTGATACATGGACATGTGTTGCACCTGCTCGAATCATAACATATGTGAAATACCATTCACCACAATACTCATAGCACAACCAATTCAATTTTCTTGAGTCTAAACTCATACTACCACACATTGTGCACTTTACAGTTCCGCTAAGAGGCAATGAACATATTTCTCACGCCCATAACTAGGGCTACATATCAAATCACAACAAGAACTGAATACCTTATAGCTCTCCCATTATCAAACTTCCATTTGCACAAAAAAGATCAATACCGATCGTATGAACTTCATAATACCGGCTCGCGAAATTAGTACCTTGGTGCTCAAACCATAGACAAAGATCTGGCCTCAAGTCCTCCCGACTGGCCCAACATGAATTCACAGAGATTATATCTCGTCCCTCGATTGGGGAATCATAAGTCATCAAGGCAAATTATCACTAAGCACTCGAGTGCGCACATCAACGTGTAGAAGGAATTTCAAGAATCATACCTCAAACTGAATCAAGTACGCACGATAAGAATTTCAAGAATTTGAAGCTTTCCTAAAAGGTTTGCAGCCTCCCGAGGATAAGTACAGGCGTCCCCGTACCGATCCACGAGACTCTACCAACCGGCTCATGACTCGCGATACCTGTTAACCTAGGCTCTGATACCAACTTGTCACGACCCCAAACCCCGGTCGTGATGGCGCCCAACACATTGCTAGGCAAGCCTGACCATCTTATCCAATTAAACCAGCCAAGTATAATTAATACTGATTAATCGGCGTGATTAGCCTGTTTTCATAACAATCAAGAAGTGTAGAACCGGAAATACAAGAACACAGTCCCAACCAAATCGTGGCGTCACAAGTCTGAGCCTCTACAAATGAGATCTACTACAAAATCGAGTTGGGTGAGTATATTTCAACTCAGTGAGTAACAATAATAAACAATAACTGAAAATAAGAACTCCTGTACTATCACTAAACAGTTCTAAGGCAACCCCCACAGGTTAGTCATCACTATAATGAGTACTCTGATCTCCAGTCCACATCTATCTCATCTCGGTCCCACACTGACCACATCCTCGCTCGTACCACTACGGTATACAGCCATCTCAATATATGGAGACATATACTTCTGTCTATAACATATAAATATTTCTGTATATATATGAATATGAATAAGTATAATGCTGCGGTGCGTAGCCCGCTCCAATACATATACCGCTGCGGCGCGCAACCCGCTCCATTTAACGTTGACGATGCTCACTGGGGGTGTATATAGACTTCGGAGGGGCTCCCTGGGCCCAAGCACTATAATACTGCGGCGTGCAGCACGATCCACACAAATATTACTGCGGCGTGCAATCCGATCCAATATATATATATATATATATATATATATATATATATATATATATATATGTGCAGTCCGATCCAATATATATATGTATATATCTCTATACTGCTGCGGCGTGCAGCCCGATCCCATAATATACACCAGTGCTCACTGAGAATGTGTGCAGACTCAGACTCCGAAGGGGCTCCTACAGCCCAAACGCAATAATACTGCGGCGTGCAGTCCGTCCCACATGTATATTACATGTATATTACTGCGGCGTGCAGTCCGATCCAATATATATACTGCTGCGGCGTGCAGCCCGATCCAATATAGGTATATATATATAATACCTCATAATGGGTCCTCGACCCTATCCCAGTCAATATATACTTGGCCTCTCAGGCCCAATATAATATATCACAGTGGGTCCTTGACCCTGTCTCAGTCAATATAGACTTGGCCTTTCGGGCCCAATATAACATCTCATAGTGGGTCCTTGACCCTATCTCATCTCAATCGGTATAGACTTGGCCTTTCAGTCCTGCTCAGCTAGAACAGGGAATTCCACCCTAGATAATCTCTCTCAATGTACACATCTAGTACGGGCTCATATTATGCTATACGGCTAGAGCTACGGCTGAGTGTATATTTCCAATCACGATATAAGGGTCACCTAGCTCTATAGGTTCCCTAATACTCTGCAGATATAAACTTATTATCAGTCATAACACACAGTATACTATTAGTCGGGAAGGACTAAGTCCAAACCCCCAATCACAATGTCACCACGCCCGTCATAGAACGCGTGTCTCATCTCAATATAGCACTGTGAAGTGCTAGTACGGGGTTTCAAACCCTCAGTACATTATTTACTATCACCACTCACCTCGAACCGGTAGAAGCTTCATGCCCGCGATGCCTTAGCTCCTCGAACCGGCATCCACGCACATCAAAACTAGCCAAAATCAGTACAAATATATCAAAATAGGCTAATGGAACATAACCCAATCGAAAGAACTCGAAAAATATCAAAAATCACGAAATTGGCAAAATCCGAGCCCCGGGCCCACATCTCGAAAAATTTTGAAATTTATATTTTCGGAATCCTCGTCTCGCCTCGAGTTCGTACATACTAAATTCACAAAAATTGGAGTTCATTTGTCCCCTTAAATCACTATTTCTATCCAAGAGGGTTTTCTACCCTTTTCAACAAAAAATCTCAAATTAAACACTAAAACTTGCAATAGATTCGAGTTATACCATCAAAATTGAGTTAAGAACACTTACCCCGTTGTTCTCTCCAAAAATCCCACGAAAAATCGCCCTATCCGAGCTCCAAATCGTCAAAAATGGCAATATATTTTCGGACCTCAAATATATTATGTCCGGCACTATTCACGGTTACTGTTCACGGCACTGTTCACAGCTGATTTTTCTGCATTTTCTGCCCATTTTCTAAGTCCGGAATTATTCCGAGACACCTCCGAAAAACTCCCGAGCCCTCGGGGATCCAAACCAAATATGCACATTGACTCTAAAACATCACACGAACTCGCTCGAGAGATCAAATCGCCGAAATATCATCAAAATCATCAATTTTCATCAGATCAAGGCCTAAGTTTCCAAAAACTTCCGAAAATACACTTTCGATCAAAAACCCGACCAAACGATGTCCGAATGACCTGAAAATTTGCAAACATATCCAAAATCACCTAACGAAGCTACTGCGCAACTGTCGGAATTCCATTCCGACTCCGGATCAAAATATCACCCATCGATCGGATTCCGCCAAAATTCCAACTTCGCCAAAATAGGCTAACTTCTTCACCGGACCTCCAAAATTACTTCCAATTGCGCTTCTAAGTCTTAAATCATCCCCCGAAACTAACCGAATCATCGGAATTCAGTTCCGAGCCCTCTAACTCATAAGTCAACGTTGGGTTGACTTTTCCAACTTAAGCTTTCCTTAAAGTGATTAATTGTCCCTTTTCCTACCAAAATCGATCCGAATTGACTCAAAGTTTGCACACAAGTCACATTCGACATTACGGACTTGTACCAACTTTCGAAATCGCATTCTGACCCCGATATCAAAATTTTCACTTACGGTCGAATTTTCTCGTAAACCTTCAAATTTCTGTATTTAGCCAAATGACTTCAAAATGACCTCCGGACATCCGAATTCACTTCCGATGCTTTCCCAACTCCAAAATCACCATACGGATCTTTTCCCAGACTCGGAATTCCAAATGGACATCTATAACTCTAAAATGCCTTCCAACCCAAATTTATGAATTTTTTCTAAAATACTAACTTCCGCCATATACGCCGAAATGCTCACGGGTTATCAAAAACCAAATTCGGACATACGCCCTAGTTTAAAATCATCATACGAGCATGCTGGAACTTTTAGATCCCAATTCCGAGGTCATTTACTCAAAATTCCAATCCTAGTTCATTTCTTCAACTTTAAGCTTTCAAAATGAGAATTTCCATTTAGATTTGACTCCAAACTTCCTGAATTTTAATTCTGACCATACACACAAGTCAATATACCTGAGATAAAGTTGTTCATGGCCTCAATCTGCTGAATGATGCATCGGGACTCAAAACGACCGGTCGGGTCGTTACGAATTGTGAGGTGATTCAAAAACGAAAGTTGTAGCCCATCTTGTCTAGTTTTCATAAAGATAAAGAAATAGTGATTTGGATATCTCAATATGTATAAGGTTTCAGGAAATGAGCAACAAATGAAAGTCATAGCCCTATGCGTCTAGTTTCCAGAACATCAAACCATTTGTTATTTGGAGTTGTGTGCAAATGGTTATGACCATTATACTGAAGCTTGTCCGGAAGAACCAGAATTTATGCACCACGATCGCTAAGCCTTTCCCGCGATCGCGAAGGGTAATTTTTGGGCCAGAAATTTGTTCTCCGCGATCGCGATGAATAAAATGCCTGGGCAGAATGTTTTAAAACATTCCAGTCGCGAAAATAACCCATTTTTCCACCATTTTTGGTCACTCTTGAGAGCTTTTGGACGGGAAATGAAGGGGTTTCGACTGGGAATCATTGGAGGTAAGTTTTATGAGTTAATTACATGTTTTTATACAAGAATAATCCATGGAATTCATGAATTTATGGCTAAAAATTAAGAAAATAGGGCTTGGAGCAAAAATCTTAAATTTATGATTTGAAGGGCCATTTGTGGTCCGAATTGAGAGTTCTTGGTATGTACGGACTCGTGGCGAGACGAGGATTCCAGAAATGTAAATTTCGTAATTTTTCAGAATGTGGGCCCGGGGCTCGGGTTTTCCAATTTCGTTATTTTGAGTATTTTTCGAGTTCTTTCGATTGTGTTATGTTCCATTAGCCTATTTTGATATATTTGTACTGATTTTGGCTAGTTTCGATGCACGTGGAGGCCGATTTGAGGAGCAAAGACGTCGCGGGCATGAGTTTTCGCCGGTTCGAGGTGGGTAATACTTGTAAATGATGTCCTAAGGGTTAGTAAACCCCGGACTTGCACATCTTAGTGTTGTGTTGAGGTGACTTGCACGCCGGACAATGGGCGTGGGGTAGAGCACCATTGGGGATTGTGACTTGGTCCGTCCCACGTAATAAATAATAACACCTAATTGTTTGAAATGAAATTGACGCCTTAATAAAGATATTAATTATCATGAATTGGACTAATTATCATGTTTGGGCTTCGTGCCGACTATTTGAATCCTTCAGGGATTGGTATCATTGTCTTGATAACTATGCATATTTTTATCTAAATTTAAGGTTTTAAATGGTATTTTGCTACTCAGCATTTTTTTATAAAGTTATGAAAAACTTGAACATGGTCTTAATGGCATTTCTAGTTGTGAGCTAATATGATACTGTTGCCCGAGGGGCTTTCTTGATTATTTGTTAGACTGATTGGGGCCGAGGGCCATATGATAGGGCATGACGATTTATGTGAGCATATGCATACACATGCATGGATCGGACTGCATGCCGCAGTGGTATATGGATCGGGCTGCGCGCCGCAGCAGGTGTGATATTGATATTGCGCTTGGGCTGTAGGAGCCCCTCCAGAGTCTGAACCCCCACAGTGAGCACGGGCACCTTTGCATGGATCGAAATGTATGCCACATCGTCATATGCATTGCATGGCATACATACATTGGTTTACGTGTACTATGTGGCAAAACATTTAGCACTCATACATTACTGGAACACATGCATTATTTGCCTTATTGACCAGATCTCCTGGTGGTATTTGTTAAAGAGTGCTGAGCCCGAGGGGCTGATTTGAGTGCAGACTTGCACTGCTGAGATTGTACCCAGGTATTGGTATGTTATGATGAAAGAAAGAAGCTAAAAATGAGATTTCTAAATAATTTACTCACATATGCTGAAAGGGGATAAAATGATAGTGTGTTGAAGTTTAAAGGTAGTTCTGTATTGTGTAGCATGAGATAGTGCTTTGCGTGGTTTCCTTTCCTTCAGCATTATTTACTTCTATTACCGCTGAGTTGGAAGTAGTCACACCCGACTCCTTGCACCTTGTGTGCAGATCCAGGTACATCACAGTAGAGCTGATTTTATGGCTGCTCGGGTGTGCATATGGACAGTCGAGGTAGCTGCCAGCGTCCGCAGGACCTGACTCTCCAGTTTATCCTTGTTTTGTTCTGTCTATGCCACACTTGTGCACGGTTGTATACACCATCACAGTTTATAAATTCTGGTAGAGGCTCATGACTTATGACTCCCGATTCGGTGGGAGGTTTATACTGGTTTTGGGATATCTATCCCCGATGTGCTAGACGTCATTTCATTATATTATTGTTGTTTATGCCTATAAAGGGTAAAGTGAGAGCTGATGGCTCTGTGTTATGAATGGTTGGTCGGGCTATCCTAGCAATATGTTGGGCGTCATCATGACCGGGTTTTGGGGCCGTGACAAGTTGGTATCAGAGCCTAGGTTACTAGGCCTCATGAGTCATGAGCCGATTAGTAGAGTCTCGCGGATCGGTACAGAGACGTCTGTATTTATCCTCGAGAGGCTGTAGAACCTTTAGGAAACACTTCACTTTCTTGGAATTCATATCGTGCGTACTTGATTCAGCTTGAGATGTAATTCTTGAAATTCCTTCCACACGTTTGTATGCGCACTCGAGCGCTTAGTAATAAATTTTCCTTGATGGCTTATGACTCCCCGATCGAGGGCGAGATATAATCTCCGTGATTTCATGTTGGGCCAGTCTTAAGGACTTGAGGCCGAATCTTCGCCTATGGCTTGAGCACCAAGGTGCTGATTTTGCGAGCTGGTATTATGAACTTATATGTTCAATATTGTCCCTAATTGTGGGAATGTCGGCTAGATAGCCAGGTGATGTGTATCATAGTGGAAGGTGTGTTGAGATACTAAATTGAGGCGAAGCAGGTGGGTTATCTCTTGCGGAGTGCCCTTAGGTAAGCTGATTCTTATGTATAATTGAAAGGTATTTGACATGTGTTATGATTCGAGCAGGTGCAACGCATGTCAGTATATCAATTTTGATAATATAATTTGTGTAGTATTGAGATTAATGTTGTTGATATACATTGTGATGTCTTGTCGAGTTGTGGACGTGTTGTTAGGATGATTTTGGTGATTCTCTGGCAGGTGGATAGGCCCAATTACAAAGGAAACTCTGCCGAAATGTTTGAAAAATTTGGGACTTAGTAAAAATTTTGTCGCCTAAAGAGTGGGCTTAACTGTAGTGTGAATGAATGCAAGAATTAGGGAAGAGTTAAAATTTTTGATGATTCGTGTCTCCGCAAGCTGGTGAAAGAGTGAGTTTAATCTCACCATGATATTACGACAACAATAAAGTATATGTGTTCTGATAAATATGGCTTCGAGCTAAGTTGGGAAGGTTTCCATTGATTAGTTGATTGCGCAGTTGTATGCTACGTTGGTTATGTCTTAAAGTACACTGACGAACCAGTTCTGGTTGCAGAAATTGAGCCGAGAATAGCACGAGTGAAGCAAGATTTTGACAAAAGTTATGCGGTGCTTTCGTAGATGTGAGAAAATAATAGTATGTCTTGAGCTGTTGTTGGTAAGGAATGCTCAGTGAATTGAGGAGAATGATGTTTGTTGGTATTTGAATGAGATCATATCCTGTGGTGTCAGGGTGCTAATAAGGCACGAGTGGTTCTGTTCGTTACGTCTGGTAATTTGCAGTTTCGACAAGAGTGGATGACTCTTGGGAATGTTATAATGTGTTCTAAGATGGTGTATGTGACTAAAGATGGTGTCTTCATTAGAAAAGATCAAGACTTGTGGTATATTGTGATAACTACGAGACCCTAAGTATCAGTATCAGGAAAGTAGTAGTAACGAATTCAGATTCGCAGGAAGTGCTTCAAAACAAAGTATTATGGAAGGTGATATTTCTGGGAGACATTGGAGAAAGTATTCAGTGGCCTATGACTATTAAAGAATGTGGCCTTATGTTTGAATCTCCTGTGGTCTGTGGTGAGCCTCAATTGATGCATTGTAATGCTATAACAAGGGAGAAAAATCATAATAATGATGTAAACCAAATATGAAGGTTGTGATGGTTGCTCTTGTGCATTATGAAAAAAAAATGGGAGTTATTATGGACCTTTGAAAGGTTATCAGACTAAGTTCAATGTGATCAGAATCGGCTTGAAGTCGATGGATATATTTAATGTGAATAATGGCTCTATATCAGGCCAGATGTGTGCATGTTGTAATGCAGTCCTCATGAATGAGTAGTTAGGTTAATGCTTCATTGTCAGATATCTCGCGTAGTGATGCCTTACGCCGTGTGATTTGTGAAAAGGCTCAAGAAATTGTTATGTGTTGAGAATCCGCGTAGGGATGATGTTACCTGAGCAGCTTGGCTATTGAAATTCAATTTCGTATATCTCACATCAGTTGTGCTTGGTTTTGTAGCTATAACGCTAAATACCCCTCAGGGATGATATTATGAAATTAGCATGCTTATGATCGATATTTGGTATTTGGTTATGATGAGCACATTTGGCTCGATGTGTATCTCCTTATGTGGGATCTGTGTGTGGATCGGGTGGCACGCCGACATGGGTATGTTAACTGGATCGGGTTGCACACTGCAACAATGTGATGTTGAGTATAATTTTATATATACTATTTCGTATGCCTTGTTATTTGTTTTCTAAAGAAAGTCTCCTTTAATGCGTGGAACTGATAATTCATTCTAGTGTTCGTTTTCTTTTGTATTGCATTAGAATCGGTAGCCTATTGGCACTTTGGGGCATCTGATTTATAGTTATGTCTGGAGTGGCTTATTTTCCAGACAGTTCGTACTTGGAAAGACGAGATCATTGAAGTTGAGATCAATGCAATGTGAGTATGTGAAGTGAAATTATAGAACTAAGACCATTGTTTGGCTCAGAATGAGTTGATAGTTCTTGTCAAGAGTATAGAAATAATGAATTTTTGTTTCGGTAGTAGTTATGAATGTGTTCAGGTCTCATCCGCTGTGTCAACATTGTAAGAATTTGAACAAGACCTGTGTATGTCATACAGAGCATGTGATGTATAGTGATTCCTTCCAAGTGATTAGTTAAAGAATCTTCGGATGATTAAGGAAAATGGTATTGCTAAGTGGAAGTGATTTGATGAGAGTATATGTCTCGGAAAAGGGTAATGTGATTAAACTAATTATATATCAGTAGTATTGCGGCATGTTCTTGTTGGGTCCATTGGTGGCATTCGAGTCTACTCGGTATCACAGGTAAACATTGAGCATCTGTCATGGGATGAATGATTATCAAATATGTGTGTGTATTGCACGGTGGAAATTGGATTAGGCATGATGATTGGTGTATTATATGGAGTTCTGATGTACAGGCTATGTGGTGATGTTGGAATTCAGACTGATTGTCTTAGTGTTGGGTGATTTTGAACTATTGCATTAAGGGCAACGTCATAAATGCCACGGGTTAAGTGGTGAAGTGTGTTAGAATACATTTTAGTAGAATGATTTATATTTTAAATAATCAGCGGACAGCTGGGAAGGACCATTTTCTTAATTGGGTATTTGAGATGGATGTCAGTGTGAAGGTTGCTATCATTGATCCCATCCCGGTATGGAGGGAATTTTTGAATGCGTTTCTTAATGGTGCATGTATTATGTAGGTTGTGGTTAAGTCATATTGATTGTGTCATGTCACCAGGATGGTGTGTTTGGTCAAAGGAGATCGTGAGGATCATTAATGAATATAGACATATTTGATTTCAGCATGTTTGATGGATAAATATCGAGATTTTGGTTCAAATTTTGTTATGGTAATTGCCAGAGGATAAATGGCCTCATGAATGGGTGACCTGAGGAATAGATATGGTTTATCGCGTGTTTTATTTACCATTGGAAATATATGAAAGTGTTGGAATAAGTCTCTAGCTAATATAAGTGTTTTCCATCGACATCTGGTTATCGTGGGCAGCTGTTATGAATGGAAGTTATCGGTGCATGTGTTTGAGTTATGCGGTATAATACATGATCTTACCTGAGGTTGCAGGTATGGATTATTACAGCTAGTTCGAGTTTATTCTGAGTAAAAATGTGAGGTTCTGATCTTGTGTAAGATTACAGAAGGGGAAATGTAGTTCTATAGTTTATAGATTAGATGAATTGAGTAATTTCAGCTAAGTTGTGTTGTCGGACCTATATGAGATAGGGTGACGTGGGATCACCGCGGGTTATATGCGTGGTAAAGTTATTTAACTATTGGTGAATTTCTAGAACAACTCTGGGTCCGCTCGAGGACGAGCGTTTGTTTAAGTTGGGGAGAATGTGATGACTCGACCCGTCGTCTCAGGTGTAACCGCCCCGTGTTTCCCACATTGTGTTGCCTTATGTTTCATTATCAGTTTTGTGTGCGTTAGAATTAAATTGGAGTAATTTTGTTAAGAAATGAGAAACTTAGTCTCTTTTAAGAAGACTTAAGTTGGAAAAGTCAACCGGATGTTGACTTATGAGTTAGAGTACTCGAAATCAAATTTTGATGATTCGGTTAGCTCCGGATGATGAAATGTGACTTAGGAGCGCAATCAAAAGTAATTTTGGAGGTCCGGTGAAGAAGTTAGCATATTTTGGCGAAGTTAGTATTTTGGCGAATTCCGGTTGATAGGTGATATTTTGTTCCGGGAGTCGAAGTGGAATTCTGAGAGTTGTAGTAGCTTCGTTAGGTGATTTTGGACTTGTCCGCAAAATTTGAGGTCATTCGGACGTCATTTGGTTGGGTTTCAGATTGAATGTGAATTTTGAAAGTTAAAGTTAAACATAAGCTTGAATTTGTTGAAAACGGACGATTTTGATGTTAACGATAGAGTTTGATGATTGGAACAAGTTTGAATAAGGTTATAGGATGTGTTAGTACTTTTGATTGAGGTCCTGGGGGCCTCGGGTGAGTTTCGGGGTGGTTTCGGACCATTTCTAAGCCATTTTTAACTGCTGGTTTTTGGCTACAGCAGTGCTCTATGCGATCGCGGGGATTTGGTCGCAATCGCGGTGAGTAAAATCTGAGAAAAACCTTAATGAATCGCGATCGCGTAAAGCTCTTTGCGATCGCGAAGAAGAAATTTCTGTCGCGCAGGTCCTACTTCGGAAGCTCATATCTTTTTATCTACAAGGAATGTTGAGGTGATTCAAAAATGAAAGTTGTAGCTAATCTTGTCTAGTTTGCATAAAGATAAAGAAATAGTGATTTGGATGTTGGTGTAAAACGTTATGGATGTTACACTATAGGCTGTCCGAGGAGGATCTTCAATACACATGTATGCATTAGGAAGCATATATCTTAAAATGTATAAGGACTCAGGAAATGTGCAACAAATGAAAGTCATAGCCCTATGTGTCTAGTTTCCCGAACATCAAACAATTTGTTATTTGGAGTTGTGTGCAAAACGTTATGACCATTATACTGAAGCCTGTCCGGAAGAACCAGAATTTATGCACCGCGATCGCGAAGCCTTTCCCGTGATCGCGAAGGGTAATTTTTGGGCCAGAAATTTGTTCTCCGCGATCGCGAAGCATTTCCCGCGATCGCGATGAATAAAATGCCTGGGCAGAATGTTTTAAAACATTCCAGTCGCGAAAATAACCCATTTTTCCACCATTTTTGGTCACTCTTGAGAGCTTTTGGACGGGAAATGAAGGAGTTTCGACTGGGAATCATTGGAGGTAAGTTTTATGAGTTAATTACATGTTTTTATACAAGAATAATCCATGGAATTCATGAATTTATGGCTAAAAATCAAGAAAATAGGGCTTGGAGCAAAAATCTTAAATTTATGATTTGAAGGGCCCTTTGTGGTCCGAATTGAGAGTTCTTGGTATGTACGGACTCGTGCCGAGACGAGGATTCCAGAAATGTGAATTTCATAATTTTTCAGAATGTCGGGGCTCGGGTTTTGCCAATTTCGTGATTTTGAGTATTTTTCGAGTTCTTTCGATTGGGTTATGTTCCATTAGCCTATTTTGATATATTTGTACTGATTTTGGCAAGTTTCGATGCGCGTGGAGGCCGATTTGAGGAGCAAAGATGTTGCGGGCATGAGTTTTCGCCGGTTCAAGGTGGGTAATACTTGTAAATGATGTCCTAAGGGTTAGTAAACCCCGGACTTGCACATCTTAGTGTTGTGTTGAGGTGACTTGCTCGCCGGACAACGGGCGTGGGGTAGAGCACCATTGGGGATTGTGACTTGGTCCGTCCCGCGTAATAAATATTAACACCTAATTGTTTGAAATGAAATTGACACTTTAATAAAGATATTAATTATCATGAATTGGACTAATTATCATGTTTGGGCTTCGTGCCGACTATTTGAATCCTTCAGGGATTGGTATCATTGTCTTGATAACACTGTGCATATTTTTATCTAAATTTAAGGTTTTAAATGGTATTTTGCTACTTAGCATTTTTTTATAAAGTTATGAAAAACTTGAACATGGTCTTAATGGCATTTCTAGATGTGAGCTAATATGATACTGTTGCCCGAGGGGCTTTCTTGATTATTTGTTAGACTGATTGGGGCCGAGGGCCATATGTTAGGGCATGACGATTTATGTGAGCATATACATACACATGCATGGATCGGACTGCACGCCGCAGTGGTATATGGATCGGGCTGCGCGCTGCAGCAGGTGCGATATTGATATTGCGCTTGGGCTGTAGGAGCCCCTCCGGAGTCTGAACCCCCACAGTGAGCGCGGGCGCCTTTGCATGGATCGGGATGTACGCCACATTGTTATATGCATTGCATGGCATACATACATTGGTTTACGTGTACTACGTGGCAACATTTAGCACTCATACATTACTGGAATACATGAATTATTTGCCTTATTGACCAGATCTCCTGGTGGTATTTGTTAAGGAGTGCTGAGCGCGAGGGGCTGATTTGAGTGCAGACGTGCACTGCTTGAGATTGTACCCAGGTATTGGTATGTTATCATGAAAGAAAGAAGCTAAAAATGAGATTTCTAAGTAATTTACTCACATATGCTGAAAGGGGATAAAATGATAGTGTGTTGAAGTTTAAAGGTAGTTATGTATTGTGTAGCATGAGATAGTGCTTTGCGTGGTTGCCTTTCCTTCAGCATTATTTACTTTTATTACCGCTGAGTTGGAAGTACTCACACTCGACTCCCGGTACCTTGTGTGTAGATTCAGGTACATCACAGCAGAGCTGATTCTATGGCTGCTCGGGAGTTCCATTTGGACAATCGAGGTAGCTGCCAGCGTCCGCACGACCTGTATCCTTATTTTGTTCTGTCTATGCCACACTTGTGCACAGTTGTATACACTATCACAGTTTATAAATTCTGGTAGAGGCTCATGACTTATGACTCCCGATTCGGTGGGAGGTTTATACTGGTTTTGGGATATCTATCCCCGATGTGCTAGACGTCATTTCATTATATTATTGTTGTTTATGCCTACAAAGGGTAATGTGAGAGCTGATAGCTCTGTGTTATGAATGGTTGGTCGGGCTAGCCTAGCAATATGTTGGGCGCCATCATGACCGGGTTTTGGGGTCGTGACAACTCTTTAATTTTTGAGTTTTGGCAATATTCTTTTAATCTGATTTTTAATTAGTTGTAATAATTATTAGGGTTAATTACTTTAATTTTCTAGGATAATTTGGGGATATAAATTAATTTAGGTTTATTTAAAAAAATAAAATAAAATAAAAATGAGTCTTACCTAACTAATTGGGAAGCTTTTAGAGTGGTGGGATTGGGAGTGCATTAGAGTAAACAAAGAGACTTGAGTGTAGATTAATAAAATGGGTTAAGGGCATTTGTGAATAGGAAAGGACATTTATGAATAGGAAGAGGTATTTGTGATTAGGAAGGGGCGTTTGTGAATATGAAGAGGTATTTGTGAATTGGAAGAGGTATTTGTGAATAGGTAATTTATTTCTTACTCATTTAAAGAGAAGGATAACCAACAAAAATAAAAAATGAAAAAACGGAGAAGAAGCAAACAAACGTTTTTGAGAGGAGAAGGTAGCAACTACAAACAGAGAAAGGCAGCCGCAAGAAGAACCAAATGTTTGGTTGTTAAAGCTAACGTGAGTTAAATCTTTTCAAAAGAGGACAAATTTTTAGGTAGAATTGTAAAAAAGAACTATGAAAATTTGGAAGCTAGCCTAATTTGTTACTACAGTAGCAACGAGAGAAACATTGCTACACTATATTCAAGGTTTTGCGTTATAGTTTCACTTGATTTTGGATTGAGATATCACTGATTGGGCTAAGGTTGAAGGTGAGTTATTTTTCAAGAGTTTAAAGATTTTCCAATTGGGGTTTGAGACCGAGACCACTGTTTCCGTCGAGTTCCGTTCGCGGTTCCGCTTCAAGCTCACCGACTCTGATTTGTTTCTGCTTGGAAGTTCATGTATGTTGTAAAAAAGAGTTTCAAAGGAAACATGATTCTGCTATTCTAAGGTCCATTCTCAACTGATCTTTTAATTTAAGTAGTTTCCATTCTAATTATATTTTAAATCTTGCTTTAATTGATATTTGTGGCTTATTCGTTGATTGCTATTCACTCGTAGAACCGGTACATGTATTGAAAGTTTATCGAATCAAATCCTAAATTCTTGAATGGAGATTTGTGTGGACTATTAGATCTGTTTATAAACAGGTTTGGGAAATTTGGTTAAAAGTTGCTATCGTTTGGTTACTAGTAGAATCACTCTATTTTGGTTTCGATCAACATGGGTTTTAATTGGTCTTGTATTTTTACAATATAGTTTGATGTCCTGATACGATTTACTAAGTGTTTTTCCATAATGATAATTTTCTTTTTTTTCCCGTTTGCTTCAGTAGTAAGGATTTACAGAGAGGAGAATTTTATTTGACATTAAATTAAGAGTTCAATTTGCAAAGCTCTATAACTTTAGTATAATACTTCAATAAGCCATACCACATTTCCATAATTAATTTACTTTATTTCCTCCATACTTTCCATAACTCATACCCTTATTCAATTAATTTTAACTCCTTAGAGATTCGGGACGAGCCGTTTAGCAAATTTCACAGCCTTCCCAAAAGATAACAACCCGCTAGTCGCTTTAGGCGCGATTTTTAATAAAATTACATTCTTAAATTCGGGTGTGTATTTCATACAACCCAAATCTAAATCCGAAAACAAAATCGAAATGTGCCAAAAAGATCACGAGTGCACTGGTGTGACGTGGTTCAAGATGCATTTTCATGACGTTGTAATTTTTTTTTTTTAAAAAATAATGAATGAGATGAGCCTCGACAAATAAAAAAAATACATAAGACGTGGGGTCCTCTATATGTGTTTATAAAATTACTTAGATTTCGGGATGGGCCGTTTAGCAAAATTTCACGGCCTTACCCAAAATAATGATACTGTCACGACCCTAGTTCACCAATCGTGAACCTGTCATGATGGCACCCAGTCTCCGCGACTAGGTAAGCCTAACACGATGCGGAATGATATAAAAGAAATGTAATAAGTGCCGCTTGGCACATACACATCGCCAAAACAAACTACATAGCATACTACCAAGACCCGGAATTCCACAGGCAACACAGACTAAAAGAAGAGTACAACTGTGGCTCTATACATCAAGAATGTCTAAACAACGAGAAAGAGGAAACACAGACTAAAAATTATGAATTTTTCTGTGAAATTGTTTTTGATGTAATGGTTAAAGGAAAATGAATTGATTGACCTTGGTATCGGGCTCGTATTTTGGTTCCGACGCCCGGTACAAGTCTTAAATATTATATATGCGCTTTCTACAAAGTTTGGTGACATTCGGATGTCGTTTGATATGTTTTGGACCTTGAGTTCCAAGTTTGAAAGTTTTGAAAACCAAAAGTATGAAAATCATGAACTTGAGGCTTGATTTGATGAAAACGATGTGATATTGGCGATGTGATCGCACGAACAAGTTCGTAATGTGTTTTTGATGTTGAGTATATGTTTGGATTGGAGCCCGGGGGGCTCGGGTAGAGATTTGATAGGCCGTTGGTTCAATTTCTGAATTTTTGCACTGCTGGTTTTTCACCGAGCTGTTGGTTTCGCAATTGCGAAGCTTTTCTCGCAATTGCGAAGGTGACAGATCAAGGCAGGGTTCGCAAATGCGAACCCTTGATCGCAAATGCGAAGGGTGCCCAGGACTGTTTGGGTTCGCAACTGCGAACCAAACCTCGCAAATGCGAGGCCTTCTGTGTTAAGCCATTCTTCGCAAATGCGAAGAATTCTTCGCAGATGCGAAAGCCCCTCAGCCCAGCTTTGTTAGCAAATGCGAACAAATGTTCGCAAATGCGAAGGCCCCAGAATTTCCTTGGCTTCGCAAATGCGAACAAAAATTTGCAAATGCGAACTTCCCAACCTTAGCTTATTTTTCAAACTCCAGAAATTGGTCGGGGTTCGCAATTGCGAACCCATGTTCGCAAATGCGAACACAGAGACCTGTAAATCCCGATTTCCAGCTTCATTTTTCACATTTCACAACCCAAAAACACCCATTGGTGATTTTTCACGAACTCCCTCTTCTTCAAAACAATTGTAAGTCACTTTTTACTTAATTCTTTCAATTCCTAACAACATTAAACATGTTTTTCAATAGAAATCAAAGGTTTTCATGGTAGAATTTCTTGTTTTTAGTAGAATATAGGGTTTTTCATGAATTGGGAAATTGGACCTCGAATTGAGGTCCGATTTTGAAACAAATCATATACTTGAACTCGTGGGGGGATGGGTAACCGGATTTTGGTCCGAACCCCGAGTTCCGACCATGTGGGCCCGAGGTCGAAATTCACTATTCCGGGCAGAATGTTGTAAAAGTTGTAATTGGCCTTATGAATTAGTTTGTTGAGTAGTATTGATGATATTAAATCAATTGTGTATAAATACGATTGGATTGGAGCCAAATTTGAAAGGAAAAGGCATTGCCACGGATTGAATTGTTCATAAACACTCGAGGTAAGTGTTTGTTCTATCCTAGCTTGAGGGAATAGGATTATGTGCTATGTGTTATATGATCGAGTGCGGTGTATGGGCTGTGGTGACGAGCATCCATACACTGGCGCCTAGTATGACCGTGAGTCATTGTTAATACTTATTGTGAGACATATTTGAAGATAAATTGTTGAACCCTTGCCGGGTTGTAGAATTGTTATTGTTTTCCCTTGTCGGGACTTGTTGTGAAGATGATTATTGATTGCCCTTGCAGGGACGGTTCATGATTTATTGTTTTCATTCCTTGCCCTTAACTGTGATTGTTATTTGGGTGAGGAAGAGTGATAATGCACGAAGGGTGATGCCGTGCCTTGATTTATTGTTTATGCACGAAGGTTAATGCCGTGCCTTGATTTATTGTTTATGCACGAAGGTTAATGCCGTGTCTTGATTTATTGTTTATGCACGAAGGTTAATGCCATGCTTTGATTTATTGTTTATGCACGAAGGTTAATGTCGTGCCTTGTTATTGATTATGCACAAAGGTTAATGTCGTGCCATGTTATTGATTATGCACGAAGGATCATGCCGTGCCTTGTTATTGGCTTGTTATTGAACCATGTACGAAGGATCATGCCGTACCATGGATGTGAGGATGAGAGTAAAAGCACGAAGGGTGATGCCGTGCACTTTATTTGCTTATTTGGTGAGGATGAGAGTAAAGCACGAAGGGTGATGCCGTGCACTTTATTTGCTTATTTGGTGAGGATGAGAGTAAAAGCAAGAAGGGTGATGCCGTGAAACTACTTGCTATTCCTTGACTTGATATTAATTATTTTTCCATTATACTTTATTTTCCTTGTGGACTTATTAACTGTTGTTAATTGTTGAGTTCTTTTGAAATATTTTTTATTGTGTTATACTTGGTTATTTCTCGTTATTTTGTGGTATACATATATATGGAACTGCACAGGTTTATGTGGGTGTCTGGTCCTAGGCTTGTCACTACTTCGTCGGGATAGGCCAGGCACTTACCAGCACATAGGGTCGGTTGTGCTGATACTGCACTTCTGTGCGTTTTTGCACTGGTCCAGGTTTCGATCAGGAGCAGCAGCAGTAAATCTTTTGCGTGGAAGTTGAACACTTTGAGACCGAGGTAGCTTGCAGGCGTCCGCAGGCCCGATGTCTCTCCCTTTACTTATGTTATTAGCTGTAGTCTCTTTGTTACGAGACAAACAGATTATGTTATATTTCTTTCAGACTTTTATGTGTAGTATTCAGTAGTAGTTCGTGAGTTGGTGACTCCACGTCTTGGGTAGAGGATTTCAGTATTATTTTACCTTGAAACTGCTTATCGCTATTTGTATAAAGTCTTCCGCACTTGTTAATTAAGGTATTGGTTTTGGTTGCTAGATCGAATATGAAATATTGTTAAAAACATGATATTGTGAATAAAGTGGCTTTCCTAGCTACCACGAGTAGGCGCCATCACGATCCCGATGTTGGGGAAAAATCCGGGTCGTGACATAACCGCTATCACTAATGAGAATAGAAGAAGACCCTCCGGATCCGCGGACGTAGTAGATCATACCTCAAGTCTCCTGAAGTGCTGCTAAATCACCTGAGATGACCCTGACCTGATGTACCTGGATCTGCACAAAAAAAGTGTACAGAAGAGTAGTATGAGTACACCACGACGGTACTCAGTAAGTGCCAAGCCTAACCTCGATGGAGTAGTGACGAGGGAGTTCAGGGCCCTACCGAGAGATAATAACATAATGATAATAACAATAATAAGCAGTTTTAAATAAGATTGAGTCTGAAATAGCAATAATAAAGTAATTACTACAACCGTCAACGATTAAGCTGACAACAAGTAACCAACACAACATAAACTCAAATCAACAAGTTTAGGACCTATGTGAATTGAACCCACAGTCCCTCTCTATATTCAACAACTCAGGATCCCCGGAAATTGAACCCGCAGTCCCTACATCAGTATCTCTGACCCTCCGGGAATCGAACCCGCAGCCCTAGGATCTCCGGGAATTGAACCCGCAGTCCGTACCTCAATATCTCTGGATCTCCGGGAATCGAACCCGCAGTCTGTATCTCAATAAACTCTGGGTCTCCGGGATTCGAACCCGCAACCCTAGGATCTCCGGGAATTGAACCCGCAGTCTGTACCTTAATATCTCAGGATCTCCGGGAATCGAATCCGCAGTCCGTATCTCAATATCTCAATAAACTCTGGGTATCCGGGAATAGAACCCGCAGCCCTTGGATCTCCGAGAATCGAACCCGCAGTCCGCAAACACTACAATTTCGGGTCTCCGGGAATCGAACCCGCAGCCCTTGGATCTCCGGAAATTGAACCCGCAGTCCACCAACGCAAACAATAAAAAGGAAAGCACAGAGGAATAGGAACTACATAACTACAATTACACCAAAACCAGTATCAACAAGTTTCAAGTAAGACAAATAGGCACTTAGACAAATAATCCTATCTAACCATGCTTTTCTAACGAATATCAGGTAAATGTTACAATTTAATCAGCTAAATAACAAAAATATCACGATTTGAACAGTTTAAGTAAGGTGGTTCCAACAATCTGCGCATGTACACGCCCGTCACCTTGCGTACACGGAATTTAAATTAACACATAATATCCAAGGGGAGAAGGTTCCCCCACACGAGGTTAGACAAGCCACTTACCTCGACTCCGGTACGAAACTGCTAAGAGACAACTCTCTTGCCACGAGTATTGGCCTCCACAAGTGTAGTATCTGATCAAAATCAATAGAAATACATCAAAATAGGCTAATTGGGCATTACCCAATCGAAACAATTCGAAATACACCAAAAACCACAAGTAGCCAAAACTTGACTTTCGGTACACTTCTCGAAAAATTACGAAAGTTACATATTCGGGTTCCTTATCTCAACACGAGTCTGCATATAAAATTTACCAAAATCGGACTCTGTTTGCCCATTCAAATCAACGATTTACCATAACTTAGGCCTAGGGCTAAAATCCTCCGTTAACACACCTCCAATCCTCTATTTTCAGAGGTTTAATCCGTGGTTTAACAACACATTAACATAATTTAATCCATGAGTGATTGCCTGATGATTCTTCTTGGTTTCCTCCTCAAAATCGCTAAAATCCTCTCCTAGTTCGAAGCCTCCAATATTTTTAAATGTTCTGAAATTCGAACCCTTACTGCTCATTAAACACATGTCGATTTTCGCCTCTGCGACGCCAGACCCGCTTCTGCTGTCCAAGTTTCGCAAAAGCAGAAACAATAGAAGGCATACACCAGCCTGCTGGAACTTCTAATTTTCTTGCCGTTTAATCTGCCGAACCCATCCCGAGGTCCCCGGGACCTCAACCAAAAGCACCAACCCACCCCACATTACGATATGAACTCGTTCCAATCATAAAACCATATCATTAAACACAAAAATCATTAAATTAAGGTGGATTCAAGCCTAAGTTTCAACCAAAACTTCTGAAACCTACATGTTATCAAAAACCAAACAAACGATGTCCGAATGAACTGAAAATTTGTAGACATATCCAAAATCATCTAACGAAGCTATTCCAACTGTCAGAATTCCATTTTGACTCCCGGATCAAAATCTCACCTATCGATCGTATTTCCAAAAAATTTTAAACTTCGGCATTTCAAGCCTAATTGAGCTACAGACCTCCAAAATACATTCCGAACGCGCTCCCAACCCCGAAATCACCTAACAGAGCTAATGGAACCATTGGATCTCCGTTCTAAAGTCGTCTTAACACTGATCCGAATACGGGCCATTTTTCAACTATAAGGCTCTCATTTAGGGACTAAGTGTCCCAAAATGCTTCAAATTCCAGAATCGAACCTCCCGGCAAAATACAATAGCAGCAATAAACTTAGGGGAGCAGTTAAATTGGGGATCGAAGCGTAAATTTCAAAAATTACCGACCTGGTCGTTATATCTTCCCACACTTAAAAGATTCGTTCGTACTCGAACGAGCATAGAAAACATACCTGGAGTGGTGAAGAGATGAGGGTATTGGTTGCGCATATCCTGCTCGGTCTCCCAAGTCGCCTCCTCGGCCGGCTGGCCCCGCCACTGGACCTTTACTGAAGCGATGTTCTTTGACCTTAGCTTCCTGATTTGCCTATCCAGAGTGGCCATTGGCTCCTCAACATAAGACAGATCCTCGTCTAGCTGAACATAAGTGAAATCCAACACGTGCGAAGGGTCACTCCGGAGCATAGAGACATGAAATACGGGATGGACTCCGGCTAGGCTGGGAGGTAAGGCCAACTCATATGCAACCTCCTCAACACGCCTCAAAATCTCAAAAGGACCAATGAATCTAGGACTCAGCTTCCCCTTCTTCCCAAACCTCATAACGCCCTTCATGGGCGAGATCAGAAGCAGAACCCGCTCGCCAATCATAAAAGCCACATCGCGGACCTTCTTGTCCGCGCAACTCTTATGTCTAGACTGGGTTGCACGAAGTCTGTCCTGAATCACCTTGACCTTGTCCATTGCATCCTGGACAATCTCAGTACCTAGCAGTCCGGCCTCGCCCGACTCGAACCAACCCACGGGAGACCTGCACCTCCTACCATATATAGCCTCATACGGTGCCATATGAATACTAGACTGGTAGCTATTGTTATAAGCAAACTCCGCCAGTGACAAGAAATGATCCCATGAACCTCCAAACTCAATCACGCACGCACGGAGCATGTCCTCCAAAATCTGAATAGTGCGCTTGGACTGGCCATCAGTCTGGGGGTGAAACGCTGTGCTCAACTCCACCCGAGTGCCTAACTCCTACTGCACGGCTCTCCAGAACCATGAAGTAAATTGAGTGCCTCTATCTAAAATGATGGAAACTGGGATACCATGCAGCCGAACTATCTCCCTAATGTAGATCTCCGCCAGTCGCTCTAAAGAATAAGTAGTGCTCACCGGTATGAAATAGGCGGACTTTGTTAGCTGATCCACAATGACCCAAATGGAATCAAACTTCCTCACGGTCCGTGGAAGCCCAGATACAAAGTCCATGGTGATGCGCTCCCATTTTCACTCTAGAATCTCAATCTGTTGCATTAACCCACCGGGACGCTGATGCTCTTACTTCACCTGCTGGTAGTTGAGGCACCTAGAAACATAATCAACTATATCCCTCTTCATCCGCCTCCACTAGTAATGCTGTCTCAAGTCCTGATACATCTTTGCGGCACCCGGATGGATGGAATACCGCGAGCTCTGTGCCTCTGCTAGAATCAGCTCTCAAAGATCATCTACGTTGGGCACAAAAATACGTCCCTGCATCCTCATAACTCCATCATCCCCAATGGTAACATCTCGAGCATCACCACGCCGAACTCTATCCCGGAGGACAAGCAAATGAGGGTCGTCGAACTGACGCTCCCTGATGCGATCAAATAGAGAAGACCGAGAAACCACATAGGCCAGAACCCGGCTGGGCTCCAAAAGATCCAGTCTAACAAACTGCCTGGCTAAAGCCTAAACATCCATTGCCATAGGTCTCTCCGAAGCTGGTAGATATGCCAAACTCCCCAAACTCTCTACCCGGTGACTCAAGGCATCGGCAACTACATTGGCCTTGCTCGGATGATAGAGGATAGTGATATTATAGTCCTTCAACAGCTCCAACCATCTCCTCTGATGCATGTGCAGGTCCGTCTTCTTAAGCAAGTGCAGCAAGCTCTGATGATCAGTGTAGATCTCACAAGGAACCCCATACAAGTAATGACGCCAAATCTTCAAGGCGTGAACAATGGAAGCTAGCTCCAGATCGTGAACAGGGTAGTTCTTTTCATGTACCTTCAGCTGTCGGGACGCGTAGGCAATCACCCTACCGTCCTGCATCAATACTGCACCGAGTCCAACTCGTGAGGCATCATAATATACTATATAGGACCCCGAACCTGCAGCAAACATCAAGATATGGGCTGAAGTCAAAGCTGTCTTGAGCTTCTGAAAGCTCATCTCACACTCCTTTGTCCACTGGAAAGGGGCACCCTTTTGGGTCAATCTGGTCATAGGTGCTGCGATCGAAGAGAACCCCTCTACTAAGCGATAGTAATAACTCGCCAAGCTAAGAAAACTGCGAATCTCAGTAGCTGAGGAGGGTCTGGGCCAACACTGTATGGCCTCCACCTTCCTCGGATCCACTCGAATACCATTGCTCGACACCACGTGGTCTAGAAATGCCACTAAACTCAGCCAAAATTCACATTTAGAGAACTTTGCATATAATTGCTTCTCCCTCAGAGTCTGAAGCACTATCCTCAGATGCCGCTCGTGTTCTTCCCGACTCCGAGAATATACCAAAATGTCATCAATGAAAACAATCACGAACGAGTCCAGGTATGGCCTGAACACTGTGCATCAAATGCATAAAAGCTGCTGGGGCATTAGTCAGCCCGAAGGAGATCACGAGGAACTCGTAGTGATCATACCGAGTCCTGAAGGCAATCTTCGGGATATCTGACTCCCGAATCTTTAGCTGATGATAACTAGAGCGCAAATCAATCTTGGAGAACACCTGTGCACCCTGTAGCTGGTCAAATAAATTATCAATACGTGGCAAAGGATACCGGTTCTTCATTGTAACTTTGTTCAACTGACGATAGTCAATAAACATACGCATAGAACCGTACTTTTTCTTCGTAAACAACACATGAGCACCCCAAGGCGAAACACTGGGTCGAATGAAACCCTTACCCAATAGCTCCTGTAACTGATCTTTCAACTCCTTCAACTCAGGAGGAGCCATACGGTACGGTAGAATAGAAATTGGCTGACTGCCTGGCAGTAAGTGAATACCAAAATCAATATCTTTGTCGGGCGGCATGCCCGGGAGATCAACTAGAAATACATAGAGAAATCATGTACCACTGGAACGGAATCAATAGAAGGAGTGTCGATACTGACATCCCGCTCAAAAACTAGATAAGCAGCACACCCCTTATCAACCATACACTGACCTTTGAGAAAGGAAATAACACGGCTAGGGGTGTGATCTAGAGTACCACTCCACTCAATACGTGGAATGCCTGGCATAGACATTGTCACGGTCTTGGCGTGACAATCAAGAATAGTATAATAGGGTGACAACCAGTCCATGCCTAGAATAATATCAAAATCAACCATCCCGAGCAATAATAGATCTGCTCTGGTCTCAAAACCACAAATGGTAACCAACCACTACCGATACACATGGTCCACAGCCAAAGAATATCCCACCAGAGTAGAACCATAAATGGGGGCACTCAAAGAATCCCGAGGCACACCCAGATGTGAAGCAAAATAAGATGACACATATGAAAAAGTGGAACCAGGATCGAATAGAACCGATGTCTCTCTGTGACTAACCAAAATAATAATTGTGATAGCAAAATCAGATGCAACAGCTGCAGCGCGATCAGGAATAACATAAATTCTGGCATGACCCCTCTCTCGAGGGCGGCCTCTAGCACCCCGATCCCCGCCCCTGGCTGGCTGGGCGGGTGGATTGGCAACTGGGGCTGGAATGATGGCCCGCTGGCCCTGTGAACCACGCTGAGGCTGCGAAGTCTGTGGAGGTGCTCCTCTCCTACGCTTGGGGCACTCCCTAACCAGATGGCGAATATCCCCGCACTTAAAACAGGCTCTGGGAAGACACGGTGGCTGTGACTGACCGGCCTCGCCCCCACTAGTCTGACCCCTGGAGGTACCCCGCACCGGAGGCGCACTGGAAACTGGGGGAGCATAGTAAGGCTCCTGAGGTGCTGGAGCTGGTGTACCACCAGCTGCTGGCAATGAATAATGAACCGGATGACCGGAATAACCCCTGCCAAATCGACCGGCTGCTGAAGTGCGGGCACCATAGAAATGGCCCGACTCACGAGATCTCTTGGCCTCCCTCTCTCCCCTCTCTCTAGGGAGCATACTCTCGATC
This sequence comes from Nicotiana noctiflora, assembly GCA_032618575.1. Taxonomy (NCBI): domain Eukaryota; kingdom Viridiplantae; phylum Streptophyta; class Magnoliopsida; order Solanales; family Solanaceae; genus Nicotiana; species Nicotiana noctiflora. The sequence continues at coordinate 118,833 of JASVEL010003667.1, read as the reverse complement.
CTCTTGGAAATGCTCCCGGCTTGTTGATATGGTATGTCTGTCTCCAATTACCTAGCCATGCTGGACCGGATCGACGGAATAAGGCCCTCAATAAATCTCTGCACTCTCTCCCGGACCGTGGCTACCAAGGTCGGTGCATGCCTTGCTAGACGGGTGAAACTAATAGCATACTCTGATACTATTATGGAGCTCTGTCGCAAATGTTCAAACTTCGATCACCAAGAATCCCTAAGGCTCTGGGGAACAAACTCCCTAAAAAACATATCAAAAAACTACGTCCAGGTCAATGAAGCAGACTCATCTGGACTATCCAACTCATACGTGCGCCACCAATCATAAGCGGCCCCACGAAGCTGAAAAGCAGCGAAGGAAACCCCGCTGGTCTCCACTATCTCCATGGTACGAAGGATACGATGACACTCCTCCAGAAAAACCAATGCATCATCTGTAGCCAAACCACTAAACACCGGAGGATCATATTTCTTGAACCTCTCTAATCTATGCTGCTCATCCTCGGAGGCAGCTGGTCCCACCTCCGGGCTGTACTGGGGTGGCAAGAGGCATAACAATAATCTCTAGAACCTACTCCATAGGTACTCGCTGCTCAGGTGTAGCGGATGCGGGAGTCTGGGCCGCTCCCCCGGCCTGAGATGTAGCTGCAGTGAGAGGAAGTAACCCTGCCTGAGCTAAAGTAGTATACATGCTCATGAACCGGGCCAGGGTCTCCTGGAGTGCTGGAGTAGTAGCAGCTCTAGTCGGTGTACCAGGTGCCTGCGCTCCAACCTGATCCACCGGTGGTACCTCAGTGGCAGCGCGCGTGGGTGCTGTGGCTGCACCCCGGGCGTGTCCTCGTCCTCTACCACGGCACCGGCCTATGACAGCAGCAGCAGGGGCGCGTATGCTTGATCCTCGTGAGTAGCACATGCCCTCACCATCTGTGAGAGAATAGAAAGCAGAAGTTTAGATTTGGTGCCAAAAATGTCGCATGATAAGGAATCCAAAATAAATGAAGAGTTTTCTAAACAGTTACATAGCCTCTCGTAGATAAATACAGACGTCTCCGTATCAATCAATGAGACTCTAGGTAACCGTTTTGTGTCCCGTGACTCCTATGAACCTAGAGCTCTGATACCAACTTGTCACGACCCTAGTTCACCAATCGTGAACCTGTCATGACGAATCCCACTCTCCGTGACTAGGTAAGCCTAACATGACGTGAAATGTACAATTTCATAAAACAAGAGATAAAATAATAGCGAAATGATATAAAAGAAATGTAATAAGTGCCGCTTGGCACATACACTTCGCCAAAACAAAACAAATAGCATACTACCAAGACCCGAAATCCCATGGGCAACACAGACTAAAAGAAGAGTACAACTGTGGCTCTATACATCAAGAATGTCTAAACAACGAGAAAAAGGAAAAGTAACTGCTATCACTAATGAGAATAGAAGGAGACCCTCAAGATCCGCGAACGTAGCAGATCATACCTCAAGTCTCCTGAAGTGCTGCTAAATCACCTGAGATGAGCCTGACATGATGTACCTAGATCTGCACAACAAAAGAGTACAGAAGAGTAGTATGAGTACACCACAGTGGTACTCAGTAAGTGCCAAGACTAACCTCGATGGACTAGTGATGAGGGAGGTCAGGGCCCTACCGAGAGATAATAACATAATGATAATAACAATAATAAGCAGTTTTAAATAAGATTGAGTCTGAAATAGCAACAATAAAGTAATTACGCAACCGTCTACGATTAAGCTGACAACAAGTAACCAACACAACATAAACTCAAATCAACAAGTCCGGGACCTATGGAGATTGAACCCACAGTCCCTCTCTATATTCAACAACTCAGGATCCCCGGGAATTTAACTCGCAGTCCATATCTCAATATCTCAATAAACTCCGGGTCTCCGGAAATCCGGGTCTCGGGGAATCGAACCCGCAGTCTGTACCTCAATATCTCAGGATCTCCGGGAATCGAACCCGCAATCCGTATCTCAATATCTCAATAAACTCTGGGTCTCCGGGAATCGAACCCGCAACCCTTGGATCTCCGGGAATTGAACTCGCAGTCCGTACCTCAATATATCAGGATCTTCGAGAATCGAACCCGCAGTCCGTATCTCAATATCTCAATAAACTCCGGGTCTCCGGGAATCGAACCTGCAGCCCTTGGATCTCTGGGAATCGAACCCGCAGTCCGCAAACACTACAACTCCGGGTCTCCGGGAATCGAACCCGCAGCCCTTGGATCTCCGGGAATTGAACCCGCAGTCCACCAATACAAACAATAAAAAGGAAAGCATAGAGGAATAGGAACTACATAACTACAATTACACCAAAAACAGTATCAGCAAGTTTCAAGTAAGACAAATAGGCACTTAGACAGATAATCCTATCTAACCATGCTTTTCTAACGAATATCAGGTAAATGTTACAATTTAATCAGCTAAATAACAAAAATATCATGATTTGAACAGTTTAAGTAAGGTGGTTTCCAACAATCTGCGCATGTACACGGCCATCACCTCGCGTACAAGGCATTTAAATTAACACATAATATCATAGGGGAGAAGGTTCCCCCACACGAGGTTAGACAAGTCACTTACCTCGACCCTGGTAGGAAACTACTAAGGGACAACTCTCTTGCCACGCGTATTGGCCTCCACATGTGTAGTATCTAATCAAAATCAATAGAAATACATCAAAATAGGCCAATTGGGCATTACCCAATCGAAACAATTCGAAATACACCAAAAACCACAAGCTTCCAAAACCCGACTTTTGGTACGCTTCTCGAACAATTACAAAAGTTACATATACGGGTTCCTTATCTCAACACAAGTCTATGCATATACAATTTACCAAAATCGGACTCTGTTTGCCCATTCAAATCGATGATTTACCATAATTTAGGCCTAGGGCTAAATCCTCCATTAACACACCTCCAATCCTCTATTTTCAGAGGTTTAATCTGTGGTTTAACAATACATTCACATAATTTTAGTCAATGAGTGATTACCTGATGATTCTTCTTGGTTTCCTCCTCAAAATCGCTAAAATCCTCTCCTAGTTCGAAGCCTCCAATATTTTTAAATGTTCTGAAATTCGAACCCTTAGTGCTTATTAAACACAGGTCGATTTTCGCCTCTGCGATGCCAGACCCGCTTCCGCGAGATTGATTTTGCGGAGAAGCTGGTCACTTCTGCGACCGCGGCCAAAAATAAGATTCCGCTTCTGCAGTCTCTAGGTCGCTCCTGCGGAAGATCCCAAACGGCCAACTCTCGCTCCTGCGGAAGCCTTTCCGCTTCTGCGGGATCGCTTCAGCGATCCATGGTCCGCTTCTACGGACTCAGCTGCCCTCCCAAAATATCGCACCTGCGCGTCAATTGTCACTTCTGCGGACTCGCTTCTACGGTCCAAGTTCCGTAGAAGCGGAAAGAACAGAACGCAGACACCAGCCTGCTGCAACTTCCAATTTTCCTGTTGTTTAATCACCCGAACTCATCCCGAGGTCCCCAGGACCTCAACAAAAAGCACCAACCCACCCACATCATGATACGAACTCCTTCCAATCATAAAAACATATAATTAAACACAAAAATCATTAAATTAAGGCGGATTCAAGCCTAAGTTTCAACCAAAACTTCCGAAACCTACATGTTATCAAACACCCGACCAAACGATGTGCGAATGAACTGAAGATTTGTAGACATATCCAAAATAACCTAACGAAGCTACTGCAACTGTCAGAATTCCATTTTGACTCCCAGATAGAAATCTGACCTATTGATCGGATTTTCGAAAAATTTCAAACTTCGGCATTTCGAGCCTAATTGAGCTACAGACCTCCAAAACACATTCCGAACACGCTCCCAACCCCGAAATCACCTAATGGAGCTAATGGAACCATCAGATCTCCATTTCGAGGTTGTCTTAATAGTGATCTGAATACGGGCCATTTTTCAAATATAAGGCTCTCATTTAGGGACTAAGTGTCCCAAAACGCTTTAAATTCCAGAACCGAACCTCCCGGCAAACTACAATAGCAGTAATGAACTTAGGGGAGCACTTAAATTGGGGATCGGGGCGTAAATTTCAAAAATGAATGGTCGGGTCATTACAGATACGCTAGTCGCTCTAGGCGCACCTTTAATAAATTACTTTCTTAAATTCGGGTGCACATTTATGTGACCCAAATCCAAATCTCAACGAAGTCGAAATGTGGCGATAACCATAGGGACATTGATGTGACGTGGTTTGAGATACATTTTCACAACGTTGCAATTCTTTGTTAAAAAAGAATAATAATAATAATATTAAAAGTGGTTAAAGGTTAAAATTCACACATAAGTTAAAGCATGTTATAAATTAGATAATTAAGGCAAATATGACAGTTGAGCGACCGTGTTAGAACCACGGAACTCGGGAATGACTAACACCTTCTCCCAGGTTAACAGAATTCCTTATCCGAATTTTTGGTGCGTAGACTATAATATAGAGTCAATCTTTTCCTTGATTCGGGATTCAACCGGTGACTTTGGACATCATTAATCTCTCAAGTGGCGACTTTGAATCTTAAATATAAATCCCGTTTCGATTGTCCTTTAATTGGAAAAACTCCCTTGCGCCCTCGCAGGCAGCGGAGAAAGGAGGTGTGACAGCTCTGGCGACTCTGTTGGGGACAAAAACCCAAAACCACTGGTTCAGGGTTAGAAATTCGAGCTTAGAATAATTTTTGTATTTGGCTTTGTTTATTATCTGATATTTTTATATGACATATGCTTAATGTGTAAAATAAAGATTATTACCGCTTTGATATTATTTGAACTGTATATACAAACTATGCCGAAACCTTTCTCTTCTTACCACCGGGGATGTGGTTACCCGTTGAGACTCCCTATTCTGTTAATGTCTTACCCTAACATAAGAAAGAGGCTCGGAAAGTTTCTAAGCTGGCTGGCCTTTTGGTTCCCGGAAAGGAGCTCCTTCCTCGACACGAGTTGTCTGCTCGGGTACCCGGTCTAGAACAAATACCCAGGTTTTCAACATAGTATAACAAAACTTCATACCGGATCCCTAGTAGGAACGCTTATTTGCATTATGTTGCGTTTGACTTAGGGGACTCAACACAGGGGTTGGGTCTGTCGAGGACAGGCAACCTGAAATTAAAAGACCATCCTACTGCATCCTGTTTTTTTTACGCATTCATGTGCTTCAGACTTGCATGCTGACCGGTTTTTAAATATTGAGGAAAATGAAAAAAGAGAAAAATTGTTATTTTCAAAATAGTTTTTTTTACTTAAAAAGAAAAAAAAACTTTTTTTTAAATAAAGAAAATAAATAAAATTTATAAGCAAAAATGAAAATGTCTGATTTATTCTTTTAAAAAAAATAGTTTAATTGTTTTTCAAAAAAAAAATAGTTTGTTCCATTTACAGATGTTGTTTGTTTTATTTAACCGAACTACGCTGGTTTGATTCTCACCGGATGTGAGATACGTAGGCAACCCTTATCGGGTCTAACCTTCCCTTTTGCAAAAATAGCCAAAAATGTCGAAATGAATTTTTCGTCGTAAATAAGTCTGTGATGCCGTTTTCAAAACAACCGAATGTTCCCAAAAGGGACACCGGAAGGTTGATTTTGCATAAACGGCCACCTTGGGTTATTTTGTAGATTTTTGGTCAATTGACCCACACAGCCTTAAAATCTTTGTCCCCGAGGCGCTGAAAGGTCGTGTTTGCAATACCGGGTCTTTTGTTTTAATTCGAAAAAAATGTTAAAATTTTAATTTTTTTGTCATAAATAAGTCGGCTGATGCCGCTTTTGTCAAATATAGCCGAATGTTTCTGAGAGGATACCGAAAGGCTGACTTTGCATAAACGGCCACTTTTGGTCATTTTTAGGATTTTGGTGAGTTAGCTAACTCAGCCTTAAAATCTTCGTCCCCGAGGTGCTGAAAGGCCGTGTTTGCAAAACCAGGTCTTTTCATTTTAATTATAAAAAAAACAAGAAAAAAAGCGTCAGTTTATTTGCGAATGCTATTTGGACTTTTGGTCAAAATAAGCCGAGCCAGCTTTTGCGGTGTTTTATCCCGTTCTTGCCAAAATAGCTTTAGAATATCTTTCAGTTGTCGAAAGGCTATTTTCATAAAAGTACGGATAAGTTTGTGAAGTGTCATAGAATAATCCTCCCCGGCCTCAAAATTCATGTGGAATAGAGAAGGGGCCAAGTTTGCAAAAATAGCCATTTGGTTAAAATTATCATATAGGGGAAGGAATTTGTCCCTTTGTTTTGAGTTTGTGATTCTTTTACGTGTGGGTGTTTGATATCCGAGTATGTGGATCATTTTTCCGTCAAAGTCTGTTAGTTTAATTAGTTTTTGAACCTTTCTTTTAAAATTAAAGTTTGTTTTATTATGAAAAACTGAAAAAATATTGTTTTATTGATTTTGACCTTTCATTGATGCGAACTACGCACGGTCTGATTCATGCGGGGTCATGATACGTAGGCAATCTCCATAAGATTCGACCACAACTAAAAAGCAAAAAATAAAAGAGAAAAAGACATGATAGAAATGGTTAAACTGCCTAGGTACATTGCATTCCAACGTGCATTTGCAATGTGTGTTAAAACTCTAACGCTGACAAGTTTGTTATTTTCAAAAAGTTTCAAACAGTTAGCTCGTTAGAACGTACTAGCAGATCACCATTACCAAGCAAGATCTAAAGGGCTCATATCAAAAAGCATGTCCAACTCGGAGAAAGGTGTTGAGAAGGAAAAGATGGAAAATCAAACGCTAAAGGAGGAAGTAGAAAGGTTGAGACAAGAGATGAAAGAAATGCACCTAGCATGGGCTAGGGTGCTACATATACCAACCCTTCCCACTACTCCTACTCTCCCACCGGTACAAACTCCGGAATACCCTCCCCATGGCCCTTCGACAAGCTTCCCAAGTTACCACTACTATCAGGGAAGAAATCCATATGATCCCCCAACTCCGCCACCCAAATAGAACCCTCCACCACCAATTACCCATGTTTTCGTGGCACCCCCACCGGCCATACTTCACAGATTTTCTAGCGATCCTGTATTTCAAATTCAGGATCATCTGTATTATCCTCCTGAACCCACCTTCAAAGCATCTGAACCTTACCCGTTCTCTCTTCAGCTCGACAACCTGGAAATGGCCGAAAAATAGAACAAGAATCCAGAGCAGGAAGAAATGGTTCGGAAAGTAAAGAGCCTAGAGCAATCTTTTCGAAATATGCAGGGTCTAGGTGGCCAAGTCAGCGTGGCGTATAAGGATTTATGCATGTTTCCAGATGTTCAGTTGCTAGAAGGGTTCAAGATGCCTAAGTTCGATCTGTATGACGAGCATGGTGATCCATTGGCACATTTGCGAGGATTTTGCAGTAAGATGAGAGGGGCGAGTGGAAAAGATAAGTTGCTAATGGCGTACTTCAGCAAAAGTTTAAGCAGGTCTGCATTGGAATAGTACATATGCCAGGACCATGGTAAATGGTACACCTGGGATGACCTGGTGCAAGCATTTGCTGGTCACTTCCAATATAATCTTGAGATAGTCCCTGACCGTCTCACATCATTAAAAATCGAGAAAAAGCCTGGAGAGAGTTTCAAGGAATACGGATTTCGTTGGAGGGAACAAGTAGGAAGGGTAGATCCCCCAATGAAGGAAAGTGAAATGGTAGATTACTTTTTGCAGACTTTAGAGCCAACTTACTTTGATCACCCGGTGACATCAGTTGGAAAATCTTTCAATGAAGTCATCAAAATGGGCGGAATGATTGAAGAAGGACTCAAGTCCAATAAGATAATGAATTATTCGGAAATCAAGGCCATCACTCAGGCCTTCCAGAGTGGCATGGGAGGTGTGCTCGGGAAGAAGAAGGGGGAAGAAGTCGCAATAGTCGAAGTGGGTACTCGGCCCAGATCTAGAGGTCCTTCACCTTACTACCAACCTAGACCCCCACAACCCCACTACCCACCAGAACCACAATTTTCTGTCCATCACGCCCAAACATATCCACGAGCTCCATATAACTCACCTCAATATTATCATCCGCACAATGTCTGGCCATATATACAACCGCCAAGTCGCTCCCTATGGCTAGCACCAGCACCGCATAATTCACTATTGCCTTCACAACATGCTCGAGCACCCAACAACCTAAGAAAATAGGGGCATGAAGGGAAGCAAAGGCAAAGAAATAGTTTCACACCAAATGGGGAGTTCTACACAAACTTGTTTGAAAAGTTAAAGCATTTTGGCCTGATTGAGATGCTCCTTGGCTATACCCCAGACCCATACGCAAAAGGATTTGATCCTGCTGTTTGATGCATGTACCACTCTAATGTCCAAGGGCATAGCATTGAAGATTGTCGTTCTTTGAAAAAGGAAGTAGAAAGAATGATTCAAGAAGGGGCAATTGTGATCAATGACAGTGACATTGAGTATGCAAATCCTCTTGAGAACTTATTGGCTGAAGTTGATGATATTCAAGCTGGTAATAGGCTTGGCAATATAAATGCGGAACTCAATGGCTAAGATGCATGTTGTGTTTGGTAGTGGAAAAGACGCCCCATCTCTTGATCAATCAGAGTGGATTTTTGGTGGCTTATTTTGTTGTCATTTCTGTTGTCCGGGTTATTTTTAGGGTTGTAACCTGGATTTTGTCTTGTGGTCAAACCCTCTTATCCTTCTATTTTCATCATAGCAGTTTGCTTAGTCTTGTCCAATTTTGTTTCAGGGTTGTACTTTGGTTTGTTTTGCTTGTTTTATTGTTGAATCGTTTCGCCGTTAGTCTAATGAAACTTTCGGTCTTTTGTTACCTCCAGTCATCTTATTTGTTTAGTTCTTTTTATGCTTTAGACTTGTCTTTTGTTCAAACGCTAATTCTAGTGACATGACATGCACACACAGTTTGGGCCTAATCTTAAATGTTAATCATAAAACCATTTGGAGGTGATCGAGACATTTAAAGGCAATAAAAATGGTTTGAGATCATTTGGAGCCCGAGTCATGTGAAACTGGGGCAAGTAAAAAGAAAATCGTTACAGGAAAGTTGGCCATGTTGAGATGGGGGGTCGTTCATGGTAATAAAAATGAGATTGTTTCCCAACAAGGCTTTAAAGATACAGTGAATGTCTAATTGTGTTGTTGGCACTTGGCATATTTTGAAGATTGGAATGAAGCATTTCGTTTTTCTATCCAAACACTTTATCCATCGTCAACCCTTTGAGCCTTATTTTAATTTCTTTCATACCCCTCCTTCGGAATCAGTAGCAAAAATTAGAAACACAAATGTGGAAGATAAAAAAAATGAAAAGAAAAAAAAACAACAAAAAAAAAATGATTAGGAGAAAAAAAAAATAAAAAAAGAAGGAAAACTAGAACCACGAGGAATTGGGAACTACGTTTGTCCTGGTTCCTCAAAGAGGATACGTAGGCGCCTCACGACTCGGTGATAGTGTAAATAAAAAAAATGCCCAAGCAGGAAACTGGGGCAAACAATTGTGTTTATTATAAATAAACTTGGGTCCGAAGGTTGTAAATTGTGAACCTAAAGTTGAGTTTGTTTTGAGCATTTAATACCCTTTCTTTCTACCCTATCCAAATCCCACATTACAGTCCAAAGAAAGACCTTTTGACCAATCTTCAAAAGAAGCCAATTCAGGCAAATAAGAGAGTTTTATCAAAACATAACATTCTGATTCCCAGCAAAAAAGACTCTGATCTCCAGCAGAATAAATATGAGAGAGTCTTAGCAGTAACACCCCCAATCCCCAGCTAAAAGTAATACAAATGTGAGAGTCTTATCGGTGAAAACCTTCACAGGCACCATACGACGACGAAAACTGAGAGAAAACCAAAATAAGAGAGGCTTGAAAGTGAAAACCCTTCGGTCACTACAAGTCGAACAAAGATTAAGAATCAGATGAGAAAGCCCCAGACGAAGATTATGAAAGGCGAATTAACGACGGAGGATATGCTATATGTGCATGTCATGGCCATTACAGTTGGTATCCGCATTTGATAAGTTTTTATTTTTATTTTATAATTTTTCTTTTTGGAGAGTCATCCTCCTTCTTTGTTTTTTATTCTGCTTCTTTTATCTTTTTACTTTCATTAAAAATTCCCCAATAGAGTCTGTTTGTGAGATATGACTTCAAAATGTGCCATCAACTTTCCAATTATGCAAGACAAGATCTGATTGGTACACCCAAGTGGTATAAGTCAGGAGGGAACAAGCGCAAGGCTGGTGTCAAAAAGGATATTTCTCAGCAAGAGGAAATTGACAAAGGGATGGATCAGTGTCACGGAGGATATCTCCAGCAAAAAGCAAAGGTTGATAACCTCAAGGCCAAGACCAATGAGACTCAAAGGTCAGGAAAATGCTCGTTCCCGAGCTATGCCACAAAAAGAAGAGGGATATCCCAAAAAAAGGAATTTTTAGTGACACGGATGAACGAAAAAATGGTTCATCAGTAAAACATGCAAGATCCTCAAGCAGAGTCACTAACATAGGAATTTGGGTGGTCAAGATACCAGCGGAAAACAATGGTGAAAGGCTTGTGAACAAAACGTCGTCAAGGAGGGCGGGGAAGCAAGAAAGGGAAAAACTAATCCCCAGCAGGAATATCATCCCCAGCAAATAATAACATCCCCGACAAGTTTTGACAATGAAACGCAGAGCAGGGAAAGAGGAGGAGAAACATCCCTAGCAGGAGCATCACAACCAACCACCGCGTTTTAAACTAAGAAAATTTCTATGATTTTAAACAGGAAGAAGGAAATGGTGTTGATGGCAGAAAAGCATGCCACAAAAAAGATGATCAAACTGGGGAAGAAAATTTTCTCTCATTGCAAAAATTTTCTTGAAATCAAATACCCATTTGGGGAAGAAAAATAACACCAGTCTTAAGGGAAATGGGTTTAGAACTGATGTTATCCCCAACAGTGTTGAAAGAAAGAAAACAAGTTTTAATAAAGGAAGTTGTATCCCCAGCAGACAGAACAAAAGGACGAAACTGGTGTTCAAAAAAGCAAGAAGCCAGTGTCATCCCCAGCAGTATTAACCCCAGCAGGTAAATAAATAATTTTCCAGTAGAGTTATCCCCAACATCCGAAGGAAGACGATACGAGTGTTGAGGGAAGCAGTTTTGAAGTCAATTACCCATTTGAGGACGAAAGAAGATAACACAAAGTGTTAAGGGAAGGAGGAAATCATCCCTAGCAAAAGGTCACAACAGACCATCATTTTCAAAAACTGACAAAATTTTTCTTTGTGTGTAACAGCAACAAAGCAGTGCAAAGTTTCTCCTAAAATAAAAATCTTAGTCTGACGAATTGTTTCTCCTAAGATGAAAGAGTCTTAGTCTGGTGAATTTTTCTCCTAAGATACCAAAATCTTAGTCTGATGAATCTTTCTCCTGAGATCACATCAATTTAGACCTAGTCTGAGGAATTATCTCCTAGCGTCAAAATCTTAGTCCGATGAATCTTTCTCCTAAGATATCAAAATCTCGGTCTGATGAATCTTTCTCCTGAGATCACAACAATTTAGACCTAGTCTGAAGAATTATCTCCTAGCGTCGAAATCTTAGTATGATGAATCTTTCTCCTAAGATATCAAAATCTTAGTCTGATAAATCTTTCTCCTGAGATCACATAAATGGACCTAGTCTGATGAATTATCTCCTAGAGTCAAATCAAATCTTAGTCTGATGAATCTTTCTCCAAAGATATCAAAATCTCGGTCTGATGAATCTTTCTTTTGAGATCACATAAATTAAGACCTAGTCTGATGAATTATCTCCTAGCGTCAAAATCTTAGTCTGGTGAATCTTTCTCCTAAGATATCAAAATCTCAATCTGATGAATCTTTCTCCTGAGATCACATGAAATTAGACCTAGTCCGATGAATTATCTCTTAGCGTCAAAATCTTAGAGTGATGAATCTTTCTCCTAAGATATCAAAATCTTAGTTAGATTAATTTTTCTCCTGAGACGATAATCATTCAATCTTTAAATTTCAAGTTATCGCAAGCAGGTGCCCGCCTGAAGAACGAAATTGCGTTTTACATTAAGTTTTAATTTAAGCTGTTTTCTAAGTCAGGTACCCGCCTGAAGAATGGAATGGAGTTTTACTTTAAGTTTTAATTGAAGTTTAAATCATTGATTGAAGTCAGTTGCCCTCCTGAAGAATGGAATGGACTTTTACTTTAAGTTTTAAACGAAGTTTTAAATCATTGTTGAAGTTAGGTGCCCGCCTGAAGAACGGAATGGAGTTTTACTTTAAGTTTTAATTGAAGTTTTAAATCGTTGTTGAAGTCAGGTGCCCGCCTGAAGAACGGAATTACGTTTTACTTTAAGTTGTTATTGAAGTCAGATCCGCCTGAAGAACGGAATGGCGTTTTACTTTAAATTTTAATTGAAGTTTTAAATCATTGATGAAGTCAGGTGCCCACCTGAAGAATGGAATGACGTTTTACTTTAAATTATAGTTGAAGTTAGGTGCCCGCCTGAAGAGAGGAATGGCGATTTATTTTCAAAGTTGTTGAAATCAGGAGACGCGCTTCCTAAATTAATATTTTCATGCATAGGAGACGCACTTCCTAAATTAAGATTTCATTCGTAGGAGATGCACTTCCTAGTTTAAAATCATTAAAAGTTTCACTCATAGGAGACGCACTTCCTAAGTTTATTTTTATCTCTAGGAGACGCACTTCCTAAGTTTATTTTCATGCATAGGAGATGCACTTCCTAAATTAAGATTTCAATCATAGGAGATGCAATTCCTAATTCAAATTCATTAAAGTTTTACCCATAGGAGATGCACTTCCTAAGTTTATTTTACCCATAGGAGACGCACTTCCTAAATTTATTTTTACCCATAGGAGACGCACTTCCTAAGTTTATTTTCATGCATAGGAGATGCACTTCCTAAGTTTATTTTTACCCGTAGGAGACACACTTCCTAAGTTTATTTTTACCCATAGGAGATGCACTTCCTAAGTTTATTTCTACCCGTAGAAGAAGCACTTCCTAAGTTTATTTTACCCGTAGGAGACACACTTCCTAAATTTATTTTTACCCATAGGGGACGCATTTCCTAAGTTTATTTTCATGCATAGGAGACGCACTTCCTAAGTTTATTTTTACCCGTAGGAGACACACTTCCTAAGTTTATTTTTACCCATAGGAGATGCACTTCCTAAATTTATTTTCATGTATAGGAGATGCACTTTCTAGTTTAATGTCATTAAAGTTTTACCCATAGGAGACGCACTTCCTAGGTTTATTTTTACCCCTACGAGACACACTTCTTAAGTTTATTTTTACCCATAGGAGGCGCACTTCCTAAGTTTATTTTTATGCATAGGAGACGCACTTCCTAGTTTAAAGTCATTAAGGTTTCACCCATAGGAGACGCACTTCCTAATTTTATTTTTACCCATAGGAGACACACTTCCAAAGTTTATTTTCATTCATAGGAGACGCACTTCCTAGTTTAAAGTCATTAAAGTTTCACCCTTTGGAGACACACCTCCTAAGTTTATTTTTACCCATAGGAGACGCGCTTCCTAAGTTTATTTTCATGCATAGGAGAGGCACTTCCTGAATCAATAGCTCAGTCATAGGAGACACACTTCCTAAATTTAAATTCATCCTTAGGGGATGCACTTCCTAGTTTAGTTCATTCTAGTTCATCCATTCCTAATCAAGATCTTTCAAGTCATTCTTATAGGAGACACACTTCCTAGTTTTAATCACTGAAGTTTTCACCATTAGGAGACGCATTTCCTAGTCTTGGTTATTTAATTTCATCTTTAGGAGATGGACTTCCTAAGCCTAGTTCATTCATGTTTTATTTTTAGCAGACACATTTGCTAGTCAAAGTTCTTGGTTTTACTTGTAGGAGACGCACATCCTAGTCTAGTCTTTAGTTTAATCTCATCATTGCATCAGTAGAATAAGTGGTTTAAAATTTAGCTAATGACTCACAAATCTTCCTAGTGCAAGCTGGGTAGGAAATTTCGTTTGTTTTGGTTGAAGGATCCCGCCGGAGAGCGGACGGTTACAACAAAAATCTCCAGTATTCAATCCAAGTTAGAAGTAGCAGAAGCTCGCCTCAAGAATGCGAATCAACAGTCTAAGATGATCAAAAGAAGTTAGTCACAATATAAAAAAAAAAGAAAAAAGAAAAGAAAAGAAAAAGAGAATCCAAAATGCAGTTGTGGAGGAAAGACGCGGTCTGCTCAAGGCATGACCAAGGTCACAAGGGCTGCAAGCCTGTTCCTGATCCAGAAAGCCGAAGAAGATTGAACTAGCACCTACAACTATCAAGTATCAAGATTCAAATTTAGAGTCCGCATGAAGCACCAACCAATACTCAAGATCAAGCTTCAGAAGACTCATAGATAGGAATCTTGTAACTAGTAGTTGATTGGCTTAGTTAGTTTTTCTTGCAGGTTTTGATTTTTTGATGTAATAGCAGGACCACAGATCAGAGCCTCGACGGAACGGAACCTCGACAGAAAGGCACCTTGACTGGCTCTCCACCTCGGTATACTCCATATTCTTACTCAATTTCGAACTACACGTGGCCTGATTCTGTGACGACCCGGCCCGTCGTCACGGGAATTACCACCCCGTTATGTTGTAATTACATGTTTGATGATTTATATCAGTGTTAGAGTCTATCGGGTGAGTTAGGAGTGAATTGAATTGAAAATGAGGCATATAGCCTTTTTAAAGGGAACTTGAACATGGAAAGTCAACCTGGGGTTGAATATTTAGTTAGAGGGCTCGGAATCGGATTCTGATGATTTGGTTAGTTCCGGGAGGTGATTTGTGACTTAGGGGAGCAATTAGAATTGAATTTGGAGGCCCCGTGTAGAAATAGGCTTGAATTGGCTAAGGTTGAATTTTGGCGAAATCCGAACGGTAGGTGAGATTTTGATCCTGGGGTCGGAATGGAATTCCGACAATTCCTGTAGCTTCATCATGTTATTTTGGATATGTCCGCAAACTTCAGGTCATTCAGACGTCGTTTGGTTGGGTTTTTGATCGAATGTTAGTTTCGGAGGATTTGAAGAAACTTAGGCTTGAATCCGTGTGTAATGGGTGATTTTGATGTTTACGATGGTATTTTTATGTTACGAGCAAGTTTGAATGAGGTAATGTGATGTATTGGTGGCTTTGGTGGAGGTCCCGGGGGTCTCGGGATCATTTTGGATGCCTAACGGCCAAATTTTGATCATGAAGTTGCTGCAGAAAAATTGCAGACAGTGATTGCTCTATGCGATCGCATAGAAGAGCTTGGAGGGGTGAGAAAAATGTGTTATGCGATCGCATAGGCTTATCAGACTGTACATTGCGATCGCATAACCAGTGCTGCGATCGCAGAGAAGAAAAGATAAGGCCTGGAAGATTGTGCTATGCGATCGCGGAGGTGCATTGCGATCGCACAGAAGGGGGAATTGGCAGGAAAAATTTAACTCTATGCGATCACATAGGGCCATTGCGATCGCATAGAAGGAATGGTCTGGCAGTGAAATTAAAACCAGAACAGAACCAGTCGCGGGGTTCACACCCCAAAACACCATTTTTGAGTTCTAAGAGAAGGTATTGACGGGAGATTGCTGGGAAATCATCGGGGTTTCATCGGAGGTAAGTTATGTGGCTTAATTACATCATTTTAACATGAAATCCTTGGTTAATTTTCTGTAAATGGAAGATTAAAGGTGGGTTTGACCCTAGGCCTAAAATTGAAGAAAACACTGATTTGAGTGGGCAAATGGAGTCCGATTTTGGTAAATTTTATATGCCAAGACTCGTATCGAGATGAGGATTCCGAATATGTGACTTTTGTAATTTTTCGAGAAGCGTACCAAAAGTCGGGTTTTGGCAACTTTGCCATTTTTGGTGTAAATCGAATTGTATTGATTGGGTGTCATCCCATTGGCCTAATTTGTTGTAATTCTACTGTATTTGATCAGATTCTATGCGTGCGGAGCTTGATTCTCGTGGCAAGGGCATTGAGGAGTAGTCGTCGCGCTGTATTGAGGTGAGTAATAGATGTGGGTGATGACCAGCGGGTTCGAAACCCGGTATACCACTTTGTGACGCTGTATAGCGGCGAGACACGTACTCTCTTGTGAGTGCGGGGTCGATTGTGATTGGGGACTATGGCTTAGTCCGACTTTTTGGCACTGTGTTATGATAATTGGCTATTCTTGAGCCGTTGAACCTCCATCCCGGATGGTTGCATACTATATATTGTGATATTGGCCACTCTTGAGCCGTGAAACCCCCTTCTTGGGCGGTTGAGTATACATGTGGGCCGTGAGCCAGTTATTGGATCCCGCGAGGATCGTTATCATTGTCTGGTGACATTGACATGCTAGTTTTCTACCTGTCCGTATCTATTTCTGTTATCATGCTATTTCCAACCTTTGGAACTTGATATTACTGTTTCCAACTGAAAAATGATAAAAGAGTTTTCAAAACTACTTTTGAGCCTGCGAGGCTGTATTTGCATATTAGCTGACTGGTAGTGGATCGGGCTGTGCGCCGCAGCGGTATATATGTTGGATCGGACTGCACGCCGCAGTAATATTGTGCTTGGGCTGTAGGAGCCCCTCCGGAGTCTGAACCCCCACAGTGAGCACGGGTACCCAAATTGGATCGGGCTACGCGCCGTAGCGGTCATATCATGTATTGCATTGCATTTCGCTACATCTGATAAATGTTATACTATTTTGCTGGTACGTGTCGGTACAGGTACAGTTGATATCGATTCTGTGACAGGGTATTTTATTACAGCTTTACATAGTTCTTTATTGCGGATTTCTTATCTGCGCTGTCTTACCCCTATTTATTACCACTGAGTCTGGCAGTACTCATTTTACTCCCTGCACCTTGTGTGCAGATCTAGGTACCTCCCAGCAGTGATCCGGTAGCTGTTCGAGGCGACTTCTATAGGATATTCGAGGTAGCTGTAGAGGCCGCAGGACACGATATACCTTCCTACTGTATTTTGATTCCGTATTGCTATTTCTTTCCGCACTTGGTATCTTGTAAACCATTGTTACACTTATGTTCATTAGAGGCTCATGACTCTTGACCCTTCGGTCTATGGGAGTTGGTATATGTTGGGACTTGGTTCCCCGTTTTCGATATATGTACCACCATTGCCTCATATTTTGATATGTTTAAATGGGATGAAGCAAGCTTCTAGCTCCGTCATTGTTATTGATTTGTCAGGCTGGCCTAGCAATGTGCTGGGCGCCATCACAATCGGATTTGGGTTCGTGACAAGTTGGTATCAGAGCCTAGGTTTACTAGGACTCATGAGTCTTGAGCCGGTTGGTAGAGTCTTGTGGATCGGTACGGGGACACCTGTACTTATCCTCGGGAGGCTGCGAACCTTTAGGAAACACTTCACTTTTCTTGAACTTTGTCGTGCGATCTTGTTACTCTGAGAACTGAACTTCTATATTCTATTCTCTCGCAGATGGCGAGAACGTGAGCATCAGGACGAGGTGGACGACCTCCATTGCCACCTGTTAGAGGCCGTGGGCGCGGTCGTGCTAGAGGTAGAGGTAGGGAACCTGAGGCAGTACCAGCTGACCCGCCCGTTGTACCAGTTCAGGAGAAGCCCCCAGTGGTTGATGCTCCAGCAGCCCCAGTTCAGGGCCAGACTGTATCTATTGCTATTCCTGGTCTTCAGGAGACTCTTGCTCAGATATTATCGGTGTGTTCCGGTTTGGCTCGGGTAGTTTCAGCTACCGCTACTGCAGCGACATCTCAGACAAGGGGTGATCAGCAGACCCCTGCAGCTCGCACACCTGAGTAGGTTGTTCAGGGACTTCAGACGCCAGAGGCGGTCCCCGCTCAGGTGGTTGCACTGGTTATTCCTCCAGCTGCACCAGCTCCAGCTCTAGAGCATATGGTTCAGGCTATGCCCGACGACGAGTAGCGTCGTCTTAAGAGATTTGGTAGACTTCAGCCACCCCATTTCAGTGGCGTTGAGGGTGAGGATGCCCAGGTTTTCTTGGATAAGTGTTAGAGGATGCTACGTACGACTGGTATTCTTGAGTCCAGCGGAGTTTCATTTACTACCTTTCAGTTCAATGGTCTCGCATTTGATTGGTGGGAAGAGTTTGAGAGGCGTAGGCCTGCAGGAGCAACACCTCTCACATGGCAGCAGTTCTCTACTCTCTTTCTAGAGAAATATGTACCTCAGTCTCGTCGCGAGGAGCTACGTCGCCAGTTCGAGTGGTTGGTTCAGGACGACATGTCTGTGACCCAGTATGAGCTTAGATTCACACAGTTTGCTAGGCATGCCACATGGATGATCCCTACTGATAGAGAGAGGATTAGGAGGTTCATTGATGGCCACAACTACTCCATCCGCATTCTTATGACCAGAGAGAGAGTTTTGTCATCATCATTTGAGCAGGTTGTGGACATGGCACGCTCCATTGAGGCGGATCGTCGCCAAGAGAAAGAGGAGCGGGAGGCCAAGAGGCCTCATGGATCTGGCAGTTTCAGTGGTGCTCCATCTAGAGGGCATTCCCAGCAGAGCAGAGGTCGCTCATCTAGACCTTCTCATTCAGGCCGCCCAGAGCAGAGCGGAGGTTCTTATGGTCGTGGTCGACAGGGGTTTCAGCAGGGTCAGTCATTGCTTGGTGCCCTTCCAGCCCAGAGTGCAGCACCTACTTCTTCAGCCCAGGGTTCTTCTGCGGCGAGGGGTTCCCTTCAGTCCCCTTCTCCAGCACCAGGTGCATGTTATGAGTGTGGTGAGTTTGGCCACACGAGGAGACAGTGCCCTCGACTCCGTAGGGACAGGACTCAGCAGAGGGATCAGCCCTCCTCTTCAGCACCATCTCAGGCAAGTAGAGGTGGAGGTCAGTCTTCTCTTGGTCACCCCAGGGGCGAGGAGAGATCTGGTGGAGGCCAGGCACGGTTCTATGCACTTCCTGACAGGCGTGATGCAGTTGCCTCCGATGCAGTGATTACAGGTATCATTTTTGTCTGTCACGGAGATGCCTCTGTTCTATTTGATCCAGGGTCCACATATTCTTACGTGTCCTCTTATTTTGCACATCATTTGGGTGCGACTCGTGGTAGTCTTGATTTACCTGTTCATGTATCCACCCCCGTGGGTGATACGATTGTTGTGGATCATGTCTATAGATCCTGTGTTATATCTATTGGGGGTCTGGAGACCCATGCAGATTTGTTATTGTTGGGAATGGTGGACTTTGATGTTATATTGGGTATGGACTGGTTGTCTCCGTACCATGATATATTGGACTGTCATGCTAAGACAGTTACGTTGTCCATTCCTGGTATTTCTCAGATTGAGTGGCGGAGTTCGACTGATTTCGTCCTTAGCCGTGTCGTTTCGTTCTTAAAAGCTTAGAAGATGGTTGAAAAGGGGTATTTGTCGTACTTAGCCTTTGTGAGAGATGTGGGAGCTGAGTCTCCTAGCCTTGATTCTGTACCTGTTGTGAGGTATTTTCCAGATGTATTCCCCTCAGACCTGCCGGTCATGCCGCCGGACAGGGATATTGATTTTGGCATTGACTTGGTGCAGGGCACTCAACCCATATCCATTCCTCCTTACCGGATGGCACCAGCTGAGTTGAAAGAACTAAAAGAGCACCTTCAAGAGCTTCTGGATAAGGGTTTCGTCCGTCCTAGTGTGTCCCCGTGGGGTGCGCCGGTGTTATTTGTTAAAAAGAAAGATGGTTCCATGCGAATGTGTATTGATTATAGGCAATTGAACAAAGTGACAGTGAAGAACAAGTACTCTCTACCGCACATAGAGGATTTGTTTGATCAGTTACAGAGGGTGCGAGGGTGTTTTCTAAGATCGATCTTTGTTCAAGCTATCATCAGCTGAAGATCAGGGACTCGGATATTATGAAGACTGCATTCAGGACCTGATATGGTCACTATGAGTTTCTTGTGATGTCTTTTGGGCTGACCAACGCCCCATCATCATTTATGCATCTGATGAACAGTGTGTTCAGGCCTTATTTGGATTCATTTGTGATTGTGTTCATTGATGACATTCTAGTCTACTCCCGTAGTCAGGAGGAGCACGCTCAACATTTGAGTATTGTGTTGCAGAGATTGAGGGAGGAGAAGCTATATGCTAAATTCTCCAAGTGCGAGTTTTGGCTCGAGTCCGTAGCATTTCTGGGACATGTGGTGTCTCGTGATGGTATTCAGGTTGATCAGAAGAAGATAGAGGCGGTGCAGAGTTGGCCTATATCGTCCTCAGCTACAGAGATCAGGAGCTTTCTTGGCTTGGCGGGATATTATCGCCGGTTCGTTCAGGGATTTTCATCCATTGCTTCTTCTTTGACTAGATTGACCCATAAGGGTGCACCATTCGTGTGGTTGGATGAGTGCGAGGAGAGCTTTCAGAAGCTCAAGACAGCTTTGACCACAGCTCCAGTGTTAGTATTGCCATCAGCTTCAGGTTCATATACCGTTTATTGTGATGCCTCGAGAGTGGGGATAAGTTGTGTGTTGATGTAGGAAGGTAAGGTGATTGCTTATGCTTCTCGGCAGTTGAAGCCACATGAGAAGAACTATCCTGTTCATGATTTGGAGCTAGCCGCCATTGTTCATGCCTTGAAAATTTGGAGGCACTACTTGTACGGCGTGTCTTGTGAGGTGTATACCGACCATCGTAGTCTCCGGCACTTGTTCAAACAGAAAGATCTTAATTTGAGACAATGGAGATGGCTTGAGTTTCTTAAGAATTATGACATTACTATATTGTATCATCCGGGGAAGGCCAATGTGGTGGCCGATGCTTTGAGCCGGAAGGCGGTCAGTATGGGGAGCTTGGCATATATTCCAGCTGAGGAGAGGCCATTTGCTTATGATGTTCAGGTGCTAGCCAATCGGCTAGTGAGGTTGGATATTTCGGAGCCCAGCTGGGTATTGACTTGTGTTGTATCTCGGTCATCTCTATATGATCGTATTCGTGAGCGCCAGTATGATGATCCACATTTGGCTGTCCTTAGGGACAGAGTTCATCATGATGATGCTAGAGATGTCACCATTGATAGTGATGGCGTATTGAGGATGCAGGGCCGGATATGTGTGCCCAACGTTGATGGCCTTCGTGAGTTGATTCTGGAAGAGGCCCATAGCTCGTGGTATTCTATCCATCCAGTAGCCGCGAAGATGTATCAAGACTTGAAACAACACTATTGGTGGAGGAAGATGAATATGGACACTATCAGACATGTATCACGGTGCCTCAACTGTCAGCAGGTTAAGTACGAGCATCAGAGGCCCGGTGGTGTATTTCAGCGCATTGATATTCCCGAGTGGAAATGGGAGAGGATCACTATGGACTTTGTTACTGGACTCCCTCGGACGGCGAGGAAGTTTGATTCTGTATGGGTGATTGTGGATAGGCTGACCAAGTCAGCTCACTTCATTCCAGTTAGTACTACCTACTCATCGGAGCAGTTAGCAGCGATCTTTATTCGAGAGATTGTCCGGTTGCATGGGGTCCTAGTGCCTATCATATCCGATAGGGGTACCCAGTTCATATCTCAGTTTTGGAGAGCATTTCAGCGAGAGATGGGTATGCGGGTTGAGTTGAGCACCGCATTTCACCCCGAGACAGACGGGCACTCTGAGCGCACTATTCAGATTTTGGAGGATATGTTGCGAGCATGTGTGATTGACTTTGGTGTTTCATGGGATGAGTTCTTACCACTTGCTGAGTTTTCCTACAACAACAGTTATCAGTCGAGTATTCAGATGGCCCTGTATGAGGCATTGTGTAGCAGACGGTGTAGATCTCCCGTGGGATGGTTTGCGCCCGGTGAGGATAGATTGATAAGGACTGAGTTAGTTCAGGATGCTCCGGATAGAGCGAAGTTGATCCAGGAGAGGCTTCGCACAGCACAGTCTCGCCAGAAGAGTTATGCAGATCGTAGGGTTCGAGAGTTGTCTTTCATGGTTGGTGATAGAGTATTAATGAAGGTTTCACCCATGAAGGGTGTCATGAGGTTCGAGAAGAAGGGGAAGTTGAGTCCCAGGGTACATTGGTCCTTTTGAGATACTTAGGAGAGTTGGAGAGGTGGCATATGAGTTGGCCTTGCCGCCCGGCTTATCCAGCGTTCATCCAGTATTCCATGTGTCTATGCTCCGGAAGTACATTGGAGATCCGTCTCATGTATTAGACTTCAGTACCATTCACCTTGATGATGATCTATCCTATGATGTGGAGCCTATTGCTCTTTTGGGTCGTCAAATGAGAAAATTGAGGTCTAAGGAGATTGCATCAGTTAAGGTTCAGTGGAGAGGTCGACCCGTGGAGGAGGCCACTTGGGAGATCGAGCGGGAGATGCGGAGCGGATATCCTCACTTGTTTGAGACTTCAGGTATGTTTCTTGACCCGCTCGAGGACGAGCGTTTGCTTAAGAGGGGGAGAATGTGACGACCCAGCCCGTCGTCACGGGAATTACCACCCCGTTATGTTATAATTACATGTTTTATGCTTTTATATCAGTGTTAGAGTCTATCGGGTGAGTTAGGGGTGAATTGAATTGAAAATGAGGCATATAGCCTTTTTAAAGGGAACTTGAACATGGAAAGTTAATCTGGAGTTGACTATTTAGTTAGAGGGCTCGGAATCGGATTCTGATGATTCGGTTAGTTCCGGGAGATGATTTGTGACTTAGGAGAGCAATTGGAATTGAATTTGGAGGCCAGGTGTAGAAATAGGCTTGAATTAGCTAAGGTTGAATTTTGGCGAAATCCGAACGGTAGGTGAGATTTTGATCTGAGGGTCGGAATGGAATTATGACAATTCCTGTAGCTTCGTCATGTGATTTTGGATATGTCTGCAATTTTAGGTCATTCGGACGTCGTTTGGTCGGGTTTTTGATCGAATGTTAGTTTCGGAAGATTTGAAGAAACTTAGGCTTGAATCCGTGTGTAATGGGTGATTTTGATGTTTACGATGGTGTTTTTATGTTATGAGCAAGTTTGAATGAGGTAATGTGATGTATTGGTGGATTTGGTGGAGGTCCCGGGGGTCTCGGGATCATTTTAGATGCCTAACGGGCAAATTTTTATCATGAAGTTGCTGCAGAAAAATTGCAGACAGTGATTGCTCTATGCGATCGCATAGAGTCATTGCGATCGCATAGAAGAGCTTGGAGGGGTGAGAAAAATGTGCTATGCGATCGCATAGCAAGGGATGCGATTGCATAGGCATATCAGACTGTACATTGCGATCGCATAACCAGTGCTGCAATCGCAGAGAAGAAAAGATAAGGCCTGGAAAATTGTGCTATGCGGTCGCGGAGGTGCATTGCGATCGCATAGAAGGGGGAATTGGCAGGAAAAATTTAACTCTATGCGATCGCATAGGGCCATTGCGATCGCATAGAAGGAATGGTCTGGCAGTGAAATTAAAACCAGAACAGAACCAGTCGCGGGTTTCACACCCCAAAACACCATTTTTGAGTTCTAAGAGAAGGTATTGATGGGAGATTGCTGGGAAATCATCGGGGTTTCGTCGTAGGTAAGTTTTGTGGCTTAATTACATCATTTTAACATGAAATCCTCGGTTATTTTTCTGTAAATGGATGATTAAAGGTGGGTTTGAGCCCTTGGCCTAAAATTGAAGAAAACACTGATTTGAGTGGGCAAATGGAGTCCGATTTTGGTAAATTTTATATGCCTAGACTCGTATCGAGATGAGGATTCTGAATATGGGACTTTTGTAATTTTTCCAGAAGCGTACCGAAAGTCGGGTTTTGTCAACTTGCCATTTTTGGTGTAAATCGAATTGTATTGATTGGGTGTCGTCCCATTGGCCTAATTTGTTGTAATTCTACTGTATTTGATCATATTCTATGCGTGCGGAGCTTGATTCTCGTGGCAATGGCATTGCAGAGTAGTCGTCGCGCTGTATTGAGGTGAGTAATAGATATAGGTGATGACCAGCGGATTCGAAACCCCGGTATACCACTTTGTGACGCTGTATAGCGGCGAGACACTTACTCTCTTGTGAGTGCGGGGTCGATTGTGATTGGGCACTATGGCTTAGTCCGACTTATTGGCACTATGTTATGATAATTGGCTATTCTTGAGCCGTTGAACCTCCATCCCGGATGGTTGCATACTATATATTGTGATATTGGCCACTCTTGAGCCGTGAAACCCCCTTCTTGGGCGGTTGAGTATACATGTGGGCCGCGAGCCAGTTATTGGATCCCGCGAGGATCGTTATCATTGTCCGGTGACATTGACATGCTAGTTTACTACCAGTCCGTAGCTATTTCTGTTATCGTGCTATTTCCAATCTTTGGAACTTTGATATTACTGTTTTCAAATGGAAAAAAAATGATAAAAGAGTTTTCAAAACTACTTTTGAGCTCGCGAGGCTGCATTTGCATATTAGCTGACTGGTAGTGGATCGCGCTGCACGCCGCAGCGTATATTCATGATATTGTGCTTGGGCTGTACGCCGCAGTAATATTGTGCTTGGGCGGTAGGAGCCCCTCCGGAGTCTGAACCCCCACAGTGAGCACGAGTACCCAAATTGGATCGGCCTACGCGCCGTAGCGGTCATATCATGCATTGCATTGCATTTAGCTACATCTGATAGCTGTTATACTGTTTTGCTGGTACGTATCGGTACAGGTACAGTCGATATTGATTCTGTGACAGGGTATTTGATTACAGCTTTACATAGTGCTTTATTGCGGATTTCTTATCTGCGCTATCTTACCCTCGTTTATTACCACTGAGTCTAGCAGTACTCATTTTACTCCCTGCACCTTGTGTGCAGATCCAGGTACCTCTCAGCAGTCCTGATTCGGTAGGTGTTCGAGGCGACATCTGTAGGATATTCGAGGTAGCTGCAGAGTCCGCAGGACCCGATATACCTTCCTACTGTATTTTGATTCCGTATTGCTATTTCTTTCCGCACTTGGTATCTTGTAAACCATTGTTACACTTATGTTCATTAGAGGCTCATGACTCTTGACCCTTCGGTCTATGGGAGTTGGTATATTTTGGGACTTGGTTCCCCGTTTTCGATATATGTATCATCGTTGCCTCATGTTTTGATATGTTTAAATGGGATGAAGCGAGCTTCTAGCTCCGTCGTTGTTATTGATTGGTCAGGCTGGCCTAGCAATGTGTTGGGCGCCATCACGATCGGATTTGGGGTCGTGACAGATTCCTTTATAGCCAAGGATATGTAGGCAGCTCAGATACCAGGGCTCGGTCACATCTCCTTCTCTTTAATTTTAGTCCTTCCGAATAAGTGTCGGGTTAAAACACTTGTCTAGTCGTTCTTTGTCTAAAAACTCTTTGTGTTTCCAGTCAAAGAGGGGCAGCTGTAGACGCGTGATTTTTTACCCTTCCCGAACTTTTTTATATTTTAGCGTAAAATATTTAGTTTAGGCCTAATATAGCTATCTCAGCTAATTTTGGCTCTTTTACTTTATTTTATTATAAGAAAAATAAAAATTGCAAAAAAATATATTTTAGTTTATGTATTTTTCATAAATTTTAAAAATAGTACCTTATTTTTTTATATAATTTCGAAAATACAAAAATAATTTCAAGTTTAGTTAATTAGGATTAGCTTTGACATTTCTTTCAAATCATAAAAATATAAAAAAAAATATATATTGCATCTGCATGTAGAATTTTATCTTATATTTTTAGATTAATTAAGTTATTATTTAACAAAAAAGAAAAAAAAATCATAAAAATAGTCATGTTGCATTTTACTCTTTAATTTTTGAGTTTTGGCAATTTTCTTTTAATATGATTTTTAATTAGTTGTAATAATTATTAGGGTTAATTACTTTAATTTTACAGGATAATTTCGGGATATAAATTAATTTAGGTTTTATTTAAAAAAAAAAGGAGTCTTACCTAACTAATTAGGAAGCTTTTAAAGTGGTGGGATTGGGAGTGCATTAGAGTAAAGAAAGAGACTTGAGTGTATATTAATAAAATTGGTTAAGGGCATTTGTGAATAGCAAGAGACATTTATGAATAGGAAGAGGTATTTATGAATATGAAGGGACGTTTGTGAATAGGAAAGGATATTTATGAATAGGAAGAGCTATTTGTGAAAAGGAAGGGGCGTTTGTGAATAGGAAGAGGTATTTGTGAATAGGAAGGGGTATTTGTGAATCGATAATTTATTTCTTACTTATTTAAAGAGAAGGAGAACCAACAAAAACAAAAAATGAAAAAACGGAGAAGAAGCAAAAAAACATTTTTAAGAGGAGAAGCTAGCAGCTGCAATACAGAGAAGGGCAGCCGCAAGAAGAACCAAATGTTTGGTTGTTAAATCTAACGTGAGTTAAATCTTTTCAAAAGAGGACAAAGTTTTATGTAGAATTGTAAAAAAGAACTATGAAAATTTGGAAGGTAGCCTAATTTGTTACTACAGTAGCAACAAGAGAAACATTGCTACACTATATTCAAGGTTTTGCGTTACAGTTTCACTCGATTTTGGATTGAGATAACACTGATTGGGCTAAGGTTGAAGGTGAGTTATTGTTCAAGAGTTTAAAGATTTCCCAATTGGGGTTTGAGACCGGGACCACCGTTTCCATCGAGTTCCGTTCGTGGTTCCGCTTCAAGCTCACCGACTCTGATTTGTTTCTACTTGGAAGTTCATGTATGTTGTATAAAAGAGTTTCAAAGGAAATATGATTCTGCTATTCTAAGGTCAATTCTCAACTGATCTTTTAATTTAAGTAGTTTCCATTCTAATTATATTTTAAATCTTGCTTTAATTGATATTTGTGGCTTATTCGTTGATTGTTATTCGCTCGTAGAACCGGTACATGTATTGAAAGTTTATCGAATCATATCCTAAATTCTTGAATGGAGATTTGTGTGGACTATTAGATCTGTTTATAAACAGGTTTGGGAAATTTGGTTAAAAGTTGCTATCGTTTGGTTACTAGTAGAATCACTCTATTTTGGTTTCGATCAACATGGGTTTTAATTGGTCTTGTTTTTTTACAATATAGTTTGATGTCCTGATAAGATTTACTCTAAGTTTTTTTCCATAATGATAATTTTCTTTTTTTTTTCCAGTTTGCTTCAGTAGTAAGGATTTACAGAGAGGAGAATTGTATTTGACATTAAATTAAGAGTTCAATTTGCAAAGCTCTATAACTTTAGTAGAATAATTCAATAAGCCATACCACCTTTCCATAATTAATTTACTTTATTTCCTCCATACTTTCCATAACTCATACCTTATTTAATTAATTTTAACTCCTTAGAGATTTGGGACGGGTCGTTTAGCAAATTTTACGGCCTTCCCAAAAGATAACAACCTGCTAGTCGCTTTAGGCGCAATTTTTAATAAAATTACATTCTTAAATTCGGGTGTGTTTTTCATACAACCCAAATCTAAATCTAAAAACGTAATCGAAATGTGTCGAAAAATCACGGGTGCACTGGTGCGACGTGGTTCGAGATGCATTTTCATGACGTTGTAATTTTTTTAAAAAAATAATGAATGAGAC
This sequence comes from Nicotiana noctiflora, assembly GCA_032618575.1. NCBI lineage: Eukaryota > Viridiplantae > Streptophyta > Magnoliopsida > Solanales > Solanaceae > Nicotiana > Nicotiana noctiflora. The sequence goes on along the minus strand of JASVEL010003667.1, from coordinate 91,227 downwards.
GAGCCTTGACAAATAAAAAACAAATACATAAGCTGCAGGGTCCTCTATATGTGTTTGTAAAATTACTTAGATTTCGGGATTGGTCGTTTAGCAAAATTTCACGGCCTTACCAAAATAATGATACGCTAGTCGCTCTAGGCACGCCTTTAATAAATTACTTTCTTAAATTCGGGTGCACATTTATGTGACCCAAATGCAAATCTCAACGGAGTCGAAATGTGTCGATAACCACGGGTACATTGATGTGACGTGGTTCGAGATACATTTTCACAACGTTGCAATTCTTTGTTAAAAAAATAATAATAATAATTATATTAAAAGTGGTTAAAGGTTAAAAATCGCACATAAGTTAAAGCTCGTTATAAATTAGATAAATAAGCCAAATATGACAGTTGAGCGACCGTGCTAGAACCACGAAACTCGGGAATGCCTAACACCTTCTCCCGGGTTAACAAAATTCCTTATCCGGATTTTTGGTGCACAGACTATAATATAGAGTCAATCTTTTCCTTGATAGGGGATACAACCGGTGACTTGGGACACCATTAATCTCTCAAGTGGCGACTCTTAATCTTAATTATAAATCCCGTTTTGATTGTCCTTTAATTGAAAAAACTCCAATGCGCCCTCGCGGGTAGCGGAAAAAGGAGGTGTGACATAACTATCTCCTTATCTTTTTGTTTTACCCACATTATCTCAAATTCTTCCCTAATCGGACTATCAATTAACATATTAGGATCTCTAAAGTGATTTCTGCATTCCCAGAAGTGGCATCACTCACCTTTACTCCATTGTGTGCATCATCAATAGCTTTGTGTTGGTTCTGTAACACAGTCATTGTAAGACCATCCTGCTTTTTTCCTTCTTGCCCAAACTCATGTATACAAACATCTGCAACCAACCCTTTACCTCGTATAATCGCAGCTTCGTGACTATTTCCTGCGATATCTGTATTTTGTGAATCTTCAAGGGGTAGACTATTATTAGAGAGTGGGATTGTTTCTTCCTCCAGAGAATGTACCAAGCGTACTCCCTCTTTGGCATTCAAATTATTATCGCCCTTTGCTTGCAAATCAAGAACTTCCTTCCACTGTAATCCATTTTTCTCCACCTGGACATTCTCTTTCTCGACACCATCTTGCATATCCACCGAGTCTCCTTCGTCTTCTAGATGTTGCAATTTTTTTTAGTTCTTGTAGTTATTTTCTCCTGAACTAATTTATAGTTACGATATCCCTCTCTATTATTATTAAAATCTTGACGCTTTTGACTTGCCAAGAAGGATGCATTATTCTCTGCTCGTAGCCATGTCCCGAACTGGTCGCTTCTAAGATTTTCGGATCGTACAGCTTGTTCCCTCTGAATACAAGTTTTATCATTAGGTCCTAGCACACCTTAATAGTAACAAACATAAGGTAGATTTTCATATCTCAATTCCACCCATATAGTTTCAGAGCCTAGCTTGATCCATTTCCCTCTAAGTAGTGGCTTAGTAATATTAATCTTGACTTTAAGCCTCATATACTGACCTTCTTTATTCCCATTTTCAGGAATGCGAATACCAAGGATACAACCTAATGCATGTCCTATTTTTCGACCAACATCCTTAGACATCCAGTGTAAAGGAATGTTCCAAACTTGAACCCACATATTACCCTCTCGTTAAAAATTGGAGAGTCACTCTCCAATCCTGGTTCCCAAGGATGAGTATTGAGAAGGTATCTATCATATAACCATGGAGTTCCAAGTTTATATTTATCTAAACCTATATTGTCTTTAAAAACGAACTGGACAAAATTCCATGTGATTTCTTTAACTTGTAATCCTCTAGGGTACCCCAAGCCAGAGTCATAGCACTCCTAAAATTCACCTTTTTGTTAGAGATTACCTTAGTAAGAAAACTTATTTCACATTCCTTCATGCTTGCCCGAGTATTTGGAAGCTCTATTGCGACAACCTCATTTTCTTCCTCCGTTAAAATAAATTTATGAAGGTGTTGTGTAATTTTCTTCCGCCATCTTTGCACTGTAAATTCCTGATGCTTATGATGATATGAACTTTGTGAGTTTACTTTCCTTTTTCCTGTATCTAGCAGTCAGTCTCTCTCTATTGTTCTTTCTTTGTTATAGCCTACTACTAGTTCTAGATGCCAAAATCAATGGGCCCATGAGCTTGCTTACAAGGAAAAAAGTCTCGACATAGAAGCCTCGCCGGATCTTCGACGGAGTTTCGTTGCGCAACTGTTTTTGCTGCTCTTTAGGACTGTTTCACAAGAGATTTTGGACTATTTTTGGGTTAAACATCATCTCTTTATAAAGAAGAAAACTGTAGAAAAAAGGTGGCTAAGGACCCCAGGAAGAGAGAGAGAGAAAATTTAACGAGAGAACTCAGTGTGCCAAATTGGGCAACAGAGAGGATGAAAGTAGCAATTTTGATAGGGTTATGTGTTCAAATCTAGTTGAGAGTGTGATTAGGCTGTGCAATTGAAGTACTCCCCCCGTTTCATATTGTTTGAGGTAGTTTGACTCAGCAAGGAGTTTAACAAAAAAGATGAAGACTTTTGAAAGTCATGGTCTTAAAAGCTTAAGGGGTAAGAGGTTTGTGGGCTCATGCCATTTGTGTGGCTATAAAAGCTTCTCATTAAGAGCAAAAAGGGTAAAATAAAAAATTTAAAGTTGAATTATTTCCAAATTTAGAAATGTGTCATTTATTTTTAAACAGGCTAAAAAGAAAAATATCTCATTTAATATGAAACAAATGGAATAATTTTTTGTAGATTTGATCAATTAGGGCAAGGACTAAGACCACGTAAAGTTGAATTATTTCCAAATTTAGAAATGTGTCATTTATTTTAAAACAGGCTAAAAAGAAAAATATCTCATTTAATATGAAACGAATGAAATAATTTTTTGTTGATTTGATCAATCGGATAAAGGCCTAAAATGCCCCTCTAGTATAGGAAATAGGACATCAAAGCCCTCCGTTAAAAGTTGGTCCCTTATATGCCCTTGCCGTCTAAAAATAGGCTAAAATGCCATTATCCACTAACGGAAAATATGTAAATCCACATGGAATTATATTAAAACGTAAAAGGGAATTTTAGACCCTTTTCAGATTGTATAAGGTTTGTCACACCCCTTTTTTTTTACCAAAACCTTCCACCAAACCCTCTTAAATTAATAAAAGAATATTAGTAAAAAGCTTGAAAAGAGTTTTCAATTTTGAAAGTGACAAAAATGGTGTTCAAAAGGAAATTATTCAGAGTCGCCACCTGACATTGGTTTTGGTGTGCCAGGTCACCATTTTTAAAATGACTTTCCTTTTAAAACACTTGAGACTCCAAAACTAAGTCTGCACCAGAGATTCGGGTAAGGGGGTTCATTTGACTCGGGGAGAAGGTGTTAGGCACTCCCCAAGTCCCGTAACTAGTATGGTTGTGCACTTGATCAAGTCGGCGATTAAAATATTCTGATTGAGGTAAAATCACAAAACAAAAAGCAAATAAACACACATGAGGCTCGAGGTCGTCCCAACCTAATGAAAGAAAATAAAAATAAAAAAAGGAAAAGAAAAATCCTAAGCTAAGCTATACTACGGCCGCTCCACCACATTCGCCAAGGCCTCCAAAATATTTACATAGTTCTTCGGGGCATACCCCGGATAATAATATATACAAACTCTTCGGGGCATTCCCCGGATAAATGTAACTAAGGGACAACCTCTCACCTCAAAATCAACAAAAATCTTAGAGATTGCCTACCCAAGTGTGACCGGCCTAAACATGCTCTTAACGATTTAATTAATAAAGATTCCTTTTACTGTTGACTCTCGAATCCCATGCCACACCTTGATACTCTTTAAGATTTAACATCAAGGCTTTACATCATTCAACTTTTCAATGTAATCTAAACTAATACTATTGTTTATTTTAGAATAGCATCTAATACTTAAATTTAAATGACTTGCAGTAACTTAACATTATTTATCTTATGTTAAGACAAAAACAAACAAGCATAAGCATTTTCACACTTTAATCTAGCATAAAACTCCACAGAATCAATAACAAGCATTTTCACACTTAATATGAATTAAAATGCGACAATAAACAAATGTAGAACATTCATATATGAGACGAGAGATCGGAAGTAGAGTTTAAGATGTGATCTCAAAATGAACCTGAGATTTACAAATACTTGAACAAAACTGTGGATCGGGGCTGGACCGGACCTCGACTCGAAACCACGGATGGAAACTCGAACTCGACCGAAAAATACGATTTGGCAATGGAAATCTCCAATCAGAAACACATCTCGAATGTAAAACGACTCCACAAGAGAAGATCAAAATTACGAACTAAAATTGCATTTTTCAGATTTAAGAAAAGCAGAAAACGACTTTTTGTTTGTTATTTCTGGTTTCCGGCATCTCTGCAACTCGTTTTCTGGCGTGTAAGTGATGGACTGATGTTCGCTTGGTTAAAGTGAGAACGGAAGTGGAAAGGCTGTAATGGAAATGGCGTGAGGATGCAGCAGCCGCTGCTGTCACACCTCCTTTTTGCGCGCTTACCCCGAAGGATAATGCATAAGGGAGTTTTTCCAATTTAAGTGACAATATTCGAAATGGGATTATTTATTTATTTCAGGAGTCGCCACTTGGAATAAATTATGGTGTCCCAAGTCACCGATTTATTTAAATCCCAAATCGAGGAAATTTTTGACTTTCCAAATGAAGTCCGCGAACCAGAAATTCTAAGTAAGGAATTCTGTTGACCCGAGGGAAGGTGTTAGGCACCCCCGGATCCCGTGGTTCTAGCACGGTCGCTTAAATTATTGTAACGGCTAAATATCTGATTTTAAAACATGTTCAATACTATAATGCAATTTTAAATCATTTACCACGTTTGGTTATTTTTAAGAAAAAAGTGAACATTGTTATTGAGGGGCCCCGCAATGTTATTTCTTCTATTTAGCTAGGCTCGTAACATTTTTTATTTAAAAGGATAATCCTAAAGTGACTATATTTTTTCTATTTAGTTTGTCTCTAAAAGAAAAGAAAAAGTCCTAATTAATTACATGCATAAAAGGCTACTCTATATTAGTACAAAAGGTGTTCCCTCACAAGCCGACTAAATGACCAATTTATTCTTCAAATTATAGAGCTAACTACAATTTGACAAAACTAATAAAACGGAAAATAACAACAAATATTAATCAACAACTTGCTTTTCTATTTCATTTCAAAAACTTCAACTTCCAATTCGAGCTTACATCAACACATGGTTTTAGAATGTGTACCTGGTTTTGAAAGGAATGGAAGATGGAAAATCAACAGGGCGGTCAAAATACAGCAACAACAACAGTAACAACCAGCAGTAGCTTCAACACCTCAATCTCGAAAATCCCAGCAATACGGAGAAAAACAAAAACCAGTAAAAAATAGAAAAGAAAAATATATTCCAAATTTTCTCTTTGTTTTGTCTTTCTAGCTTTGAACTCTTTTCAATTCTCAAAAGAAACTCTCAAAAATTGAATTTTTTGCCGTGTATACTTCCGTGTCCAGAGTGTATATCGAGTGTATACTACAGCAGGGAATTTTTTTATTTTTTCTTCTCTTCCTATTTTTCCTCTCTTTTTTCCACCAATTTTTTCATAAATCCTCTCTTCTATTTATAGGCAAGAATTTCAAAAATTTTCAGATTTTTTATTAAAAAGAAAAATATTTTTTTAATTTAAAGAAAACCCACTAATCCATGTTTTCCTCTCCTTGTTTTCTTCCTTGATTTCCTTGCTCCCCACTACTTTATGTCATGTGATTATGATTATTTTTTGACTAAACAAAATCTAAAATTTTCTTCTTGGGCCAAGGGGTTTTGGGTTGGGTAAGGGTGCTTAGGATTGGGCTTGTAACTTAATTTGCAAGATGGCCCAATCCAATTTTTTCTATTTTGTTCTTCTCCATTATTCAACTTCCTAATTAATAAAGCCCAAAATACTAAGATTAATTTATAAAAACTAAAAATTATCTTGAAATACTAATTAACTCATAATAATAATTATCACCCAAAATTAAACATTAATAAAAATAAAATTGCACGATTTGGACATTAAATGCTTAAAAAATGCAAAATACATATTTTTTATGACTTTTCATTTCTGTAAAATAAACTTAATTGTAAACTTGAATTTTATATACATATGCAACATATTTTTTGTATATTTTATTTATTTAAACAAGCAAATATGCACAGATAAAAATGCAAATAATACAAGAAAAATAACACAAAATTCACAACAATTGCAAGAAAACTAAAATTATTTTATTTTGAATCTTTGGGAGTATTTCTCTTATAGGGCAAAAATCACGTGATCACAACTGCCCCTCTTTACTTGGAAACACGAAGAGTTTTCGTGCAAAGATAAGTGAGTGGATATGAGCGATTTTTGCCCATTTGAGTACTCCGTGTGAAGCATTTCTTTAAAAGATCTTGACCGAGCCTTTGCTTCGAGAGGCCTTCTACATATCCTGGGCTAAACAGGAATCAGGTCAATGTAGTTCAGGAAATTTTGGTAGCTGGGACTACCGTGAACTGACACTTTGCTGTTACTGTTGATATCGTTGCTGCATGTTGCTGCTTACTGCTTACTGATCTCCTTATTACACCAAAAGAAATTAAAGTCGAACTAGCTATGCTATCAAACTATGAGTTACAAGATTCCTATCTATGATTCTCTTGAAAACTTGATCTTGAATCTTAGCTGATTTGCTGTAGACCTCGATCCGAATCTTGATGCTCAACAAACTGTATGTTTTTGTTTATTTCTCTAACATTGAGTGAAACGGAGTCGGCGGAGCTTGTTACTTCAATCAGATTCTGGGCAATCCGCGCATCTGTTTACTCAAACGTTTGAACTTGTTTCCTTTTGGTTCCTTTCTTCTTTTCTCATGCAGGATTGATGTTCCACTCATAGGTTATCTCGATCCTTGCGTCCCGAGGTCAAACCTATTTAGACAACAAAACAAACAAACGAACGAAATTTTTCTACCTCAGTTTTGCTAGGAAAATTTTGTGAGTTAGTTGCGACACAGAAAGTGATTAAAAAGACTCTTTGGTATTGAGTAAGAAAATCATAGTTTCACAAATAAACGTTCCACGGCTTTCTGGACGGGATTTTGAAGAAGAGTTTCACGGCTTTCTGGCCGGAATTCAAACAATGTCTAACGGTTTTTGGCCGCTAGACCCTCGATTTTTTGGTCGGGGTTAAAATAAATGGCTCTGCAGTTTTCTGAGTGGGAGATCCTCGGTTTTCTGACCGGGAAGAAGAGTTTCATGGCTTTCTGGCCGGAATTCAAACAATGTCTAACGGTTTTTTGGCCGCAAGACCCTCGGTTTTTTGGCCGGGTTAAAATAAATGGCTCCGCAGTTTTCCAACTGGGAGATCCTCGGTTTTCTGACCGGGAAGGAGAGTTTCACGGGTTTCTGGCCGGAATTCAAAAAATGTCTAACGGTTTTTGGCTGCAAGGACTCTTTGGTATTGGTTAAAAAAAATCATGGTTTCACAAATAAATGTTCCACGGCTTTTTGGCCGGGATTTTGAAGAAGAGTTTCACGGCTTTCTGGCCGGAATTCAAACAATGTCTAATGGTTTTTGGCCGCAAGACCCTCGGTTTTTTGGCCGGGGTTAAAATAAATGGCTTCACAGTTTTCTGACTGGGAGATCCTCGGTTTTTTGACCGGGAAGAAGTTTCACGGCTTTTTGGCCGAAATTCAAACAATGTCTAACGGTGTTTTTGGCCGCCAGACCCTCGATTTTTTGGCCGGGGTAAAAATATCTGCCCCAGTTTTGCTAGGAAAATTTCGTGAGTTAGTCGTGACACAGAAAGCGATTAAAAAGACTTTTTGGTATTGGGTAAGAAAATCACAATTTCACAAATAAACGTTCCACGGCTTTCTGGCCGGGATTTCGCAGAAGAGTTTTCACGGCTTTACGGCCGGAATTCAAACAATGTCTAACGGTTTTGGCCGTCAGACCCTCGGTTTTTTGGCCGGGGTAAAAGTAAATGGCTCCGCAGTTTTTGACTGGGGAGATCCTCGGTTTTCTGACCGGGGATAAAAGTTTCACGGCTTTCTCGCCTGAATTCAAACAATATCTAACAGTTTTTGGCCGTCAGACCCTCGTTTTTTTGGCCGGGGTTAAAATAAATGGCTCTGCACTTTTCTGACTGGGAGATCCTCGGTTTTCTGACCGGGAAGAAGAGTTTCACGGCTTTCTGGCCGGAATTCAAACAATGTCTAACGGTGTTTTGGCCGCAAGACCCTCGGTTTTTTGGCCGGGGTTAAAATAAATGGCTCCGCAGTTTTCTGACTAGGAGATCCTCGGTTTTCTGACCGGGAAGAAGAGTTTCACGGCTTTCTGGCCGGAATTCAAAAATAATGTCTCACGGTTGTTTTTGGCTGGAGAGACCCTCGGTTTTCTGACCGGGGTCCAAACGGATGCTGGACTAACATGATTTGATTCTCTTATTTGGAGTTTTCATTTTCTTTTCTTTTTATTCTTCCTTTAGGGCCTTATTTTTTTAGGTATTTTTTTTATCAACAACAAATGCATAAGATAAAGCTTTCGAAAAGAAACTTCCCTTTTTATGCGTTTCCTTTGTTCCAAAGCCATTTCAATGCTTGCGTACGTCACTTCTTTGGGTTGTACCTTCTTCTTGCACAATAGACCTGCTTTCAACAAAGAACATTTTATTAGTTGAAAAAGTGGTTGACTTTGTGGCCTTGATTATCTTCATTGCTTGATCCTTGCCCCATTTCCATTGAGAACTTTGCTACCAATTGTCTTTGGGGGTGACTTCTTTTCAAACTGACCGGGTTCATCCTAGGGATTCCACGAGGATTTTCTGTGTGGGTTCTGTCCTTCTGCCTCATTCCGTTTCTTCTAAGACCTTAGCCTTTGATTTCCATTTTTCTTCCTAACATCCGTTCCTTTGGAAGTGATCGACCATCATGATCAGTTGGGATTGGATCAATACACCACTGAGGCTGGGTATCTTTCTTCAACTTTTTTTTTTACCAGACGAAGTCCTGTAAAACCGGTCCTGCCGCCTTTCTTTGTAATAGTTTCAGAATTAAAATTAAACCAAAAGGGATTCAAAGAATAACTATACAACAAGCAAGAAAATGAGTTTAAAGAGAAGAGTCCCTTTCGAGGAAAAGAAGGACTTATCTGGGATGCATGCTGACTCCAAATAAACATGACATGCTTCTTGGACTGGACGCCTAACCCACATAAACTTTCCAACTTCTTATGAACCCATTGATTCGCAATTTCAAGACCAGGGAACCTTGCCAAAATTCTTTTAGTTAAGGAACGTCTTCTTTTTGGTCGGTGGTGCCCTTTTCGGGTTTCCGCCAATCGATCCCTCTCATTTCTCTTCTCACTGTCGCCTGATAGTGCTCTTTGCGAGTTTTCACTAAACGGACTCTCTCATTTTTAGCTTCTCCAACCGCCACGCCTTATGGTGCCCGAAGGTTTTCACCAATAAGACTTTCTCATTTTGTTTCTCTCAATTCAGGCAGTGTCAGATTTCTGTCAATGACATTTTTCACTTCCTTGCCTTTGCCAATTGATCTGAAGGACTTGAACATGGTTTTTGGGTAAAAAGGAATTTGAATGGAATTACAACTCTGGAATCATCTTGACGGATCTAAACTGAACCGTCATATCATCTGCCCCAGTTTCAATTTTTGGGGAAATTGGGATTTTTGTTTTGGTGTGACTGAACCTCAGGAGAGGTTGCCTACGTATCCTTTCGGAATCAAGTCAGAACGTAGTTCAGGTGGTGATAATTTTTGTTTTTATTTTATTTTATTTTATTTTTCTTTCATATATATATATACATATATATATATTTTTTTCTTTTCTCTCTTTTTTTTAAATTTTTTTATTTATTTCGGGTTCCAAAGAGGGTGAACAAAGAAACATAACCGGCTCAAAGGTTTATACAAAGGATTTATAGTGTTTGGGGGTAGCAAGAAAGAAAGCCTTCGTCATCTCAATTATACAAAAGCCAATGTCGCAGGAGGTCCTGACATAGTACCTTTATACTGTATCTGTATTGACTGTCGTTTCAAGATCATTCCCTTCAATGTCTTCCAGATACAGGGTCCCTCTCAGTGATATTTTTCGGATGATATATGGATCCTTCCAATTATGAGCGAAATTTACCTTTTGTTTCTTGGTAATGAGGAGGAATTCGCCTTAACACAGGTTGTTCTATTTCGAGATTCCTGGGCCGCACTTTCTTGTTGCAAGCATGGGCCATTCTTTGTTGGGATAATTACTCGGGTATTCCCTGAGTACAAAACACCCCTTTCGTATGCGAACCAATTTTCCTTCGGTTATTCCAATTCATTGTTTCATTTCCTCAAAATAAACTTTTGTGCATTTCAACTCTCGATTCATTATTCTGAAGTCTGACAGCGTTTTGGGATCTAGGCATGAAGTCCGCAAGCATGTCATGTTATTTAAAGCTACATGATTTGAACTAAAGAGAAGAGAAAAAGAAAACTAAAACAAATCTGAAAGAAAAATAAAAAAATAACAAAAGAAAAGGAAACGGACGATGAAATATTAATTTCATTTCTTGGAATCGAAAGGATAAACAGGGTTCACATTCGGAAATTTAAAGACAAAAACTAAAAGAAACATCCAATTTGCACCCTGAAATAACTCTGGATGCAGAAAAATACGGCAGGACAAATTTACTGGGCTTCCGCCTGATCATGAATGGCCTAGCCTTTCAGTTTGGGAGTTTAGTGTCTGATCCCATCTCAACGGTGATAGTCCCTTTTTTCCTGGCTCGACCATGTGGGTATCGCAGAGCTTTGCCTCATGTTTTCCTTCACTCTCTTCAGTCATGAAATCCTCATTATCTTTCCTTTGACGGTCCTTAAGCTTTTGTGGTACGCGTCCAACAAACACTGGCTCATTTAGCCGTGGTGTCTTAATTGCCCCCCATGCCACATAGGCTTGCTTAGGTGCACCAATTTCCTTTTCTGGTTCTAACTCAGTGATTTTACTCTTCTTTTCCCCTTTCTCTTGTTTCGGGGCCGCCTTGGGCTTCCTTCCCACGTCAGGAATAACAATTATGGCCTTAAGCGCTGGATCGAATTCTTCGTCTTCACAAATCATCCCAACTATCGGCCTGTTATTGTGAGCAGGCAGCGGATTATTGGTCACATTTGGGACATCCTCATCCTTCAACACAATCTTCCCTTGATCTATTAAATTCTCCACCACTTGTTTCAAAGTCCAACTGTCATTAGTATGGTGGCCCTCTGCCTATGAATGATATGCACATATGACACCAGCTTTGTAGGAAGGCGATGCCGGGTTTTGTCTATTCTGAGGAACCGGCTGCAGTAGACCCATTTGGACAAGTTTCGGGAAGAGACTAGAGTAAGATTCACCAATTGGGGTAAAGTTTGATTTCTTTGGCGGTTCCCAAGGACGGAGGTTATTCTGCGGAGGTCGGGGATTATAGTGGTTCTGGTGGGGAGGCCGATTTCTTGGAAATAGAGCTTGGTTTCTACTGACATGCTGTTGCGGTTGCGCAAAAGGTTGAGCATTCATGACCGCATATGGTTGAGGGATATAGGACATTTCCTGAGCAGAGTAATAATGCTGGGGGGTTCTTTCTGAAAAGAAGGGTCTAGGAGCGTGGTGTCTTCTATCACCCGAAGTTTCCATGGACGTTTCCTCTTTCATCCTACCCTTTGTTATTCCTCCAGATCCTCCTTGGATTGCTTGGGAGGTCGCTCGAATGGCCGCTTGCTTCAAAATTCTTCCCATCTTTAAAACATTTTCTACCATTTCCCCAATCTTGATCGCTTCTGCAAAAGGTTTTTCCATTGCTGACAGCATGTTCTGGAAATAGTCTGGTTCCTAAGCCTGGAGGAAAGTAGTGACCATTTCTATTTCGTCCATAGGGGGTTTCACCCTGGATGCTTGCTCTCGCCATTTGATAGCATATTCTCTCAAGCTTTATGAGGGCTTCTTCTTTAAGTTCGATAAAGAATTCCTGTCTGGCGCGATGTCAATGTTGTACTGGAACTGTTTCACAAAATCTCTGGCCAAATCGTCCCGGATGTGCCATCGAGATATGTCTTGATCCATGTACCATTCTGATGCTATCCCGATCAAGCTTTCTCCGAAATATGCCATCAGCAATTCTTCCATGCCGCCGGCGCCCCGCAATTGATTACAGTATTTCTTTAGATGAGCAATAGGGTCGCCATGCCCGTCATACTTTTCGAACTTCGGCATCTTAAAACCTGAGGGCAAATGGACATGTGGGAACATGCACAAATCTGCGTAAGAAACACTCTTCTGTCCGCCTAGACCTTGCATGTTTTTCAAACTTTGTTCCAAGCTGCTCATTCTTTTTGCCATTTCATCCCGTTCGGGAGCTTTTGGATTTTGGCTTGGCATGAACCCATATTGGGTTGGCTGAGGATAGACATTGGCGGCAACTGGGTATGATCCCGTGAAAGGGGTGGTGCCGGGAATGTAAAAGAAGAGGAGTCAAAGAAAGAAGTATGTGTGGCGGGATGCGCCGCGATTTTAACAAGCAAACCAACCGACGTTCTTGTGGATGTATCTAATGCTGTCACCCGAGGATAGGAAGTGGAGGGTGATTCGGAGAGGGTTGTGACATTAGAATACCCAAGCAGAGTAGGTGGGTAATTGGTGGGAGTATTAGAAATCCCACTTGACATGAGGAATAGTTCGGGGAACCCAGGGATCAGACTTGGAGGCTCTTTTCCGTTATTCCAGTCATCTAACATCTCCAGCATGCGACAACGCAAAATTCTATTTTCTTCTGCAGCTGCTGACTCAGTAGCCGGAATGGCTGACACGGAGCTCTCTTCCAAAACGGGAACGGTTGGTAGAGGGATTTCCGAAGACATGTTGGCACTTCTTTTCGACCTTGTGAAATAAGGATGGGTACTTTCTTTTGATTTAGCAACGGGTTGCTGAACTTTTCCTTTGGACCTCGTGAAGTATGAATGTGAGGCTAGAGTACCACAAAATCAACCACCCTTTTCTAAAACCTGGAGTTTGGCAAACAAACGGTTAGTCCGAGACAACATAACAAATAAGTAATCTCACGTTGGGTGCGATGCACTTATACAGTTGATCGTGTCGCTACTTGTATTCGATTGTAATGCGTTACTCCGGCTTATACTTTCCTTTGCTTTCATCTTCTTCCTCTCTTTATCAATTTTCTTTTGCACTCTTTTTTTTTCTTTTTCTTTTAGTGATGGTCGAATCTTATGTGGATTGCCTACGTATCATGTCCCCGCATGAATCAGACCGGGCATAGTTCGGATAATAAGGAATGGAGTGAATAAACTAATATATATATATTTTTTAATTCTTGAAAGAAACGCTTTAAAAGAAATAACATATTTATATTTTGCTTATTTTTTTTTTGCTTTTTTGAAAGAAAGACTTCTAAAAAAAAATTTATTCCTTTGGGATAAAAAAATATATTTTTGTTTGAATTTTTACTTATTTTCTCTTTTTCTAAAGAAAAGTAAATATATATATTTTTTTAATTTTTGTTTCCCTTTTTTTTTTTGAGAAAAGTACTTCAAAATGAAAGAAACTTATATTTTTTTTAATTTTTATTGATTTTTCTTTTTTATTTCATAAAAAAGAAAACAGTAGGAAGAACGAAACCATTTTTTTTAGTTAAACTACTTTTACTATTTTTTTTTATTTGAATTTTCTAAGGAAAGATTTTAAAGAAGGAACTAAACGAACAATATTTTTTTTTGTTTTTTTTTCCTGGATTCTTTTTTTTTTAAAATTGGGGTCGGAACCGGTGAGGTTTTCCTACGTATCTCACATTCGGTGAGAATCAGACCCGCGTAGTTCGGAATAAAAGAATTAAATCTTTTTAAGAAAAAAAAATAAACTATTTTTAAACAGCATTTCTAAAACAAATTATTTTCAGAGAAACTAACCTATCTTTAATAAAATCAATTTTTTTTTTGCATTTTTCAAAAATTATTTTCTAAGGAACTAAGAAAATTTATTTGGAATTTTTTTTTGCATTTTTCAAAAGGAAACATTTTAAAGAAACTAACTATTTAAAATTAACAAAATTTATTCAGAGATTTGTTTTTCATTTTGTTTTTTTTTTATTATTTTTCAAGAAAAGCATCTCGTTTTCCATTTGATTGACATCTTCCACTTCTTACCCTATCTTTTTTTTTAACAAACCAGTCGGCATGTAAGATCGAATCAAATAAATGCACACAGAAAGATGCAACAAGTTGGTCTTTTGTTTCAGGTACACCTGTCCTAGACAGGCTCAACCCCTGTGTTGAGCCTCCTAAGTTAAATATGCACATGATACAAATAAACGTTCCTATCGGGGATCCGGCATAAGGATTTGTTATTCTAAGTCATCATCCTATTGGGAAAAGTGTCTTGACTGGCTTTAACTCGAGCGGACAACTCGAGTCGAAGAGTGTCAGTGCACCGGTAGCATGGCTTTCCGGCTTAATTGACAAAACTCTCCGCCTAAACATGTGTGACTACAAATCCTTCACCGGTTGCCAAGCACCACAACTCTCTTGAGAAAAACGGGCTATGTCCAGCAAATGCCCGATGTTATATTTCAAAAGACTCAGAAGAGGAAAAATGGGTATCGGCACAATTTATATACAATTCACAAAATATCAAAGCGGTAAAAGCAACATTTAGCATATTAAATATAAACATGTAACAAAATCAGATAACAAATAAGCCGAATACAACAATTATTCAAAGCGCGAATTCTTAAACCCTGAACCAGTGGTTCTGGGTCTGTGTCCCCAGCAGAGTCGCCAGAGCTGTCACACCTCCTTCTTGCGCGCTTACCCCGAAGGATAATGCATAAGGGAGTTTTTCCAATTTAAGTGACAATATTCGAAATGGGATTATTTATTTATTTCAGAGTCGCCACTTGGAATAAATTATGGTGTCCCAAGTCACCGATTTATTTAAATCCCAAATCGAGGAAATTTTTGACTTTCCAAATGAAGTCCGCGAACCAGAAATTCTAAGTAAGGAATTCTGTTGACCCGAGGGAAGGTGTTAGGCACCCCCGGATCCCGTGGTTCTAGCACGGTCGCTTAAATTATTGTAATGGCTAAATATCTGATTTTAAAACATGTTCAATACTATAATGCAATTTTAAATCATTTACCATGTTTGGTTATTTTTAAGAAAAAAGTGAACATTGTTATTGAGGGGCCCCGCAATGTTATTTCTTCTATTTAGCTAGGCTCGTAACATTTTTTATTTAAAAGGATAATCCTAAAGTGACTATATTTTTTCTATTTAGTTTGTCTCTAAAAGAAAAGAAAAAGTCCTAATTAATTACATGCATAAAAGGCTACTCTATATTAGTACAAAAGGTGTTTCCTCACAAGCCGACTAAATGACCAATTTATTCTTCAAATTATAGAGCTAACTACAATTTGATAAAACTAATAAAACGGAAAATAACAACAAATATTAATCAACAACTTGCTTTTCTATTTCATTTCAAAAACTTCAACTTCCAATTCGAGCTTACATCAACACATGGTTTTAGAATGTGTACCTGGTTTTGAAAGGAATGAAAGATGGAAAATCAACAGGGCGGTGAAAATACAGCAACAACAACAGTAACAACCAGCAGTAGCTTCAACACCTCAATCCCGAAAATCCCAACAATACGGAGAAAAACAAAAACCAATAAAAAATAGAAAAGAAAAATATATTCCAGATTTTCTCTTTGTTTTGTCTTTCTAGCTTTGAACTCTTTTCAATTCTCAAAAGAAACTCTCAAAAATTGAATTTTTTGCCGTGTATACTTCTGTGTCCAGAGTGTATATCGAGTGTATACTACAGCAGGGAATTTTTTTATTTTTTCTTCTCTTCCTATTTTTCCTCTCTTTTTTCCACCTCTTTTTTCATAAATCCTCTCTTCTAATTATAGGCAAGAAATTGGAAAATTTTCAGATTTTTTATTAAAAAGAAAAATGTATTTTTTAATTTAAAGAAAACCCATTAATCCATGTTTTCCTCTCCTTGTTTTCTTCCTTGATTTCCTTGCTCCCCACTACTTTATTTCATGTGATTATGATTATTTTTGGCTAAAAAAAATTTGAAATTTTCTTCTTGGGCCAAGGGGTTTTGGGTTGGGTAAGGGTGCTTAGGATTGGGCTTGTAACTTAATTTGCAAGATGGCCCAATCCAATTTTTTCTATTTTGTTCTTCTCCATTATTCAACTTCCTAATTAATAAAGCCCAAAATACTAAGATTAATTTATAAAAACTAAAAATTATCTTGAAATACTAATTAACTCATAATAATAATTATCACCCAAAATTAAACATTAATAAAAATAAAATTGCACGATTTGGACATTAAATGCTTAAAAAAAATGCAAAATACATATTTTTTATGACTTTTCATTTCTGTAAAATAAACTTAATTGTAAACTTGAATTTTATATACACATGCAACATATTGTTTGTATATTTTATTTATTTAAACAAGAAAATATGCACAGATAAATATGCAAATAATAAAAGAAAAATAACACAAAATTCACAACAATTGCAAGAAAACTAAAATTATTTTATTTTGAATCTTTGGGAGTATTTCTCTTATAGGGCAAAAATCACGTGCTCACAGCTGCTTGATATGGTCGTAGGCTGCTGCGACGGTGACGGGCTGGTGGTCGTTTGCTGAAGTGAAACAGCAGATGTGGCAACTCCTGGTTCGGGGAGGTTGGCTGTTGGTTGTTGGTTGTGGCGATGGCCGGTGAATTTCGCTGCTGGAGTCTGGCGGAGACGGCAGGCTGTAAGGTGGAGGGGCTGGCGGCTCTTCTGTTGGCTAGGGTTTGGTTTTTGGTGTGTGACACAGGAGGGTGGCGGCTGTCCCTTTTTTTTTAGGGTTTTTTTTGTGTTGTTTTTTTATGTGGGAGAGGAGATACTTGGGTGGATACAGGGGTGTTTTCTAGCTAGGGTTTTTTTGTTGTATTGTTTTGTTATATTGGGAAAAGAAGGGATGGGTAAGGGTTATGGGAGATGGGCTGGGAGGTAGGCTACCCGTTTTGGACCTCTTCTATAGCAAAATGGGGCCCAAAACTTGTAATTCTTTAATTTTAGCAATCTATTAAGTAAATAACCCAATGCTTTGAATTAAAACAAAATTAATTTCAATTAATTAAATAAATTATGTAATATCATGAAACTATTTTTGTATTTTTGCAATTTTATGATAAAAATAATGTAAAAGAGTTAAAATTAGTGTAAATAGCTATATGAGACCTAAATTAAATATTCTACGCTAAAACAGGTGAAATTTCGGGGATGGTCAAAAATTACTTGTCTACAGCTGCCCCTCTTTGACTGAAAATACAAAGTATTTTCAGACAAAGAACGACTAGACATGATTTTTGACCTGACCCTTATTTAAAAGACCAACTAGAAGAAAAGAGAATGTGACCGAGCTCTGGTATCTGAGCTGCCTACATATCCTCGGCTATAGAGGAATCAGGCCACGTATAGTTCAAAAGTGAATGAGATAATGGAGTGTACCGAGGTGGAGAGTCGAGTCGAGTGCCGTCGAGGTTCCAACCCACGGTCCTGTTATTACATCAAAATCAGAAAATGAAAAAGGATAACTAAACCTATTAACTATGAGTTACAAGATTCCTATCTATAAGTCTTCTGAAGCTTGATCTTGATTCTTGAATGGTTCTTCATGCAGACTTCCGATCTGAACCTTGATGCTCGCGAGATGCAGGTGTTAGCTCGTTTTTCTACTTCTTTTCGAATCAAAACTGGACATACAATGTTTGTGACTTTAGTCATGTCTTTAGCGATCCACCTCTTGTCTCGGCCTCTGCATTTTGGACTCACCCTCTTCTTTTTTTGTTTTTACTTTTCTATTCTAGATTGAAATTACTTATGTTGATCACCCCAAATTGTTGACCCGCATTCTTGCCGCGAGCTTCTGCTACTTCAACATGAACTGATTTCTGAAATGATTTCCCTCGTTGTCCAGGTGGGCGCCTGACATTGCAACAAAACAGACAAAACAAAAGAAATTTTTCTGCCCTAGTTTGGGATTCGGGCATAATTGTGAATGTTAATTGGATCATGCTACCTACGGAGCTCTCAGAGTTTGAAAGTTAGATCCCATTATCCAGGAGGGTCCTAAAAACTTTTCAAATTAAATCCCATTATCCAGGAGGGTCCCGAGAATTCTAAAATTAAATCCCATTATCCAGGAGGGTCGTGAGAACTCTAAAATTAAATCCCATTATCCAGGAGGGTCCTGAAAATTCTAAAACTAAATCCCATTATCCAGGAGGGTCCTGAGAACTTTAAACTAAATCCCATTATCTAGGAGGATCCTGATAACTCTAAAATTAAATCCCATTATCTAGGAGGGTCCTGAGAACTATACAATTAAATCCCATTATCCAGGAGGGTCCTGAAAATTCTAAAATTAAATCCCATTATCCAGGAGGGTCCTGAGAATTCTAAAATTAAATCCCATTATCCATGAGGGTCCTGAAAATTCTAAAATTAAATCCCATTATCCGGGAGGGTCCTGAAAATTCTAAAATTAAATCCCATTATCCGGGAGGGTCCTGAAAATTCTAAAATTAAATCCCATTATCCAGGAGGGTCCCGAGAATTCTAAAACTAAATCCTATTATCCAGGAGGGTCCTGAGAATTCTAAAACTAAATCCCATTATCCAGGAGGGTCCTAAAAATTCTAAAATTAAATCCCATTATCCAGGAGGGTCCTGAGAATTCTAAAATTAAATCCTATTATCCAGGAGGGTCCTGAGAATTTTAAACTAAATCCCATTATCCAGGATGGTCCTGAGAATTCAAAAATTAAATTCCATTATCCAGGAGGGTCCTGAAAATTCTAAAACTAAATCCCATTATCCAGGAGGGTCCTGAAAATTCTAAAACTAAATCTCATTATCCAGGAGGGTCCTTAGAACTTTAAAATTAAATCCCATTATTCAGGAGGGTCCTGAAAATTCAAAAATTAAATCCAATTATCCAGGAGGGTCCTGAAAATTCTAAAACTAAATCCCATTATCCAGGAGGTCCTGAAAATTCTAAAACTATATCCCATTATCCAGGAGGGTCCTGAGAATTCTAAAATAAAATCCCATTATCCAGGAGTGTCCTGAAGATTCAAAAATTAAATCTCATTATCCAGGAGGGTCCTGAAAATTCTAAACTAAATCCCATTATCCAGGAGGGTCCTGAAAATTCTAAAATTAAATCCCATTATCCAGGAGGGTCCTGAAAACTTTAAATTAAATCCCATTATCCAGGAGCATCCTAAAAATTCTAAAATTAAATCTCATTATCCAGGAGGGTCTTGAGAACTCTAAAACTAAATCCCATTATCCAGGAGGGTCCTGAAAATTCTAAAATTAAATCCCATTATCCAGGAGGGTCCTGAGAATTCTAAAATTACATCCCATAATCCAGGAGGGTCCTAAGAATTCGAAAACTAAATCCCATTATCCAGGAGGGTCCTGAGAACTCTAAAATTATATCCCATTATCCAGGAGCGTCCTGAGAATTCTAAAATTAACTTACCTGAGCCATGCTCCCATCTTGGAGGATTCTGAATATAATTTTGCTCCCTGGACCATGCTTTTCCATAGGAGGTCCTTGTGGACTTAAAAAAAATTTCTTGCCCCTGCTTCAGACAAATAAAATCTTGTTAGTTTGAAAATGTGGTGGTTAGTTTGTGGCATCATTGCTGAGTGTCTGCTTCTGCCATTTCCATGCTTCATTCCGATTAGCTGCTTCGGACTAGCAAGGAGTTGTTTGACCTTTTGATTGGAATTAGACCACAAAACCTCTTACACTCACTTGTTGCATTGTGTTTTCATTCTGAAAGCTTTTGAGTCCTTGCATTTTATCAAAATTCAAGATTCAATTGATTGCCTGAACCCTGGTTATCACCATACTTCTTACTCTAAATTATGTCAATTGTGATGTGCATGGACGAACTCCGCTTTGTGCATTGGAAAGCTGGTGGCAAATTTTAAAGTCATTTCTCACTTGTTCTGACCAAACAAACTCAAGAAGGGACTCAACAAAACGAGAGGAACAAAATAAGGGACAAGGGAAATAGAAGATACTTAACATGAAAATTACGAAGTAGAAACTTATCAGATGTGGATACCAACTTTAATGACCATAACATGCACCTTTGGACTAAGTGGCCTAATCTCTCAAGCAAGTATAATATTCACCTCTTGTTGTACCTCTTCGCTGTGAAACTGGGCTTCAGCGCTTCAATTGTCCCATTTGACCCATAATCCTCTGCCGACTTGTAGTGCCCTGAAGGGTTTTCACCATCAAGCCTCTCTCATTTCTCTCTTTTTCTCAACTCACCATCGCCTTACGGTGCCCCTGAGGGTTTTGACTGATAAGACTCTCTCATTTTATCATTTTATCTCATTTTTCTAAGAACGAAGGTATTACCCATGATGCAGGGAGATCATACTTTCACCAACACTTGATATGGCATCCTCAATGATTGGTCGGAAGGTCTTTCTTTGGACCGTAATGTAGGCTTTTGGACTGGGTTAGAAAGAAAGGGTAGCATGAAGGCTCAAAATAATTCAAGATGAAAGGGTTCAAAATTACAACTTTTGGAATCAGGTCCTTTGGCAAAATTAAAACTTCTGCCCCAGTTTCATGAAGTTTGGGGAATTTTTTTTGATTTTTTTCTTTGATGGGATTTCTTAGAACATCTACCCCAGTATTGATTTCGAGGGATTATGAAATATTTTATTTGGTATGACCGAACCGTAAGGTTGCCTACGTATCTTGTGGTGACAAGAATCAGGTCGAACGTAGTTCAAAAGACTAATTTTTGTTACTATTTCTTTTTCTCTTTCTTTTTCTTCCTTTTTTTGTCTTTTTTTTCTTTTTCTCTTTTCCTTTTTTTTCTTCTTCTTTATCTTTTTTTCTTTTAATTTTCAAGGTCCTGACTCTATTTCTGATTCCAAAAGAGGGGTACGAAACAAAAATTAGGGCTCAAAATGGGTAGCAAAGGATAAAAGTATTTGGGTAGTAGAATAAAAAGCCTCCGTCATACCAAACTTTGAGAATGGCAAGTACAAGTGTGCAATTGAAGATAAACAAAGAAATCATGCACAGTATCTATTGATGGCATCATCACAAACAAAAAGTGCCGACAGGCAATACATTTGTCCCAATGAATGATCCTTGCCAATTCAGAGCAAACTTGATTCAACCTTATATTGATGTGGAAGAATGCATTTCAACACTGACACATTTACCTCAAACTGCTTGAGAAACATTTCCTTGTTGTATGCTCTTATCAAACTCTTGATTTCCAGACTTACTGCCTCGGTTTCACTCAATTCAAGCTTTAGTTTATCTCAGAATGTGTGAATCTTTACTTATTTACTCAAATGCCTCTTTTCTCATGTTCAAAACTGTGCCATCGCTTCATGATCAGACTAGCTTTCAAGATTAGGCTGAGAATTATGCGTGCATGTCATGTCACTTGAGTTAGGATGAAGAGAACTACAAGAGAAAAAGTAAACTAAATAAAAACTGACCAAAACTAATAGAAAACATGAGAATGCATCAGACAGATGGTGAAAAGGGTTTGAACAAAACAAGCAAAACAGACATGGGTTGCAACCCTGGAACAATCCTAAAGAACATTAGACAAGTTACTACAACTAAACAAACTAGACAAAATGAGAAGAAGAAGAGTTTGAGCCACAAGATAATATCCGGATTACAACCCTGAGATAACCCGGACAAGCAGAAATGACAATAAAATGAACCACCAAAACTCCTCCCGGCCAACCAAGAAAGGAGTGTCTTTCCAATTACCAAGCTCAACATATTAGCCACTAGATTGCACATCAAAATTACCGAGACCTTCACCAATTTCAATATCATTAACTTCAGTCAGCAACTTCCCCAGAGGACTTTCATATTCCATGTCACCATGCATTTTTCCCACAAAGCTTGCATCATCATGTGCGGGTAAAGAATTCTGTGCAATGTTTGGGTATCTGGAGCTGGAAATGCGTTTGTTTGACTGGTGGAGCATGGAAAGTTTGGGAGGAAGCACCAGGGTAATTGTGGTAAGAGGTGAAGCCTGGTGCATGTTGTGGGGAAAGATCAACAGTAGTAGGAACCTGGACTTGTGATAGTGGTAGAATGAAGGCCTGATTTTCTTAATCCAGGCATGATAGATTTCTGCAATCTGTTGTTTCAACCTTTGGACATCATCTTTCAATTCAGAGTCCAACTCCAACCTCCCTCGATGGGTTAACAACTCTTGTGTCCAAATCTTTGCTAGCCATGGGTACCTTGCCCTTTGACCTTGTGTTGTACAAATGAATCGCTGAAGTGCCACAAACTAACCATCCTCTGTTATGGCAACAATGAAAGTAACAAAGAAGAGCAAAACAAAGCCAACACATTAGCGTTAGAGCATTTATCATATAAAAATATCACATTGCGTGCAATGCCCTAGCAACAATTAATAGTTCTGGAATGGCTTCGAGGGTCAAAAGATCATTTGGCATCATCCCAATTTTGTTCACTTCAACCTTCTTTTTCTTTCTTTTCCAGCACTTCTTGGATTGTCCCTTTTCCTTCCCCTCATTTTCTTTTAATTTCTCACTCTTTTATTTCCTCTCATTTCTCACATCCACAATTCATTCTCTTTTTTTTTTTAGTTTTCAGAAAAAATGACTCCATCGAACCCTATGTAGGTTGCCTACTGTAACGACCCGGCCCGTCGTTACGGGAAATTACCACCCCGTCATGTTGCTATTACATGTTTTATGCTTTTATATCAGTGTTAGAGCCTATCGGGTGAGTTAGGAGTGAATTGAATTGAAAATGAAGCAAACAGCATGTTTGAAGGAAGTTTGAATATGGAAAGTCAACCTAGAGTTGACTATCGAGTTAGAGTGCTCGGAATCAGATTCTGATGATTCGACTAGTTTCTGGGGATCATTTATGACTTAGGAGAGCAATCGGAATTGAATTTGGAGGTCCGGTGTAGTTTTAGGCTTGAATTGGCTAAGGTTGAATTTTGGCGAAAACCGAACGGTAGGTGAGATTTTGATCCGGGAGTCGGAATGGAATTCCGACAGTTGCAGTAGCTCCGCTAGGTGATTTTGGATGTGCCTGCAAAATTTCAGGTCATTCGGATGTCATTTGGTCGGGTTTTTGATGGAATGTGTAATTTGGAAGTTTTGGAGAAACTTAGGCTTGAATTCGTGTGTAATTGGTGATTTTGATGTTTAGGATGGTGTTTTTATGATTGGAACAAATTCGTATCGTGTTTTGGAGTATGTTGGTGGTTTTCGTTGGGGTCCCGGGGTCCTCGGGAGGATTTCGGACCATCAATCGGGCATTTTGAACTTGGAAAAGGCCTGCTGTAAATTGCAGGTTACTGCCCAGGCATTTAGCCTTCGCGTTCGCGTGGCATGGGCCGCGTTCACGAAGGCCAGGCAGATCAAAACGTCGTGTTCGCGATAAGGGGTGTTGCGTTCGCGTAGGCAAGGTAAGGTAAAGCTTCGCGTTCGCGTGACTGGGAGTCGCGATTGCGTAGAAGGAAAGGGGAGAGCTTCGCGTTCGCGTGGGAGTGTACGCATTCGCGTAGAAGAAGAACCCAGCGGCTGGGAGATTCTACATCGCGAACGCGTGGTGGAGCATCGCGTTCGCGAAGGGTAAACTGGAGCTGAGTATCGCGAACGCGTGAAGACCATCGCGAACGCGTAGAACAAATTGGTCTGGCAGTGAAATTAAAATCACAGAACAGAGGGCTCACGGGTTCATATACCCAAAACATAATTTTTGAGCCCTAGAGAGAAGAAATCACGGGAAAACGCTGGGAAATCATCGGGTATTCATCGGAGGTAAGTTTCTTGACTCAAAAACATCATTTTATGGTAGAATTAACATCAATCTTCATGAATTTGGGTAGAAATTATGAAGGATTGTGGCCTAGATATCGAAAACGAAAATTTGGGTTTTGAAAGGTCAATCGAACTCCGATTTTAGTAAATTTTATATGTAAGGACTCGTGGCGAGACGAGGGTTCTGGAAATATGAGTTTCGAGATTTTTTGAGATGTGGGCCCGGGGCTCGGGTTTTGCCAATTTCGTGATTTTTGATATTTTTCGAGTTCTTTCGATCGGGTTATGTTCCATTAGCCTATTTTGATATATTTGTGCTGATTTGTGCTAGTTTTGACGTGCGTGGATGCCGGTTCGAGGAGCTAAGGCGTCGCGGGCATGAGCTTTCGTCGGTTCGAGGTGGGTAATACTTGTAAATGATGTCCCGAGGGTTAGTAAACCCCGGACTTGCACATCTTAGTGCTGTGTCGAGGTGACTTGCACGCCGGATAACGGGCATGGGGTAGAGCACCATTGGGGATTGTGACTTGGTCCATCCCGCGTAATAAATAATAACACCTAATTGTTGAAGTGAATTGGACTAATTATCATGTTTGGGCTTCGTGCCAATTATTTGAGTCCTTCAAGGATTGGTATCACTGTTTTGATAACACTATGCACATTTTATTCTAAATTTAAGTTTTAAAATGGTATTTTTGCTATTCAGCATTTTTATAAGGTTATTAAAAACTTGAACAAGGTCTTAATAATATTTTAGTTGTGAGCTAATGTGATATTGTTGCCTGTAGGGCTTTCTTGATTATTTGTTAGACTGATTGGGCCGAGAGCCATATGTTAGGGCATGACATTTCATGCGAGCATATGCATACACATGCATGGATCGGACTGCACGCCACAGTGGTATACGGATCGGGCTGCGCGCCGCAGCAGGTGTGATATTAATATTGTGCTTGGGCTGTAGGAGCCCCTCCGGAGTCCGAACCCCCACAGTGAGCACGGGTACCCAAATTGGATCGGGCTACACGCCGTAGCGGTCATATGCAATGCATGGCCTACATACATTGGTTTACGTGTACTACGTGGCATAACATTCAGTACTCATACATTACTGGCACACATGCATTAGTTGCCTTATTGACCAGATCTCCTGGTGTAAATTGATCAGGAGTGCTGAGCCCGAAGGGCTGATTTGAGTGCGGACTTGCATCGCTTGAGATTGTATCCAGGTATTGGTATATTATTATGAAAGAAAGTAGCTAAAATTGAGTTTTCTAAATAATCTACTCACATATGCTTGAAAGGAATAAAAAGATAGTTATGTATTGTGTAGCATGAGATAGTGCCTATCGTGGTTTTCTTCCCTTCAACATTATTTACTTTTATTACTGCTGAGTTGGAAGTACTCACACCCGACTCCCTGCACCTTGTGTGCAGATTCAGGTACATCACAGAAGGGCTGATTCTATTGCGGCTCGGGAGTGCTTTTGGACGGTCGAGGTAGCTGCCAGCGTTCGCAGGACCTGATTCTCCAGTTTGTCTGTATTTTTGTTCTGATCATCCCACACTTGTGCACAGTTATATTCACTATTTACACTTTGTATATTCTGTAGAGGCTCATGACTCTTGACCCTTCGGTCTATGGGAGTTGGTATGCGTTGGGACTTGGTTTCCCTGTTTCGATATATCCATCACTGTTATGTTACAATTGTTATGCTTAAATTGGATAAAGTGAGCTTGTGGCTCCGTGGTTATTGTTGATTGGTCGGGCTGGCCTAGCAGTGTGTTGGGCGCCATCACGACCGGATTTGGGGTCGTGACAAGTTGGTATCAGAGCCTAGGTTTACTAGGCCTCATGAGTCTTGAGCCGGTTGGTAGAGTCTTGTGGATCGGTACGGGGACGCCTGTACTTATCCTTGGGAGGCTGCGAGCCTTTAGGAAACACTTCACATTTCTTGGAATTCTTATCGTGCGCACTTGATTCAGCTTGAGATATAATTTTTGAAATTCCTTCCACACGTCCGTGTACGCTTCGAGCGCTCAGTAATATAATTGCCTTGAGGCTTGTGATTCCCCGATCGAGGGGCGAGATATAATCTCTGTGAATTCATGTTGAGCCAGTCGGGAGGACTTGAGGCCAGATCTTTGTCTATGGCTCGAGCACCAAGGTACTAATTTCGCGAGTCGGTATTATGAAGTTCATACGATCGGTATTGATCTTTATTGTGAAAATGGCAGTTTGATAATGGGAGAGCTATAAGGTATTCAGTTGTTGTTGTGATTTGATATGTAGCCCTAGTTATGGGCGTGAGAAATATGTTCATTGCCTCTTAGCGGAAATGTAAAGTGCACTATGTGTGGTAGTATGAGTTTAGACTCAAGAAAATTGAATTGGTTGTGCTATGAGTATTGCGGTGAAAAGGTATTTCACATATGTTATGATTCGAGCAGGTGCAGCGCATGTCCATGTATCAATTTTGATAATATAACTTGTATAGTGTTGAGATTAATGTTGTTGATATACATTGCGATGTCTTGTTGAGTTATGGATGTATTGTTAGAATGGTTTGGTGATTCTTTGGTAGGTGGATGGGCCAAATTACAAAAGAAACTCTGCCGAAAATTTTAGAAAATTTGGGACTTAGAAAGATTTCTGTCACCTAAAGAGAGTGGGCTTATTGGTGGTGCATGTATATGTGCAAGAATTGCAGAAGAGCTAAGGTCTCTGATGATTCGAGTCTCTGTCAAGGCTTGTAAATGACTTGAGTTTAATCTCATATTAACATTTCAGCATCACTTGAGTAATAATGATATGAGTGGTTGAAAGTGCTTTGATGTATGACTCCGAGCTAAGTTGGGGAGGTTGTTATTGATTAACTGATTGCACTGTCGTGTGTTGTGTTGGCTCTGTCTCTAGGTATGTTTGGGAAATTTTGATAAAGGTTATGGTGCTTCGTAGATGTGAAGAAATACTAGGATGTTTTGAACTGATGTTGATAATGAATGTTCGGTGTATAGAAAGTTAAGATAGCTAATTGTGTTTGTATGTAATCATGATCTGCATTGTCAGAGTTCTAACAAGGCACGAGTGGTCCTACTCAATAGGACAGTTGAATTACAACTGAATAAGGGTGAATGATGTCCGAGAATGGTTTTGCAGTGTTCAAGATTTTGCTTGTAACAGTCAGGTGCCTTAAGATTTGTGTATGTGGCTAAAAATGGCGGTTTCTTTAGAGAAGATCAAGGCTTGTGTTATATCATGTGAATGATGGGATTCTAGGTATCCGTAAGGGGAAGTAATGATAACAATTTAAAAATCGCGGAAAGTTCATCAAAATAAAGTGTGGTAGGATGTGATCCTTCTGGGAAATATTGAGAGAGTATTCAGTGACCTATATGTCTTAGACCGTGTGGTCTTATGTACGAGTCTCGTGTGGAATGAGTTGATGTGTTATGGTGCTACAATAATGGCTAACATTAAATTATGTGAATGATGAGATTCTATGTAATCCGTATTGGAAGGTAATGATAACGAATTCAAATCGCAAGAGGTTCTTCAAAATAAAGTATTGTAGGATGTGATCCTTCTGGGAAATATTGAGAGAGTATTCAGTGGCCTATATGTCTTAGACCGTGTGGTCTTATGTACGAGTCTCGTGTGGAATGAGTTGATGTGTTATGGTGCTACAGTAATGGCTAATATTAAATCAAAGATGAATCATAAAGGAAACTGGGTAAATGGAACAACTTGTTAATAAACCGAAGCGGTATGATAAAGAATACGACTAATTCCTGGTATGTGGTTGAAGTAATGAGTCTTGCAGATATTGTGCAATAAAGCTTTTGAGTGCCGGCAGTCGTGTAACCCGATATGGGTATAATATGGGTATAAGGACTCAGTCCTGGCAGTTAAACTTATGCAACGAATGGGAAGAAATAGTTTGTGATGTGTTTTATCATGGTTTGAAAATGAGTATACTCCTGTCAGTATGCGAAGCGTGGAATGTGTAATGAGTTTTCTTCTATAAGGGATCACGAAAGTCCTTGACTAGTGGAGTGCGCCGATGTTGAGGCGGAGGAAAGGGATATGAATTTCCATGTTGTCTTAGTGTAATATGGTATACACGATGTGTTATGGAAAGTTGATAATGGTATATTCTAGGTTTTGAGATCAGTTCATAATATATGGGAAGTCAATAAAATTATTGAGCAGCGCGGACAACTGCAGGTGAATTTAAGAATCGATCTTTCTGATAATTTAAGAAAATGGTACTGCTATTCTATTAACTTGGCAGGGAATATGATCCATAAAGGACAAGGTAATGTAAACTGATAATATCTAATGGCATGGTGGTATTCTCTTGTTGGATCGACTGTAATAATTGAGTCGTTGATGGCATAGTGAAATTCTTGGATGGCTTTCATGGAACGAATGGGCACTTGATGTGCGTTATGTATTCGTACGGTGGAGTGTGGAACCAGGTATAGCGATTCATGTGTTATATATGTGTTGGAGACTAGAAGTTCTCGTAATCCGCCTATGCAGTGGTTGTATATCGCGTGTATCGGCACCATTTTGTGATTATTGGAAATCGGAAGCCCTAGAGGCTCTCTCTTGACTGGATAGACGAATTCAGATTATGATACTTGATTACTGACTGGTTGACATAAGTCAGGTCGTCTAGACAAATGTGATATGGACTATGTAAGAAAATGGCACAAACTGCGTAGCAGATAGCATCAGAGTATGCTCCAACAGAGTAGTTGTACACATGACCAGCGGACGGCTGGTAGGCATTGCTTTGTCAGTTGGACCTTAGTGGCGGATGTCGGTGTAGAGGTATCTACCATTGATTCAGTTCCAGTATTGAGAAACGTTGTCAGGATGCGTTTCATGTGGCCGAGCATGAGGCTATATATATATATGTTTATGATGAGAAACTTGACTCGACGCGTATTTATTTGGCGAGGGTTACTTGGATCGGGTGGCACGCCGCCACAGGTATGGTATCTAGATCGGGTGGCACGCCGCCACGGGTATGTCATTGGAGCGGGTTGCACGCCGCAACAGAATATTGTGAAAATATAGTTAGTTATATGCTACTGGGTATACAATACTTCCCCACTTCTGAGGAAAAGTCCGTTTTGAGTATCGCTTAGAAAATGGCACGTCGGTTGTGTCCTTTAAGTATTTGATAGCATACGTTAATTGTTTCACCGTGGGTGAGGTTGATTGCTTGGGTTCAAGACCTAGATATGTGCGTGGCTAACCGTTTTAAGCTTAGTGGCTTGAGGTGCTTCATGAGTAATAACGTTGGGATAGAATCATGAATCGTGGCAAGGCCACGTGATGTTATGACCTCTCGAGGAGGATTCAGGTACTCTATTTCTATAATGCGAGACGCGATCTCAGTTCTATATTATGATGGCACAGAGGAATTGAATTGCAGCTCTTTTGCTGGAGACAATTGTCATGATTTGAGCTGTCGTGATTCGAGTGTGTTTAGACGTTTCTATTGGAGCCTATGTTGTGCTCGTCGTGGCTTAGGTCGGTGTTGAGGTGTCAAATCACCAGTGCGGTGTGTTATGATCGAAATGAGCGTTGGAGCCAATAGTGAGTGTGAGTATATGTGATTTCAGCTGGTTAGAAAGGTAATACCGAGATTTGGGTCCGAAATCTGTTGTGGTATCAGGTTAAAAGTGAAATGGATTCATGAATGGTTGACCTGAGAGATGGGTTCGATATATCGCGTGTTCGGTTGCTGTGGGCATGATATGAAGGCGTTGGAACAAGACTCTATCTAATGAAGAGGGTTTTTAAGTTGGTATTTGGTTATCATGGGAAATTGTGTGATTAGAGACTATTGTCTCGAGTGATTGGGTTGTTTGATACATCATATGATCTCACCCGGAGTGGTGAGTATGGGTTATTGCAATGGATTCTATTGTATCCTGAGTATAGGCATGGGATTAACAATTGGTATATGATTTCAAAAAGTGCAATGTGATTTATGGTTCAGATGGTTTGTGAGATTTCAGCTATATGGTGTTTTCGGACTTATGAGAGATAGGGTGACGTGTGATCGCCCGAATATATGCTTGGTAAGGTCATTCAGCTATTGGGTTGCTTCTAGTACAACTCTGAGTCCGCTCGAGGACGAGCATTTGTTTAAGTTGGGGAGAATGTAACGACCCGGCCCGTCGTTATGAGAAATTACCACCCCGTCATGTTGCAATTACATGTTTTATGCTTTTATATCAGTGTTAGAGCCTATCGGGTGAGTTAGGAGTGAATTGAATTGAAAATGAAGCAAATAGCATGTTTGAAGGAAGTTTGAATATGGAAAGTCAACCTAGAGTTGACTATCGAGTTAGAGTGCTCGGAATCAGATTCTAATGATTCGACTAGTTTCGGGGGATCATTTATGACTTAGGAGAGCAATCGGAATTGAATTTGGAGGTCCGGTGTAGTTTTAGGCTTGAATTGGCTAAGGTTGAATTTTGACGAAATCCAAACGGTAGGTGAGATTTTGATCCGGGAGTCGGAATGGAATTCCGACAGTTGCAGTAGCTCCGTTAGGTGATTTTGGATGTGCCTGCAAAATTTCAGGTCATTCGGACGTCATTTGGTCGGGTTTTTGATGGAATGTGTAATTTGGAAGTTTTTAAGAAACTTAGGCTTGAATCCGTGTCTAATTGGTGATTTTGATGTTTAGGATGGTGTTTTTATGATTGGAACAAATTCGTATCGTGTTTTGGAGTATGTTGGTGGTTTTCGTTGGGGTCCCGGGGGCCTCGGGAGGATTTCGGACCATCAATCGGGCATTTTGTACTTGGAAAAGGCCTACTGTAAATTGCAGGTTACTGCCCAGGCATTTAGCCTTCGCGTTCGCGTGGCATGGGCCGCATTCGCGAAGGCCAGGCGGATCAAAGCATCGCGTTCGCGATAAGGGGTGTCACGTTCGCGTAGGCAAGGTAAGGTGAAGCTTCGCGTTCGCGTGACTGGGAGTCGCGATCGCGTAGAAGGAAAGGGGAGAGCTTCGCGTTCGCGTGGGAGTGTATGCGTTCGCGTAGAAGAAGAACCCGGCGGCTGGGAGATTGTACATCGCGAACGCGTGGTGGAGCGTCGCGTTCGCGAAGGGTAAACTGGAGCTGAGTATCGCGAACGCGTGAAGACCATCGCGAACGCGTAGAACAAATTGGTCTGGCAGTGAAATTAAAATCACAGAACAGAGGGCTCACGGGTTCATATACCCAAAACATAATTTTTGAGCCCTAGAGAGAAGAAATCACGGGAAAACACTGGGAAATCATCGGTTATTCATCGGCGGTAAGTTTCTTGACTCAAAAACATCATTTTATGGTAGAATTAACATCAATCTTCATGAATTTGGGTAGAAATTATTAAGGATTGTGGCCTAGATATTGAAAACGAAAATTTGGGTTTTGAAAGGCCAATCGAACTCCGATTTTTGTAAATTTTATATGTACGGACTCGCGGCGAGACGAGGGTTCTGGAAATATGAGTTTCGAGATTTTTCGAGATGTTGGCCCGGGGCTCGGGTTTTGCCAATTTCATGATTTTTGATATTTTTCGAGTTCTTTCGATTGGGTTATGTTCCATTAGCCTATTTTGATATATTTGTGCTGATTTGTGCTAGTTTTGACGTGCGTGGATGCCGGTTCGAGGAGCTAAGGCGTCGCGGGCATGAGCTTTCGTCGGTTCGAGGTGAGTAATACTTGTAAATGATGTCCTGAGGGTTAGTAAACCCCGGACTTGCACATCTTAGTGCTGTGTCGAGGTGACTTGCACGCCGGATAACGGGCGTGGGGTAGAGCACCATTGGGGATTATGACTTGGTCCGTCCCGCGTAATAAATAATAACACCTAATTGTTGAAATGAATTGGACTAATTATCATGTTTGGGCTTCGTGCCAATTATTTGAGTCCTTCAAGGATTGGTATCACTGTTTTGATAACACTATGCACATTTTATTCTAAATTTAAGTTTTAAAATGGTATTTTTGCTATTCAGCATTTTTATAAGGTTATTAAAAACTTGAACAAGGTCTTAATAATATTTTAGTTGTGAGCTAATGTGATATTGTTGCCTGTAGGGCTTTCTTGATTATTTGTTAGACTGATTGGGCCGAGGGCCATATGTTAGGGCATGACATTTCATGTGAGCATATGCATACACATGCATGGATCGGACTGCACGCCGCAGTGGTATACGGATCGGGCTGCGCGCCGCAACAGGTGTGATATTAATATTGTGCTTGGGCTGTAGGAGCCCCTCCGGAAGTCTGAACCCCCATAGTGAGCACGGGTACCCAAATTGGATCGGGCTACACGCCGTAGCGGTCATATGCATTGCATGACATACATACATTGGTTTACGTGTACTACGTGGCATACCATTCAGTACTCATACATTACTGGCACACATGCATTAGTTGCCTTATTGACCAGATCTCCCGGTGTAAATTGATAAGGAGTGCTGAGCCCGAGGGGCTGA
Organism: Nicotiana noctiflora; assembly: GCA_032618575.1. NCBI lineage: Eukaryota > Viridiplantae > Streptophyta > Magnoliopsida > Solanales > Solanaceae > Nicotiana > Nicotiana noctiflora. The sequence goes on along the minus strand of JASVEL010003667.1, from coordinate 58,685 downwards.
TTTGAGTGCGGACTTGCACTGCTTGAGATTGTATCCAGGTATTGGTATATTATTATGAAAGAAAGTAGCTAAAATTGAGTTTTCTAAATAATCTACTCACATATGCTTGAAAGGAATAAAAAGATAGTTCTGTATTGTGTAGCATGAGATAGTGCCTATCGTGGTTTTCTTCCCTTCAGCATTATTTACTTTTATTACTGCCGAGTTGGAAGTACTCACACCCGACTCCCTGCACCTTGTGTGCAGATTCAGGTACATCACAGCAGGGCTGATCCTATTGCGGCTAGGGAGTGCTTTTGGACAGTCGAGGTAGCTGCCAGCGTTCGCAGGACCCGATTCTCCAGTTTGTCTGTATTTTTGTTCTGATCATCCCACACTTGTGCACAGTTATATTCACTATTTACACTTTGTATATTCTTTAGAGGCTCATGACTCTTGACCCTTCGGTCTATGGGAGTTGGTATGCGTTGGGACTTGGTTTCCCTGTTTCGATATATCCATCACTGTTATGTTACAATTGTTATGCTTAAATTGGATAAAGTGAGCTTGTGGCTCCGTGGTTATTGTTGATTGGTCGGGCTGGCCTAGCAGTGTGCTGGGCGCCATCACGACCGGATTCGGGGTCGTGACACCTACGTATCATGCCCCTCATGAATCAGATCAAGCGTAGTTCTTGAAAAGTAATGGATAAAATAAAATAAGAATAAAATATTTTTGGATTTTCATTTATAACAATAATTTCTTTTTTTTTTGTTCTGCAAATACAAAACAAAAAGTACTATAATAAAAGACTCGACAATCTTAACTAGACTGACAGACTCGATATGGCTTTACAAGACTAAAAATTAACAGACAACATAAGATAGACTAAAAAAAAGATAAAAAGTTCCCCCTAGCAGCTCGTGTGCAATAGTCTTGACTAAAATCATAAGGTATTTATCATGCTCAAACTCTAGATAATTACTCCATACCTGAATGAAAAAAATAAGATTAAATAGAGTTAGTGACTCAAGACACATGCAAGAAAAAATTGGGCTATTTTTGAAAATTAATGTAACGACCCGGCCCGTCGTTACGGGAATTACCACCCCATTACCTTGCATTTACATATCTTATGCTTTTATACCAGTATTAGAGTATATCGGGTGAGTTAGGAGTGATTTGGATTGAAAATGAAGCAAATAGTATGTTCGAAGGAAGCTTGAATATGGGAAGTCAACCAAGAGTTGACTATTGAGTTAGAGTGCTCGGAACTAGATTCTGATGATTCGACTAGTTCCGAGGGGATCATTTATGACTTAGGAGAGCAATCGAAATTGAATTCGGAGGTCCGATGTAGTTTTAGGCTTGAATTGGCGAAGGTTGAATTTTGGCGAAAACCGGATGGTAGGTGATATTTTGATCCGGGGGTCGGAATGAAATTCCAACAATTTCTTTAGCTTCGTTATGTGATTTTGGATATGTCTGCAAATCTTTAGGTCATTCGGACATCGTTTGATCGGGTTTTGGATTGAATGTTAGTTTTGATAGTTTTGAAGAAACTTAGGCTTGAATTCGTGTGTAAATGGTGATTTTGATGTTTAGTATGGTGTTTTTATGATTGGAACAAGTTCGTATCGTGTTTTGGAGTATGTTGGTGGTTTTCGTTGGGGTCTCGGGATGAATCCGGGGGTCCAAACGGACCATTTTTGGAAAAATGAGAAGGCTGGTTGCTGTCATAAATGCAGCAGGATTTTGCTCTCCGCGATCGCGGGGAAGGGGACGCGATCGCGTAGGGTTAGGGGCTAGACCAATGCGATCGCAGGAGCACCAGTCGCGATCGCGTAGAGTTAACCGGGTGGCCATCGCGATCGTATGACATCTACGCGATCGCGTAGGAGAGAATTGGGGTCCAGGGAATTTGTGCTACGCGATCGCAGGAAGAGAGACGCGATCGCGTGAGTCCGGATTTTTGAACATCACGATCGCGTGAGGCGAGTCACGATCGCGTAGAGCAAACAGCTCTGGCAGTGAATTAAATCACAAAATAGAGGGGTCACGGGTTTACACCTCCAAAACACAATTTTGAGCCCTATAGTGAAGAAAACTCGAGGAAATCACTGGGAAATCATCGGGTATTCATCGGAGGTAAGATTCTTGACGCAAAAACATCATTTTATGGTAGAATTAACATCAATCTTCATGAAATTGGGTTGAAATCTTGAAGAAATGTGGCCTAGATATTGAAAACGGGATTTTGAGTTTTGGGAGGCCATAACTCCGATTTTGATAAATTTTATATGCACGGACTCGTGGCGAGATGAGGGTCGCGTTGGTACTAATTTCGGAATTTTCCGAGCAGTAGGCCCGGGGTCGGGTTTTCCCAACTTAGTGTATTTATGAGAATTTCTTGTAAATTGAAATGGGTTATGATTCTTTGACCCGTATTTGACATAATTTTAGTGGTTTGACTAGATTCTACGCACGAGGGAGCTAAATTCAAAGGAAAAGGCATCGCGGGCGAGTCTACGACCGGCTAAAAGTGAGTAGTTTGTGTATATGGTAGCCTGAGGGTTCGAAACCCCGGCTTAGCACATTGTGACGCTAGTAGGGCGTGACTCGCACACCGTGGCAGGTGCGGGATTGATTGTGACTGGGGATTGAGACTTGGTCCATCCCGGAAATGAATAATATGTTATTAGTGTTGGAAATACACTGTATTTGATATATTTGTGGGCTGTAAGCCTTGTTTGGGGCCTTGTGCCGACCTGTAGTGTCCTTAGAGGACAATATTTATGTGATAGCTATATTTTCTTAAATCACTGATCTCAGTCCTGGAAATTGAAATCACATTATTGATATGCTAAGTCACCGGCTTTTGCAAATTTAATAAAGTTAAAGTATTTTTCATAAATTATGAACCGGAAACTGGAATTAAGAAAAATGAACTGTTTTGTGACTTATTTGCTTATTGTGGACTGAGCATGGATCGGGCTGCACGCCGCAGTGGTTGATATGAGGATCGGGCTGCACGCCGCAGCAGTATTGCGCTTGGGCTGTAGGAGCCCCTCCGGAGTCTGTACACACCCCCACTGAGCGCCGTCGATGTTAAATTGGATCGGGCTACACGCCGTAGCGGTTATATGTTTTGCATTGCATCTTTATTTTGTTGAATTACTATGTGGTAGATGTATTGTGCTGTTGATGCTAGTTCGTAGGAGGAATCGAACCGTAGTTTAGCTTCATTATGTGGTATTCTGTGGATTTCTTATTTTCAGCTACTTGTATATATTTATTACTCACTGAGTACTTAGTACTCACCCCTACTCCCTGCACCTTTTGTGTGCAGACTCAGGTACTCAGGAGCAGTAGACAGGCATTTCCCGCGTTTGCAGTGTCATATCGAGTTGCTGAGGTAGCTGCCTACGTTCGCAGAACCTAGCTTCTCCTCTCCTTTCCAGTTGTTATTTTGTATTTTGTATTCAGATTTGAGTATTTCTATACAGTACTCTCTATTCTCGTTGAGTTTTGTTAGAGGCTCTAGACTTGTGACTCCGGATCTTTGGGAGTGTCAGTATTTTGTTCATTATTATTATTATTGGAGTTCTTAAACTCATATATTTTTCTTGGGTTGTCCATTTGGGACTGGTATTCGATGTAATCAGAAATTGTTGGTCTGGCTGGCCTAGCTTGATTGTTGGGCGCCATCACGACCGGATTTGGGTCGTGACAAGTTGGTATCAGAGCCTAGGTTATTAGGACTCGCGAGTCATGAGCCGGTTTAGTAGGCTTTCGCGGATCGGTACGTAGACGTCCGTATCTATCCTCGGAGGGCTACAGAAACTTTAAGAAAAACCTCATTTTCTTGGATTCATATCGTGCGATTTGTGTTATCATGAAATTAAATCTTTCCATATTCTATTCCCTCGCAGATGGCGAGAACACGTGCTAGTGGACGTGGCGGACGACCACCATTGGCACCTAGAGGCCGTGGTCGTGGTAGAGGTAGGGTAGCAGTACCAGCACCTGCTGATCCACCAGCTGACCAGACTCAGGGTCAGATTCCTGCACCAGTGGCCCAGGCTCAAGACCAGATTCCAGCGGCAGACGCTCCGGCAACTCAGGTTCAGGCACCGACAGTGCCCATTGTCATACCAGGTCTTCAGGAGACCTTGGCTCAGATCTTATCGGTGTGCACGAGCTTGGCACAGGTAGTTGCAGCTACTGCTGCAGTATCTTCTTCACAGGCAGGGGGAGGAAATCAGTCCCCTATGGCTCACACACCCGAGCCAGTCCAGCCAGTTGCGCCCGTTGCACCAGCTCCTGCTTATATGGTTCCAGCTATGCCCGACGATGAGCAGCGTCATTTGGAGAGATTTGAGAGGCTACGGCCTCCGACATTCAGTGGTGCTGAGGGCGAGGACGCCCAGGGTTTTCTTGACAGATGCCAGCGCATGCTTTGCACCGCGGGTATTCTAGAGTCCAGCGGTGTTTCATTCACCACTTTTCAGTTCACAGGTGCAACATTTCAGTGGTGGGAGGATTTCGAGAGGCGTAGGCCCGCTGGGGCAGTGCCCCTCACTTGGCAGCAGTTCTCTATGGTATTTTTGGAGAAGTACGTGCCTTAGTCTCAAAGAGAGGAGCTGCGACGTCAGCTTGAATGGCTGAAGCAGGGAGATATGACGGTTAATCAGTATGAGATGAGATTCACACAGCTGGCCCGTCATGCCACGTGGATGGTTCCTACGGACAGAGAGAGGATTCGGAGATTTATTGATGGCCTTATTTATCCCATCCGCATATTGATGACCAGGGAGAGAGCTTCAGTAGTTACCTTTGAGGAGGTGATTGATTCTGCCCGCCACATTGAGACAGATCGCCGCAGAAAGCGGGAGGAGAGAGAGGCTAAGAGGCCTCGTGGTACTGGCAGCTATAGTGGTGCTCCGTCTAGGGGCCAACCTTAGCATAGCAGTGGTCGTTCTTTCAGGTCTCATCAGTCTGGACGTGCAGAGTCCAGTGGGGTTTCATCAGATCGCGGTCGTCAGGGCCATCACGGTTATCAGGGTCAGCAGAGCCGTCAGCAGAGACAGCCTGCACTGAGTGCTCTTCCAGCTCATAGCTCTGCTCCTGCTTCCTCAGCACAGGGTTCATATGTAGCGAGGGGTCCTCAGCAGACCTTTCTTCCATCTTCAGGCCGTTGTTTTGAGTGCGGTGATTTGGGCCATATCATGAGATAGTGTCCTCAGTGGCTTCGTAAGCGGTCTCAGCAGAGGGATCGGCCCTCGTCTTCTACTCCTATTTCTTCAGCGCCAGCACAGTCTGCTAGGACTGGTGGCCAGGTATCCAGAGGTCGCCCTAGGGGCGAGGATCGTACTGGTGGAGGCCAGGCTCGTTTCTATGCTCTTCCGGATAGGAAGGATGCTAGTGCTTCGGATGCGGTCATTTCAGGTATTATCTCAGTCTGCCACAGGGATGCTTCTGTCTTATTTGATCCCGGATCCACCTATTCTTATGTTTCTACTTATTTTGCACATCACTTGGGTATGACCCGTGGTATTCTTTCTTTGCCCGTACATGCGTCTAGCCCATTGGGGGATACTGTTATTGTGGATCAGGTATACCGATCCTGTCATATTACTATTGGGGGTCTAGAGACCCGAGTTGATCTATTACTACTGGGCATGGTAGATTTCGATGTGATTCTAGGCATGGATTGGCTATCTCCTTACGATGCGATTCTGGACTGTCATGCCAAGATAGTCACACTAGCTATTCCAGGTAATCCGAAGATCGAGTGGCGTGGCTTGACTGATTATGTGTCTGACAGGGTGATTTCTTATATAAAGGCCCAAAGAATGATTGGCAAGGGTTGTTTATCTTATTTGGCCTTCATTAGAAACGTTGAGGCCGAGACACCCAGTCTTGATTCGGTCCCCATTGTGAGGGAGTTTCCGGATGTATTTCCAACAGACCTGCCGGGCATGCCGCCTGACAGAGATATTGACTTTGGTATTGACTTGGTGCCGGGCACTCAGCCCATTTCTATTCCTCCCTATCGCATGGCACCAGCGGAGTTAAAAGAATTGAAAGAACAGCTTCAGGAACTCTTAGATAAGGGTTTCATTCGTCCGAGTGTGTCACCTTGGGGTGCACCGGTGTTGTTCGTGAAGAAGAAAGATGGCACAATGAGAATGTGCATTGATTACAGGCAGCTGAACAAGGTAACAGTGAAGAATAAGTACCCATTGCCTCGTATTGAGGACCTATTTGATCAGCTCCAGGGAGCTAGTGTATTTTTTAAGATTTATCTTCGATCAGGCTATCATCAGTTGAAGATCAGGGACTCAGACATTATGAAGACAACGTTCAGGACACGATATGCGCACTACAAGTTCCTGGTGATGTCTTTCGAGCTGACTAATGCCCCAGCTGCATTCATGCACTTGATGAATAGTGTATTTCGGCCGTACCTTGATTCTTTTGTGATTGTGTTTATTGATGACATTCTGGTATATTCACGCAGCCAGGAGGAGCATGCACAGCATTTGAGGGTGGTATTGCAGAGGTTGAGAGAAGAGAAACTTTATGCAAAATTCACTAAGTGTGAGTTCTGGCTTGATACTGTCGGTTTTCTGGGACATGTAGTGTCCAGTGATGGTATTCGGGTTGATCCACAGAAGGTCGAGGCAGTGCAGAATTGGCCCAGACCTTCCTCAGCTACAGAGATTCGGAGTTTTCTCAGCTTGGCAGGCTATTATCGCCGGTTTGTTCAGGGTTTCTCATCTATTGCTTCACCGTTGACTAAGCTGACACAGAAGAATGCTCCATTTGTGTGGTCTGATGAATGTGAGGAGAGCTTTCAGAAGCTCAAGGAGGCTTTGACCACCGCTCCAGTACTTGTGTTACCATCGGCCTCGGGGTCATATACGGTGTATTGTGATGCTTCCAGAGTTGGACTCGGTTGTGTGTTGATGCAGGAGGGTAGAGTTATTGCTTATGCTTCTCGTCAGCTAAAGCCCCAAGAGAAGAACTACCCCGTTCATGATTTGGAGTTAGCCGCTATTGTTCATGCCTTGAAGATTTGGAGGCATTACTTATATGGTGTATCTTGTGATGTATATACAGACCACCGCAGCCTTCAGCATTTGTTTAAGCAAAAAGATCTAAATTTGAGGCAGCGGAGATGGCTTGAGTTGCTTAAAGACTATGATATTACTATCTTGTACCATCTCGGGAAAGCCAATGTAGTGGCTAATGCATTGAGCAGGAAGGCTATTAGTATGGGCAGTTTGGCATATATTCCAGTTGGGGAGAGACCCCTAGCAGTTGATGTTCACATTTGACACAATTCTTGTCATAAACGAAGATGCCAATAATAATATGTTGCTGACACTTGATGTAGATTCTTTTTGTTTTCTTGTCTTCCGATAATAGGTGAATTTGACTATAATTATACCCTAAATAATCACACTTTATTATGAGATTAATGTTGTTATGAGGACAAAATGCTTTGATTAGTGTTCGATTGTGTTTTACAGGTACATGTGATGCATTGGATGCCTTAAAAAGCTATTTTGAAGTCATAGGTTGATGAAAAGGCCAAGAAAAGAGCTAAAGTGAAGAGGTCTGGACGAAGCAGTAAAGAAACAGAAGTGTTGTTCATCCGCGGTCCACTCGCGGCCGCGGATGAATCACGAAAAACGAAGGCCTCTGAAGTTTGACTGTTCGCGGTCCGCTCGCGGCCGCGAACGAACCGCGGAAGTCCCAGTGGCAGTAATCCAAGTTGGACTCTAACTTAGCTTTTAAGCCCTAAAACCTCTATATAAACTCCTAGTTTGCCCCATAGAGGCATGTACTTTATTTCTTCAATACTTTTGCAAGGTTTTAGTAGGAGAGATTCCTCTCAAACTATTTCTTTATTTTTATCAAGTAATTCTTTATGATTTCAATTATTATTCTTGTTTCTTCAAGCATGAGTAGCTAAATTCTTTTCTAAGGTTTTGATGGAACCTATTGATAGATGAACTTATCGTTTATGTGATTACAAATTGTGACTTAGATTTCTATTTGTTCAACTTCATTCTTATTGTAGTTAATTGGTAGAGCTCCCAATTAGCGGTGCCTATTTAGTGTGCATAACTTGGAAAAGAGTGCATATTTAGGTTTATTGTTGAACAACACCACACCTAGGTTATTAGAGGAATCTATTATTTAGGCGTAAAGACGGGGTTAGGAATAACGAAGTCTTGGGTGCAATCTTAAGTGAACTATTCAAATTAAAGCTAACTAGGGCAGCTCGGGAGAGTGCACTAGTAAATTATTGTAATTGCTCGGGAGAGGGTTACGATACACATAGCGTTCATGATTGATAGAATATATTAACAATTTGTAAGAGCATAACGATAAGGGATTCCATCAATAGGGGAAATCAACACCTTAGTCTTTATCTATATTATTTTATTCAACATTCAATCCTTTCTTTTAAAGCATTCTTTAATTGTTGCAAAGTAGTTGTTCGAAAAACACACAAATATATATTCAAAGTTTGGGAACTTGATTCATAAGTACTCTTGGGTTGTGAAAGTTGTGATTGGTAGGTTAATTCTCTGTGGGATCGATCTTGGACTTATTTAACCAAGTTATATTGACTACGGCCGTTGCTTGGACGTGAATCAATTTTGGCGCCGTTGTCGGGGAATTAACGGAATTATCAATTGCCATTGACAGAACTTCAAGATTCTTGTGTATTCAGGTTCTTTCTACACTCTACATTGAATATTTTGACGTTTGTTGATTTGGGTATTCGGGTGCATGCCTAGAAAATCTGCAAGGATTGGAGAACTAATTGAAGGACTCTCAGACCCCGAGCCAACCTTCCGGGCACGTAACAAAGCCATCAAACAAATTCAATAATCTCAACAACCAATCAAACTAGACTTCGACATGGGTGACATGAACGCTCAAAACTAGCAAGCCGGGCTAAACATGCAAGAGGCACAGGAGGCACAAGAAGGTGCATTGTTCGACTGGGCACAACCCACAGCGGATAATTTGGCAACTGCCATCGTTGTGCCAGCAATTCAAGCTGAGTCCTTCCAGATTACTAAGAACATGCTTCACTTGTTGCAAAACAAGGGATTATTCTCTGGGTCTCAGGTTGAAGATCCACAGCAGCACCTCAAGAACTTTCTATCAATATGCAAAACACAAAGGCAACCGAATGTAACTCTGGAAGCTATCAAATTACTACTTTTTCCATTCTCAGTTACAGGAGCAGCACAGATATGGTGAAACTCACTCCCGATAAACTCCATTGTAACTTGGTATGAGTTAGTCAAACAATTCCACAACAAGTTTCATCCACCTAACAAAACAGCTCAACAAATTGATGAGATTGTGAGCTTCAAGCAGAAACCACTGGAAACATTACATGAAACTTGGGGCAGATTCAAGGGTATGCTTGTTATGTGTCCTCACCATGGTATTCCTGAGCAGATGTTGGGTCAAAGGTTCTACATGGGGCTTTTAGATAGTATGAAGAACATTGTAGATGCTTCAGCAGGTGGGGCTTTTCCGAGCAAGACTTGGAGAGAGGGCCAGAATTTGCTAGACAAGATGGCTCAAAATTCCTGGTGGACCATCCAGGAATGCTCCTATCACACCAGTAGTACACTCTATACCTCTGGATCCATCCAACACTCTGGAGGAGAACGTGGCAACTTTATTGACACAAATGAGCATCCTAACAAAGAAGGTGGAAGAATCAGGGGTTAAGAAGCAAGTTCACATTGTAGATACTACCAATGGTGGTTTATGCACATCTTGCATTAGCCAACCCATAGGTAATCCATGGGCTGCAGACCAAGAACATCATCACCAGCATGAGGATATGAACTATGTGGCTAACTATGGAGGACAGCGACAAGGTAATCAAAACTGGGGCCAACAGGCTCCAATGCAATACAGACCTCCCCAGCCACAATTTAATGCAGCAGGTATGAGGCCACCACACAACATGGCTCCATATCCTAGACCTCAGAATTTCGGCAATCAGCAGTAGGGATATCATCCACCCCCACCACAACATGGGGGTAGACATGATGATGGGTTTGCAAGGTTGGAAGCTATGATGCAGCAGGTAATTGGGTGAAATGCCAAAACAAATGAGAGGATAGATGCACATGATGCCGCCATTAAGAATATTGAAGTACGGGTGGGTCAAATTGCTATGTCACTTAACAATCGGCCTCGAGGGACATTACCTGCAGATACTAAAACGAACCCAAAGGACCAAATCCCAAAGCAAATAATGGCAGTGACTCCGAGAAGCGGTAGAGATCTTGATGCTGAGAATGAAAGTGAGAAAATTGACAGACAGGCTGAGACACCTACTCCATTGCCCATTGAACTGGATGAATCCACAGGGTTGACAAAAGTCACAGTCCAACCAATTGCTGAAAATAAAGAAGCACAGCAGGGAACGGAGAAAGCAGCGGAAAAGGTAGAGCAGCAGATTGATGAGAAAACGATAGACAAAGTTAAATCCCAAGTCACCGGGAAGAAGAGGCCTCCACCACCATTCCCCCAAAGGCTGGCCAAACACCAAAAAGGGGAACAATACAAAAAGTTCTTCGACATGCTCAAGCAAATTCAGGTAAACATCCCATTAATTGAAGCTTTAAAAGAAATGCCTGGTTATGCTAAGATGATGAAGGATTTAATGTCGCGGAAATTTGACTTCCAAGACTTGGCCACAGTTACACTCACACAGACTTGTAGTGCAGTGGTCTCTAGACCCATTGCTGAGAAGCTATCTGATCCAGGTAGTTTCACCATCCCATGCACTATAGGGAATTATGCCTTTGCTAAGGCCTTATGTGATTTGGGGGCAAGCATTAATCTCATGCCCTTAATTGTCTATAAGAGGTTAGGTATTGGGAGAGCCAGACCCACCTCTATGCTCTTACAACTTGCTGACAGGACGGTAAAGCGTCCATTTGGCATTATAGATGATGTGCTAATCCAGGTTGGGAAGTTCGTGTTTCCCGCCAATTTTGTTATTCTTGATTGCAAGGTCGACGAAGAAATTCCCCTAATCCTGGGAAGACCATTCCTAGCCACTGGGAGAGCCATAATTGATTGTGAAACTGGGGAACTCAAGATGAGGTTGAATGACGAGGAGATCATCTTCAATGTACAAAAATCCATGAGGCGCCCTAGTGAGTTCGCAAATTGCTCTCTAGTTGATGCGGTTGATGTGATAGTGGAAACATCGGGATCGTGATGGCGCCTACTCGTGGTAGCTAGGCAAGCCACTGTATTCATACTATCCTGTTTTTAACACAATTTTAATTAAATAAATGCGGAATACTTTATCGAAATAGAAATAACTAATTACAAAGTGAAAATCATACTGAAATCCTCTACCCAAGACGTGGAGTCACCAACTCACGAACTACTATGGAATACTACACATAAAAGTCTGAAGGAAATATAACATAATTCTATTTGTCTCGGAACAAAGAGACTACAACTAATAACATAAATAAAGAGAGAGACGCCGGGCCTGCGGACGTCTGCAAGCTACCTCGGTCTCAAATATGATCAACTCCCACGCAATCGATTTACTGCTGCTGCTGCTCCTGATCATAACCTGGACCTGTGCAAAAACGCACAGAAGTGTAATATCAGCACAACCGACCCCATGTGCTGGTAAGTGCCTGGCCTATCCCGGCGAAGTAGTGACAAGCCTAGGACCAGACACCCACATAAACCTGTGCAATTCAATATATATATGTGTACCACAAAATAACAAGAAATAATCAAGTATTAACACAATAAGGAATATCTTAAAGAAATCAACAATTAACCACAGTTAATAATTTCACAAGGAAAAACAAAGTATAATGTAAACACAAGTAATATCAATTCAAGAAATAGCAAGCAGCTGCACGGCATCACCCTTCGTGCTTTTACTCTCATCCTCACCAAATAAACAAATAAAGTACACGGCATCACCCTTTGTGCTTTTACTCTCATCCTCACATCCATAGTACGGCATGATCCTTCGTACATGGTTCAATAATAGGGCACGACATGATCATTCGTGCATAATCAATAAAACATGGCACGGCATTAACCTTCGTGCATAAATAAATAAACATGGCACGACATCACCCTTCGTGCATTATCACTCTTCCTCACCCAAATAACAATCACAGTTTAAGGGCAAAGAAAGAAGCAGTAATTCATAAAGTGTCCCAACAAGGGCAATTAATAATCATCTTCACAACAAGTCCCGACAAGGGAGAACAATAACAATTCATCTGTAATATATCTCAAAATAATCATTTTCCAATGACTCACGGTCATACTAGACGCCGGTGTATGGATGCTCGTCACCACAGCCCATACACCGCACTCGATCACATAACACATAACACATAATCCTATTCCCTCAAGCTAGGATAGAACAAACACTTACCTCGAATGTTTATGAACAATTCACTCCGTGGAAATGTCTTTTTCATTCAAATTTGGCTCCAATCCAACCGTATCTATACACAATTGATTTAATATCATCAATACTACTCAACAAACTAATTCTTAAGACCAAATACAACTTTTACAACATTCTGCCCGGAATAGTGAATTTCAACCCCGGGCCCACATGGTCGGAATTCGGGGTTAGGACCAAAATCCGGTTACCCATCCCTCCACGAGTTCATGTATATGATTTGTTTCAAAATCGGACCTCAATTCGAGGTCCAATTCCCCAATTTATGAAAAACCCTATTTTCTAACAAAAACAAGAATTCTACCATGAAAACCTTTGATTTCTAATGAAAAACATGTTTAATGATGTTAGGAATTGAAACAATTAAGTAAAAAGTGACTTACAATTGTTTTGATGAAGAAGGAATCCGTGAAGAATCGCAAATGGGTGTTTTTGTTTTGTAAAAAGTGAAGAAATGAACTTAAAATCGTGTTTTACAGGTCTCGTGTTCGCATTTGCGAACATGGGTTCGCAATTGCGAACCCCGACCAATTTCCGGAGTTTGAAAAATAAGCTAAGGCTGGGAAGTTCGCATTTGCGAACATTTGTTCGCATTTGCGAACACTGGCAGACAAAGGGATGTTCGCATTTGCGAACTAATGTTCGCATTTGCGAACATAGGCTGTATAGGGCAGTGTTCGCATTTGCGAACAATGGTTCGCATTTGCGAACCAAGGCAATATGGGGCAGTGTTCGCATTTGTGAACTGTGTTCGCATTTGCGAACATAGGCAGGCCCTGGGGACGTTCGCATTTGCGAACAAGGCTGGGCATGAGGGTTTTCGCATTTGCGAGCCCTGCCTTGATCATCCCCCTTCGCAATTGCGAGAAATGCTTCGCAATTGCAAAGCCAACAGCTGGGTGAAAAACCAGCAGTGCAACATTGCAGAATTTAATCCAACGGCCTATCAAATCTTTACCCGAGCCCCCCGGGCTCCAAACCAAACATGTACACAACCTCAAAAACACATTTTGAACTTGTTCGTGCGATCACATCGCCAATATCACCTCGTTTTCATCAAATCAAGCCTCAAATTCATCATTATCATACCTTTGGTTTTCAAAACTTTCAAACTTGGGACTCAAGGTCCAAAACATCTCAAACGACATCCGAATGTCACCAAACTCTACAGAAATCGCATATATAATATTTAAGACTTGTACCGGGCGTCGGAACCAAAATACGAGCCCGATACCTAGGTCAATTAATTCATTTCCTTTAACAATTACATCAAAAACAATTTCATAGAAAAATTCATAACTTGGGCTCTAGGCCTCAGGAATTCGACTCCGGACGCATGTCCAAGTCCCATATTTTCCTACGGACCTCTCGGGACCATCCAATCTCGGGTGAGGATCCGTTTACCAAAAATGTTGACCGAAGTCAACCATATCAATATTAATATCAATTTTATCCAAATTTCTCATAGAATTCATATTTTCTATCACAAAAAATCTTTCCGGCTACATGCTCGGATTGTGCACGTAAATCGAGGCAACATGGAATGAGGTTTTCAAGGCCTCAGAAGCTCGAAATGATTAATAAAATAAGTGATGACCCTTTGGGTCATCACAATCTCCACCTCTAAAACAACCGTTCGTCCACGAACGGACAAAAGAAAGAAGTACCTGAGTCAGGAAACAAGTGTGGGTAGCGGCTCCACATATCGGACTCGGACTCCCAGGTCGATGCCTCAGGAGGCTGACCTCTCCACTGAACGCGCACAGAAGGATAACTCTTCGACCTCAACTGTCGAACCTGCCGGTCTAGAATAGCCACCGGCTCCTCCTCGTAAGATAGATCATTGTCCAATTGGACAGTACTGAAGTCTAACACATGAGTGGGATCGCCGTGGTATCTCCGAAGCATAGATACGTGAAAACTGGATGCACGGCTGATAAGCTAGGCGGCAAAGCTAATCTGTAAGCCACCCCTCCCACTCTGTCTAGAATCTCAAATGGACCAATATACCTAGGGCCGAGCTTGCCCTTCTTCCCGAACCTCATCACGCCCTTCATAGGCGACACTCGGAGCAATACTCGCTCACCGACCATGAAATCTACATCTCGAACCTTACGATCCGCATAAGTCTTCTCTCTGGACTGAGTGGCACGCAATCTCTCCTGGATAATTTTGACCTTATCCAAGGCCTCCGGAACTAAGTCTGTACCCAACAACCGAGCCTTCCCCGGCTCAAACCATCCGACTGGAGATCGACATCGCCTACCATACAACGCCTCATACAGGGCCATCTGGATGCTGGACTGGTAGCTATTATTGTAGGCGAACTTTGCTAATGGCAGAAACTGGTCCCACTAACATTCGAAATCAATGACACAGGCTCGAAGCATGTCCTCTAGAATATGAATAGTCCTCTCGGACTGACCATCTGTCTGAGGATGGAAAGCTGTACTCAGCTGAACCTGGGTGCCTAACTCCCGCTGGACCGCTCTCCAGAACCGCGAGGTAAACTGCGTACCCCGATCAGAGATAATAGATACTGGCACTCCATGGAGACGAACAATCTCCCTAATGTAAACCTCCGCTAACCTCTCCGACGAGTAGGAGACAGATATTGGAATAAAGTGTGCTGACTTGGTCAACCTATCAACAATGACCCAAATAGCATCAAATTTCCTCCGAGTCAAAGGAAGTCCAATAACGAAGTCCATAGTGATCCGCTCCCATTTCCACTCGGGAATTTCAATCCTCTGGAATACACCACCAGGTCTCTGGTGCTCATATTTCACCTGCTGACAATTTAGGCACCGAGCGACATATGCAACGATATCTTTCTTCATTCTGCGCCACCAATAGTGTTGTCGTAAGTCCTGGTACATCTTCGCGTCGCCTGGGTGAATAGAATACCGCGAACTGTGGGCCTCTGCTAAGATCAACTCTCGAATCCCTTCGACATTGGGTACACAAACTCGACCCCGCAATTTCAATACCCCATCATCATCTAGATTTACCTGTGTGGCACCTCCCCGCTGTACTGTATCTCTCAACTCACGCAAATGAGGATCATCAAATTGCCTCTCACGGATACACTATAATAAAGAAGAACGAGTGACCGTGCAGGCTAACACTCTACTAGGCTCAGAAATGTCTAATCTCACGAACCGGTTGGCTAAGGCCTGGACATCTAGAGCTAATGGTCTCTGACTGACCGGAATGTATGCAAGACTACCCATGCCGGCATACTTTCTACTCAAAGCATCGGCCACCACATTGGCCTTACCTGGATGATATAAGATAGTAACATCATAGTCTTTTAGCAACTCTAACCATCTCCGCTGTCGTAGATTCAACTCCTTCTGTTTGAACAAGTACCGTAGGCTTTTGTGATCGGTGTACACCTCACATGTCACACCATATAGATAATGCCTCCAGATCTTTAAGGCATGAACCACTGCTGCTAATTCAAGATCATGAACTGGATAATTCTTCTCATGTATCTTTAACTGCCTCGAAGCATAAGCGATAACCTTACCATCCCGCATCAATACCGCTCCAAGCCCTGTACGAGATGCGTCACAATAAACTGTATAAGGCCCTGCACCCGTAGGTAGTACCAACACCGGTGCGGTGGTCAAGGCTGTCTTGAGCTTCTGAAAGCTCGCCTCACACTCCTCTGACCACTGAAACTGGACACCCTTCTGGGTCAACCTGGTCATCGGGGCCGCAATAGAAGAAAACCCCTCTACAAAACGACGGTAGTAACCTGCTAATCCCAAGAAACTCCGGATCTCAGTCACTGAAGCTGGTCGAGGCCAATTCTGGACTGCCTCAATCTTCTTTGGGTCTACCTGAATACCTTCCACCGATACAACGTGACCCAGAAATGCTACCGAACTCAGCCAGAACTCACATTTAGAAAATTTGGCATATAGCTGGTTATCTTTCAGAGTCTGAAGAACCACTCTGAGGTGCTGCTCGTGCTCTTCCTGGCTGCGGGAGTACACCAGGATGTCATCTATAAAGACTATCACGAACAGATCTAAGTAAGGCCTGAATACTCGATTCATCAACTCCATGAATGCTGCTGGGGCATTGGTCAAACCGAAGGACATGACCAAGAAATCATAATGCCCATATCTAGAGCGAAAGGCTGTCTTAGTAATGTCATCCGCCCTGATCTTCAGCTGATGGTAGCCTGACCTCAAGTCTATCTTAGAGAATACCCTCGCTCCCCGGAGCTGGTCAAACAAATCATCAATCCTCGGCAGTGGATATTTATTTTTGATAGTCACCTTGTTTAACTGCCGGTAATCAATACACATCCGCATCGAACCATCCTTCTTCTTTACAAATAATACAGGTGCTCCCCAGGGGGAAACACTGGGCCTGATAAAGCCCTTCTCAAGAAGGTCCTGCAACCGATCTTTCAACTCTTTTAACTCCGGCGGGGCCATACGATAGGGTGGAATAGAGATGGGCTGAGTGCCCGGTGCCAGATCAATACATAAATCAATATCCCTGTCGGGTGGCATGCCCGGCAGGTCTGAAGGAAAACCTCCGGAAACTCCCGTGCAATAGGGACCGACTCAATGGAAGGAACTTCTGCGCTGGAATCACGAACATAAGCCAGATAAGCTAGACACCCCTTCTCGACCATGCGTCGAGCCTTAACATAAGAAATAACAGTGCGAACGGAGTGGCTTGAGGTACCCTTCCACTCTAATCGGGGTGATTCTGGCAAGGCTAAGGTCACAGCCTTAGCATGGCAATCAAGAATAGCATGGTATGGGGACAACCAGTCCATCCCCAATATGACATCAAAATCTACCATATCCAAAAGCAACAGATCAACACGGGTCTCATGACCCCCAAATATAACTACGCACGAACGATGCACCCGATCGACTACAATGGAGTCACCCACCGGTGTAGCCACATAAACCGGAATATCTAGAGCATAGCTGGGCACGGCCAAATACGATGCGAAGTAGGAAGACACATAGGAATATGTAGATCCAGGGTCAAATAATACCGAAGCACCTCTCGCCACACACAAGAATAGTACCCGTAATCACATCATCCGATGCCTCTACCTCGGCCTGGTCGGTAAAGCATAGAATCGGGATCCGCACCTCCCCTCCGAGTCGCGTCTCTAGGACGACCGTCAACCGGCCGACCTCTACCTCTCTGGCCGGACGGTCTCCACCTCTACGGTCTCGACCTCTACCTCTATAATCTCTACCCCCGCCTCCGGCCGGCTGGGCAGGCCTGAGGGTCAGCCGGGGCCCGAATCATAGGACGAGGACCTCGCTCCTGAGAGTTGCCCGCTGCTAATGGGCAATACCTAATAAAATGACTCGGGTCACCACAACCGTAGCAACTCTTGGACCGATAGGGCTGCCGGCCCCGACGACCCGAATGGCCTCCACGAACACTCGAAGAGGCCGAGCATTAATAGGAGGTCGGTCTCGAATAATGCCCACGGAAACCACGATCACCCGGTCCACCCCGTGAAGCCCGAAGGGCGGAATGAAAAGGCCCGGAAGACCGGCCTCTATCAAAGGATTCTCTGCTACCAGAGGAAGAAGCACCAAACCTACCCGAATGACGAGGCCTCTTATCCGAAGAATAACCGCCTCCTCTAGCGAGAGCCATCTGCATTGGCTGCCTCCTGAAATGATATGTCACTCCCCACGCCCATAGCCATCTGGAGTCTAATCGGCCGATTAAGCCCATCTATAAACCTGCGGACCCTCTCCCGCTCCGTGGGAAGTATCACCACTGCATGACGAGCCAAATCGACAAATCTCATCTCATACCGTGTGACCGTTATAGTGCCCTGATGGAGGCGCTCAAACTGCCTCCGAAGTACATCCCGCTGAGTAGCAGGGAGAAACTTCTCCATAAATAGTTCCGCAAACTGATCCCATGATAAAGCTGGGGACCTTGCCGGTCGAGTCAAGCAATAATCTCTCCACCAAGTCTTGGCGGATCCTGCAAGCCTGAAAGGTACAGAAGTCAACTCCGTTTGTCTCCACGATCCCCATAGTCTTGAGAATCTCATGGCAACCGAATAAGAAGTCCCGAGGATCCTCTGATGTGGCACCGCTGAATGTAGTGGTAAACAGCTTGGAGAACCGATCAAGTCTCCAAAAAGAATCAGAAGTCATAACCGCTCCATCTCCGGCATGAGCCGTGGTACCTGACTGAGTGGCCACAGCTGGCTGAATTACTGGTGCCTGAGGCTGAGGAGCTACTGGCTCCGGAGTATGAGCAATAGGAGTCTGGGCCCCTCCTCCAGCCTGAGAAGCGGCTGGGGCAACTTATAATAAACCCGCTCTGGCAATGCTGTCCATGAATCCCGCTATTCTGACCAAAGCATCCCGAAGATCCGGGGTAAATAAAGCCTCTCCTGGGACCTGAGCTGGGCCCACTGGAGCTGCTGGAACCGGAACCTCCTCGTCAATCTCAATATGAGGCTCCACCTCTGGAGTAGCTGCCTGGGGCTGAGCTCTACCCCTACCACGGCCTCTGATACGGCCTTGGCCCCTGCCCCTCACGGGAGCTGCCTGGGGCTCGGGCTGCTGGTCAGCGGATGAAGAAGCGCGTGTCCTCACCATCTGCAAAAGGACAGAATAGAAATTCAATCAGTAATTGAGGACCAAGTCGCACGACAAGAAAGAACAAATGAGAGACTCTTTCCTAACTCAATAGACTTCGGAGGACAAGTACAGACGTCTCCGTACCTACCTCTCAAACTCTACTAAGCTTGTTCGTGAGTGGTGAGACCTATGTAACCTAGATCTTTGATACCAACTTGTCACGACCCGGATTTTTCCCCAACATCGGGATCGTGATGGCGCCTACTCGTGGTAGCTAGGCAAGCCACTGTATTCATACTATCCTGTTTTTAACACAATTTTAATTAAATAAATGCGGAATACTTTATCGAAATAGAAATAACTAATTATAAAGTGAAAATCATACTGAAATCCTCTACCCAAGACGTGGAGTCACCAACTCACGAACTACTATGGAATACTACACATAAAAGTCCGAAGGAAATATAACATAATTCTGTTTGTCTCGGAACAAAGAGACTACAGCTAATAACATAAATAAAGAGAGAGACGCCGGGCCTGCGGACGTCTGCAAGCTACCTCGGTCTCAAATGTGATCAACTCCCACACAATCGAACTACTGCTGCTACTCCTGATCGTAACCTGGACCTGTGCAAAAACGCACAGAAGTGTAGTATCAGCACAACCGACCCCATGTGCCGGTAAGTGCCTGGCCTATCCCGGCGAAGTAGTGACAAGCCTAGGACCAGACACCCACATAAACCTGTGCAATTCAATATATATATGTGTACCACAAAATAACAAGAAATAACCAAGTATTAACACAATAAGGAATATCTCAAAGAATTCAACAATTAACAACAGTTAATAAATTCACAAGGAAAAACAAAGTATAATGTAAACACAAGTAATATCAATTCAAGAAATAGCAAGCAGCTGCACGGCATCACCCTTCGTGCTTTTACTCTCATCCTCACCAAATAAACAAATAAAGTACACGGCATCACCCTTCGTGCTTTTACTCTCATCCTCACATCCATAGTACGGCATGATCCTTCGTACATGGTTCAATAATAGGGCACGACATGATCCTTCGTGCATAATCAATAAAACATGGCACGGCATTAACCTTCGTGCATAAATAAATAAACATGGCACGACATCACCCTTCGTGCATTATCACTCTTCCTCACCCAAATAACAATCACAGTTAAGGGCAAAGAAAGAAGCAGTAATTCATAAAGTGTCCCAACAAGGCCAATTAATAATCATCTTCACAACAAGTCCCGACAAGGGAGAACAATAACAATTCATCTGTAATATATCTCAAAATAATCATTTTCCAACGACTCACGGTCATACTAGACGCCAGTGTATGGATGCTCATCACCACAGCCCATACACCGCACTCGATCACATAACACATAACACATAATCCTATTCCCTCAAGCTAGGATAGAACAAACACTTACCTCGAATGTTTATGAACAATTCACTCCGTGGAAATGTCTTTTTCATTCAAATTTGGCTCCAATCCAACCGTATCTATACACAATTGATTTAATATCATCAATACTACTCAACAAACTAATTCTTAAGACCAAATACAACTTTTACAACATTCTGCCCGGAATAGTGAATTTCAACCCCGGGCCCACATGGTCGGAATTCGGGGTTAGGACCAAAATCCGGTTACCCATCCCTCCACGAGTTCATGTATATGATTTGTTTTAAAATCGGACCTCAATTCGAGGTCCAATTCCCCAATTTATGAAAAACCCTATTTTCTAACAAAAACAAGAATTCTACCATGAAAACCTTTGATTTCTAATGAAAAACATGTTTAATGATGTTAGGAATTGAAAGAGTTAAGTAAAAAGTGACTTACAATTGTTTTGATGAAGAAGGAATCCGTGAAGAATCGCAAATGGGTGTTTTTGTTTTGTAAAAAGTGAAGAAATGAACTTAAAATCGTGTTTTACAGGTCTCCGTGTTCGCATTTGCGAACATGGGTTCGCAATTGCGAACCCCGACCAATTTCTGGAGTTTGAAAAATAAGCTAAGGCTGGGAAGTTCGCATTTGCGAACATTTGTTCGCATTTGCGAACACTGGCAGACAAAGGGGGTGTTCGCATTTGCGAACTAATGTTCGCATTTGCGAACATAGGCTGTATAGGGCAGTGTTCGCATTTGTGAACAATGGTTCGCATTTGCGAACCAAGGCAATATGGGGCAGTGTTCGCATTTGCGAACTGTTGTTCACATTTGCGAACATAGGCAGGCCCTGGGGACGTTCGCATTTGCGAACAATTGTTCGCATTTGCGAACAAGGCCGGGCATGAGGGGTTTTCGCATTTGCGATCAGGGTTCGCATTTGCGAGCCCTGCCTTGATCAGTCCCCTTCACAATTGCGAGAAATACTTCGCAATTGCGAAGCCAACAGCTGGGTGAAAAACCAGCAGTGCAACATTTCAGAATTTAATCCAACGGCCTATCAAATCTTTACCCGAGCCCCCGGGCTCCAAACCAAACATGTACACAACCTCAAAAACACATTATGAACTTGTTCGTGCGATCACATCGCCAATATCACCTCGTTTTCATCAAATCAAGCCTCAAATTCATGATTTTCATACCTTTGGTTTTCAAAACTTTCAAACTTGGGACTCAAGGTCCAAAACATCTCAAACGACATTCGAATGTCACCAAACTTTACAGAAATCACATATATAATATTTAAGACTTGTACCGGGCGTCGGAACCAAAATACGAGCCCGATACCAAGGTCAATTAATTCATTTCCTTTAACAATTACATCAAAAACAATTTCATAGAAAAATTCATAACTTGGGCTCTAGGCCTCGGAATTCGACTCCGGACGCATGTCCAAGTCCCATATTTTCGGATCCGTTTACCAAAAATGTTGACCGAAGTCAACCATATCAATATTAATATCAATTTTATCCAAATTTCTCATAGAATTCATATTTTCTATCACAAAAAATCTTTCCGGCTACATGCTCGGATTGTGCACGTAAATCGAGGCAACATGGAATGAGGTTTTCAAGGCCTCAGAATCTCGAAATGATTAATAAAATAAGTGATGACCCTTTGGGTCGTCACAAGTTGATGCGGTTGATGTGATAGTGGAAACCGACGATGTAGAATTGACTATCGAAGATCCACTGCAAGCATGCCTGATAAACATAGAAGAGGTAAATGGTGAAAGTTTGGCCGAATGGGTATTATCTTTGGAAGGCAAGGGATTCTGGAAGCGAGAGATCGAATTCGAACCCCTACACCAAGAAACAAAAGAGAACCCACCAGCAAAGCCATCCATAGAAGAGCCACCAAAGCTTGAACTCAAACCACTACCATCACATCTCAGGTATGAGTATTTAGGCCCTAACTCCACATTATCTGTTATTATATCATCTAGTTTGTTAGATGTGCAGGCCCAAAAGCTTATACAGGTACTCAAGGAATGAAAGACTGCCATCGGGTGGACCATGGCAGACATAAAGGGGATCAGCCCAGCCTATTGCATGCATAAAATCCTCCTGGAAGATGGACACAAACCTTCCAGGGAAAATCAAAGAAGGCTGAACCCCAACATGAAGGAAGTGGTGAAGAAGGAAGTAATAAAGTGGCTAGATGCGGGAATCATCTTCCCAATCTCAGACAGCAGCTGGGTGAGTCCAGTCCAATGTGTGCCTAAGAAAGGAGGCATGACGGTGGTGAAAAACAACAACAATGAACTGATCTCAACAAGAACCGTCACCGGATGGAGAATACGCATGGACTACAGGAAGTTGAATCTAGCCACTCGCAAGGATCACTTCCCACTTCCCTTCATTGATCAAATGCTGGACAGGTTGGTAGGGAGATCTCACTTTTGCTTTCTGGATGGATACTCGGGGTACAATCAGATCTCCATAGCCCCCGAAGATAGGGAGAAGACCTCCTTCACATGCCCTTATGGTGTCTTCGCCTTCAGAAGGATGCCATTCGGACTATGCAATGCACCTGCCACTTTCCAAAGGTGCATGATGGCTATTTTCACCGACATGGTGGAAGACATTATGGAAGTGTTCATGGATGATTTCTCAGTGGTAGGGAATTCATTCGACGAATGCCTTGCCAATCTGACTAGAGTACTACAAAGGTGCATGGAAACAAACTTAGTGCTAAACTGGGAGAAGTGCCACTTTATGGTTCAAGAAGGTATAGTACTTGGGCACAAGGTTTCAAGCAAAGGCATTGAGGTAGACCGTGCTAAAGTTGATATCATTGCAAAGTTGCCTCCACCAACATCCGTCAGGGCCATAAGAAGCTTTCTTGGACACGCCGGTTTTTACTGGAGGTTCATTAAAGACTTCTCCAAAATATCAAACCCTCTCTGTAAGTTACTTGAGAAAGATCATTCTTTTGTTTTTACCGACGAATGCAGGATTGCTTTTGAGGAATTGAAAAAGAGGCTGGTCACAGCACCCATCATCATTGCCCCAGACTGGGAGCAACCGTTTGAGTTAATGTGCGATGCAAGTGATTATGCAGTAGGGGCAGTACTGGGCCGGAGGAAAGATAAGTTGATACATCCAATATACTATGCAAGTAGAACTCTGAGTGGAGCACAGCTAAACTACACATTGACAGAAAAGGAGATGCTAGCGGTTGTGTTTGCATTTGACAAATTTCGGTCTTATCTCATAGGATCAAAGGTAATCGTATACACAGGACCATGCAGCTTTAAGATATTTAATTGATAAAAAGGACTCTAAGCCACGCCTAATTCGTTGGGTGTTGCTTCTCCAAGAGTTCGACCTCTAAATCAGAGATAGAAAAGGTACTGAGAATCAAGTAGCTGACATTTGTCAAGACTTGAAGGAGCTGAACTTGTCAAAGAGAGTGGGGAAATTCTGGAAACCTTTCTAGATGAGCAATTGCTCACCACCACTCTCCTGGAAGCTCCATGGTATGGTGACTACGCTAATTATCTAGCCAGTGGCATTGTTCCCTATGACCTATCATCGGTCCAGAGGAAAAGATTTTTTCGTGAAAGTCAGTATTATTATTGGGATGAACCATATTTGTTTAGGATATGTCTTGATAACATGATCCGGAGATGCGTCCCCGAGATAGAACAATCTTCTGTTTTGCAGGCATGTCACGCTTCAGCATATGGCGGTCACTTTGGAGGAATACGTACAACTGCCAAAATACTCGAGGCCGGTTTCTATTGGCCAACGGTATTTAAGGATGCACACTTATGGGTGAAAGGTTGCAACGAATGTCAACGCACCGGGAACATCTCTCGGCGTCATGAGATGCCAATGAATCCAATCCAGCAAGTGGAAGTGTTCGATGTCTGGGGAATAGCTTTCATGGGGCCCTTCATTAGCTCATACGGCAATAAGTACATACTTGTTGCAGTTGACTACGTGTCCAAATGGGTGGAAGCTGCAGCACTACCCACCAATGATGCTAAGGTGGTAGTGGGATTTTTGAAGAAGAATATTTTCACCCGGTTTGGGACTCCAAGGGCTATCATTAGTGACGGGGGCACACACTTTTGCAACCGAGCTTTTGAGAAATTATTGGCCAAGTATGATGTTAAACAGAGGGTGGCAACTCCATATCACCCGCAAACTAGCGGACAAGTTGAGGTCTCCAACAGGGAGATTAAAAGTGTACTGACCAAAATAGTGAACGCCACAAGAACCGATTGGTCCAGGAAGCTTGATGATGCACTATGGGCATATAGAACAGCATCCAAAACACCCATTGGCATGTCTCCTTACAAATTGGTGTTCGGAAAAGCTTGTCACTTACCGGTTGAATTAGAACATAAAGCGTGGTGGGCACTGAAACAATTGAATCTCAACTTGGATGAAGCAGGTAAGGCAAGGTTGACTGGATTGCATGAGTTAGAAGAATTTCGGTATCTAGCATTCGAAAATACAAGATTGTATAAAGAGAGGATGAAGCGGATCCATGATCAAAATATCGTTGAGCGTACCTTCAAAAATGGGGACAAGGTACTACTATACAATTCAAGATTATGACTGTTTCCAGGTAAATTGAAATCAAGGTGGTCAGGACCCTTCAAGGTAATTGAGGCATTTGAGTCAGGAGCCGTGGAAATTCAAACTATGGATGGATCACGTACATTTAAGGTAAACGGACAGCGGTTGAAACAATACATAGGCCTGGATGACATGGAGGACAAGATAGAATTGCGATTGGATGAACCTCAAAGGTCCAGCGAGCCGTAAAATGTGCTAAGTTGAGTCGTGCCGCGACGTTAACTCAGGCGCTACGTGGGAGGCAACCCACGAACATGTTGTAAGTAATTTAATCTTAGTAGTAAGTAATAAAGGAATATAAGAAAAACAAAAATTTTTTGCTGAACAGTCGAAGTTTTTTTTCAGAAAAAGGAGCACTGTCCGCGGTCCACCCGCGGACCGCGGATGAACCGCGGTAAAATGCCCTTTCTGAACATTCTCTGTTCGCGGTCCATTCGCGGTCGCGAACCAACCGCGGAAAAATGACCTTTATGAATCTCGACTGTTCGCGGTCCATCCGCGGCCGCGAACGAACCGCGAACAGTCTCGGTCAGTTCCGCGGTCGGCAAAAATTTAAAGTTTTTTTTTATTTTTCTTTTTCCCTTCCCCCTTTTGAACCCTAAAATAACTTACCCCTCTTTCCCAAAACCTCATTCAGCCGCCCCTCCCCCCTCAAAACTCTCTCTCTCTCTAATTTCAAATCCTCTCCCTTCTCTCTAAAAATCCCCAACCCCCTCTTCTCCAAATCATCCCCTTCTTCCACCCTCCATTGCTATAACTTGTAAGTTTCTCTACTTTTCTCTTTTATTTTGTTCTATTTTTCGTTTTTGATTGTTTATTTTGTATACATATTTAGTTAGTGTTAGTTTAGGGTCCATTCATGAACATTGTTTGGTTTCTCATTGTACATTTAATTTTGCCATGAAATTCTTTTAAGGAACCTTGTTATATGATTGATGTTTGGAAAGAATGGGTGTTGGGTTTTCAATTGTGTTTATGATGTTGATTTTATGATTTGGAGACCCAATAGTAGTTCTACCATATATATGGGTTGGTTAGCCAAGTTGGGGCATATTACCTTGAGCATAATAGACTAATGAAGATTAGGAGACATAATGCCCAACTCTTAAATTGGTTATTGAATATTTTATTGGGGATGGACTAAGTCAATGGGGTACTAGTAGATGTGTTCCAAGAACTAAGTGTGGGGTACTCAATTGGGCATGTGTGAAATAGTTAGATAAAGAGTATGAGGGAATTACACAAAATTGATGGACAATTGTGAATTATCAAGGATGGCGAAGTCTGAGTAGCCTTCCACTGACTAACGGTTTACAAACTTTTTGGCTATCTTAATTGTACAGGATCATGGCTCCAAAGAGACCACGACATGGTGCTAGCTCATCCAGGCAACCGACTTATGACGAATCTAGGTTTGCCGATGAAGGGGCGGAAAATGTATTTCATATTAAAGCAAACAAGAAGTGGCTCCAGGAGGTAGAAGTGGACAGGATAGCTATCCGCTCGGAGAAGCCGGAAATGTATGATGAGATTCGGAGGCGAGAGATGGAGTTCCTCTTTGAAACACCCACTAAGGTGAACAAGATGCTTGTCAGAGAATTCTATGCCAATGCCCCTTATTCCTCGGTGAGACAAGTTTTCGTCAGAGGTAAGCGAGTCAATGCTCATATTCCCACCATTCGGCAGGTACTTCGCCTACCACCGCACACGAGTGATATTGATTATTACCATGATAGGCCCGGTGTCACATGGGACATGCTAATTGAGGCCTTATGTGTAGATGGTGTTCCCGTATGGATTAGAAATCAAACTCTGCACTCTAACTGTTTCACACACATTGCCAAATGTTGGTTCTCCATAATTTGCAACCGTATTTTGCCCTCAAGTAACACCACAGATGTTAACTTTAATAGGGCTATTTTAACTTGGTGTTTTGTAACACATCGGGATGTTGATATTGCCCGAGTTATTAGTGACGAGATGGTATTGAGGGGATCCCTCACTGCCAAGGGTTTCTATTACCCATCTCTTGTCACTGCCTTGTGTCTCCTCAACCACACCCCAGTTACTGATACGGACAGTGAGCTACTACCGAAAGCTCCATTTAGAGCTGCTACTATCCGGGTTGGACGGGACACAACACCCATTGACTTAGATGAGGAGGACGATCCTGTACCGGATGCCCGGGCCAGACACTCCATGGATTCAGCCGGACCTTCCAGGCCTGCTCCTCGTGGAGCAAGCATGTCTAGATCCGAGTCCACACGACCTATGTTGAGGTCAATGGAGGAGGAAGTGGCTGCTCTGCGCACTTCAGTAGACGGTCTACACACACGACTAGATGCCATGTCCACTAGGCAAGCCCGGTCAGAGAACAAGTTTATGGCATGGTTCAGAGCACTTGGGAGAGCATGCCATGTCGACCCATCCACTGTCTCCGACTCCGAGTGAGTCACAGGTAAGTTTTCTTGCCCCTATTATGCTTTCATTTTTATTTATGCCATGAGGACATGACATATTTTTAAGTGTGGGGTGGGAAACTTATTTTGTACATAATGTATATATTAGTGTAGTAAGTAATATAAAATAATAAAAATAAAAAAAAATCAGAAAATTTAAAAATCCAAAAATATGAGTAGAGGACTCTTCCTGATGACGGACTATTTAGGACAAGTACTCTTGAGGGAAGTAGTCCACGTAGGAATGTTTCTTTCTTTTTCTAGGTAGTGTATCATCTCCCCCTTGGTTTTTCTTTTGAGCACGGTTCTTTTCCAAGGGTTTTTATTGAACCGGGTTAGGTAAATTTTTTTCTTTCTTTTTTTTTCTCTTAGGATTAGAGGTAAAAGGGCAACATGTAACCCCGAATATGCACATTAGCAAAAGCGTAAATTGAACTTGAGAATGTATCTTCTAAGCTTGATTGTAGAATCTCAATATGCCTTAAATTTCACAATAATGCTTGCTTAAACATTGATAGGACTTTGTAGATAAACCGGATTCCAAATGAGTTGCATGCCATGTGTGTGTGAGGTTTTTTTACTTACATCATATGTTGTGCATGATGCCTAGAACTTGCCCTGTGTGTTTGCAAAACGAAATAGAAGTTGTTTGGTTGTAGAAAGGATAGATGCATTTCTTTGTGTAACCCCATATATCAATAGACATGAATTCACCCATACATTATATCTTAGTTAACCCCTTTGAGCTTAAAGCCTATTCTTTGATAACCCTTGAATGTTCTTCAAATTATTATATTTTGTTCTACTTTACCTCCTAGAAGCACTTGTATTGTAATGAATATGCAAAAGTTTAAGTGTGGGGTGAAGGGGAATTGAAAAGGGTAAATCAAGAATGAATGGTAGAAAATAGTGAACTGGCCAAAATAATGTAAATATGTTGCAAAGCAATGAGAAAAGGAGTTATATCAATGTATATATATATGAAAATTGGAAAGGCCAGTTACACCAACAAAAGAAAAATGGGGATTAAAAGCAGATAAAGGTGAATAAATGTTTATGGGAGACATAAGGAAGAAAACTAAAAGGGAAAGTTGTGAAAGAGAAAAGAAAAGTGCTTAGGGAGGCTAGTCACTATACCCAAAAGTATCCTACCTGTCCCATAGCCTACATTACAACCCTTAAAGACCTCTTGATCTATGATTGAATAACTCGATTAGTGGAGTATTACACTAGGGGCAAGCCTATGGTGTGTCTGTACGCATAGGAATGTTCTTTGATGAGAGTGAGTGAATTTTTCCGATATTTATAAGTTCCATGTATATGAATTTTAATGTGTGGGAACTTCTCTAAATAAATTTGGTAAGGGCATGTAATTCAAGAGGAAGAAGGTAAATTTTCAAGTTTTTGATAATAAGTAGAGTAAGTAATAATGTGCTGGCATGAGAGTTTACGGTTAAGTAAAAGATTATGCATATCTTAAGTTGTTCATATATAATAGCTTATGTGGCATACTTTGGGGGAGACAAATTTTGTTAATTGGCCTAAAGTGTGATTAAAGATTGCTCGAGGACGAGCAAAGGTTTAAGTGTGGGGTATTGATAATAGGTGAATTTGACTATAATTATACCCTAAATAATCACACTTTATTATGAGATTGGTGTTGTTATGAGGACAAAATGCTTTGATTAGTGTTCGATTGTGTTTTACAGGTACATGTGATGCATTGGATGCCTTAAAAAGCTATTTTGAAGTCATAGGTTGATGAAAAGGCCAAGAGAAGAGCTAAAGTGAAGAGGTCCGGAAGAAGCAGTAAAGAAACATAAGTGCTGTTCATCCGCGGTCCACTCGCGGCCGTGGATGAACCGCGAAAAACGAAGGCCTCTGAAGTTTGACTGTTCGCGGTCCGCTCGCGGCCGCGAACGAACCGCGGAAGTCCCAGCGGTAGTAATCCAAGTTGGACTCTAACTTAGCTTTTAAGCCCTAAAACCTCTATATAAACTCCTAGTTTGCCCCATAGAGGCATGTACTTTATTTCTTCAATACTTTTGCAAGGTTTTAGTAGGAGAGATTCCTCGCAAACTCTTTCTTTATTTTTATCAAGTAATTCTTTATGATTTCAATTATTATTCTTGTTTCTTCAAGCATGAGTAGCTAAATTCTTTTCTAAGGTTTTGATGGAACCTATTGATAGATGAACTTATCGTTTATGTGATTACAAATTGTGACTTAGATTTCTATTTGTTCAACTTCATTCTTATTGTAGTTAATTGGTAGAGCTCCCAATTAGCGGTGTCTATTTAGTGTGCATAACTTGGAAAAGAGTGCATATTTAGGTTTATTGTTGAACAACACCACACCTAGGTTATTAGAGGAATCTATAATTTAGGCGTAAAGACGGGGTTAGGAATAACGAAGTCTTGGGTGCAATCTTAAGTGAACTATTCAAATTAAAGCTAGCTAGGGTAGCTCGGAGAGTGCACTAGTAAATTATTGTAATTGCTCGGGAGAGGGTTACGATACACATAGCGTTCATGATTGATAGAATATATTAACAATTTGTAAGAGCATAACGATAAGGGATTCCATCAATAGGGGAAATCAACACCTTAGTCTTTATCTATATTATTTATTCAACATTCAATCCTTTCTTTTAAAGCATTCTTTAATTCTTGCAAAGTAGTTGTTCGAAAAACACACAAATATATATTCAAAGTTTGGGAACTTGATTCGTAAGTACTCTTGGGTTGTGAAAGTTGTGATTGGTAGGTTAATTCTCTGTGGGATCGATCTTGGACTTATTTAACCAAGTTATATTGACTACGACCGTTGCTTGGACGTGAATCAAGCGCCAGTATGATGATCCACACTTACTTGTCCTTAAGGACAGAGTTCAACATGATGATGCCAATGATGTCACTATTGATAGTGATGGTGTATTGCGGATGCGGGGTCGGATATGCGTGCCCA
The DNA here is from genome assembly GCA_032618575.1 of Nicotiana noctiflora. Classification (NCBI taxonomy): domain Eukaryota; kingdom Viridiplantae; phylum Streptophyta; class Magnoliopsida; order Solanales; family Solanaceae; genus Nicotiana; species Nicotiana noctiflora. The sequence goes on along the minus strand of JASVEL010003667.1, from coordinate 28,096 downwards.
ATGTTGACGGCCTTCGTGAATTGATATTGGAGGAAGCCCACAACTCGTGGTATTCTATTCATCCAGGAGCCGCGAAGATGTACCAGGATTTGAAGCAGTATTACTGGTGGAGAAAGATGAAGAAAGATATTGTGAGCCATGTGGCTCGGTGTCTAAACTGTCAGCAGGTCAAGTATGAGCATTAGAGACCTGGTGGTGTATTCCAACGTATTGATATTCCTGAGTGGAAGTGGGAAAGAATAACTATGGACATTGTTAGTGGACTCCCTCGGACAGCGAGGAAGTTCGATTCAGTTTGGGTGGTGGTGGATAGGTTGACCAAGTCAGGCTCACTTCATCCCAGTGTGTACTACTTATTCCTCAGAGCGGTTGGCAGAGATATTATCCGTGAGATAGTAAGATTGCATGGAGTTCCCATTTCTATTATATCAGACAGAGGTACCCAGTTCACATCACATTTTGGAGGACTTTTCAGCGAGAGTTAGATACCCAGGTAGAGTTGAGCACAACGTTTCATCTTCAGTCAGACGGGTAGTTCGAGTGTACTATTTAGATATTAGAGGATATGTTGCGTGCTTGTGTCATTGATTTCGGTGGTTCGTGGGCTGATTATTTGCCTTTGGCGGAGTTTGCTTATAATAATAGCTATCAGTCCAGCATTCAGATGGCACCGTATGAAGCTTTATATGGGAGGCGGTATAGGTCTCCAGTCGGTTGGTTCGAGCCCGGCAAGGCTAGGTTGTCGGGGACAGAGTTAGTCCAAGATGCCTTAGACAAGGTGAAGGTGATTCAGGAGAGACTTCGCACATATCAGTCGTGTTAGAAGAGTTATGCGGACCGGAAGGTCCGAGATGTGTCTTTTTCAGTAGGTGAGAAGGTGTTGTTGAAGGTTTCACCTATGAAGGGAGTTATGAGGTTAGGGAAGAAAGGAAAGTTGAGCCCAAGGTTCATTGGACCTTTTGAGGTGCTTAGGAAGGTTGGGGAGGTGGCCTATATGCTTGCTTTGCCACCCAGTTTGTCGGGAGTTCACCCGGTGTTTCATGTATCCATGCTCCAAAAGTATGTCGGAGACTCGTCTCATGTGTTAGACTTCAGCACGATACAGCTAGATGAAGACTTGACTTATGATGTAGAGCCAGCAGCCATTTTGGGTCGACAGGTCCATAAGCTGAGATCCAAGGACATAGCTTCAGTGAAAGTGCAGTGGAGAGGTCGTCCCGTGGAGGAAGCAACTTGAGAGACCGAGCAGGAGATGCGGAGCAGATATCCTCATTTGTTTGATGCTCCAGGTATGTTTCTTTACCCGCTCGTGGACGAGCGTTTGTTTAAGTTGGGGAGAATGTAACGACCTGGCCCGTCGTTACGGGAATTACCACCCCATTACCTTGTATTTACATATCTTATGCTTTTATACCAGTATTAGAGTATATCGGGTGAGTCAGGAGTGATTTGGATTGAAAATGAAGCAAATAGTATGTTTGAAGAAAGCTTGAATATGGGAAGTCAACCAAGAGTTGACTATTGAGTTAGAGTGCTCGGAACCAAATTCTGATGATTCGACTAGTTCCGGGGGATCATTTATGACTTAGGAGAGCAATCGGAATTGAATTCGGAGGTCCGGTGTAGTTTTAGGCTTGAATTGGCGAAGGTTGAATTTTGGCGAAAACCGGATGGTAGGTGATATTTTGATCCGGGGGTCGGAATGGAATTTCGACAATTTCTTTAGCTTCGTTATGTGATTTTGGATATGTCTGCAAATTTTCAGGTCATTCGGACATCGTTTGATCGGGTTTTGGATTGAATGTTAGTTTTGAAAGTTTTGAAGAAACTTAGGCTTGAATTCGTGTGTAAATGGTGATTTTGATGTTTAGTATGCTGTTTTTATGATTGGAACAAGTTCGTATCGTGTTTTGGAGTATGTTGGTGGTTTTCGTTGGGGTCTCAGGATGAATCCGGGGGTCTAAACGGACCATTTTTGGGAAAAATGAGAAGGCTGGTTGCTGTCATAAATACAGCAGGATTTTGCTCTCCGCGATCGCGGGGAAGGGGATGCGATCGCGTAGGGTTAGGGGCTAGACCAATGCGATCGTAGGAGCACCAGTCGCGATCGCGTAGAGTTAACCGGGTGGCCATCGCGATCTTATGAGCATCTACGCGATCGCGTAGGAGAGAATTGGGGTCCAGGGAATTTGTGCTACGCGATCGCAGGAAGAGCGCGATCGCGTGAGTCCGGATTTTTGAACATCGCGATCGCGTGAGGCGAGTCGCGATCGCGTAGAGCAAACAGCTCTGGCAGTGAATTAAATCACAGAACAGAGGGTTCGGGTTTACACCCCCAAAATACAATTTTGAGCCCTAGAGAGAAGAAAACTCGAGGAAATCACCGGGAAATCATCGGGTATTCATCGGAGGTAAGATTCTTGACTCAAAAACATCATTTTATGGTAGAATTAACATCAATCTTCATGAAATTGGGTTGAAATCTTGAAGAAATGTGGCCTAGATATTGAAAACGGGATTTTGAGTTTTGGGAGGCCATTTGAACTCCGATTTTGATAAATTTTATATGCACGGACTCGTGGAGAGATGAGGGTCGCGTTGGTACTAATTTCGGAATTTTCCGAGCAGTAGGCCCGGGGTCGGGTTTTCCCAACTTAGTGTATTTATGAGAATTTCTTGTAAATTGAAATGGGTTATGATTCTTTGACCCCTATTTGACATAATAATAGTGGTTTGACTAGTTACTACGCACGAGGGAGCTAAATTCAAAGGAAAAGGCATCGCGGGCGAGTCTACGACCGGCTAGAGGTGAGTAGTTTGTGTATATGGTAGCTTGAGGGTTCGAAACCCCGGCTTAGCACATTGTGACGCTAGTAGGGCGTGGCTCGCACACCGTGGCAGGTGCGGGATTGATTGTGACCGGGGATTGAGACTTGGTCCATCCCGGAAATGAATAATATGTTATTAGTGTTGGAAATACATTGTATTTGATATATTTGTGGGCTGTAAGCCTTGTTTGGGGCCTTGTGCCGACCTGTAGTGTCCTTAGAGGACAATATTTATGTGATAGCTATATTTGCTTAAATCACTGATCTCAGTCCTGGAAATTGAAATCACATTATTGATATGCTAAGTCACCCGCTTTTGCAAATTTAATAAAGTTAAAGTATTTTTCATACATTATGAACTGGAAACTGGAATTAAGAAAAATGAACTGTTTTGTGACTTATTTGCTTATTGTGGATTGAGCATGGATCGGGCTGCACGCCGCAGTGGTTGATATGAGGATCGGGCTGCACACCGCAAAAGTATTGCGTTTGGGCTGTAGGAGCCCCTCCGGAGTCTGTACACACCCCCAGTGAGCGCCGTCGACGTTAAATTGGATCGGGCTACACGCCGTAGCGGTTATGTGCTTGCATTGCATCTTTATTTGTTGAATTACTCTGTGGTAGCTGTATTGTACTGTTGATGCTAGTTCGTAGGAGGAATCGAACTGTAGTTTAGCTTCATTATGTGGTGTTCTGTGGATTTCTTATTTTCAGCTACTTGTATATATTTATTACTCACTGAGTACTTAGTACTCACCCCTACTCCCTACACCTTTTGTGTGCAGACTCAGGTACTTAGGAGCAGTAGTCAGGCATTTCCAGCGTTTGAAGTGTCATATCGAGTTGTTGAGGTAGCCGCCTACGTTCGCAGAACCTAGCTTCTCCTCTCCTTTCCAGTTGTTATTTGTATTTTGTATTCAGACTTGAGTATTTCTATACAGTACTCTCTATTCCTGTTGGGTTTTGTTAGAGGCTCTAGACTTGTGACTCCGGATCTTTGGGAGTGTCGGTATTTTGTTCATTATTATTATTATTGGAGTTCTTAAACTCATATATTCTTCTTGGGTTGTCCATTTGGGACTGGTATTCGATGAAATGAGTAAATTGTTGGGCTGGCTGGCCTAGCTTGATTGTTGGGCGCCATCACGACCGGATTTGGGTCGTGACAATTAACCACATGGCAAAGAGTGGCTATTAATGCCAAGTCAAAAAGGTGACCTCTAAGACATGGAAATACACCTCATTAAGGCTTATATGAATTCAAACTCTCAATAAATCATGGCCCAAGACCAAACGACAAAAATGACCCATTTTGCAAAAAACAGGCGATATGGCTAGAAGTGGCTAAAGATGCAAACTCAAAAAGGAAGGACCTTAAATTAATATGACTCCTAGTTGCAGACTCAAAATTCTAATATATGAGTAATTGAACCACTTTTGCGAAAATAAACCCATTTTGCAAGAATGGCCGATGTGGCCAAATAGTGGCTAAAGATGCAAACTGGAAAAAGGGCAGACCCTAAAGAAATATAACTCCTAGTTGTAGACTCAAAATCCTAATATATGAGTAATTGAACCACTATTGCGAAAATAACCCCATTTTGCAAGAATGGCCGATGTGGCCAAAAGTGGCTAAACATGCAAACTCGAAAAGGAAAGACCTTAAATTGATATGATACCTAATTGTGGACTGAAAATCCTAAGACATAGGTTTATTGAACCACTTTCGCAAAAATGACCCCATTTTGCAAGAATGGCCGATGTGGCCAAAAGTGGCTAAACATGCAAACTCGAAAAGGAAAGACCTTAAATTGATATGATACCTAATTGTGGATTCAAAATCCTAAGACATGGGTTTATTGAACTACTTTTGCAAAAATAGCCCCATTTTGCAGGAATGACCGATGTGGTCAAAAGTGGCTAGACATACAAAATTTGGGTAAGACCCCGCAAAGCCAAGAACCTAAGACGCTAGAAAGACCGGACCCTATGTGGGTTGCCTACGTATCTCGCCCCGAGAGACGAGAATCAGGTTCGCGTAGTTCGGGAAGATGCAATTAAGTCGAAAGAAAAAGCTATATTTTGTCTTTTTTGAAAAATAATGAAAAATGTAAATTTTTTTTTTGGATTTTCTGTTTTCAATTTTTTTTTTGAATTTTTGGAAAAATAATGGAAAAGTGTAAATTTTCTTTTGGGATTTTTTTTTCTTCTGTTTTTGGATTTTTTGAAAAATAATGGAAAATTGTAAAATCTTTTAGGGATTTTCTATTTCAATTTTTTTTTCTCTTTTGTTTCGGAAAATAATGGAAATGTGTAAAATCACCTACTTCATTTTATATCTCACTCTCAAATGTTCTTGGTCCGCCACATGACCCTTTTACCCCTAAAGAGATGCAACATGTAGCACATACGAATGATTAAATGTCTTTTTGGGCCATAAGCCCATTTTGATATAATTTGGATAGGCCTCCTACAACGGGACACAGTGCCTGGGACCGAACCATTCGAGGTTTAAATGATATGATGCACATAAGTATGACCTAAAGGCTGACCTACGGTTGGGGTTCACTAGATAAGGCAATTCGGGGCGGCACGTGGTCGATGACGGCTGCTCTAGCTATCCGCCCACTCCACCCCCCTAAAGACACGGGTGACTCACAAAAAGGCCGTGTACGCTCAAACGTACTCCGGAAGACTTGTTGCAGAAAAAAGACTCGGGGTTATGCACATGATGACAGTTATGAAGCAGTAAACATATAAAGCAAAAACCGTAAACAAATAAGCAACTAGCAAATAACAAAAATATAAAAATATAATAAAATAAAGTAAATCTAATGAAAAAGCATAAAAACCTCAACCAAATATTCTAAAAGCCAACAAAATCAAGTACTAGCTCGAACCCGCAATGTTCCCCAGCAGAGTCGCCAGAGATGTCACACCCTTTTTTTTTTTACCAAAACCTTCCACTAAACCCTCTTAAATTAATAAAAGAATTTTAGTAAAAATCTTGAAAAGAGTTTTCAATTTTGAAAGTGATAAAAATGGCGTTCAAAAAGAAATTATTTAGGGTCGCCACCTGACATTGGTTTCGGTGTGCCAGGCCACCGTTTTTAAAATGACTTTCCTTTTAAAACGCTTGAGACTCCAAAACTAAGTCTGCACTAGAGATTCGGGTAAGGGAGTTCATTTGACTCGGGGAGAAGGTGTTAGGCACTCCCCAAGTCCCGTAACTAGTATGGTTGCGCACTTGATCAAGTCGGCTATTAAAATACTCCGGTTGAGGTAAAATCACAAAACAAAAAGCAAATAAACACACATGAGGCTCGAGGTCGTCCCAACCTAATGAAAGAAAATAAAAATAAAAAAAAAGGAAAAGAAAAGCCTAAGCTAAGCTATACTACGGCCGCTCCACCACATTCGCCAAGGCCTCCAAAATATTTACATAGTTCTTCGGGGCATACCCCGGATAATAATATATACAAACTCTTCGGGGCATTCCCCGGATAAAGGTAACTAAGGGACAACCTCTCACCTCAAAATCAACAAAAATCTTAAAGATTTCCTACCCAAGTGTGACCGGCCTAAACATGCTCTTAACGATTTAATTAATAAAGATTCTTTTTACTTTTGACTCCCGAATCCCATGCCACACCTTAATACTCTTTAAGATTTAACATCAAGGCTTTACATCATTCAACTTTTCAATGTAATCTAAACTAATACTATTGTTTACTTTAGAATAGCATCTAACACTTAAATTTAAATGACTTGCTGTAACTTAACATTATTTATCTTATGTTAAGACAAAAACAAACAAGCATAAGCATTTTCACACTTTAATCTAGCATGAAACTCCACAGAATCAATAACAAGCAATTTCACACTTAATATGAACTAAAATGCGACAATAAACAAATGTAGAACATTCATATATGAGACGAGAGATCAGAAGTAGAGTTTAAGATGGGATCTCAAAATGAACCTGAGATTTACAAATACTTGAACAAAACTGTGGATCGGGGCTGGACCGGACCTCGACTCGAAACCACGGATGGAAACTCGAACTCGACCGAAAAATTCAATTTGGCAATGGAAATCTCCAATCGGAAACCCATCTCGAATGTAAAACGACTCCACAAGAGAAGATCAACATTAGGTACTAAAACTGCATTTTTCAGATTTAAGAAAAGCAGAAAATGATTTTTTGTTTGTTGTTTCTGGTTTCCGTCATCTCTGTACCGCGTTTTCTGGCGTGTGAGTGATGGACTGATGTTCGCTTGGTTAAAGTGAGAACGGAAGTGGAAAGGCTGGAATGGAGATGGCGTGAGGATGCAACAGCCGCTGCTTGTAAGCGTTATGGTCGTAGGCTGCTTCGACGGTGACAGACTGGTGGTCGTTTGCTGAAGTGAAGCAGCAGAGGCGGCGACTCCTGGTTCGGGGAGGTTGGCTGTTGGTTGTTGGTTGTGGCGATGGCCGGTGAATTCCGCTGCTGGAGTCTGGCGGAGACGGCAGGCTACAGGGTGGAGGGGCTGGCGGCTTTTCTGTTGGCTAGGGTTTGGTTTTTGGTGTGTGACATAGGAGGGTGGCGACTGTCCCTTTTTTTAGGGTTTTTTTTGTGTTGTTTTTTTATGTGGGAGAGGAAATACTTGGGCGGATACAGGGGTGTTTTCTAGCTAGGGTTTTTGTTGTTGTATTGTTTTGTTATATTGGGAAAAGAAGGGATGTGTAAGGGTCATGGGAGATGGGCTGGGAAGTGGACTACCCGTTTTTGGCCTCTTCTATTGCAAAATGGGGCCCAAAACTTGTAATTCTTTAATTTTAGCAATCTATTAAGTAAATAACCCAATGCTTTGAATTAAAACCAAATTAATTTCAATTAATTAAATAAATTATGTAATAGCATGAAACTATTTTTGTATTTTTTCAATTTTATGATAAACATAATGTAAAAGAGTTAAAATTAGTGTAAATAGCTATATGAGACCTAAATTAAATATTCTACGCTAAAACGGGTAAAATTTCGGGGATGGTCAAAAATTACGTGTCTACAAGGTCATATATGAGTCATTTTATAGAAGTCAATTCTCAAGCATTTCACTCCATATCAGTTTACTCACACACCTATTTTAGACCAATAAACTAATTATTACATCAAGTAACTCAATTATGGACATAAACTAATTATCACATCAAGTAACTCAATCATAGACAGAAATATTCAAATGAATGGGAATGGCTCCATTGAATCCTTGCAAAAAAAGAAAAAAATCATTACATAATAAAATACAAAAATTAAGCCACAATAACACTCACATTACATATCATTTCCTGCTAATGCAAAGAACATATCAAAATATCCCAATATCACACAAAAGAAAATCCACATCTTTCTTCGACATTTAGCATCACGCAGAGGTGAGTACTCTAAATCAACCACTTTCTTCATTAGAATATTTCTTTCCAATTCCAAGGATTCTATTCCACCATGATCGACGAGCATCATAGCATTCTCAAGATCAACAACTTTTCTTTGGAGTACATTTCTTTCACGGATTAGAGCTTCCTTCTAATTCTTTAAACTGCATATGAGATTTGAAATTCTAGGAGCAAGCCCCTCATCTTGTCATTCCCAATATGAACATTTTTCATCCTAATAAAAAATTACTGTCAAATTGAAATAATTAAAAGAACCCATACACAAATTTACATACCCCATGCTTAGGAAATTTGAAAAATCTTGTCCCAGCATTTAAAGGAGTCCACACCATAAAATAATTAGCAGCAAGTCCACAACGACACTTCCTAATCGACCCATTTAAGCTACTCGAACTTTGCGACATTTTCTTAGAGAAATCTCCAAAACAAACCGATAAAAATGAAAAACAATTAAACCTAAACTAGAACTCAACTCGAAATCGACAAGGTGACCCAATTAGTAGGAGAAATCGGACATCAATGAAGGGTCCAAAATATGTGTGTGAGTAAACTGATATGGAGTGAAGTGCTTGAGAATTAACTACTATAACTGACTTGTATATGACCTTGTACAATCCGAAAAAGGGTCTAAAATACTCTTCTACGTTTTAATGTAATTCCACATGGATTTACATATCTTTCGTTAGTGGATAAGGGCATTTTTTAGCCCATTTTTAGACGGCAAGGACATAAGGGACCAACTTTTAACGGAGGACTTTGATTTCCTATTTCTAGGCCATTTTAGGCGCTTTTCCGTATATAGGGCAAGGACTAAAACCCCATAATGAGGAAAAAGCTCTCAGTTGTAGAGAGAAAGAAAACCCTCAGTTAGTGGCCGACTGCCTGGCCCTATGATTTTATTTTTAGGACGATCATCTTATAATATAACAATTTCTTCCTTTAGCAAGCCCTTAACACGATTGCCTAGGCGTTGCAATTATTGGATACTCAAATAGAACTTTCAATTTAAGTAAATTATATTGTCACCGATGAAATCACAAACTTAAATGGAAAATTTTAAGGGACTAATTTGGGGAGAATCTAAAACTAGCCAGATTTACAACCGGTCATTAAAAAATAGTCCAATTTTAAAAGTAATTGAAATTTAGCAATCGTAAAGATAAATCTGAACGAAAATACTGTTTAAAATCTGGAAAATACTTCGATATTTCGAATAGCGAGAAATTTATATAATGGAAAATATAATGGAGTGGACTAATACTCTATTCGAGTCGAGCATAAGTATACTTTACTCTTAACATATGATTTGATTAGCTGCAGGAAGTAAAAATTTGTCTGAATTCTGAATGATCTTCTGAAATCGTAAAACTTGTTTAAAGTGAATGACTTCGTTGAAAGTATTAATCATAGCTCGAATAATGTTATCTGGTTGCGTAAGGCAACTAAGAAAAAAAGTTTGCCCAACAAATAAAATTGTGCATATGATAATTAGTCCAATTTCAACGGTAATGGACTGACTACTGCTTGCAACCGAAAGTCATCAATCTTTCCAACTTTTATTCTCAAACACTTCCTGCTAAGTAAGTGCTAATTAACCACCCATTGTGGAGCTCCCAATTTATTTGGAACATTTCCAAAACATGCATGCATGTAGTTCATTGTGTTACTTTCTTTAGTTCATTGTCGTAATCTTGATGTGTCGTATTCATGTAAAGTTTGGGAAAGGATTGTATCCCTGTGAGTATTACATATAACCTATTCTAATGTAAGTATTAGTGGTAGGTTCTATGGCTCGAACTACACAAAAACAATTTTACAGTTACTCCAAGACTCCTTTCAATTTATTGTCTACGTGAATGGTTATATTATGTTCCTCATGTATGTTGATAGTGATGTAGATACTTTGATATCAGACCTGTTCATTTATTTGGTCTCACCCTTTTCTCTGATGTCGACCAAGAATTAAAAAAATATACTTCACATTTTGGCCTAAAAAAGGACCATATAGTAAGGATGTGTTGCACAGCTAAATAAGTAATTAAAAGTACTTTCTCTCCAATCTCCATAAATTTAAATTCTAACTAGATAGACATTCCCACTCGAACCCCGAAATAAAAGAAAATTTGGTGAGGGTCATTTTTTTGGGAAGTTGTCTTGCTCAGAAGATGTTGAATACCTTTGAATTAATCAATCAATATAAACAATGGGATAATCGGAATCAATGGTAATATAAATCGAAAATCGATCGTTAGGCTAATGTGTGTGGATAATTTGTATATATAGAGATGATAAAGTTTAACGTAGAATGTAGAATAAGTGAGCAGTGGAAATGCTAGTAATAGAGAGAAGAACAATATAGGTAGAGAGAGAGAGAGAGATGTGTTATTATAAAATTGATCGATCCATTACAAATGGGGGAGGCCCTCCCTTATATAGCTAGAAGGCCCCCTCGCCCAACTATTACATTGACGCCCGGATACTACAAGCATATTCGGATTATAGGCCGGGGGATGGGGACACCCTTCTAGACAGACCCGCCGACTTGCTGTCTCAAGGGCGGGGCCGCATCCTTCTCGTCGTACGGCCACAAATAAAGACGTCCTCGAATGTTGCCGTCTCTGTTAGGAGGCGTCCTCATCATTCGTTTCATCAGGGCCGACCACATGTATGTACAGCCGTGTCATACTATTTATCCGATTCGTCCTCATACAGATAGTCCCTGCGCCTATTGGAGCCCGGGGCGTTTCTTCGATGGGCGGAGAGATCCAGCCCACGTCGGGTTCTATGCAGACGTGCATACGTGGCACGTTCTTTCGAACCGTCGCCTGCAGACAGCATGCACCATAATTACTACTTTTTTCAATGCTAGTCATAAAAGTCGATTTGACGTTTCTGTTTCCTGCGTCTTTTCCCGGTGCAGAAAGCCTTCGAATTTCGTGCGGTAACTTATTATAAATAGGAGGCAGTTTCAATATTATCCTCACTTTTAGTTCATGAGAAATTCTTTGCTTCCTATTCTCTCATTTTCATACACTTGGAAACTCGTGTTCCTTCCCTTATAATCCTTGCTACCAAATTCTTTTCGATATCCAGCTAGCAATCTTAACAAAAGAATGGCCAAAGGAAGTCGTCGTAGAGAACCGGAAAGGGCAGAGACTGGTTCTGGGGTTTCCCGGCAGTCTGGGGATAATAATAAGAAGAAAACGAAAGATCTTGTCCCTTTGAAGGAGAGCAACCTCCTTCCTCATGACCTGTACGCGAGAAAGGATTTTTCTCACCCGGCGGATGCCGATGTGTGGGAGAGGTCTACATTTACTAAGAGGCAACTAGACAATCTCCGGGTTGTCTGTCACGTGCCGGAGAGAGTGGAGATAGGGGTGGCCGGGGACGACCTGGTATACGTTCATCGACCGGGGTTCTACGCCATCCATGAATATCCTTTCATCATGGGATGCGAGCTCCCCATATATCCATTGGCGGAGGCGTTATGCCGCTTCTTCAACATCTTCCCGGCCTAATTCACTCCGTATATGTGGAAGATCTATCGGATCTTAATGACGTACGCGTACAGAGCTGGGGTGGACGTTTCCGTTCACCACCTATTGCAGTTGTTTAGTCCCAGCTTCATGCCGGGCAAGATGCTGCAATGGAAAAATTGAGGGACAAATGGCTTGGTCGTCGAAGCGGATGACGAGCCCAATCATCAATTCTGGATGAAATACTTCTACATCCGCACTTCTGACTTGGTAGCGAACGCAGCCGGCTTTCCGGAGATGTGGAATGCCAACTGTAAGTACCAATCCGTTCCTTCCATGTTTTGATTCATTGCGTCGTTGTCATGTCGTTTCTCAGGCGCTAATGTTTTTTGGCTTTTCTTGTGTAGTGGTGGTGCGTACGCCCCAACCCGTTCCCGGTATTAGGGTGTGGGTGAATCGATTGATCCCCTTTGCCGAGGAGTGCAGGACGTGGGCTGCCTTCGTCCTGAAGTACGGCCTTCCAAGTATGATCTTAACTTGTTATATATTTTTTTGTTTTTCTTTCACTTTGGTCGTCGACGTAGCTGATATGTGTGTATTTTTCTTTGCTGCAGCTCGGAATGTGACACGGAGGTGGACACGCCGTGTCGCTAGTCCCGCTTCCTCAGAAACGGAGCTTGTGGCTTCCGTTAGGCGGGACCTTCCTGAGGTCGACCAGGCCAAGAAGGGTCCGACGGACGTCGTCGCGTCTGGCGATAAAGCTGCCGGGGTTGCCGACCCGGACCTTGATCGCGCCATTTAGGAGTCCCTAATGTCGGGCGCTCCTGGTCCTTCTTGTTCCGTGCCTGTGCCGTCTACTGACCCGGCGCCTGGAGCAGACATAGAGCTCCCACCCCCTTATGCTGAGGAGGGCGCTCCTACACATGATGAACCGGAAGAGCGCAAGAGGCGTCGACTACTTACCAGAAAAGGGGTGGTCGTGGACCAAGGACAAAAGAGACCTGCAACACGTCATCCGGTGTCGAGGCCAGTCCTTCTGGGCGATGCCATTCGTCCGGGGAGGGCCGCGGTGTTAAGTGCGGCCGGGGTGAGTGCTGACGCTCCGCATGCCGAGGGTGACGGCGTGCGTGCTCTTGCTCATAAGCTCACGGGCACTGAAGCGACCTCAGAATCAGCAGACGTGCCGTTGCAGGACCAAGCCGAGACGATGCACTGGAGGAGGGTCAGTTGCGCCGACTCCTAATTCTGACGGGCTATAATTTGTTGGAGGAGAGCGGACACGCCGTGAAAGAGTTTTCCTTGTTGTGCGGTGATGCTGAGGCGGAGTCGCTAAAGTTAGTGAGCGACCGCGACTTGTCTTGCCTCGTTGCCAGTGCCGCCCTACAGGTATGACTTGATATAAACCTTTCCCTTCTTCTTTTTAGTTCTTTCGTTTCGAGGTTTTCAGCTTGTCTCTTTTTCCTTTGCCGACTCTCATTCTGAAGGTGGAGCGGAGCCGGAGGGACTGGAAGAAGCTGGTTACCCTTCGAAAGGCATCGGCAAAGTACAAGGAGGCCCGTGAGAAGCATAAGACGCTCTCTGACTATTTTTCTGATGCCCCGGAGTTTCGCCTCATCCGAGAGAGCGTTCAGTCGCTAGAGGAGTAGCTGCGTAAGCAGACGGAGCAAATTAAGAGGGCAGATGCTGATTTGCTGGCCGCCGTGGCTCGGAATGCCGAGCTAGAGATCCTTCCTCAGCAGCGGGGGGAGGAAGTAGATATGGGCCGTGTGGCCGTAATGGAGGCGAATGAGCTTCACGCTAAGGTCGACGCTTTGTCGGCCGAGCTTCAGGCAACCTTGGCCCAGACGGCAGTCGTTCGCCAAGTGGAGGCAGTCAGCCCAGCTGAGGACGTCCCTCGCGAGGCCCAGGATATATTGGTATACGCCGAGGCAAGGCGAACTGTGTTTGAGGAGCTTTACACCGTCGGTAGGGCTAGCGAGGCGGTGGTCGACGAGCAGCGTCGCCTGGTTAGGGTTGCTCATGAAGCCTATGACTACGACCATGACTCCCCGGCCCAGACAGGCGGATCCTTTACTGATGCGGATCAGCTGGGTACCGGGTCCTGTATTGAAAGGATATTCCAGGATGATGGCGAGGACGACGCCGATGGGGCTGCAGGAGATATCGGCGGCTTCAATAGTTGAGTAGGGTTTTTTGTAGTTTGTAACCCCCATTCCTTTGTAAATGTGTGATTGATATATTAATAAAGACTTCTTTTCGATTAATGTCTCAAGCCTTCTTTTTTCTTTTTTTTTTTTTACTTTTGCATTGTCGAGGTCGACCTTAGTCTTTAATTCGTACGGCGAGGGGCCCTCTGCCTGAATTCCTTCTTGGATTGGGCGCACCAATATTCTGGCGTCGAAAGCACTTAGCCTAAGTCCCGATTGGGGCGAGGTCGGGCTTACGCGATTCACGCGGCCATCCTTTCGACCCTCCGTTTAGAGAGGCCGTGTCGTTATCTTTTAAGTGTTAATGCCTTAAGCTTTCGATTTTCCTGGAGGAGGCGGTAGCCTTCTTCTTTGAATGCTCTAGGCCTTGTCCATTTGCTACATGTGGGAGGGGCCGTAGCCTTCTCCTTCAGATGTTTTTAGGCCTTAGCCTTTTGTTCCATCTGGAGGAAGCCGTAGCCTTCTCCTTCGGATGTTTTTAGGCCGTAGCCTTCTTTTTTAGATGTTTTTAGGCCTTAGCCTTTTGCTTCATCTGGAGAGGGCCGTAGCCTTCTCCTTTGGATGCTTTTGGGCCTCTAGCCATTTGCTTCATCTGGAGAGGGCCGTAGCCTTTCATACAATATGACCGTAGCCCTTCATTCATTGGAGATGGCTTTAGCCTTTTATACAATATGGCCGTAGCCCTTCATTCATTGGAGATGGCCGTAGCCTTTCATACAATATGGCCGTAGCCCTTCATTCATTGGAGATGGTCGTAGCCTTTTATACAATATGGCTGTATCCCTTCATTCATTGGAGATGGCCGTAGCCTTTCATACAATATGGTCGTAGCCCTTCATTCATTGGAGATGGTCGTAGCCTTTCATACAATATGGTCGTAGCCCTTCATTCATTGGAGATGGCCGCAGTCTTTCATACAATATGGCCGTAGCCCTTTGTTCATTGGAGATGGCCGTAACCTTTCATACAATATGGCCGTAGCCCTAGTCCCTGTGATGTGTTGTTCGTGCTGACCCATACGCTTAGCACATCAGAATAGATATACAAGAGATTCTGGACATCTCCCTCGTCGCCTCATTAAAAACCTCTCCGGGAAAACCCAATTGGGACAAAACCCGACGGAGGGAAAAAAGAGTACGACTTGGGGGGTGTCTCTCAGAAGTGGAAGCGCTTGAGGTGTGAGATATTCCAGTTATTTTGGAGTATCTTCCCATCCATGGTCTCTAGTTTGAAGGCACCTTTATCTGCTACTGCGATGATTTTGTAGGGTCCATCCCAATTGGTTCCCAGTTTTCCTTCGTTGGGATCCTTTGATGCCATTGTCTTGGATTTTAGTACGTAATCGCCGGTCTTGAGTGGGTGAACTTTTGTTCTCTTGTTATAGTACCTCTCGATCTGATGTTTTTGCGCCACCACCCTGATGTGGGCCATTTCTCTACTTTCTTCAGCTTCGTCCAGGTCTTGTAGTTAGCTTGTATCATTCTCATCTCCGCTCATGTGTGAATATCTGAGACTTGGTTCGCCGACTTCGACTGGTATGACGGCGTCGGTCCCATAAACTAATGAGTAGGGGGTTTCTCCCGCGGAGGACTTGGGGGTGGTTCTGTGTGCCCATAGTACTTCCGGTAGCAGGTTAGGCCACAATCCCTTGGCGTCCTCAAGTTTCTTCTTCAGAATATTTAATATAGTCTTGTTGGACGATTTCGCTTGGCCATTGGCGGCTGGATGATATGGCGTTGAATGTATCCTTTTGATGTCCATTTGTCGAAAGAGTCGGGGTTCTTTTGTCCTATGAACTGTCGTCCGTTGTCGCATGTTATTTCCTTGGGAATGCCGAAGCGACAAATGATGTTCTTCCAGATGAAAGCTATGACTTTTTGTTCGCAGATTTGGGCGTAGGCGCCTGCTTCTACCCACTAAGAAAAATAGTCAGTTAAAATTAACAAAAAACGTACCTTTCCTCGTCCGGGAGGCAGCGGTCCGACTATATCCATTCCCCATTTAATGAATGGCCATGGGGAGGTAACTGAGTGGAGAGGTTCCCCCGGCTGGTGTATCATGGGAGCGAACTTTTGGCACTTCTCGCATCGCCGGATGTAGTCCGCTGCGTCTTTTTTCATTGTGGGCTAGTAATAACCGGCCCGTATCAGGCACCGCACGAGTGCTCTGTTTCCTGTATGGGTGCCACAATGACCCTCATGGACTTCTTCCAGTACCGGAGTCGTCTATCTGGGGCCCAGGCATTTGGCCAGAGGTCCTCCAAAAGTTCTTTTGTAGAGGTCACCGTTCATCAGGCAATATCTGGCAGCTTGCGTGCGAAACTTTCTAGCTTTTTTTTGTCGTACGGTAGCTGCCCTTCCTGCAAGTATGAAAGGAACCGGTTTCGTCAGTCCCATGTTAGGTGTAGAGAGAATACCTCATCGCGATCGATGGCGGAATGCATGAGGGTGACGATGCTTTCTTTGCTCAGATTTGTGGCCGCTGCGGCCAATTTGGCCAATCTGTCAGCTTCAGAATTATGTACCCTGCGTACTTGCTTGAAGAGACATTCCTTGAATTGGGCCATCAGTTTATAGACTTCGGCTTGATATTTCAGCAACCTTTGTTCCTTGATTTGGTAGGCTCCGACGACTTGATTTATCACAAGTTGTGAGTCGCAGTGCAAGACCAGTCGTCGGGCCCCGTACCTAGCGGCTAGTTTCAAACCTACAATAACGGCTTCGTACTCTACTTTGTTGTTAGTCATCTCGGGGGATCGTATGGACTGGCGAATGACCTCATCCGTGGGGACCTCGAGAACGAGTCCCAGTCCCGATCCCGAAGCGCCTGCGGCCCCGTCGGTGTGGAGTATCCAGGGGTCCATGTTAGCGGCTGTTTGCAAGGCCTCCTTCTCGGCTTCAGACGAAAGGCCGATGCTGAAGTCGACTATGAAGTCGGCAAGGACTTGCGATTTTATGGCGGTTCGTGGGACATAGGTGATGTCATGCTCGCTGAGCTCTATGGCCCATCTGGTGAGGCGGCTCGATAGCTCGGGCTTGTGCAGGATGCTTCTTAGAGGGAAGGCGGTCACTACCCAAATGGGGTGGCATTGGAAGTAAGGTCTCAGCTTTCGGGAAGCCGTGACCAATGCCAGTGCCAGTTTCTCGAGGTGTGGGTACCGAGCTTCGGTGTCCACTAAAGTTTTGCTAATGTAATAGATAGGTGATTGCGTACTTTTTTGCTCGCGGATGAGTACTGCGCTAACTGTAACCTCAAAGACGGCCATGTGTATGAATAGAGGGTTGTTTGGTTTCGCCTTTGCCAGCAGTGGCGGGGATGTTAGGTATACTTTCAGTTCTTGGAGGGCCTTGACGCATTTGTCGTTCCAGTGGAAACCGTTATCCTTCCTCAACACATTGAAGAACTTGTGGCACCTGTTCGATGACCGGGAAATGAAGCGGGAGAGGGCGGCTATTAAGCCTGTCAACTTGTGAACCTGTTTTTTGCTGGTAAGCGCTTCAGGTATCAATGCGATCGCCTTGATTTGGTCTGGGTTGACCTCGATCCCCCGCTGTGATACGAGGAAACCGAGGAACTTCCCAGATGCTACACCAAAAGCGCATTTTTCGGGGTTCAACTTCATCCCGTAACTGTTCAGGATTTCGAAGGCCTCTCGCAGGTGATCGATATGGTCCTCCTTTTTAGCTGATTTAACCAGCATGTCATCAATGAAAACCTCCATAGTCTTCCCGAGTTGCTTATTGAACATCTTTGTGACCAACCTCTGGTAAGTGCCTCCCGCATTTTTCAACCCGAAGGGCATCACCCTGTAGCAGTAAGTACCCTGGTGGGTGATGAAGGTGGCTTTCTCCTGATCCTCCTCCGCCATCAGAATTTGATTGTAACTGGAATAGGTATCTAGGAATCTTAAGAGCTCATGCCCCGCTGTGGCGTCGATCAGTTGATCGATGTGGGGCAGGGGGAAGGAGTCTTTGGGGCAGGCCCTGTTTAGGTCGGTGAAGTCCACACATATCCTCCATTTTCTGCTTTTCTTCTTAACCATTACCACGTTGGCAATCCATTGCGGGTACTTCGACTCCCTGACGGAACCATTGGCCAGTAATTTGTCTACCTCCTCTCGGACCACCTTGTTAATGGCAGCATTGAACTTTCTTCGGCCCTATTTTATTGGTGGATGTAGTGGATCCACGTTGAGCCGGTGTGTGGCATTATCCGGAGAGATTCCTGGCATGTCTGCATGGGAAAATGCAAACGTGTCTGCATGTTTAGTCAGAAATTTATGGTACTTACCTGGGTTCGCGAGCCCGTGGCCGTTGTAGGACTTCTTTTCAGGGTCGTTTTGGTCTAGCTGAACCGGGTCGAGCTCCTCGACCGTAGCATTGCAATCTTTTACGATGTTTGGATCTCTTATGGTGTCGGTCGTCGGGTCTGCTTGAGTCCCCGACGTGGTTGATTGCCATGCATTCGCGATTGCCCTGTTCAGTAGTTTTGTGTGAGCGCAATCTTGGGCTATTTTATAGCACTCTTGCGTTGTACGCAGCTCCCCTTTGATGCTGAATATTCCCTATGGGGTAGGGAATTTGATTACTTGGTACAGGATAGATGGAACCGCTCGCATGGCGTGTATCCACGAACGTCCGATGATGACGTTGTAGGCCATCTCCTGGTTCATCACATGAAAAGTCATTTCTAGGGTGACACCTCCCACAAGGACGGGCAGGGTCACCTCTCCTAACGTGCACTCCACTGCATTGTTAAAACCGGTTAGATTTACTGGGAGTGATTCTGTCCTCGAGTCCCATCTAAGTGAGGACTCTTGGATGAATGATGCAGGCACCGCTCCCGTCATCAATCATGACTCTCCTGACATCGGTATCAATGATACGCCAGGTAATAACCAAAGCATCATAGTGAGGAAAACACAAACTATCGGCGTCAGACTTATCGAAGGTGTTACTTCCTTCGAGGTCATCGTATCGTTCGTGGGAGATAGTTCTCTTCAGTCGGTGTGTGTTGGTGAATTTGACGTGGTTGACAGCGGCATCAACCGCTTCCCCGACGATCATGTTTACCATACGTGTCGGGGATGGTGGCTTTGGGGGTCCCCTGGAGTGCTCCCGTCCGCGGCCAAAATTAGCTTTCCCCTTGTTGCTGAGCAGTTCCTTCAGGTATCCTTGATTGAGCATCCTGACGACTTCCGGTTTTCGCCAAAATTCAACCTTAGCCTATTCAAGCCTAAAACTACACCGGACCTCCGAATTCAATTCCGATTGCTCCCCTAATTCATAAATGATCCCCCGAAACTAGTCGAATCATAAGAATTCGATTCCGAGCACTCTAACTCAATAGTCAACTCTAGGTTGACTTCCCATATTCAAGCTTCCTTCAAAAAGGCTATTTGCTTCATTTGCAACCCGAATCACTCCTAACTCACCTGATACACTCTAATACTGATATAAAAGCATGAAATATGTAAATGCAAGGTAACGGGGTGGTAATTCCCATAATGACGGGCCTGGTCATTACATTCTCCCCAACTTAAACAAACGCTCGTCCACAAGCTGGTTAAGAAACATACCTGGAGTATCAAATAAGTGTGGATATTTGCTCCGCATCTCCTGCTCAGTCTCTCAAGTTTCTTCCTCCACGGGACGACCTCTCCACTGCACTTTCACTGAAGCTAGGTCCTTGGATCTCAGCTTACGAACCTGTTGACCCAAGATGGTTACTGGCTCCATATCATAAGTCAAGTCCTCGTCTAGCTATATTGTGCTGAAGTCTAACACATGAGACGGGTCTCCGACATACTTCCGGAGCATAGATACATGGAAAACTGGGTGAACTGTCGACAAACTGGGTGGCAAAGCAAGCATATAGGCCACCTCCCCAACTTTCCTAAGCACCTCAAAAGGTCCAATGAACCTTGGACTCAACTTCCCTTTCTTCCCAAACCTCATAACGCCCTTCATAGGCGAAACCTTCAGCAACACCTTCTCACCCACTGAATAAGACACATCTCGGACCTTTCGGTCCGCATAACTTTTTTGACGCGACTGAGCTATGTCAAGTCTCTGCTGAATCGCCTTTACCTTGTCTAAGGCATCCTGAACTAACTTTGTCCCCAACAATCTAGCCTCGCCGGGCTCAAACCAACCGACTGGAGACCTACACCACCTCCCATATAAAGCTTTATACGGTGCCATCTGAATGCTGGACTGGTAGCTATTATTATAACCAAACTCCGCAAGAGGCGAGTAATCAGCCCATGAACCACCGAAATCAATGACACAAGCACGCAACATGTCCTCCAATATCTGGATAGTACGCCCAGACTGCCCATCCGTCTGTGGATAAAATATTGTGCTCGGCTCTACCTGTGAATCCAACTCTCGCTGAAATGTCCCCCAGGACTGATAAGTGAACTGGCTACCTCTGTCTGATATAATAGAAATGGGAACTTCATGCAGTTTCACAATCTCACGGATGAATATCTCCGCCAACCGCTCCGAGGAGTATATAGTACACACTGGGATGAAGTGAGCTGACTTGGTCAGCCTATCCACCACCACCCAAACTGAATCAAACTTCCTCGATGTCCGAGGGAGTCCACTAACAAAGTCCATAGTAATCCTTTCTTGCTTCCAATCAGGAATATCAATATGCTGGAATACACCACCATGTCTCTGATGCTCATACTTGACCTGCTGACAGTTTAAACATCGTGCCACATGATTCACAATATCTTTCTTCATCTTTCTCCACCAGTAATGCTGCTTCAAATTCTGATACATCTTCGCGGCTCCTGGATGAATAGAATAACACGAGCTATGGGCCTCCTCCAATATCAACTCGCGAAGACCATCAACATTGGGCACGCATATCTGGCCCTGCATCCACAATACACCATCACTATCAATAGTGACATATGTGGCATCATCATGCTGAACTCTGTCCTTAAGGACAAGTAAGTGTGGATCATCATATTGTCACTCTCAGATACGATCATATAAAAGAAGAACGAGCAACTACACAAGCCATCACCCGACCGGGCTCAGAAATATCCAGCCTCACCATCCGATTAGCTAACGCCTGAACATCAACTGCAAGGGGTCTCTCCCCAACTGGGATATACGCCAAGCTGCCCATACTAATGGCCTTCCAGCTCAATGCATCAACCACTACATTGGCTTTCCCGGGATGGTACAAAATAGTAATATCATAGTCTTTAAGAAATTCAAGCCATCTCTGCTGCCTCAAATTTAGATCTTTCTCTTTAAACAAATGCTGAAGGCTGCGGTGGTCTGTATATACATCACAAAATACACCATATAGGTAATGCCTCCAAATCTGCAAGGCATGAACAATAGCAGCTAACTCCAAATCATGAACAAGGTAGTTCTTCTCATGGGGTTTTAGCTGACGAGAAGCATATGCAATAACTCTACCCTCCTACATCAACACACAACCGAGCCCAACTCTAGAAGCATCATAATACACTATATATGACCCTGAGGCTGATGGCAACACAAGTACCGAAGCTGTGGTCAAAGCCTCCTTGAGTTTCTGGAAGCTCTTCTCATAATCAACAGACCACACAAATGGAGCATTCTTCTGTGTCAACTTAGTCAACAGTGAAGCAATAGATGAGAAATCCTGAACAAACCAGCGATAATAGCCTGCCAAGCCGATTAAACTCCGAATATCGGTAGCAGTGGAAGGTCTGGGCCAATTCTGCACTGCCTTGACCTTCTGTGGATCAACCCGAATACCATCACTGGACCCTACATGTCCTAGAAAAGTCACAGTATCAAGCCAGAACTCACACTTAGTGAATTTTGCATAAAGCTTCTCTTCTCTCAACCTCTACAATACCCCCTTCAAGTGTTGTGCATGCTTCTCATGGCTGCGTGGATACACCAGAATATCATGAATAAACACAATCACAAAAGAATCAATGTACAGACGAAATACACTGTTCATCAAGTGCATGAATGCATCCGGGGCATTAGCCAACCCGAAAGACATCAACAGGAACTCGTAGTGCCCATATCGCATTCTGAACGCTGTCTTCATAATATCCGAGTCCCTGATCTTCAACTGATGTTAGCCCGATTGAAGATCAATCTTAGAAAATACACTAGCTCCCTGGAGCTGATCAAATAGGTCCTCAATATGAGGCAATGGGTACTTATTCTTCACTGTTACCTTGTTCAGCTGCTTATAATCAATGCACATTCTCATTGTGCCATTTTTCTTCTTCACAAACAATATCAGTGCACCCCAAGGTGACACGCTCGGGCGAATGAAACCCTTATCTAAGAGTTCCTGAAGTTGTTCCTTCATTTCTTTTAACTCCATTGGTGCCATGCAATAGGGAGGAATATAAATGGGCTGAGTGCCCAGCACCAAGTCAATACCAAAGTCAATATCCATGTCAGGCGGCATGCCTGGCAGGTCTATTGGAAATACATCTGGAAACTCCCTCACAATGGGGGCTGAATCAAGACTGGGTGTCTCAGCCTCAACATCTCTAATGAAGGCCAAATAATATAAACAACCCTTCCTAATCATTCGTTGCGCCTTTATATAAGAAATCACCCTGTCGGACACATAATCAGTCAAGCCACACCACTCAATCCTCGGATTACCTAGAATAGCTAGTGTGACTATCTTGGCATGACAGTCCAGAATCGCATGGTAAGGAGATAGCCAATCCATGCCTAGAATCACATCAAAATCTACCATGCCCAGTAGTAATAAATAAACTCGCGTCTCCAGACCCCCAATAGTAATAAGACATGATCGATATATCTGATCCACAACAACAGTATCCCCTACCAGGGTAGACACATGTACGGGCAAAGCAAGAATACCACGGGTCATACCCAAGTTATGTGCAAAATAAGTAGAAACATAGGAATAGGTGGATTCGGGACCAAATAAGATAGAAGCATCCCAGTGGCAGACTAAGATAATACTTGAAATAACAGAATCTGAGGCACTAGCATCCTTCCTATCTGGAAGAGCATAAAAACGAGCATGGCTTCCACCAGTACGATCCTCGCCCCTAGGGCGACCTCTGGCTGCCTGGCCACCAGTCCTAGCTGACTTTGCTGGCGCTGAAGAAACAGGAGTAGAAGACGAGGGCTGATCCCTTTGCTGAGATCGCCTACGAAGCCACTAAGGACACTCTCTCTTGATATGGCCCAAGTCGACGCACTCAAAGCAACGACCCGAAGATGGAAGAAGGGGCTGCTGAGGACCCCCTCGCTGTAGATGAATCCTGTGTTGAGGAAGTAATAGCAGAGCTCTGAGCTGGAAGAGCACTCAACGTAGGCTGACTCTGCTGACGGCCCTACTGACCCTGATAACCCTGATGGCCCTGGCGACTACGATCTGATGAAACTCCACTAGAATCTGCACGTCCAGACTGATGAGATCTGAAAGAATGACCCCTACTATACTGAGGCTGGCCCCTAGACGGAGCACCACTATAACTGCCAGTACCACGAGGCCTCTTAGCCTCTCTCTCCTCCCGCTCTCTACGGCGATCTGTCTCAATATGACGGGCAGCATCAACCACCTCCTCAAAGGTAACTGCCGAAACTCTCTCTCTGGTCATCAATATACGGATGGGATAGATAAGACCATCTATAAATCTCCCGATCCTCTCTCTGTCTGTAGGAACCATCCATATGGCATGACAGGCTAGCTGTGTGAATCTCATCTCATACTGAGTAACCGACATGTCGCCCTGCTTCAGCCACTCAAACTGACAACGCAGCTCCTCCCTCTGGGACTGAGGTACATACTTCTCCAAACATACCGTAGAGAACTGCTGCCAAGTGAGGGGTGCTGCCCCAGCGGGCCTACGCCTCTGAAAATCCTCCCACCACTGAAATGCTGCACCTGTGAACCAAAAAGTGGTGAATGAAACGCCGCTGGACTCCAGAATACCCGCGGTGCGAAGCATACACTGACATTTATCAAGAAAACCCTGGGCGTCCTCGCCCTCAGCACCGCTGAATGCCGGAGGCTGTAGCCTCTCAAATCTCTCCAAATGACGCTGCTCATCATCGGGCATAACTGGAACCACATGAGCAGGAGCTGGTGCAACGGGTGCAACTGGCTGAACTGGAGCTGCCCCAGGTGCCTGAATACCCTGAACTACCGGCTCGGGTGTGCGAGCCACGGGGGTCTGATTCCCTCCCCCTGCCTGTGAAGAAGCCGCTGCAGTAGAGGCTGCAACTACCTGAGCCAAAGCCAGTGCATACTGATAGAATCTGAGCTAAAGTCTCCTGAAGACCCGGTATCATAATGGGAACTGCCGGTGCCTGAACCTAGGCTGCCGGAGTGTCTGCAGCTGGAACCTGATCCTGAACCTGGGCCACTGGTGCAGGAATATGACCCTGAGTCTGGTCAGCTGGTGGGTCAGCAGGTGCTGGTACTGCTGCCCTGCCTCTACCACGACCACGACCTCTAGGTGCCAATGGTGGTCGTCCGCCACGTCCGCTAGCACGTGTTCTCGCCATCTGCGAGAGAATATAATAGGGAAAAGTTTAGTTTCAAGATAACATAAACCGCACGATATGAATCCAAGAAAAGTGAGATTTTTCCTAAAGTTCTGTAGCCATTCGAGGATAGATACGGACGTCTACGTACCGATCCGCGAAAGCCTACTAAACCGGCTCATGACTCGCGAGTCCTAGTAACCTAAGCTCTAATACCAACTTGTCACGACCCAAATTCGGTCGTGATGGTGCCCAACAATTAAGCTAGGTCAGCCAGACCAAACATTACTTATCACAATGAATATCAGCCCCTAATGGACAACCCAGGAGAACATATGAGTCAAAAGAACTCCAATAATAATAAAAATGAACAAAGTACTGAGAAGTGCGAAAGCAACTGACACTCCCAAAGATCCGGAGTCACAAGTCTAGTGCCTCTAACAAAACCCAACAAAAGTAGAGAATACTGTATGGAAGTACTCAAGTTTGAATATAAAATAACAATTGAAAAGAGGAAGAGAAGCTAGGTTCTGCGAACGTTGGCAGCTACCTTAGCAACTCGGTATGACTCTGCAAAAACTGGAAATGCTCGTCTACTGGTCCTGAGTACCTGAGTTTGCACACAAAAGGTGCAGGGAGTAGGGGTGAGTACTAAGTAATTAGTGACTAATAAATATATAAGAGCAGCTGAAAGTAGGAAATCCACAGAATACCACAATATGAAGCTATACTACAGTCCGAATCTCCTACGAACTAGCATCAACAGTACAATACAGCTACCACGGAATAATTCAACAGATAAAGATGCAATGCAATGCACATAACCGCTACGGCGTGTAGCCCGATCCATTTAACACCGACGGCGCTCACTGGGGTGTGTACAGTCTCCGGAGGGGCTCCTACAGCCCAAACGCAAATATTACTGTGGCGTGCATCCCGATCCTCATATCATAATAATCGCTGCGGCGTGCATCTCGATCCATCCTCAGTCCACAATAATCAGATAACTCACAAAACAGCTGAAATTTCTTATTTCCAGATTCCAGTTCATAATTTATGAAAATAATTTAACTTTTATTTAATTTTTGCAAAACCGGTGACTTAACATTTCAATACTGTGATTTCAAATTCCAGGACTGAGATCACTGATTAAGCAAGTATAGCTATCACATATATACTATCCTCTAGGGATACTACAGGTCGGCACAAGGCCCCAAACAAGGCTTACAGCCCACAAATATGTCAAATACAGTGTATTTCCATCACTAATAGCATATTATCCATATTCGAGATGGACCAAGTCTCAATCCCCAGTCACAATCACTCCCGCACCTGCCATAGGGTGCGAGCCACGCCCTTCTAGCGTCACAATGTGCTAAGCCGGGGTTTCGAACCCTCAGGCTACCATATACACAAACTACTCACCTCTAGCTAGTCGTAGACTCGTCCACAATGCCTTTTCCTTTAGAATTCGATGCCTTGCATGTAGAATCTATTCAAACCATAATAATTATGTCATTTACGGGCCGAAGAAACATAACCCATTTCAAATTGCATGAAAACTCATAAATATACTAAGTTGGTAAAAACCCGACCCCGGACCCGCTGTCCGAAAAATTTAGAAACTTATACCAACGCGATCCTCGTCTCGCCATGAGTCCGTGCATATAAAATTTATCGAAATCGGAGTTCGAATGGCCTTTCAAATCTCAAAATCTCGTTTTCAATACCTAGGCCACAATTCTTCACAATTTCAACCCAAATTCATGAAGAGTGATGTTAATTCTACCATAAAATTATATTTTTGAGTCAAGAATCTTACCTCCGATGATTACCCGATGAAATCCTAGTGTTTTCCCGTGAGTTCTTCTCTCTATGGCTCAAAATTTGTGTTTTGGGTGTGAAACCCGCGACTACACTGGTTCTGCAATTTAATTTGACTACCAGACACATTTGCTCTATGCGTTCGCGATGTCCCTCACGCGAACGCTATGGCCTGCTTGATTGCTTCATCGCGAACGCGACATGAGGTCACGCAAATGCGAAGATGACTCTTCCCCTTCTACGCGTTGCAACTCCAAGTCACGCGAACGCGAAGCTTCACCCTACACCGCCTACGCGAATGCGTAGGTCTTCACGCAAACACGATGCCTTGGCCGGTCTAGCCTTCGCGAACGTGATTGCCTTCACGTGAACGCGAAGGCCAAAACTCTGCTGCACTGACCTACAATTTTCTGCAGGTTTTTTCCAAGTTCCAAACGTCCGCTTGATGGTCCGAATCCATTCTGAGGCCCCTGGGACCCCAACGAAAATCACCAACACACTCCAAAATATGATACAGACTTGTTCCAATCATAAAAATACCATCCTTAACATCAAAATCACCATTTTCATACGGATTCATGCCTAAGTTTCTTCAAAACTTCCGAAACTAACATTCAATCCAAAACCCGACCAAACGACGTCCGAATGACCTGAAAATTTGCGGACATAACCAAAATCACATAACGAAGCTACAGAAATTGTCGGAATTCCATTCCGACCCCCGGATCAAAATCTCACCTATCGTTCCGGTTTTTACCAAAATTCAACCTTAGCCAATTCAAGCCTAAAACTACACCGGACCTCCAAATTCGATTCCGATTGCTCTCCTAGTCATAAATGATCCTCCAAAACTAATCGATTCATCAGAATCCGATTCCGAGCACTCTAACTCAATAGTCAACTCTAGGTTGACTTCCCATATTCAAGCTTCCTTCAAAAAGGCTATTTGCTTCATTTGCAACCCGAATCACTCCTAACTCACCCTATACACTCTAATACTGATATAAAAGCATGAAATATATAAATACAAGGTAACGGGGTGGTAATTCACGTAATGACGGGCCGGGTCGTTACAGCTGTGCTTCCTCGAGCCTCGTTCATGGCACGCAGGAGGTTTGTGGTAACTTCAGCCATAACCGTGGGTCGCATGTTACTTTCAGCCATCCTCAAAGAGAGTTCTTTTTTGTTTGATCGGATCTTCGTAATTGTATACTATGAGTTTGATTCTCGAAATTCCCACAGACGGCGCCTAATTGTTTCGCTCAAAAGATGTTGAATACCTTTGAACTAATCAATCAATATAAACAATGGGATAATCAGAAACAATGGTAATATAAATCGAAAATCGATCGTTAGGCTAATGTGTGTGGATAATTCGTATATATAGAGATGATAAAGTTTAACGTAGAATGTATAATAAGTGAGCAGTGGAAATGCTAGTATTAGAGAGAAGAACAATATAGGTAGAGAGAGAGATGTGGTATTATAAAATTGATCGATCCATTACAAATGGGGGAGGCCCTCCCTTATATAGCTAGAAGGCCCCCTCGCCCAACTATTACATTGACGCCCGGATACTACAAGCATATTCGGATTATAGGCCGGGGGGATTGGGGACGCCCTTCTAGACAGACCCGCCGACTTGGTGTCTCAAGGGTGGGGCCGCATCCTCCTCGTCGTACAACCATAAATGAAGACGTCCTCGAATGTTGCCGTCCCCGTAAGGAGGCGTCCTCATCATTCGTTTCATCAGGGGCGACCACGTGTATGTACAACCGCGTCGTACTATTTATCCGATTCGTCCTCGTACAAAG